>OZ023155.1:37554522-38754522 GCA_963678695.2 Diplodus puntazzo | reverse complement strand
GCAACAGATTTGGGCCAACAATGACGGCCACACATTCAAGGCCTGGAACATTGACCAACAACATGTTGAAGAGCCCTCAAACAGAAAACTCACCCATATCGCTTCATTCATTGTTCGTTGCCCTGGATATGAACTTGGTGTTTTTGAGCTGCTCACAACTACACATATGAAAGCCACCTTTCACATCCTCTGAGCAGTGACAGAATAAACCTTTTTTTTTTTTTTTTCCTGAGAGAGCGCAGCAATTACCTTTGTCTTTATCAACCAGTAAAAAAGGGTTGATAATCAGTGAAGTATGAAATATAAAACAAGAGGCTCCAGCCATGCTAGCAGCTGTGTAGCTGTGTTAGACAGCTGTGTCTCATAGGTTGCTATGAACAGTGGTGCTCTGAGCCAAATGCTTATGTCAGAATGCCAGCATGCTGATCTTTAGTTGGTGTAATGTTTTTTTCCATGTTCACCATGTTAAGCCTGATTTATGCTTCTGCGTCGTAGCTACACCGTCGATGCAGACCCCTACGCGGACCCTATGCCGTAGCCTGACGTGCGCCTCCAAAAAATCCTGACTATGCATCACGTCGACGCGTCGACGCGTCGAGATGCGAACGGCAAGGACTGTGATTGGTTGCTCAGAACGTCATTTCCGGCAGTTGCTCTTCCGGTCCACAGTACAACAACACCGCCATTTTTAAAGGTTTTGTGGTACGAGCGGCACGGGAAAAATGGACCAGGCAGACGAGAGAATAATCGAGGAGGTCAGGAAATATGACCACCTTTATAACTCGTCTTCGAGACACTACAAGGATTGCCAAATGGCAAACAACTCCTGGCGGGAAATCTCGCACAACACGGGGCAAGAGGTAGCCGAATGTATGAAGAAGTGGAAGAACCTCCGCGACAAATATGTTCGGCTCCGGAAAAAAATGGCCACAAGAAGCGGCGACCCAGGCGGCCAAAAAGTGCCAGCTTTTTACCATTTTATGTCGTGGCTGGCACCTCATGTGAAGCACCGCGAAACGGACTCGAATTACGAGGCAAAGGTATGTGTGTACGTGTGCTTATGTGCAAACAACATGTAATATTGACTATTTGTTGTAATCAAACACATGGACTAATGAAGCATTCACTCTTGTATTAAAAACAGACGTCGTCCAGTTCGGCAGAGAGCGACACGGCCTCATCTGCGCCATTGTCTCCCCGGCCTTCCACACCAGAATTGCCGGCTCCTGCATCTCCTGGTCCTGCCCCTCGTGCTCCCCCTGCATCTCCTGCTCCTCGTGCTCCCCCTGCATCTCCTGCTCCTCGTGCTCCCCCTGCATCTCCTGCTCCTCGTGCTCCCCCTGCATCTCCTGCTCCTCGTGCTCCACCTGCATCTGCCCCAGTTGAGTCCCCTCTGTCTCGGCCAAAAAGAAAGAGGGACCAGCAGGATGAGTGGTTTGTGAAGCAGCTGGCAAACTTGGAGGAACGCAGATTGGAGCTACAGCAGAAGTTACAGCAGGGGACTGATGAGTGCTCCAGGTTCGGGCAAACAGTGGGCGACCTGCTCCGCAGAGTGCCAGAGGACCTGAGACCTGATATTATGTTTAAAGTCTATGCACTCATCCGTTGCAGTGCAGGGGAAAGGCAGCATCAGCAACAATGACATGAGGGATCTGGACTGCGGTCCCTGGAAGTTTAGCTGGTGGGGGCAGATTGAGTTTATGGTCGAGCAGCATTGACCCAAACTCGCTCTCTCTTCCATATCCTCCCACGTCCACCATTGTGAAACGGTATCTGTCAAACACATAAATTCAGAGCATGTTGTTAGTGTGATTACTGTAGATTTGTACACAGGTATAACATGGACTCAGATCAAACGAACAAGTTTTAATTTATTTAGCTCGGTTACCTGGCATCGCATGTTGCCATCAGCACAATGGAGTGACTCCCTTTGTAGTTGAAGTAGTCGCTTCCTGCATGTGGCGGTGCTTTTACGGTAACATGTTTACCATCGAGGCTTCCAACGCAGTTTGGGAAGTTCCACAGCTGCCAGTAATCTGCTGCCATGGCTTCCCACTGGCTGGTTGAAGGACATGGCAAAAACTCGGGCTGAAGGGCTGTCCACAATGCTTTGCAGACCTCAGACAAAGCGCTGGACACAGTGCTCGACGCCAGTTTGTAGCTAGCCGCAACAGCTTGCTGGCTTCCACCCGAGGCTAAAATCCTCAGCGTCACCGCCAGTCTCTGGGCAACATCAACAGGCATGCTGTGCGTTGTCTGGTGCGATATTAAAGGCTGTATACGGCGAAGAATATCGTCAAATCTGCCCGTGGACATTCGAAAGTACCGAAAATGCATTTCTTCATCCAGGTACCTCAGTGGGCGAACCAGTGTGGCAAATTCACCCGTTCTCAGCCTCGACTGGTTCAGTGGTCGGACAGACCACCTCCGCAATTGTCTTCTGCGTCGCCTGCCCTTCAACATTTGTAATAACAGCATTTGTCGTTCAATATCCACGAGCTCCATCTCCAAAAACACCCGCTCCATCTCCGTTGCCATTGTTTACTGTCTGACCGGAAGAAAACCAAGGAATCCGATATGAACAAAGACACAGCCACACCCCCCTAGCGGCTTGGCGGTAAATTGCAGAACAACGCGTTCCCTTGACGCAGAACTTCGAATGCTCAATGACGGCGTAGGGTCGACGACGTAGCTACGCCGTCACCGCGACGCAGCTACGCCGTCACCGCGACGCAGAAGCATAAACCAGGCTTTAGTTTAGCTATTTAGCGTGCTAACATTTGCTAAACACAAATCACTCCCACAGTTGTGGAGGAAATTCTGACCTGATATTAAAAACAAAACAAAAACACACATAGGTCAAACATCTGGTTACCATGACCTTAATTTGTACTAGCCTTTAAGACAACAATAATTTCCTAGTGATCAAAGCACTCAGTACAAACACCGATTGTCATCCAGTGCGTCTGTGCTAGGTTCTCTGGACTACAACTATTATCATGTTGGGACTGGGCTGGTAATGATCAATCCTTTGGAAGGACACAGAAACCATGCTGAAGACTGATAATACTATCCAATTTAGAGAATGCACACACAGGTGTAGACCAGTTTGAGTGTCAGTACAAATTACATCACCAAATTCCTCTAACTATTCCTATAACTATCGCTGGATGTTTGTGAAAATAATATAGTAATGAAGAAGAATAAGATGACACAGGAGGAATGGGCAATAGCACTGGACTGGTGCCCACACAAATCCATCTTGGTGTCATTCAACTGTTTGTTAAGCACTTTTTAAACAAACCGTGTCAAGCCTCCATGAGATTCTAATTTCAGCTATCTTAGTTACATGAAGTCATGCCACCTCAGAATGAATAAGGTCACGACTTTTTTCATTTCAAAGCTGTAATTTCTATTTATTCTCTCCATTCCATTTGGCTGTGGTCAGGCTCATTTTGTGAACATTACCACACACAGTGGCTGATAGAGGCCAGATAATGAATATCTGATATGAATCAGCCTCCTTTGTTATTCATAGGGAGTATTTTCACTTCCTGATACTTTCTGATAGGAATCTACTAACATTATCCGGTTGAGATAAAACACAGAAAAGACACACAATTCTCCCAAAGAAACACCGAGTGGAATAATACTTCACATTTTCAGACTGACAGGTCATTACTTGATGAAACATCTACTTGACAGAGGCTGCATGTTGCAAACATGCACCTCGATGCACAGGGGGCTAATTGCAGGGAACTGTGGTGGAACGTTGTGTGGCACCCCCTGCTGTGATGTAAGTATACAGAAGTATCAGAAACCAGACAAGTGAAAATGCTAGCTGCGAGAGAACCAGGTCACTGCTTTATTTTGCAACCTGCAATACTGATCCTCTCAGAACGACCTCCATTATTAGACTTACCATGATAGCTCTTTGATTTGGAGGTGCAGGAAAATCATTTTAAGTAAAAATTCTCGCCAAAATGCAACCAAGGCTTTTTTTGTGATTGAATATGAGTCAAACCTTCGTGTAAAAGCATAATTATGACGAAAGAGGCACTTTTAAGATTTACCGTAGTTTCGTTTTCAGCTCAAACTCATTTTCAATGGAGTGCCTCGGGCACTTTTACGCTAGCATTAAAATCGCTATTTTTAAAACACTAAGAAGGCTCGACACAACATGAAACTTTGCTCGTAGTATCACCAGGGTCTCTACACTTAGCTCAACCGAACCACATACACTCTACCCAGACACATCGATCCCCGAGTACGTTTGGGCTGCCATGACGATGGCTAGAGGAAGCTACTGCTAACGTGAGTTAAAACTTTCTTTTTAGTAAAGTCTGTGTACACAAACAATGTTCTCAATGCTCGTGTTCATGTGTTATATTTTTACACGAAGGTTTGACTCATATACATTCACAAAAAAAGCCTAGGTTGCATTTTGGCGAGAGTTTCACTTTAAGATGTAAATGGGGACATGACTTCAATCAGCCACAATAACAAGTAAGAATACAATTCATTATGATAAGAAAAGGAAAAAAAACTGTGAGAGGCTCAGGGGCCACATTCATATACAGTAGAGACCTTTAGTTAGAGATATATGTGTGATAAATTCCAGGTTAAAACGCATGCTGGGAAGGAGGAGGAGGAAGAAATGTTAAATTAATGATAACCCTCTGGCAAATCACTGGTTGTTACATAAAAATAAATGATGGTAGCCCAGGATCAAAGAAACACTATAAATGCTTCAATCCTTTGATGGAGCTGTACACCGGCCAAAACCCTTCATAGCGTTCAGCAACTTCTGAGTTAATAAACAAATACCAGAAATAATGAAACTGCTGTCTTAACTTACCTTACATTTGACATATTATGAGTTTCAGGATGCGGTCACAGTTTGGTTTGGTTTAGGCAACAAAACTACTTAAATTAGTAGCAAGAGTTACACGCAGGACTCAAACCTACGTCCCCTGTTCATACTCTTAATGATGCTACATTACAGGTCGCCTCCAGAGGTGATGCTGATGTGGTACCTGTGGTGTGTGCGTGCACACACATGATTACATCTTGGATCATTTCAAAGGTCAAGTACGCCCTGTTCGTACACAGGCAAGTTTCCTACATTCGTCAATTACAGTATAACTGACCACATGATTAATTGTAATACTGACAAAGCTGCTGTCACCAGAAGCCTGACCAGCTCTGACAGACTCATGTAGGAGACAGGAGACTTTGCACAGAGGTCACATAGTTACATAAAATGAAAACAGTCAAGTGGCCTACAAGTACTGAATTACTATATAAGCACAATACTTATACACTTACTTATATACTGAGTCAAAGTTGTTTTAAATGTGGATCCCCTGCCAGGCTATTTTCATCAACAACATTTCAAACTTTATCTTTTTAGCTGTTCAAGAAATGAATGGATGTTTTGCTGCCTTATCGTCATTACGAGTCGGGGTAACTAGCTATAAACTGAGGGAAATTTTCACAGAGATGAGCCTACCAGCAGCCTACAGCATCAGAGTTGAGTGTAGAGCAGTGTTGGGCACGTTACTTTAAAAAAGTGATTAGTTATAGTTACTAGGTACTTCTCCCAAAAAGTAACTGAGTTAGTAACAGAATTACTCCACTTTAAAAGTAACTAGTTACCAGGAAAAGTAACTATTGCGTTACTTTTAATTATCGCCCTTTTGAGCTCGGCATTCGTTATAGCGTACTCGGCATCTATGTATTTAGAAAATGTCTTTCAGCATGGCGGACTGGCACCTGCTCTCCCCGGTATTTCTCCATTGAGGGCTCTGAAGGAATCTGGTTCAACTGTTGACAGCGGGACGATGTTCTCAACAACATACCTGCCTGTCATTGAATTCAGCTCAGTCTGTGTCACAAGTTTTTGTGAAGCTGGAGCAGAAACATCCAGCTTTAGCTGCTTGGACGGCTCCGTGTCCTTGTTTGTTAGCAGAGCTCACGTTAGCCACACCTGGCCTGCTATCATCATCAACAGTCAACAACGGTGTTTTTGGCCACTAGTGTTGTGGCAGCGTGTGCCGCTGAGAGATGCTTCATGAGATTAGAGTTGCTTACAACGGATTTAGAGATTAAAGTGGTGTCTGTACTTCCACTTTGAAAATGTTAACGTTCCCTCCGGACTCGCCTTGCTGCAGCTCACCTCTGCTAGTTAGTGTGTGAGAGGCTGCTGTGTGCGTGTGTTGTTGGTGTATAAACCGAACACTGCCTCTGATTGGCTTACGAACTCTCACTCTACCTTAGAGAGCCAATCATCATCACTCCATCCTCCCTCACCAAAGCTGCAGCTTCTGTGCCTGAGAGTCGGATGACAAGATTCAATGAGTAGCTTCAGTTTGTAACGCGCCACATTTAATTGTCAGTAACGGTAACGGCGCTGTAACGATGGAAATCGTATTTAGTTAGATTACCCGTTACCGAAAAAAAGTAACGCCGTTAGTAACGCCGTTTATTCTAACGCCGTTATTCCCATCACTGGCGTAGAGCCACTGAGCAGGCTGCTCTGTAGATCTAAAAGTCTCATTCCATCAAGGGCGTAACATCGGTTTGAAAAGTGGGGGGGACACAAAAAAGTGGGTGTATGATTTGAATACCATTTTATACATTTCCACATGCTTTTAATCATATTCCCAGCTACTTAAAAGCAACACATTATGATGAACATGGCTATCATGCTTAGTCATAGGTGTGATTGGCAAAGGACAAAAGAGCAGGAAAATATACAGCTCCACGATGTCTCTCTTCACATATATTTTGTTCCGTTGTCGGCTTCAGCTAAGAAAGCAATAGTTTGCCTCACGTGTCCACAATTCTTAGAACATACAGTGTTTCCCCAAGATTGTTCTGGTAACTCAGCAACACTAGGGGGGTCCGGGGGCGAGTACCCCCGGAAGAAAGTTTTGAAAAATAACCCTTTAAATGGTGACTGCTGGTGAGATTTAAAAAAAAAAAAACATTTTCAGAATTTCAGAATGAGAATCTAAAACCTGAGACATTAGAGAACTTTTTTTTTAACATTATTTTCTTTATTATTATAGATTTTTATGGAAACAGAATCTGTTTCAGAAGTCAGTGGGCCACCTGACATGGAAGTTACTGAGAAAAAAATCACAATTTCTGCATTTGAATATTCATATAAAATATAATAAGTACAATAAAAAGAGCTGTGTCTCATTTGTCCAGTTTACTAATACAATGTGCTGCTGGTTTGGAGTCACTGGGTCACATGACATGGAAGATATAGAAAAAACTGCAATTTTTTTGTATTAATATAATTATGTTAAGTAATTTAATGACGGTCCCTAAATCAGTCTCAGTGATTCAGTGCGAGGTTCTGGAGGTGAGCTGACCGTCCTCCTGCTGCTCACACTGGACGAACCTCAGTAAAGTCGTGGCTGGACCCGAGTAGAGCTTAGATCGGGCCTAAATAATCAAGCCCGGCCCGTGCACGTTGTGTCCGAGCCCGGCCCAACACATTAACTGTAACTGTAAAGCCGACACAGGCTGTCACTGCCCACGCGTTACTCTCTGACCACTGTTTTCAGTAACGAGTAATCTAACGCGTTAATATTTCCAAACCAGTGATCACTGTGCGTTACTATTATTTTTGTCATTTTCCTTAGTAAAAAAAATAATAATTTCTGCTTTCTTCTTGCGTCTCGGGGTCACGTTTCCAGCACGAGGATAACTCACACAAGTCACGTGTAAGACCACTCAGCAACACAAACAATGGAGGGAGGAGAGAGATGCGTGTTTTCTAGCTGGAAATACAGTCATTATTTTGAGTTATTAAAAAACAAAACGCAAATGCGTGATCAAGAGCCCGACCCGGCTGAGGAGAGTGGCATGTTGCAGCCTTTGAACGCAGCATCATTACACAAACTGTCCGCGACTCACAGCGAGAGTAGGTCCACTTGATTACTAACCTGGCATAGCTGGTGTAGCATCAGCTGGGTGGAGTTTGCCATCAAATGAATGTAAAATAAGCACATCGGTATACGCCGGGGTAGATTAATCAAGTGGACATGTTTGAGTATCAGACCCTTGAGAGCTACTGCGTTCGGCTGGATTAAATAAAAGTGGGGGGGACAAGTCCCCCCTGTCCCTATTCGATGTTACGCGTATGCATTCCATGGTGACGAAACATAACGATTCTCAGTTTCAGGTGAAGAAATGTATGGATATTATACTCCATTTCTGCTAACGGATCACCTCCAGCATTTTAAGTTTTAAAGTTTTGAATGAGAACAATTATCATTAACATTTTTTAGTTCATGAATAAGCTCGCCATCCACAAGAAACGATCATAATATGCGATTTCAAATGCTACGGTGTCGCGTTTTGCAGTCATCCGTCTCGTCTGTGACAGAACACTTTCTATTCTAATCCACACAGCTGTGAGCACAGGCAGGTTGAGGTTAAAGTCTATTTCTTTCTTCATTGTCACACATACACATTTTAAAGTGTATTGGGCCCTGAGTGCTGTCATAACACGCCTGACCTACACACTGTACTGTGCCTGAAACACACCCTGTGTAGACACTGATGGAGGGCTGAAGCTGCAGCTGCCATGCCTCTGATGTGCTGCCTGTGTAGATAATGTGTCTGAGTTAGAGCATCAGTACCCGCATCTGGTCCCAATGCAGACCAGACCCCTAGATTCCTTAATGGATGGATTATGAGATAATGGGCCCCTGGGCGTACACACATTATCAGCAGTGGCCAGGTGACCACACAGATACACAGATTTATTATTTCCTTCAGCAGATTTATGGAGCCCAAATGGCATGTTGTCCATTCTGAGAGCTGGACACAAATACGAGGGGAGGGTATAAACACGGCCTTTGAGAGTTACTTCAGGACTTTGTGCCCTTTCACTTCGCAATGAGAGTTCTAACAATGGGGCCCCTGTGCCATTCTGTCCATTGGTGAACTGACAAATGCCTGTTGGTTGCAGGAGAGTTGCACCATGATTTGGTTCAAGACACAAAGCATCATGTTCTTTCTTGTACCGACTGAGGTTCAGCAGTTAAAATACAGCCAATATAGGCTGAGCTGATGAAAGTTCTCAGTCACTCAGAATATACTTAGAATATAGGCTTGGACACATTTTGCATTAATTTTTATTACCTTAATAGTTCTTAAATGGGAAAAAAAATGTAATAACACTTTAATTCTCATTAAGACTGTAAGTTCACATATTAATGGTTTTTCTTTTTATCAAAGGCATTTTTAATGTAGACCGTCATTTTTAAAGATATGATGTTAACAATGCATAAAAAGAAACATTCTGACACGCACCTTTATTTATAAAAGATAACCCTTGACAGCTGCAAAACATGTAGGAAGCGTATGTCTTTTAAACGGTGCTAAAAAAGAATCTGATGCCTGATTTATGACAGCAGGCGTTCTTGGGGAGCAGGTTGCCTGTTTTGTAAAAATGATGGACATTTCATTTTGGAGCCTTTACATTTCTGAACTGCCCACACTTACCTGGGTTTGTCCTGTCGCTCTTTATGTGTTGAAGTGAAGTGAAGGTGACGGAAGACCACGTTCTTACTCCCACACCTGTCTCACTTACTACTCAGAAGTCGCTGTCTCACACAGTCTCTTTCTTTACTCCGGCCCCTGCACACCCCTAATCATGTACAAGTGCCGCTTTTTGCTCCGCATTTGCCGAATTGCTGCTTCACTTTGGCTTCATGCAACAGGCTAAAAAACATTTTTCTTTTTCACTTTCCACCAGCAGAAATTTGCAAGAAACATCCATAGGCAACTTGTTGTTTGAAGGACTTACAAATGTCAGTATTTACATGGTATTTGTGGGTCAATTCTATAATAACTACTGATGCAAACACATCTCGAACACACACAGCCAGTTTTCTTTCCTTCTGAAAAAGAAAGAGGCCCTTTTTGTTTTTTTTGCCTTCAAAATGCTTCCTCTCATTTCTCCACAGTGCTGTTTGTCCTCTCAGCTGCCTCCCTGCCAGCCAGCACTGCTTCTTCCACTCCCCTGCTCATCTCGCTATTCCAGCCAAGCTAAGCCACAACTGTCCCACATGCCATGTCTGCTGGATGTGTGAACAAAGCTTGGAGGGAGCGAGGCAAAAACGGTCCTCTTAAGTGAGTCGGACCCAGTCAGGCGGGACGGCTGGAAATGTCTTCTCCTTTGATTCCCTGGGGAACAGAGACGGAAAACAAATGGAGTCTGACTCCCTTATTTTCTCAAGGTCCTGGATGTGACCTGCCGCTACTGCGGAACAAGGGTTGGAGCGCTGACGCTCGCTGCCTGGCCGCCGAGCTGTCCAGCGGTCTGTCAGGCCGACACAATGGAAAGGGCCCCTGAACCCTCCCCGCTTCCTCATCCACATTCAATCCCAGCCACAGACTACAGCACAGCCTGTTCAGTGGCACTGCTGACAACTCAGTCGGCCTGTTCACACGGCGATGACCCGGTGAGTAATTGGTCGATAGAAGTCGGCAGGCATCGACTTGTGTGGCTTTGCGGGCGGTGATGACTCATTGTGTGTTCGTCATGTGGTGGACATCCATGACTGTTCCAAGACAAATATGAGATCATGAGGAATAAAACAGATTTCCTCAAAGACATAGAAATAGCCAATGAATAATTAATGCAACAATAACAGCAAACATGCACTCGCATTAATCTAATCATTCCGCAGTGGGGATGTGTACATAATAAGAATATTATCTGTGTGCAGTGTGCCTGCCAGCAGGCTCGGCCCATTTGGCTGGAAGCTAACAGAGGAGTTTGGCTACCAGTTATCGCACCGCTGCATCTCAGCAACTGGATAGCTGATTCTGGCAGATGAATACAGGATTTCCATCTCAACACATCAGAGCAATAAGTCTGAATTCAGCACTGTGTTAATGAGCCAGGCCCTAAGAGAGACACAGAGGGAGGGAAAGTTACAGGTAGAGATTCAAACATGTTCCTTCTGCGGTCCTGTATGCACACATGCACAAGCACACTCCTTCACACATAACACACACTCCCTGCAGGGTGATGCAACACACATGCTGCTCCTCTGTTCTGTAACGCTTACCCTTAGCAAAAAGTAGTTTATTCAAGTGTACAACAAGTATACTTTTTTTATACTAAAACTGAGACAGTATACTTGAAGTCTACTTTTTATATACTATATTTTATATACTTAAGAAAAGTATAGTGAAGTATACTTGGCTTATACTGAAAAGTGTATAGAATAGTCTAAGACTAAGTACATTAATACTTAGACTTACACTTATACTTTAATACTAAAGCTTGTACTTGTACTTTAGTATACTGTAACGCCCCTTGTGGACTGTGGCGCAAAGACTCTTGGGTAATCTGTTGTTGTTGGTAATAATATAATAATATTATTATTATTATTAATAATAATAATAATTAGTATATCTTGATCTAAATGCAGATTAAGTTATTGACGTGCTTACGTTTAAGTTAACAGAATAAAAATGTTTTTCACTACACACAATTGCATTGAGGTATTATTCCTGTTATAAGCCTACATGTTAATAAACTAAAATGTGGACTAGAAGTATATACTTAGTACGCTAGTAGTATGTAGATGAGTGTACTTTAGTGATGGGAACGGCAGTTCTTTTTACTGTATCTCTAGAATCCGTTCATTAAAATGATTCGTTCAAAAGATTCATTCACCGAATCGTTCAGTGCTCTCCAACTCCCTGAACTGATAAACAGCCAAACAATCCGTCATTCAGTTCATGATTCAGCCCTGAGGTTCACGTTCACTTTCTGAGGGACGGTGCGTTCACTGACTATAGTACACAATCATTCGCGGGAGACGCAGCGCTGCTTTGAGTGGTATACATGCACTAAAATTATTACATGGTGAAAGTGTCCTCTGTGCACAGTAAAATCACTTAACATGATGTTACACTGATGTTAGCAACACAGTGCTAGTTTTAGCAGTACTGTTACTGAATGAGAATCACCTCCTCTGACCTGAGTGAGTGAGTGAGTGACACAGCGCCACTTCCAGCACAGTACGTGAACGAGAATCACGTCCTCGGCAACGCGAATCATGAGTGAATCAGTCGTTCGCGAACGACATGCGGAGGACGTGAATAACGTTCGCGAACATGATTGACGTGAACGTGAGTAACTTTTACTGTTTTACTGTGTAAAATCACTTAACATGATGCTACTGATGTTAGCAACACATCGCTAGTTTTAGCAGTATGATTACTGAAGGTGAATCTCTCTCCTCTCCTACTCCTCTGACCTGAGTGAGTGAGTGAGTGACACAGCGCCTCTTTCAGCACAGTAGGTGAACGAGATTCACGCCCTCAGCGACGCGAATCATGAGTGAATCAGTTGTTCGCGAACGACCTGCTGAGGACGTGAATCACGTTCGCGAACGTGATTCACGTTCACGTCCTGCTGAGAATCACATTCGGCAGTTCCACTCCCGGCCGGCATGCTCGCTGCTGAGCTCAACTGAACTGAGAAAGGAACGAATCAGTTCCTCAAGTGATTTCGTTCACTTCGTTCACTCAAACGATTCGTTCTTTTGAACGACACGTTCGCGACCGACACAACACTAGTGTACTTGCTGTATACTTGAAAGTGTACTTCTGTAAACTTAAAATGACCTTATAAAGTATACTTAAAGTATACTATTATAAACTTAAAATGTTCCAACTTAGTCCGAAGAAGTATTAAATTAGTATACTTTCTGGTCCGCTACAAGTACATGGTCCATAGTATACTTGCTATACTTATACTCAAGCATACTAAATAAAATGAACTTCAAGTATACTACTTTTTGCTAAGGGTAATACAACCAGGCCGGATAGCAGGAGACACAATATTACTACTGACTCAAAACGCAAAATGGCATTTCATCAAAACAGTATCCTGATTCACAGGCGGGGGCCTCGGTGTTGTAATTGGCACAAATTGGTTGCCGAAGTTATTGAACCCACAAGATTACAGGGAGAGGGTTTTCAGGCCACTGTGATGCCTCGCCAACTGAACAGTGTAGGGCTGCGGAGATAAAACCCCGTCTCTTAAAAAATATGTTTACATACCAATTTGAAACAGCACTAGTTAGCTGCCCGAATATAATGAATGGCTCTGTAACTATGTGTAGTGATTTAAAAGCTAAGACTGTGTGCACTGTAGTACACATGTGCTGTTTTAAATATTCTGCATATCCATAAAATGCTCGTCCTGAACATGTCTTTGACATATTTCATCTTTTTCCCCTGCAGTACCTACCCATGGCAACCAAAGCATGACAAACGTTAAAGCACTCTGAACACTTAGTTAAATCTGCTCCACTAAATATTCTATACCAAAATAGGACAAATGGGTTGTTTGTGATGAGCACACGGAGAATGATTAACTGTCTCCATCGTTTAGTTTAGTGTTTTGCTTTTTTGTCTCACAGCATTTTTTTTTTTTTTGGTCGTTCTCATTAGCGACATTTTCAGACGCAGCAGGAAGCTTTTTTAAACAAAGACCACACAGCACCGGTCCGGCACTGAACCAGGGATAGATTCATTTAGCAAATAGCATTTAGCTGCTAAAGAGACAAATTTTCCCCCCAGGGAACCAAAAAGGGACTTAAATTCCCTTTTGAAAGGTTTTTGAAAGATGCAGATCATAAATATTGAGTGTTAAGTTGACCTCAAGCACAAGACAGCACATATTCACTTTTTCTATATTTAAAGCTGAACTATGCAGGATTTCCCCTCACTCAAACAGACGTTATCTCTCTCTCAATCATCATTTATGACCCACACTAAGTGAGTGGCAGTGTCTGTATCTGCAGAGACCTGTATTCTCTCATTTCATAGTATTTTGCTGTGTTCCTGACTTTTCAGCAGTGTGTAGCCCCGAGCTAATAGCTGTTTGATATAAGAGTGTATCGACCAGGTTACATCACCGTCCCTCTTCTGCTGTCTGTCATGAAGAGCTACTGGTCAGTGTGTCTGACTGACTGAGAGTGGGGCTGAGCTACACACACAAACCCAGAGCAGGGACATGAGCGCGGATAGGATGAAGTGTGTTTACTAAGTTCAGAGGTGTGTGTTTATTTGTGCCTTAGCATGCAATCGTAAAACAATCAGAAGACGTTTCATTTCTCTGATTCACTGCTTTGTTCTGCCAATGCCGCTCTCTCTCTTCATTTACACTCTAGCTTGCATCACCACCTCTGCACCCTCTCTCTGTGTCATGACTGTTTAGCAGGGAAGGTGGTGCCAAGTGTTAATGGTGTGTTTACCAAGAGCAATGACCAATGTTGCATATTATGCATTCATACAAAGCTATAAATATCCTAAATTTGCCTTACTTTATGTGTTTCAGTAGTTTAAGGCCCAATCTCAATACACTGCTCGCTGTGTGTTAGCCTATGAAACGCCGCTAACATTAGAGACCGGGAGCAACACAGTATGCTTTAATAATTGATGACCTAGTGAGCATGAGGTTATGAATAAATTGGGAGCGTCTATGCTTTTCTGTCTCTATCAGGTAAATGGCAAATGTCACTTTCATAATACTAACATTGGTTCACTTGGAAATAAGGGTTAGGGGTGAAACTTAGGATTAGGCCTAGAACTAACAACTTGGCCAACGCAAGACTCAAGTCCCAATATCTGATGTCATCATATACAACTGTGTAGACTATTTACATAGGCTCCATACTGTAGTTACAGTTGGTCCATGATACATATGGTAGACCATTTCGTAGCCCTGTGTAAAACTCATATTTTGATAGCTGAACCTCAACTGCTCTGCACCAACATAATGACGTACTGCTCATACTAAAACGTTGTCTTTAGGTATTTATTTCTTGTTGAACACTGAATGTTGCTTTAACCACCATGCTCTTTTTCAACCCTACCTTTTCACAAATCAAATCTATCATCTCACACCTGCATCTGCCCGATGTGACGACAGTCATTTTATTGGTAAACTGTGGGTAAGTTTCCGCCTTCAGTGCCAGCTGAGTCATTTCATAATTTAATATATTGCTTGACAACACCTTGACAGCAGACGACTGTATGATGAGGGCATTTTGCTCTAATTTTTCAGCCAAATTATCCCAGTAGGCCACAGATTTTAATACATAACCTCTTGTTCACAGACCAATCTTTAATCTATTTCAAAGAGCTCTCCACTCCCATCACACAGCCTGTGAGCTAATTGTGAGCCACCTAGAAATCACTTGTTATTCATTTTTTATTTTCTTTCTTTCTGGCCACCGGGAAGCATAAAGAGCGGCACAAATCCTGCACAGAGTCGAAGTGAGCGAGGAGAATTTAGACTGCAGTGTCAGTGATACTCAAAGCGATGTTGGACCAGTGCAAAGAGAGTTAGTCAGGTGGATAAGGCCACTCAGCAACCACGGATATCTACCCAGTCTCGAAAATAATATCAGAAATCAGCATTGACATTTTACAGATTCTTACTTCGTGCTTGCTGCTACACTGCACTGTTTTTCTCAAGATAGAAGAAGTTCTTTTGAAAATGCAGTCTGGCGTTTCTGAAGGTGAGGTCTGTGTAACAATGCGCGCTCCCTGTTTTTTTTTCTGAAATGCGTCCAATCACTTCAGAGCCTCAGTGTCAGGACAGTAGGATGAAATGCTGAATTATTTTAGTTTTGAACCTTATTTTCTAAAATATTGTAAGAAATCTCATCTAAATCCACAATATAATATTCAATGATTCAAATATAGAGCCACCATCAATATTCAAAACACAGCACTGGAACATGGAGCTCTCATTTCTAAGCTGGCTGACAGATCTTTGGATTTCACACTCGACAATAACTAAATTGAAATGATTTCCCTGTTGTTCACACGGTACACATGTGTGAATATTTTCAATTATTATCTCTTTTGCTAACCCAGTGAAATGATTTCTTCTTTCTCCAAGACTGTCAGGCAACAGGCCTGGCAAGGACATCACTGCTGTCAC
Organism: Diplodus puntazzo; assembly: GCA_963678695.2. NCBI lineage: Eukaryota > Metazoa > Chordata > Actinopteri > Spariformes > Sparidae > Diplodus > Diplodus puntazzo. The sequence continues at coordinate 38,738,516 of OZ023155.1, read as the reverse complement.
CAGCTTGGACAGAGTGAGTGAAGGCACGGTGTCAGGGCTCTGCTAATTTGAAACATCTAAAAACCTTTGTGCCTTGTTCAAATTTATCAACGCCTGTGATGTAATTACATTTTAAATAGGCTGGGGTGATAAATTGAATCTCTATACTGTTCTGCCCCCAACCAAACTTGATTAATCCATTTTTAATCAGCTGGTAGCGGGGCGGTGCCTTGATGTTTCATTTAACCAAGTCTGACGGCTGAGACGATGATGCCCCCGTCAGATGAGTCCCGGTCAACATGGAGACCGTTATTTGGAGACAAAGGAAAAGGACGAGGATTTTCTAATAATTTGACACCGTTCGACACGGAGGGCTGTCTGTGCTCTGGTGTAACGCTGGTAGTGTTTGTGTTTTCATGTGTCAGGGACACGGTGATGATAAAAAATGACCACTATGAAGCAGCCTTCTCTTTTCACTTACTGTACTGTAGGTGGGCGAGATAACAGTCCATCTGAGGAGAATTGCTTCTAATTATAGATGACAGGCACACACTCATTCCCCCAGCGTCTTCCTCCTCCCAGTGGCAGCGCTGGGAAGAGAAACACTTTAAAATAAAGAACCCTTTGGCCTCTCATGTTGCAAAGTGAGGAGCTACAAGGCCCGTTGATACAGTGTGTACTAGATATAGTTGTATAGTTGCTGGCTATGGTGAAAGACACGCTACTTGTACTTGGGTATTTGAGCATTTGAATTCCATGCTACTTCACACCTTTACTCTACTACTGTGAGGTAAATATTGTAGCTGTTATGCCACTATATTTGTTTGCAAATAAAGATTTCATATACAAACAAATATGCATCTTATAAAACACTAGAAAATGAGCCGGTGTCATCTGTGTTGAGTGGTTTTCAACCCGTTTGGTGGGTGTTTTCATTGGGTTTTGATCATTTGGAATCATTTGTACCATTTGGGTGGTTTTGATGAAAACCAATAATGTAGCCCTTCCTCTCCTCAGCTATTATGATTGAGACTGATGGCACTGAGTTATAGGCTCAGCTCGACATGCCATGACTGATGACCGGCAAGTTCATTTTATTAAATGAAATTCGGTTTTAAAAGTTGGACTGCAGATTTTATGAAGATTGGGTTGGCTGGGTTCCAGGGTCCGATTTGGACACCTTTTGTCTGTCCAACCTGGCAACGCTAAATGTCAGTTTCACAGGGATATTTATGGGTTAGCTAACATTAGCCACCATAAGCTACTGGACCATGCTGTAAGGCTACAGTAGCAGAAGCTATGAGTGTGTTGAATGGAGCGAGTGTGCATGTGATTGTTTATGAATTTTAGTTCTAAGAGGAATGTTTTTATTGATATATTTAAGAAGGTTTTCCCACCAGTATCTAATTTAGGTCAATTTAATCCATGCATGAACAAACCACAGCAGTTAAAGGAAGCTGGAGTGAAAGTTCAGACAGGAAGGCTGCTCTCTCGCTTGCTCAGCCCTTATTTCTCAAACCAGCCTTTCATTTACTCCTCTCACTCATGCTCACTCTGTCAATTTTAATCAGCTGCTCCCATCAGCTGGGCACATTCATCCCAGAGCACAGCGTCACACCTTCACCGTTAGCCTGTCATCTTGCTGCTGTCTTCTTAAAGACGGTTGTCTCCCTGCCTTTAGTTCATTCATGCTGCTGTTTTGCGTGCCGCCTCCACCTCCCCATCACCACCCAGTCTTCACAGATTCACCGGCTTCATTGATTCATCAGCCACCACCAGTGTCTGGACTCCATGGGGGGGATTCATCTGGCTGCTGCTCGGGGCACTTGCCCTTCAATCACAAAATCTCCCTGTAGAGTCTCAGACTTTCTGACAAGACTCATTATCACACATCAGCTGCTGTGCTAAACATGTTCTTTACTTCATTCATTGGCGTCTTCTGATTGAAATGCTGCTGAGACTTTGTGCTCAGAGGGATGGATGGGTCATTTCACTAGTTAACCATGTGTTTATTATATTTACCATGATGTAACCAAGCGTAATGCTATCTCATTTTCAAACCCAACCTGTAACGTCACAAACTAATGTTGATCAATGATGTCACTGCAGTGAACAGCTGCACGTGTCAGCATTACTGCAGTTTCATCCATTTCTTTTGCCCTTGTGTTTGTAGTGACTAAAAGAATTGAATTAACTTAATCTAAAGGTTTGGACCAGAATTTGAATAACTATTAAGAATAATACAATAAACGGATTAAACTGTGGCTATTTCAGCTGATGATAACACATTGTCTTAGTTTCTATATGACTTGGCTCTTTTGAGGAGGATGTAGTAGTCAGTCACGTGTGGCTGCCCTGCAAATACATCTGATTCCAAGATTACAGCGGCTCCATGTGACTTTAGTGTAATGGTACTTAATGATATAAATCCACGTAGAGAAAAATCATAAAAATCCACCATTTCTGCCAAGAAACATGAACTGTCATCAGTCTGAGAGGATTACATCCTTCTTCTCCTGCGCGGCAGAGGCACTGAGGGGTGTAAATCGCAGGTCAGGATGACAATGTGTAATGCACCTTGACTAATTGACTGTAGCATTTTGAATGGCAGGAGCTGAATGGATGTGAAAACAGAGAAGCTATAGGAGCTGTTGTGGAGGGAGATGGGCTGTTTTTACTGTAGCTTCTGGTCTGCTGGGCATGTTGGCTCCCTCCCGGACAGAGCTGGAGTGGCTGGAAAATCACATCGGCGGACGAATGGCAGATAAAACATTCCTCCTATCCTGTCACTGTGAAGCCTTTATTTCCAAATCCTCCTTTTACTGCCATCATATTCAACTCCTCTTTCCTCCCACTCTCCTCATTTTCACTTCTCATCTGTCATATTTCTCCCCTTTCCTTTTTGCTTTTCTTTGTCTCTCCTTTTAACCTCCGGCTTCTTCTTTAAAAACTTCTATCTAACAGTCTTCTTCACAACATTTTGCAGTCTTCAACTTTTTTCAAAAGTCATATTTGTTATGCACAGGAACCTCTTTGAAAATCATTTCAGTGATTCAGTATTGATATTGATACATATTCCATGAAACACTGCGTACTATAAAGCATTTAACACTAATCACTTCTCTCTTCCATGTGCATATTTGTATTGATTGTTGGTGATGAGTTCCTCCATTAGTCTTTGAGTCCCACAGGAAAATGGATTCTTTAATCTCTAAAACAAATTATAGTTTGATAATGCGATATCTAAATTGACTTTATCTCTGATTGGTATTTGATCTTGACCAGATGGAGCTATGACAAACTTCCTGATGGGCAAAAGTTCAAGTAATGGAGCAGAGGAAAGCTCTCTTGCATGCATCCTGTTTGTTTAACTTGGAGCTCTTTTGTTTTCTTTGGAGTTCTCGTATGTTATTATTCAGGAAAGTTCTAAGTCACTTCAGCCCTGCGATGCTGCTAATTACAATCAGTCTGGAGCTGTTGGCTGCTGGGAGCAGCTTGTACAACAGTTGTCTTCTGTTAGTGACCACAGAGCAGCTCCACATGAGCAGCTGGAGGTTGAGCACCTTGCTGATGGGTACGCTTGTGGAAGTTATTGAAAAAGAGAAAAGAACACTTGTCATTCACATTAGTAGAAGAAAAACAGCAATGACACTACAACTATTTCTTGGACACTTTACTTGGTCCCCTTTGATCCGCCCTAAAGACGACAGCTGCACATGCAGAAAGAACAATAATGAAATAGTGAAATTGAAGGTTTGTTTGGCTTTGTGGGTCTTGTACGATGTCCCTGAGCCCCAACAGGTGCAATATGTAAAAAAAAATGGCCATCTATCAAACTCATACTGAAAAACAAGGTGCAGCATATTGTTAAAGTAAGCAATGAATAGTGCTAACTGTAGCTGTTAGCCCTGCAGCTAACAGCTACAGTGTGGTCTGGTGGTCTGGAATGGGAGCTCTGAGCACCGGGGGACTGTTGGTGTTAAATCCACTTGCACAGGAGCTTTTGGCCAAGGTTAGCTGGTTAGCATGCTAGCTTCAGTAGATACCTCTGTGACACAGAACACAGGCGTCAATGTTAAAACTGTTTTGTCTTCACATTCTGTTGATCATTTTGGAAATTTTTGAATGCTCCAATGAAATCTTACACAATGCATCTTTAAAAACACATAAATAAAATGTTGTATTCTTGTTATTATTGTTCTATTTTTTAGATTATCTTTACCATTGCTATTGTTGTTGTTATTGTTGGACATCTTTTCTAACCTGATCATTTAAAGGAATAGTTTGTACCTTCTTATTTGCTGTCTTTCTGAGAGTAAGTTGATTTTTGATAGCTGATGATGATGATTGATACCGCTCTACAACAAAGAGACAGTTAGCTTAACTTACACGTAGAAACAGCCTGCCTGACAGCTACCACCAGTGAGCTTAGCACAAACAGCTGAGAACACTTATGTTGAACTATTCCTTTAAAGCAGCAAAAGGGAACTTCCTGGAGAAAGACAACTGATTGTTGAGTCTCATCCCCTGGTCATCAAATACCAAGGCTTTAGATTGAGATTGGATCATATCCATCAACCGAGAGCGTTGGTCTTTGACGACCTGGGGATGAAACTCAAAAATCAGCTTTGTCCAAGAAAATACATATTGTTGCTCTAATCTTAACCTGCCAAACACAATGTCAAAAAACATCCAAATGGACAAGGGTCCATGGGGACAGGCACTCTGCTTGGTTAAATGGAGGGGCCATTTCCATGTCTGTGCCCAGAGCCTATTGGCTCATAGTCTGCCCATATTATTTGAAAAAGAAACTCCCATCTGAACAGGGCCAGTCAGTGAGTGCATCAAGCCGTCTGATCACTTTTTGCTTTTGCAAGTCACCCAGTACGACAAGGTGAGAAATAAACTAAGTTGTGTTCTGTGTGTGAGGGAGTGAATAAAGGAAAGAAGTCACAGAGAGATGTATTTGATGGTGTGTTCAATTTTCTGGTTAGGTTGAAATGAAAATTCTGTTAGGTTACATAAAAGCATCTCTTGACTCCCGTGGTGCTGTGTACAGTGCACAACAGAGGAGAGTAAACCATTGTAATTACCTGCAAGCAATACAGAGAAACAGTTGGGTGTTACAGCAGCATCTCCAATTTTCCTTAGAGACAAAAGCACACAACACACAGGGAAGTCAGTGAAGAGGCAGGACAGCGGAGGAGAGCTGAGGAAAATACTTGTGACTTTCCATTTCTTTTTTCTTTCAGTGGAGCAATGACAATTTGGCATGTTTTAACCCAGTCCCTCCCATCAGTTTAGCATGGCTAATTCAAGATTAAGTGCTCTCTCAACAGAGCTCATTTTGTTTAGCTTTTGTGATTAACAGCATCTTTTGCAAACAACACCAACAAAATTCCAGAAAAGCAGCATTTTGACAAACGGTAAAACTTCAAATGTGCAAAGCACAAAAGCACAACAACAGCAACAAACATTCTCTTGGCAAAAATGGAAGATGCATCAGTGCAGCAGCCGGCCAACAGGGTCAGATGCCAAGCCAACCGAGGGCTTGGATAAACTCATTTTTGAGTTGGTGAGTTTACCCTGCGAACAGACAGGCTGAGCTGCAGAGTTTCAGGGCTTGAGTTTTAGAGATTCCACATAATGGCCCGGGAAAGAAAGTTGTCCATCCTCCGTGGACACACCACACAATGAAACAACACATATTCAACAGTGGAGGAAGTATTGTGGTTTGTAAAAGGTTGCACTCCTGGTTGTAATGGGGAATAATTCATTTTAGATGTATACTGTAAGTAGCTTATGGGTATTACTTCCCAGTCACTCTCATCGGGTGTTACTACCACTTGCCCGTGGTGATTACTGGTGCTTCCGTCATGTCCTGTCCTATAACTATCACTTACTGGGTCTTCCTTTGAAACCCTCAGGTGCCAGTCATCTTCTCTGCCAGCTATACTGATCATCAAGTGACGTAGAACTTTTCCCAACAAGCACTCCAAGACATTATCAGTGAAATGTCATCTCATTTCCAGGATATTGTCAGTAAGTACCTGAAAAATAATATATCATGGAGAATTTCAAACCAAGAAAAGCAATGTCTCTGCTGGTTGGCTGGCCAAGGTCACTTAATTTTGCGTTGTGCACTGGTGGACTCAGGATGTTTGAGGGACAGGGGCAAAAAAAAGAAAGAAAAGGGCACCAGTTGTATGCGGTGGGACACTAGCATGAAGAGAGACTTGATACATTTAAGGTGAAGTGAAGGCACTTTATCATGATTTCTCCACTGGAAGGGCGCCCTAGAGGGCATCTTATCACATATTATCCACCATAGGGGCATCCTAGGGGGCACTTTTGTGGCACTTTATTGAACATTGGGGCCCCCCAGGGCCCCTAGTGTCTTAATATGTTCAAAATGATGGTGGCGTAGAAGACATGGTGCTAAAAGTCAGACATACATAGAGAGCGACAAGTATTTATCCTGCTGTGCAGAATTGTTTCCAGCTATGCTAACAATCATTTTCAATGTTACAATTTTGCATTACCATTTTCCATAGACATAACTATTGATATAAAATGCCTTGCTAGTATTTTAGGTCTGAACTCTGTGCAGAAACAAAGTACTACAGTTCTTCGTACAGAAGCACTTTTTGGGAAAGCCAATAACTAGCAGCACAATGTTCTACTAAACTTTGAGTGTGATTCGTCGCCGTGGTTCTGTAATGCAGACTTTCCTATCGCTCCTGTCACTGGTGTAGGAGAGATCTGAGAGTGTGTCGTCTTTTAAGTTGCTCAGTTTGGAGAGATGGCAGAACAATCCCTCCATTTAATTAGTCCTCAACAACTCCATGCTCTGCTCATGCAGCCCTTCATCTTCAGCTAGACCCTTTGAAGGCTGTACAGTTCGACTGGGTGTTCCTGATTGATTTTAGCAGACCAGCTGAGCTGGTAAAGAAATGAAGGGAGGCGGATGTCACGGCAAACAGACATTTTAAATGAGATAAGGCTTTGTGTGCAGTTGACGAACAGCTAAGGATGATCAATGACTAAGCAGGAAGTAAGATAGAGGCTCTGCGTTGGGCTAACTTCAGGTTGGCCCAGAGAGAGGTGTACTGATGGGTGGAGGCCACAGTGATGGCAGCACATTTGAAAGAGGAACCCGAGATAACCTGGGATATTCTGAAACCGGCGATGACTCAGACAAGTGAAATGAAACCATGCTGGCTCCACTCATTCTCATATGATTGCAGATGGAAGGCTGTCATGTGCTCAATAAGGTCTTTAGTGAGTTGTCAAACTTTATTGATGGAAATAGCTCAAAGACATGGAGCACTAAAAGTTCTAGATGGGATCAGGGCACTGGGTGGCATCTGAGGAATCAATCACATTTTGATAAAAGTCTGGATGACACTAAAAAAGACTATTCTCGAAGGCTTTTCATATCTGTTTAGTTAAAAAAAAATGAAACTTCATCTCAGATTAGGTCAGAAGGACTATGACAGCTGGTCGTCACTATCAGCCAGCCGTCTGCCCAGAAAACCTTTCAGAATGGTAAAGACTGATATTTCAAACAGAGCTTTCAGATGAACTTTAAAGATCAAATATGACAAGATTGTTCTAATTTAATCACTGTTCATTATTAATTAATGAATACACAATGCACTAAGGAATAAAGTGAAATGAAACAGAATGAAACTAAATACATACACTCATAATTTCCTAATGCAAAGGGATTGAAAACATAAAAAAGACATACAGTATAATGATGACTTGCTAACATTTAAATATTACAGCAATTAAAATGACACTCAGTAGAGTGCATACCTCTGCCAAGGGCCAGCACTCTGCTAGACCAGTATTTTTATTTATTTGCAACAAATTGTTCTCACTCAGATACCAGTAAGCTACCGTAAATTACCAAATAATAGCCGGGTTTCAATTAACCGCAGGGTCCCCTTTAAACGCCGGGTGCAGGTGTATATTTTGATAAATAACCGCTGGTTCCAAATAAATGCCGAGTCTGATTTATTTTTAGGAAGAAGATGTGACCACTGACACTGCACGTTTTTCTTTCTTTCACGTATTGTGTTTGCTTTCTGTCAGTCACTCTCACATTGATGATCGCCATGGCTCCGGTGCAGCAAAAAATTAAAAAGTATGACTTGAAATTCAAACTTTCTGTCGTAAAATATGCAGAGGAAAACTCGGGAGAAGCAGCCGCTAGACGTTTCTCTGTCGACCCCAGATAAAAGTGAGAGATAAAACTGAGCTTCAGCGTCTGTCCGAGGAGGACAGCAGCAGGGCCAGGCTGCCTGCTGGAGGGAGGAAGAAGGCTAGCGAGGAGCCTGAGATAAACATGCAAGAATGAGTTATAAGCAAACGGACACGCCATGAGAGAGTGTCCCGCAAAATGATCAGGGCGATGGAGAAACAAATGTACGCCACCGTGAGTGACAGCAGAGATGAGGAGTTTGCAGCGAGTGCTGGCCGGCTAAATCGTTTCCTCCGCCGCAACAACTTCACTTGCAGAAGATACTACTGCCCACAAGGATGCCAGAGAATTCACAGAGAAGCTGGCGACGTTTGTTACATTTTCATCCCGGATTTTTGTGAGGAAGGAATTAAACGCCTGTCCCAAATTGCCGCCTGGTCCCAAATAAACGCCTGGTCTGTTCAGTGATTGAGACAAATAAACGCCCCGGCTATTATATGGTAATTTACGGTATATATGCTAAATACGATTTCATAAAAATCCATGCATTGTTCCCCCATAAAACAATAATGCTGAAAAGTGTCCTATCTCACAACGTTTAAGAAAGTGAGGAAAAATCTGTTGGTGTATTCTGGACTGAAACCCATCCTTAGGTTCAATAGTTGTGTAATCCTGCTAACAAACCAGCAAACTAACCAACCCACAAGTAAACACTGGCATAAAACTAATATCCTGAGCACAGGTAATAAATTCATAGGATTTATGAATGTAGTGTGTCAAAATGGCAAATGTGGTCCTGGAGAAGCCCGTGTTAGTGGGAACTGCTGCTGACACTGTTTTAAGTCCATTGCCTGATGTTTAATTGCCAGGTGGACAGATTTTGTCAGCATGATAGTGTCACAGCTGGGCAAAATCAGTGGTGGACAGTAACGGAGTAAATTTACTTGAGTACTGAACTTAAGTACATATCCACAGGATTTGTACTTTACTTGAGTATTAGATTTCTTTGGTACTTATTATTCTTACTTGAATACATTTCCAAGACAAATATTTTTACTTTTACTCAAGTTAATTTCTAGGAAGGCTGAAAAGTACTCGTTACTTTCAGGTCTGCTCTTTTTTTTTTTTCTAAAATACTATTTAAGGAAGAGGATTAGGGCCACATGTGAATTTTTTTTTGTAGTTCTGACTTTAAAGTCAGAATTCTGAGAATAAAGTCAGAATTCTGAGAAAAAAGTCAGAATTCTGAGATTAAAGTCAGAATTCTGAGAAAAAAGTCAGAATTCTGAGATTAAAGTCAGAATTCTGAGAAAAAAGTCAGAAATCTGAGATTAAAGTCAGAATTCTGAGATTAAAGTCAGAATTCTGAGAATAAAGTCAGAATTCTGAGAAAAAAGTCAGAGTCCTGAGATTAAAGTCAGAATTCTGAGAATAAAGTCAGAATTCTGAGATTAAAGTCAGAATTCTGAGAAAAAAGTCAGAATGAAGTGAGAATTATGGGTAAACTATCTGTAAGGAACCAACTTCAGTGAGAGAGTGACATGAGAGTTAATGCAGGAGGGAAGACACAAAAAACCTGATTATGTCGGATTTATCTGAGTTTCTGCGTGTTTGAGAGGTCCCAGAGGAAGCCATTGCAGTAATGGAAGAGCAAAAGGTGAGTGCAAAAGAAATACACGTTGGTTTGGTGCCTTAGCATCCTTCATATCCGTAGCCTTTCTTTGTTTTTACAAACGCAAGGCACCAAACCAACGTGTATTTCTTTTGCACTCACCTTTTGCTCTTTCATTACAAGATAGTTTACCCATAATTCTCACTTCATTCTGACTTTTTTCTCAGAAGTCTGACTTTGACAGCAAGGATGTTTAAGAATATTGAAAAAAACTGGCACAGTTCACCTGTTTAACTAAACTCCCTCGTCTCATGTCACGTTCCATTGCTCCATATTACTGATTTCCATCACAAGATGGTGTCTGGTCATTTATTTCCTTTGATATTGATATGTTTCCATAAGTATATAAAGTATCAAATCAAAAATGAATAATACATTATTACCTATTTTATTATAGGAAAATAAATACCTTCACTTTCATTTGACTTTGAATTTGCTTCCATTCATCATTTATTTATTATTTATTAATAACAACCTTTGTCACATGTTGTCTTAAGCACAGTGTTGTCCAGTGCAATGTATTGGCTGCCTATTAGATGGCATTGCCCTCAGCTCTGGGAACTGAACTGGAATATCATAACAACTGCAGTGTACTGACGGCGGTATCCCCTCCAGTGAAAGCCATCTCCTCATGCTCTTCAACTGTTTCATATTTTATTGGCTTTCAAAATTTTATTAGCTTGATTTCTGTTAGAAGTTCAATGAACATGCTTTGGGGAAATTGTGCGATGGCATAGTTTCACTGAAGAAAACTGGTCATTATAAGTAAAGTTAGACACAGTGGATGTAATAAAAAGCAGAGTGAACGGAGGGAGGTGGTTGGTGGGACGGGGCTGAACATTTTGAACAGGTTTTGCTTTTGTTAGTCAAATAAAGCGGTTATCATCACCCAAGTGTTTTTAATAAGAAATTCCCACTTATGCAGTGGAAGGGATTATCCTCAAACTTTAAAAATCATGCACCTTTCCTTTAACATAAAAAAATAATTTGATTATTTTACACAGATGCAAGCAGCTCAAGCAAATGAACAGTGTTATTCATCTCCAGGAAATAGATGTAAATCCGCCCACTCCGTTATTTTAATGGAGGGGGATGCTGTTAAAATGAAAACAAGTTGTGTTAAACATATTTTATTAGAATATAAAAGCATCTCTGCAATTTGGTGCTTTGCTGGGCTCTCTTGGATAAACAGTGCAGGCACATCATCTATTTAATTTGAAGCCATCTAGTCTCCGAACTGCCTTGAAAATTACATTTGAACATTAAATCATTTTCATCCAGCCTCCTACTCCAACCGACATTTCCTCATTATATCAACCTTACAGAATCCGGCCCAGAGAGCTCCAAACAGGACCGGAATGTTCAGCCGCTTTCTACGTCTGATTGACCCGGGATTACTTTTCATTTAGAATATCGCGATGCAGACATCTTTTACCACTTAAGATGTCAACGTGGCCGGATCGAGATGATCATTACAGCTGAGCTGCTTTTAGCCTAAAGCAATGTTTCTCACTTATGTAGATTATATAAAGTAACAATCTATGAAAACAGCAATAAAAACACTGCACTAGTATTCCTGTTGAGCTCTGTCTCAAAAGCATCTATACATATTTTCATTATCTTACAAAGGCTACTGACATTTCAACCCCTTTATTCAACCCTACAGAGTTTTCATGCTTTATCCACAGATTTAGCGGGAATTCAGTTCTGGGTGATACCTTCGGTGCTCAGTGGCATAAGGGTCCGTAACAAAATATCATAACAGCTGATGCAACAACTGCACTTTCAAGGATTTAGAGGAATGAGCTAAGTGTATAAAATCGCCAACCTAGATCTACGAATCGCTCTGCCGCTGCGATCCAGTTGACGATGACATTTCCTTGTTCAAATGTCCAACTTCCAACCTCAAAACTTCCCAGGCGCATGACACCAGAAGTGAACAAAAACTTGTCTGACTGTAATAAAATGATGTCTCTTTGGCAAGTGCACTCACAAGTGAATCCTCAGTGGTGTAGCCTCTTTGTATATGACAGAAACAGAGGAGGACAAACAACAGACGTCATTACATATTTTTATTTTCACGGCACTTTTACGCTTCGAAATGGATCTAAACATTCCATTCAACGCCGAGCCAACAGGATATAATGTTAGCAGGTCACATATATTCAAACAACGGAGACCCACCGTGTTGACATTTGTAACAAGTGTGGCGTATCATATGCACATTATATGCTTTTTAGCCGTCCTTCACATGAGGAGGTCGAGGGGACGTTGATTCTGCTGACAGCAGTTAGAGCCACGCCACTAATTTTAAGGAAACCGGAGGATATTTACAGCCTTCGTTGTGGAAGAGCTGCAGACAAATCCAGTGGTTTTCACAGGAAGTTGGTTACAAGACCCAGAGGTTACAACACTTTGGGTGCGTCTGTTGTGCCTTTTCTAGCAGGAGGTCACACATTTTCAATTTTCCTCGCTGTTTGGAACGCAGCACAGGAATGAGAATTAGTGTCTCATCTAAAAAACGCCTGACGCATCGGACGTTACGCCCATAATTTGCTCAAACTGTCATGTGGGCTCAGATTAAGGTGGATGTCCTTACAACACTGGAGCGAGGTATTTCTAATGTGACCTCTTTTTACACTGATCAGCAGATAGCTCCCCCTTAATGTCCAGTTAAAACAGCTCTAATAAGATTATCTCAATGAATTACAAAATATTAAACTCATGTTTATGTGAATATTTACCATCACCACATTTAGTTATTTAGCTTCACATTTGGAAGCGACTCCAGCTTTGAATCTGTGTCATTATCTTGCCTGGACTGAGATCTGGACTCAAGCTTTAGTCGCTTGGAGTGCTTCTTCATCTTCCTGACACAGGATCACTGAAATCCTGGACCTCACAGATACACCACACAAGTGGTCTCAGATCAGGGCTCAGATGGAAGAACAACTTTGAAAGCTCTTCATCATACGCACTTTTAAGTGATGTAATGAGGTGATCAGAGCAGAAAATTACAGTTTGCATACACAATATTATGAATAGTATACCAATCACATCCGTTATCAAATGAACAGTAACAGCTTCCATGCACATGATGTAGGTGGGTGCTCAGTCTTAGTGTAGCAGCAAATGTTCCCACCAGAACCAGCGACAGCAGGATCCACCTGCAGGTTCTGATGGACAGCAGAGCATCAGCTGTCGTCTGGCCGCCAACGTTTCTCGGTGACGGTGGTTTTGAGAACAATTTTAACAAATGAAGCTTCACAACAGTGTCTGAATACAAACATGTATTATCATTATTTTATAGTATCATATTATATATTATCACATTATAGGGATGTTTTCACTTTTACATTAAAACATCTTTTTCTTTTCATCTCTGTCTAAATCCACTACGATCGAATGATATAAAACAACAGAATATGGAAACTTGGAAGGGGAGAGTACGTTTATGTTTAAAGTACAGCACAGTTTCATGGTTTGGGTTTTGTGCGGGTCTTTCTGCGGTCTCTCTTAGCTCGCTTGTTCTGCAGATGTGCTCTGGAGAAGCTGGCCGTGGTTTCCTGATTGGCACGGAGCTGCTGGCTCTCTCACACACCTGCAGCGCATTTGGTTCAATCAGCTCCATCATAAGAACCCTGGTCTTCACTTTGCTCGCCGCCAGATTATTTCCTCACCCAGACGTGGTGCATGGTTCTCCAGTGGCTCTCGTAGTTCTAGAGCCTCTCGTGTTTCTAGTGTTTTTTTGGAAAGGAATCTAATTTCGCCTTCTCTTCCTCCCTCTGGAACCAGCTCTCGCTCCGGTCTCCGGTACCTCTGTTCAGTGTCCTCAGAGCTCTGAGCTTCTGTGTTCACCCACTCAAGTCCTCCACCTGCGCCACCGTGATCCTTCTCTACACCATCAGAGTCATTCTCCGAGCCTCCACCTGCCTTAATCGTTACACATAGTGATTCAATAAAAGACCTTGTGACCTCTCTCAGTCTTGGCGTCTGCTTCTGGGTCCTAATAACACCTGCTGCCGAGCATAACACACCATTTCACACTGTTCTACTTTGTTGATATGTGGCGGACCCTGCCACCTGAACATCTTCAAACTGTGTTCTGGAGACCTTTTTGTCTGTTCCCTTTCTTCAGTTATGAGAAACCTTTCTGACTTTGTGTTATTACTCAAGTATTCAAATGATGAGTTTTATGAGTATGAGATTCATCTTAAAAACTACATAGTGCCCCTTTAATGAAACTAACAGTCATGTGTGCTCAGCTATTTTCTCTATAAAGACGGTTCAGTGACATGGTTGGAAATGATTTTGTTTTCCAGACTGTCACTGAAACATTTGCTCAGATTGACTAAATCAGCGCCAGAATAGCAATAAACTTAACACAAAACGAGCAGTTATCCATATTGATTTCTCATTTATTTATTTATTTATTTATTTATTTATTTATTTATTATATTCAGCATTGTGTTGATAATACACTCATGTCTGTGTGTGTGTGAGCATGTCAGGGGTCCTGTTGTAATCCCTGTTGATTGCATGCAGTTTCTGCAGGTGTCAGTATGACTGTAGCCGGTAGGAGGGACTTGATGCTCCAACTTCTCATTTTGTGTCTGTGTGCTCTCCAGCCAGTCGTCCTGGTCCTGCTCGGAGAGAGACGACGACATCAGCAGCGGCAGCAGCAGCACGGCATTCCGGGGGAACACCATGCATCTTAGGCTGAAAACACGACCGGAGCTTCGCGTCATTTCGCCTTCTTATTTCTGATTTGCGTTTTTTTGTTCCGTCTTTTTCTTTCTGGTGGTGTTTCTTTTTTTTTTTTTTCTTCTCCCACCTCCTCCTTCTTTTTTTCACCCAATCTCTGACGCGCAAGGACACTACAGCATCCATCCACGGCAGAGCCGCTCGCATAGAGCATCCTCTGTACAGACGCACCACCGTCCTCCTCCTTCCTCCCTTCCTCCTACTCTCCTCCTCTCCTCTCTCCTGTTCTGTTCTAACCCAGAGGACATCGGGACCTCTTCTCCCCCCCTTTCGCCCGGAGACATGGATCTATGGTTTCACTCGATCCGGATTTGCTGGTGGAGGGTTTTGTTTCTGATGAGTATTTTCCAGGACTATCTGAGCTCCATGCTGGACTGCCCGCCGACCTGCAGCTGCTCTCAAACAGAGATCTATTGCAATAAGTCCGACAACGGCAGGTTTTTCCCTCTGCTCGCCCTGCAAGACACCGGGAGCAACGGGACCAGCGTTGACATAGCAGAGTTATTCCAGAACATCAGCTCTATGTAAGTAGATGCGGATTATTCCGTTTTGTGGGGGGGTGGAGGAGGTGGAGGAGGAGGAGGAGGATGGGGGGGATTTTTTTGAATCATTAATTGATCTCGTCCTCAGTGAGGCGTCTGTGCTCTCAGGATGTCTGTTGCTTCCTTCGCACTGATCTGATCTGTTGCCAGCTGATTTGTCGCCCCGACACTTTCCTGCACTTCTGTCAGTGTCTGAAGTGGCCTCTGGTGAAAACACGGTGTTTGATAATCAGGCTCGTGTTGAGGTGAAATGCGCTTTTTTTCTCTCTCTCTGCGTCGTGCCCGCACAAGACAGACGCTCTCCCGCAGCCTTGTTAAGACAAACTTGATGTCGATCCCCTGTGTGGGTTTCATTTCTTATTTTTTATTTCTTATTTTTTTTGTGGCCCCATAAAGTTGCCCCCTCCGCAGCGGCTCCGCAGGCCTACACAACAGACGGATGTTGCGGAGCAGCTCCCGTCACCCGCACACTTGACTCTCCCGTCCTCGCTTGGCCCCGCAGCAACCGCTCCGACAGATTGTGCCAAATGAAACAGAAATAAATGGTGCAGTAAGGTCAAGCAGTTACATTTCAGCCCGCATCGTCTGAGACTGATGCGAGCCGACAAACTTTATCATGTCCGGATGATGCGGGATCGGGTGGAAGACGTCACTTGTGGCTTTTTTTTTTTTTTTTTTTTTTTGGTTTTTCCGTCTCTCTCCCCGATTTTCAAAAGAGGTGATGCGTTTTAGCTTTTGAGCGGATTCATGATCTTTAAAGACAGAACCCAGGAGCAATGATGACGGCAGACTCTCCAACACCCCCCTTCTCTCTCTCTCTCTCACACACACACACCCACACACCCCCAGAAGTACATTTCCAATCTGCATCCTCTCTCCTCTCCTCTCTCTCTCTCTCTCTCTCTCTCTCTCTCTCTCTCTCTCCCTCCCTGGCATCGATCCTTCCTGCCAACATCAAAGCTTTCTTTCTTGAAAAGTCAGAAAAAAAGAAAAGAGAAGGGGTGTTTGGAGGTTGGAGGAGGGTGGTGGAGCTCAGGCCCTTTAAAATAAGTCCCCTGGTGTCGATTGGGCTGATTTGCATATAAAGTAAACATCTCTCGCGTTTCACGCACTGGAATTCCCCGCACGGCTTCCTCCGCGTCGTCCTACGCCACAAAGGACTTTTTTCCTCCCATCACTCCGGGTATCCGGTTCACCCTTCATCCGTTCTGAGGGAGACGACAACTTATTTTGTGACACGGTTCATCGCCTCCCTGAGCCACTAGAGGGTAGCCTGGTACCCTCTTAAAGCCCTGCGCTGGGACTCGAGCGCTCTCTCCAATGCTGGAGTCATTTACGTGACTGTTTTATCAGAGAGGGTTTTTAGTTGGAATCAGGCGGAGGAGGGAAGCTGGGAGACAGTCAGAGGAGGGGGGTCAGAGGTCACAGAGGGATGTCCTCTTTGTAAAACCTGTTCCAGCTCTTCATCTCCTCTCCGCCTCTTGATTCTCCTTTTTGAAAAACGCCCCAAAATGTACTTCCTAATAAGCCCAAAGTCAAACATTGATTGCCTTTTTGCCTTTGAGAGAGCTGAACACAATTGACCCAGCACTAATTGTGCATTTCATGGCCCCTCGCCAGCAGGCCCGCTTGTTTTCTTCCTGCTCAGCATGGACAGCAACCTCCACGCAAACACCAGCAGCAAGCTCAATGACAGCTTATCAGAGACAATGTCACATCATCTGACAGGAATATATACATTCAAACACACACACACACACACACACACACACACACACACACACACACACACACAGACAGATGACTCACGGTTTGTGTGTTTCTCTGTGAGATGTGATCGTCGACCATGCCTGCTCACGTCGTGTAGTTGTGTACTTTAAAGGCGTAGATATGGCAAACAATCACTTAGTGTATCTATAAATATGTGCTAACTGAAACGCACCACATTTTATAAATAATAGTGGTTAATTGCTTGCTGCTAATTTATCTGGCCAGGAAACGTGCTCTTTAGAAATTATCACCGGTATCCATAGTAATACAGAGCAGTCGGCGAGGGAGGGCGGCCACATACGGAACAAATTGTCCTTGGCCCTCTCTCTGTAAGGTGCTGGGTGCATGAATTTAGCTATCAAAGGGTCTATTCCTCTCATCACAAGGGGAACGTGTAGAGATGGGGACAATTTACAGGAGATGGAATACGACAGCGAGGGCTCCGAGCGGGAACTGTGGCGCGATTGGCCAGCCAACGAAAACTGCCAAGTCCAGATAATAGTTTTCCAGTTCTCTCACATTAGAGATTCATCACAAGAGGCATCGCTGTTTGAAGTGGATAAGATAAGGCCTTGCTGTGATACTTGAAGAAAAAAAAAAACGGTTTTGTGAGAGCAGCTGAAGCGTTTGACAGGTCTGTGTGAGTGCGGCTGCGACTGCAGGTGCGCACGTTTTTTCTTTTGCAGAATCCAATCAGTGTTTCCAGCTCTGGTGATGACGCTGGCCTCATTTTGTTTTCCTCTTTCTGACCTTTTCAAAGCGTGGTTTGTGCGGAGAGGCTGGAGTATCAAACCAATCTCATCACTGTGGCGTCAAAATGTCTGCTTGCATTCCGCTCTTATTTTCGTATATGTGTTCACCGTCACTGCTGAGACTGTTGCCAAGCACCGAAATATTAGCATTAGTAATATTAACAGTCCAACTATAAATGTCATATCCCCATTATAATCCTACAGCAACTCTCCGTGGATACAAAGATTTCATTAAGACTAAACAATAGAGACTTTGGACCGCTAAAGTCCTGGAGACCTCCAGGACACCTAAACACTAAATGTTACTGAATCTTTAATTCAGTCTAAATTTTCACACATTTAGAATACTGAAAATTGCTCACATTCTTAAAAGTCTAACATTAAACATTTTCTAATTCTAATTCTAATACAACCACTAGCTGCACACTTAACTGAGGTCATTAGCTTACCAGCAGTTAGCGGTTACTCTGGTAGTATGCTGCCCCCTATTTGTTTATGGGATGATTTTTACAGGTGGCCATACATATTGCATAAGTGACATTATACCTGTTGAAGGAATATATTATATGTGTGGTATTCACTGCAGTTTAGCCGATCGGGATCCTATCAAAAATGTGTGTAATCTATATGTAACAACTTTGTGTTTGAAAAGTTGAACTACCAGACACAAGATGTTTCCTATTTCACCCAAAAAGTCCTTTCTCAGTTTATGTACAATTATATAAGTTGTATATTAGACCGTGGTTGGCTGTGACGTTGTCACGCCCCAACACAGAACTAAGAGTGAGCACGGAGAAATTCCAGTAGATGGATTTGAAAACAGTGTTTACTCTGCTCATCCATCGTTCTCCGTAGTAAAGCTCAGATGTCACAGGAAAGTATTATTAAGCAAAACACATTTTCGAAAAGAGGGGGACTTCAGCGATCCACAATTTAGTTATGGCGCCCAAATGTGTCCCTCTGATATGAGAAAATCCGTTTCACATCCATCCATCCATCTTAGAATGTCAGACTCCATTTTCCCCTTTTGTTGTCATTCAGATGTCACATTGATTTTACTACATCACATTAAGGCGTGCTGTAATGCTCTTTGTAACTGCACGTGTTTAAATCAAAAGTCCTCTATTTGTCTTTGAAATGAGAACGCTCTTCCAAAATTACCATAGTTTTGGCTTCCTTCAATGTCAACTCTTTCCTCAATCAAAGATATTTATGTGGACTTGTAAAATTGCCATCTGTTTGTCTGTAAACAAACTGAGACTTCCACACTCTGAAGTGCTTTACTGTTTATCTGCTTTGCCAAATGCGGCTTGAAGTTTATCGTTTGATAGCTTTAAAATCTTGATGATCCAGTTTATAGAAGTCTGTGTTTTTTTCCTCACTTCCGAGGATTTGGGCTTCACTTTAAAATGCATCATAATGTTCTATTCACCATGATTAATCTTTTACTTACAGAAGGTGTCACCCTCAGATGATGAGGAAGCTGAAACAGATTGGGGGTTTTATTTCTGTGTTTAACGCTGAAGCGAAGGCAATCTTTGAAGGATAAAGTCCCGTGTGACTGACCCTGATCTCTGACCTCCATGTGGAAAAACGCAATTTCAGTTGTAATATGCCATAAATAGGATCATGGGATAGGTTGTGTGTGGTCTAACAGGACGGGCTGTGTTGTGAAAAACGGCAAAAGAAAATCAAAGCTGTCACATCCGTCCATCCATCCACTGCGTTATTGACTGTACATTTCTCCAGCCATCACATTCAATGCTGGTTACTGTGCTTCCTCACAAAGTTGTAGAGAATTTCCTTCTCTCTCTCTCTCTCTCTCTCTCTCTCTTTCTCTCGTCTATCTTCTTTTTTCGCTTCTCAGCTCTGCTTGAATCTATCGATCTTTGGACACCTTCAGCTGCACATTTTATATGAAACCTGCCAGCTAACTGCTGCTGCCAAAGAAACCCGTTTCACACAGGAATGTTTCCAAGGTCCGCTTATAGGTGACTCGTGTGGGCTGAAAGTGTCCCCCAGTTCAGACACCGAGCATTACTGCATTACATAAATGTAGCGCTTTCTCTACCTCTTAAAACTCCTGTGCAGCCCACATAAGTGTGTGACTGTGGCCAATAGCAGCCACAGATCCAAATATCTGCTCTGTAATTCTTGCGTAAGTCTTCTGAATGAGGATTGATATGTTAACTTTTATAGAATTTCGCTGGAATCGTTTTCACAAGTGGAGTACTTCCTGTTCAACTGAGAGTCTTTGCTAAAGTGCTGGAGTACTAGTTGACCCTGTAATGAAAAAGATCTTTGGCACACTGATAGGCGCACTCCAGCAGTTTAGGAGTGCATTTTCATGAAGTTGATGGTCTTGCACGAGACGCATAAAAAAAAGATTGATACTCATCAGCACAGGTTGAGATATCCTGCATGTTAGTAAATAATCTTGGTCAAGCCAAAAAAATGGTGGAACATACAACTCCCATAATGCAACGCCATAGTTTCCTCCCTAAAAAGCTTGATGACATCATCAGGGTTAATGTCTGAAATCACTCTCAGCCACTCGTTCTCACCCACAACGTGGCAGATTCTGTAGTATAATGCTGCAGTCGCCCCTGAAGTGACATTTCTTGAAGAGCCCCTCTAGTGCAGTAGTGTTCAAAATGAGAAAGGTCAGAGTTGGTGGGTGGATGGATGCCTCATACACAGGCCTGTCATCCAGGAGACTGATGTTTGAGTCATGTTTGTGACCAAATGTCAAGACTGATTTGTTTTTAAGTTATGTTACATAAATATGATAACCTATGCAAATGAGTCAGGCCTCAGTTAGGTGAGAGAGGGGACAGAACTCAAAGCGAAGTCTTTATCATAACCCTAAGCCAACCACACTGCCGCCATTTCACAGTGTTAACTGTATCAGATGTCATGAAGCGTTTGCCAGCAAGCTTTATTTTGAAAGTATACCGGGATGTGGTATATTTATTACTGCTAACTAGACAAAGTAGCCATTCAGCCTGCAAAGTACATTCACTCAAGTGTGGTTCCTAAGTACAATTTAGATGTGCTGGTACTTTAGTTGAGTATCTCCATCCGCTGCTGCTTCACACGTCCACTCCTCTACATTTTGTGGGCAGGTAATGTACTTTTTACTCTTAAATGAGATTTGATATCTTCAGTTACAAGTTACTGCAGCAGATTACATGCTGCATCAGAGCCAAAGTAGTCCTTTAAAAAAATAAATAAAAAGAACTACTGATTGTGACACAATCCAAAAATCAGCCATAATTGTCCACATTATGCTCATATGGGTGACTGTCATTTTTACCAAAGTAATATTTTGACAATATTATTGCATTCACTCAGGTATGACTTTCGTGTACTGGGTAGAGGCTGCTGTGTTGTTTGGACTGAGAACATGTCGACGTTGTCCAGAACTCCTCCAGTTTTATCTCGTCTCTCACCTGCTCATTAGCTCTCCTTGTGCTGAGTAAATTGATTCTCGTGTAAAAGCAGTGAACTGTCCCTTTAACGCCTGGATGTGGGGATGTATGCTCAAATAAAGGCCAAGGCTTGGACTAATTAATAGAAAAAAAGCGTTAATCCAAATGCGGAAAGAATGAGCTGTAAGATGTATTTATTTCTCAGCCCGGGGCTGTTTATAAGAGCATCCATCGAATATCTGCTGAAATTGGACTGCAGGATAAAGATGTGGATTTTGTTAGTATTAGTGAAGACATAAAGGACAAGAGAGACAGCCATGACAGCAGTGAATGTGAAACAGTACCCCTCCTCAGTACGAGATGGAGCAGAATAAACAAACAAATCTCGGTCATTTTATAATGTAATCTGGTTTGCTTGATGCAATATCACATTTGCAGGCTGGACTGTGTGAATTCCTGATATTTTAAGTACGATTTGATTAATTTGTTTTGGAAAAGCAACTGACACCTTCCAGGTTTTCCCAGGCTCAGTCAGCTGGAACGCAGTCAAAGGGTTTTGTTCCGCCCCCCAGTCTGGGATGTCAGATGGATGTACAGGGTGGTGTGCCCCCCTCCATCCGCCAGCACTCACACACTCTGATTCTGCCTGAAACATTCCTACCTTCCCCGCCTCGCTGCCAGTACATTTATTTATCCCCCCTCCCTCCCGCTCTCTCCTCCTGATCCATTTCTTTGTCTTTGTTCTCTGCAGTGTCAAGTTTTGATGTCTCGCTTTCTGATGCCCAGCTCACCTGAATCTGTTTGTCATCGTGATTTATTTTTCTTTGTCGCCTTGATATTTCCCTCTCTGTCGTTTCTACTCTATTTTACTTTTTGCTCTTTAGGGGCGAGATGTTTTTTTTTTTTTACAAGCCTGGTGGGGTTTCTTTGTGTGATCTGCAGTTTGAGGTGCGTTGGTATCATTTAAAGGTACAAATAAATTAGAGCTGAACCTCACTTACTCTCTGTTGGCTGCTCACAGAGAACGCAGCTCAGAGCTTTACACCTGTCTGACATCAGCCTTGGATATTTTCTTTGTATCTAAGCAGATAAAACAAATCTCTCTCTGTTCTGTTCTGAATGCAGCACTGCTGCACTCCTTATTTGAGATGAATTTTTTGGAAACTATGTGATTAATTGACTTTTAAGTAGGGCTGAACGATGTTTGACTTTTATTTCATTAGCACTTATATGAGGTTTGGTATTTATGCCAAAACAATTCATTTGACAATACTTTTGATACCTTTGTTTGATATGTATTTCTAAAAACAACTTCATTTGCAACCTCCCTTTTCAAGCATTTAACAAGAAAAGTCACGATAATCAAATAGTAAATGTCTAAACACAGGCAGCAGCATGCACACTTTATTAGAAAACAAAACAGTTTCAAACTGGCAACATTTCAAATCATCTCATGACCTTTTTGATCAAACAACATTTAGAATCTGACCCAGCTGAACTTTTGAGTATTGGCGGATTGTAAGTCAGCGTTCCACTCTGGCTTCATTGAAAACTTAACCGACGCAGACCGCTCACGGATCGCCTGCTGCAACACTATACACATCCACTGCAATCAATGAAACTAACTGCACAGTGCCTTAGATCCACCCTGCAAGCACAACAATATTATATTTATTTATATTTCTAGTGAGGACTGTGAAAACTTTTTTACAGAAATGGGTTATAAAGTTTTGTGTTAAACAGAGAGCACGACGTGTTCAACAGCCAGAGAGTTACATTTTAGTTTGTAGGAGTCTGCTAAGAAACAACAGGAAATAAAAGTATCACAGTGAGCTACGATAGTTTAAAGGTTGAAAAGATGATCATTTTCATTTTGCAACACTGAGATTGGAGAGCAAAGTTTAAGTCCCTCCATGCTACATATGATTATAAGATAAATATTCATCCTCTGCAGTCTTAGCCTGAGGACAAAAGCTGCTCTGTAGTCTGGCGGTACAGCAGCAGGGTGAGCAGACTGTGGCAGCGGAGGTTTACTATCGTTATCCTATTGTTAGAAATGCAAATGCAACAGAACTTTTTTTTTTTTCTTTTTACAGCTATCAAAATAACTTTTGAGTTTGAACGTGTGACATTTTTTAAACTTCTGAAAGTCTCGAATGTTAAAGGGCATCTAAACATAAACCGACATAAAAGGACCGCGGCTCAAAAAAATAGTCTAAAACTGACATGATCAAAGAATGAGTAAATAAGATAAGGAATCTGCTCAGGCTTGCCAGTCAGAGTTAGAGATTTGAGATTTGCTCTGCTATGGACACTTTTCAAAATTGGGCATCCAGCTTAATTTTAGGCCTTTAGAAGTTTCAAAGATTGTGGTAAGAAGTAGCAGAATACATGATTAGATGCTGTGTTTATGGCAATCTGCTTACTCAGCCTGAAACATAGCAGTTTTAGGACCATCATCAGTGTAGCTGCAGTACCAGTGCGGGACATTTTTGAAGTCTGCCATGTAGTTTCATAAGAGAGCTATTCAGATTCATTCATTAATTATTGGCCTGTCGCAGGTGATAACATGAGGTTGAAATGAAGCACTTTGTTCAGGTTCAGGTGATCTTGACAACCTTCCGAGCCCTTGTTACAGCTCCACTCCCGTCCTGCGTCGGTGTCGTAACGCATATGTCGTTTAGCCACCCAGAGTTGCTAACACACGTCCTGCCGTCCGGCCTCGGCATACAGACCCCCTGCTGCCTCTGCATTGCACCTCAGGCAGTGAGCGACGGGCTCCTCTGTTATAAGCATATCATCAAGTTTGCATGAGCCTGTCTTTGTGGAAAGTAGGTCATGGCTGCCATCTGAGAATTAGGAGGAGAGAGCGGCGGTTTTCGTTCAGATCCTCTTCATGCAGAGATGCTGTGAGAAGTCTCGGCCATGTGACTGACCCAGCTTCTCCCACGCCCCCACCACCTCAACTCCTGCATCTGCAGGCAGCCTTCGCGCCCTAAAAGATGCATACTAATGAAGCACCTTCCCCCCCTTTAACAATCAAAAGACGCATTGAGGATCGAGGGGTGAAAAATACTGAAGGCTCTGCTGTTTCAGCCAGGATTAGAGAATCCCTTTAAAGCCTGGCGGCCGTGTTCTGCGGACTTTCTGTTGACATTTACTTGAGCTTCTGCTCTCACACAGCAGAGTATGAGTCAGTGTCGCCGCTGTGTGCGACACTTTATCATGTCAAATTTGGAAGATTGAACGGAGCGGAAAAAAGGATGTATCTACCTATTTAAAATGCGATTCGTTTCATAGTGGCATGAAAAAACATAAAATGAACCCCTGGTGGAATATTTCCCCTCCAGCCCAGTCCCTCAATTTACATCTATTTACATGCATTGCCTTTTGCTAAGGATTTATTTATTATAATGTGCTTTGTGATCGCTCACTGGTAAGCAACAATTATCAAGTGGCTGCCGCTGTCACGTGGTGGATCTCTACTGGTGATCACGAGGCAGACAGTTTTATGTCTGATCAGGTAGCACGAGCTCTACTGAAGCTTTATTCCAGTTAATCGTGTTTAAATGTGCCGTCTGCTTGCTCACTGAAAGCAGCACACAGCTAATTCCTTCCTCTGCGTCCTCCTTCTTTACACTACGAGGCGTTTGTGTGACGCCGTTGGCTCAGAAACTTTTTCTTTCTGTCGGCCCATCTCTCTCTTTCTCTCTCTCACACACACACACACACCCTCAATTTCCCTCAGAGATAACCTCTTCCCAGGTGAAGATGTATGCCTGACCTCCACAGTGTCCATCACCGCCTGCCACCAACGCAAAAACCCCCGCCTTCTCCCCTCGGCTTCTAAAAAAGGCTCCCACTTATTATTCATGTGGGATGTTTTGTGTTTGGAAAAACATCAATCATCATGTATTATCAAGTAGGAGGAGTCACCCCACTGTCCTCTGTGACAGCGATGACTGGCAGAGCTGTGTGAATAATGCAGCTCTCTCAGTTCTCGCTGAGCTTCAGCCATGTTCTCCTACACGGTGCGCATGTTGATGGATGCTATTCAGCGCCGTTCTCTCTTCTCTCCTTTCTCTCTTCTCTCTCTTCTCTCTTTCGTTTTAAAGAAAATCCAAAATTCTGCTTCAGAAGTGAACCGTTCATCTGTGTGAGGATCCCATTCATCTGCAGTCCTGTATTGTTTTGTGATCGCCTGCTTCAAAATCTCGCTTGAACATGTCTCAGTGTGACCACAGATGGCTTCTGTTCAGGGCTGGAGCTTATCCCAGCCTCGCAGTCCGTCATTCTTACTATTTATGTCGTTAATTTGATCATTTTTTTTTAAGGTTGAGCTAGAAAAACACTTTCTCTCATAACCTGAAATGTAATTGCTGTGTGTTTTTAGCGTTTATTTGTTCTGACAAAGCACAACAGTGCATTACCCGCGGTGAGCTGCCCGCATCTGTCTATCAGTATTCCAACTGCACAAATGAGCGAGATCTGCAATATGTGCGCTGATGTTTGGGGTGAGTAAACACTCATAATAAATTAATGGCTCGACAATCCTGGCTGTTTAGTTTTGACCACATCAGCAGCGAGGACACGATGAAGCATCGCCGTGCTAATGTACCTCCATATTTCCCAGAAAGCAGAAAGATATATATATTGGCCCTGAGCACCACAGCAGCCTCTATTTATTGATTACCTCAGATGCTGTGATATCTGTGTTTGCTCTGTTCTGCGGACTATTGGCGCATATTGCACTACATCAAAACATTATGGACCTGGCAGGCCATTCAGCTGTGCTCAGTGATCATTCTCAGCGAGCCGAGGACTCTCGGTGGCCGTACACGAGTGGACGGCACCAGGAGGGCTTTTTAAGACCTCGACAGAGCTTTGTGTGGAGGCAAATGAGAACGCATTAAAAGTAAATGGTCCACTGAGACCGAACTCTCCTTCCTACTGGCTCCCTGTTGGTGCAGTGACCTTGCTACTCTAGTCAGAACATCCCAGTCACTCTCCATCTTCCTTCATAGGCTAAAAATCTCATCTTTTTAAGAAGTACCTGACATCACCCTCTCTTCATGCTGAATCATACCCTCTCTCATATCTCCCTCCTCTAATATGCTGTCTCCTTGAAGTTCGAAAAAAAAAAACCCCACGTCCTTCTTTTTCATATTTTATTCCTACAGACTTCAGTCCAGTGGCGGTCAAACCTTTTTTAAAATAATGGCCCAACTTACTGAATAGGTTTTTATGGCCACCTTCCATGCACATATCTCATATGCACATGATATATATCAGCTAACATGCACAATAATTGCAACATAGACCGATACAAGTCTGACAGCCTAATCGCCAGGAAAAAGTGCACGTGCAAACCATGGACAGGCTGAGATTATCCTGTCTTTGTGTTGTAAATCTGACGTTTCTTTAGGTCAAATGTTCTATTTCATGTTGTCACACAGCTGTGCTTATTATGATCTGGTTGAGGTTGGTAAGAAAAGGATCATGTTTTGACTTAGAATAGGTCTACCTGTGTTGTTCAGTATCCTGTGGTTTCATGCTTGCTGATATTGAAACGCAGTCCTGAACGGCGGTCACTGGCTTGGCAGCCTTCTTGCCAGTAACTTCAGCCATATCCCCTCCACCTCCTTCAACGACAGTCGAGTCAGAAACATGTAATGTGACTGACAACTTCTGGTCTTTATGCTAAGCTAACTGAATTGACTCCTGGCTCTCCATGAATCTTGTCATCCAACTCTCAGCAAGTGAATAAGCAGGAAGTGAAACTCATTTAAATTGAAAACATTTGTTGTGATGATATTGCGATAAATTTGGAAACAAATGACTGAATTCTATTTTTGCACTGTCGGAGCGCTCTGAAGGCAGAGACACACCGTCCTATTAGGCTTTTCTAGTTGTATACTCTGCTGTGGTTTGTAATTATGTTATTTTCCAGCAGAGCATTCATCTTGAAAATGACCACAATGACAAAAAAGCACAAGATATACAAGATATAATGTATTTAATCATACCCAAATGGCAGAATAATTTCTGGCAATGTACGTTTCAGCAAATCATTAATAAACTTGATATTTCCTTATCGCCCGTGAGTGTTCACAAACACCCTGAATAAATAAGAGAAACAGCTTCTTGTGTGTTGATGTGCTGCTGTCCATTTGTTTAGCAGCTTCAACACACTAATTCATTGAGATTAATTATTTAATGCCGAGAGTTAGATGAGAACATCGATAACAATCACATGTCTAGTCAGTTTGAAGCTACTGCAAGCAGCCGATTAACTTAAACACATGAGATATAGTGCATGCATAATTTATTGTTACTTTCAGAAGGAGCCAGTCTTGTTGTTCCCCCGTTTTAAGTTTTTACGCTAAGATAAACTAGCTGCCAGCTCCTTCTCATATAACAGACACATATGAGAGTGGTATCAGTCTTCTCATGTAACTCCCGACAAGAAAGAAAATACGGCCATTTCCAGCCAAACTATTGCTAAAAAACAAAAAATGAAAAATTAAAGAGGCTAAAAGCTAAAGTTCACATCTTTGGGGACATACAGCGTGCACGTATGACATCATGCATTGATTTTGTTTATCTTTTACCTCTCCTGTTACTTATCTTTCTTGGCCAAATAAGGGTGTTTCGTTTCAAGATGTCTCCCGAGCTTACTTGGTATCATTGCTGCATATGACATTATTTCCCTGGTGTGGTACAGCTAGCTGTCCCTCTCCACTAAATGGCTTTCTGTCCGTTCTTTAGGTCGACTCGGGTTCAGTCGTCTCCCTCTGTGTTGAAGGCCAACATACATCAGCATTCTGCCGGCTGTATTTGTAGTGGCGTCAGTTGCTTCGACATCCTTCATTTCTGACCGCTGTGTGCCGGAAAAACTCATGTACGGGAAAAAGCACATTGTGTTTGGATGACAACCGGCAACCCTGAGCCGCTGCAATACGACATCACTGACAGGCTTTGTAAATACAGTGATTCTGAATTTTTTTGCTTGCCTTTAGTTAAGTGACTAAAGTAACTTGCCTTTCACAACATTAATATCCTGCAACATACATGTGCACAAAGAGCTAAAATGATTTGTAATTTTGAGATATTTTATAGCAGAAATGAGGTTCTACACGGAGGTCACTGATGTGGTGCAAACTGAACGACCATAAATACTAAGCACTAATTATCCTCCTTTTCTTTTTCTTTTGAATAATATTCCTGATAATAATACAAATGACTTTGGAATAGCTTTTATTTTACAATGTTAAATCACGAACAGACAAACTTTTGACAAAGTCTGACCTTTTTCACCCATTTTCGGGACACAGGAGATTTCAGCAGATTTCATCATCCAGATATTTTGTGCACTTCACGTAACACACAGGTTGTTGTTTAATTTATTAATAATGTGAAGTCCTCATGTTATATGAGTCAATGTCAGCAGGGCTAAACAACAACAACGGCGACTGCATACATAAGTAGCAGGAGTGGCACCTTTGGGAGTCAAACTAATTTGGTGCTTTGACTAAATTAGCCTCCATGAGGAAAACTGGTGTTTCTTTTGTGACAAGGCTTTGATGGAGAAACTGGCTGGCACGTCACTCAGGAGAAATGACTTGCGGCGGCAGCTGTCTGCATTTGACACTGTGAACTGCAGAGGCTTCTTATTTCCAGAGGAAGCCATCACCTGTCAAGCATCACTAATGTGTTTATTGTTACAAGAGAGATCAACGTGTTCCCCTCTGGTTATCATAGAGAGGAGACAGTAGGAGGAGGTTCGGTGCCGTGCCCATTTATCTGCTGTTGCAGCAACAATGTTTCAGTGCCTTAAAGTGATTATTCCAAAATCCAAAGTCCATATTTGGTCAATTCTGGAATATAGGTGTACATTATGTGAGTGGAAAGAAAGCACGGACATGTAGATGGATCCAGTTGAAACGTGAACCTGGGTCAGCACTACAAAGTAAATCACAGGGAAGGTGCATCCTCTCAAAGATGAACTTGTGATAAATGCCTCCTTACTCTCCTACATCGGAGCAACGCACCCAGACTGAAAGACACACACAAAGACTATTGTATTGTTTGCAGTTGTTTTGCATCTCTTTGTGATCTGCTGGTACTTGTTGAGTGTCTCTTTGTTGTCGTTGCTCGTCTGTTTTTAGATATTTTACGTCTCTTTATGATTATTTTAAATCTCTTGGTTGTTGGTAGTGGTTGAGTGTCTCTCTGTATTCATTTTGCATGTCTTCGTGGTCATTTTGTGTATCGTTGAAGTTGTTTTACATCTCTTTGTTGTTGTTTGTGTTATTTTGCACCTCTTTCTGATCATTTTGATTCTCCATCTAGTTGGTAGTTGTTGAGTGTTTCTGTAGTCATTTTGCATCTCTTTGTGGTTGTTCGGCACGTCTTTATGGCCTTTTTGTTGTCCGTGAGTATCAATTTGTGGTCATTTGAATGACTCTCCAACAAGAAATATTAAGTCCTATCATGCAGAGACTCTTCGGGCCTCTAAACAAAGACCTGACAGCCAACTGACAAGGTTTTACGTTTTGAGGTAGACTGATGAGACGTGTCCTCAGGTTACCCTGTCTGGCTGGCTGGATTAGGAGTCATTCAAGGACCCTCATTTGGATAAAATACAAAGTGTGTATGTGTGTAAGAGAGGAAGACAGAGAGAGAGAGAGAGTGTGTGTGTGTGTCTGAGGGACGCAGTTACTTAAATGGAAGCAAGAAGAGAAATCAGCAAACAAATCAAATATTCATCAACCTTGAGCTCTATCTCTCCTCCGCTCCCTCTTTCCTCCTGGAGGTAATTGGTTGACACTGTAGACTTGTGTGAAAACTGTAGTGTGAGAGGACTAGATGTTATTGGATTTTACATCTCAGTCAGAAAACAAAAAGACAAATTTGGGAGGAATTTAACAAGAACCTTCTAACACTTCCCTTTGTGTCTCAGGTTTCACTCAGTCTGACAAAGTTGATGTTTATTGATGTACCCAGGGAGATAGAATTGTAGATGTGTAACTTCAGACTCTTTGTGTAGTAATGAAGTGATTCCTCTGCCAAACACTGACAGTCTCAGCTGCGTCTGTTATATGGTCCACCTTTTACATTAACAGGAACTGCACCAGCGCATGTGCCAGACTAACATTTAAGAGCTCAGGACTGTTGAGACATTTTCCAAGAGATCCGTTACCATTGGCTGCCTACATATCTGGACTAAATGGAGCCGGGTCTGTGAGCCTCCGATGTTTTATGTCTGAACAATCTGAAAGCATTTCAGTGTGAGTTAGCATGAAAAAATTCAAATCTTTGTTCATACGTCCATGAGAAGCACAGGCACGGTTCCCTGTGATGAGAGAACAAGCTCCAAATGATTTAACCCTTGGAACACCGACATGAGAGCAACAGCACAACATTCTGTGAAATATATATTTTTTGCTTTCTCGAGACGGTGTGATGAGAGGATTCATACACTACCACTCTTTTGTCTGTGATGTAATGAAGCTACCGCCAGCAGCCGGTTAGTTTTGCTTAACATAGAGACTGGAAGCAGCAGCCGGCTCACTCCACGGCAAAAACAAAAAAACTACCTGCCAGCCAATTTGCAGTAAATCCTGCACATTAAAATGCTTCATCTCATTAGTTTAATTGACTCACAAACCAAGGTGTTGAAATGACAATTCTATGTTGCTCAGCATATTTTTGAGCTATAGAATGAGCCAGGCTAGCTGTTTACTTCCAGTCTTTGTGCTAAGCTAAGCTAATCGACTCCTCTGATCTAACCCTCGGCAAGAAAGTGAATGAGCAAAAGTAAAAAGCCTTGCTTTAAAGCAAACTGAACAGATTTATTGTGAAACTGGATTGCGATGAATTTGGAAATAAATTACTCAAAAATGTCTTATTTTTTTGTTGTGTCAGACTGCTTTGAAGACAGGGAGCCGCCATATTTTAAAGATATTGGTTGTATACTCTGCTTTGGATTGATTTGGATTATTTATTTTTTAATTTTTAAAAGAAATTTTTTTACAGCTGAAAATGACCACCATGACATAAATATTGGCATAGTGTATGTAAGCCACAGTGATGGTTATGTTAAACTTAACTTTTCTTAATGTTGCAACTTTCCATTTCTTTAGGATATACTTTTATTTTTTTATTTTTTTATTCTTCTATTTTAATTCTATTTATAGTGGGTAAGCTCTGCTTATGCTGTGGTACTACTACCATTTGGTAAGGGTTAGTAAAGGTCATGTTTTGGCTTCAAACAGCTGGGGATATCCCGACTCCACGCCACAAGGTTTGAAATTGTCTGGAGGTCTCCTAAAAAATATCCAGTAGTTTCCGGCTTACAAATGTTGATACACAGTCTTGAACTGTGGTCACTGGCTTCGCAGTCTTCTTATTAACTCCACCATTGTCCCCTCCACTTCTTGATATGAAATTCAGCTTATATGGCAGCTGAGCCGATTGAAGACATGGAAGTTCAACATAGTGTTGGCATTGTGTTGTTAGTTAAACATTTAGAGAGTTGCAGTCTACTTTAAAAAAACAACAACACTTGGATGCTCCTCTAATCTTAGTAATCTCTCTTTCAGGTGAAAATTTTCAATAAATTAAACCTCTGAACACAAAACGTCTTTGATCCTTTGTGTTGGAGACGATATTTCTGTTCCGTCTCGGTGCCTTTCTTTCTTTCTTTCGGCACTTCAGTGTGTTTTACCCGCCCCAAACAGGACACCTTGGCTCATTGTCACCCTTGCAACCGGTGTCTGCATTCTCGCAAAAAATAGCGTTCTGTTATTTTGACACCTGACTAAATATCACCGTGGCTGAATCAAATTCCAGCTGTGAGCCTCGTTCCTTTGCTGCAGGTGTAAATTCCTCCTGTCAGAGTCCTTCGTCAACATGGAAATGCTAATTTATCTGGAGCTGTAATTAGCATGAGGACTCAGGTGCAGAAGTGTCGTGCACATGGTTCAGCTTAACCTTTTGCTTTGATTTCCCTTCAGACTGATTTCTGGTATTCACAAGTAAACAACTCTGTTTGCCCCTGTGCTTCTGAGGCTATGTCCTACTGCTGGGTATCATTTGAGTATTTTGCACTCCTTACCTTGTTGAAGGTAATCTGCTTCTACATATTTATACTGGGGTCTTAATTATTGTGTGGTTGAAGCACCCCTACAGTCGATTCTTGTCACATTATTGTGATCTCTCTGTCCCTCTGCTCCATGACTAATTGAACTGATGTATCTGCTACAAAAAGATTAATAAATCAACTCTTCAGGCTTCCTTCTCCTGCCAGGATTCATCGCCTTCCACTCCCACCTCCTGTTCTCACCTTAATTTGCTTTTCGACGAAAAAGAAGATAACAACAGTAAGCTATAAGGAGCAATTGTAGGGTTTTGAGAGCAGTGCTCCAAGATGAATAAAGATTGCTTTCAGTGGAGCAGGAAGGAAAAGGAAGAAAAATGATGTTTGTGTGCCACTTTTTCCGCATCATTCAAAAAAATTGTTGTTATGCACAGAACACATGATGATACAAAATGCAGCCCACATGTGGGATGACTGTCTCACCTCTTCGGAGTAGAGAAAGTGTCAAAAGTGAGATGACACTACCCTGTTTCACCACCAGGCCAGAGGTGGACTGGAATCAAAAACAACAGGAATGTGAATAGGAAGGTAATTTGGATTCAGGACTAGGACTCATTTTGGATAAATCCAAATCCCAACGTTCAGTGACCATTTCAGGAAGGTGTGTGTCTCATGGTATACAGCACAGGTGGAAATTAAAGGTGTGCAATTAGTTTACCTCTTGTCGAAGACCTGCAATTCACTTTTCATTCATAGAAGAATTTGTGTTGTGACTGGACAAATCCCACATCCATGTTTTCTCCGGCTGATATGGTTGGATCATACAATGTGGCAGCTTGGAGATAATCATCTTTATGCTCGTATTATTATGCATATCATTCTGTTGTTTCCTAATGCAGTCATGGCTTATGCACAATGCAATCAGTCTCACCATAATCGAGTAGGTATGTGAAGCGTAATGCACTGACACATATGCTTACTGTCCGCAGTGGATCTGTTAAATGTGCACTCTGTTGCATATTGCAAACAAACCACTAAGCTATCAGCTGTGTGCTAGAGATCAGTTTGGAGACTTAACCACTCACGTAAAACATTGATTAGCTTGTTCAGATACAGTAGCCTATCTTGCTGGGAATGACGTGCACTTCAGTCAACAGCAAGCAGAGAAGATGTGTTATCTTCCCAGAAACCTTCTGCTCCCTGGTGATATTAAAGTTTTTTAGCAAAAGGATACTTCAAATCACTTTAAGCTAAGAAGTGATGGGTATATACTCACAATTCATTTACTCTCATTTGTTGGTTAAATTTCTTGATATGAGCTTTTTATTTTGGAACAGTTTCAACTAAATATGCTTCAAAAAACTAAATTGGACAAAATTGGTCTTTTCCAAGTGTTGGAGAGGTGAGAGATGCCCCCAGTGGCCACGATGCAAACGACACCTAAATAAGAGACGGTATGGTAAAAAATAACCAGTTAGGACACAATTCCATAGGAAGCAATGAAATCCAGCTGATTTTGTTGGCGTTGCATTCAGTTAAGACACGGTGTAATGCCAAATCATCTTTTGTTTTTGTTTTTTTACTGTATCACTGTCTCTGGACTACATTACTGAAACTCCTGTTACACCAGATGGCCAGTCTGCTCGTCCAGTAGATGTAAAAATGTCTCATTTGGGCCCCTTTTATACAAATCAATATTCAGATTCTAGCCACTTTTTAGCATTTTAGCCAATTACTGCAAAGGCATGCAGCCCATCAGTACTGTAATCATCAGTGTATCAGCATGTAGTCAGTGAGCGTCAAGCTGCACAGCTCCACCAGGTTTAAAAGGAAATGCTGAGCACTTATGTATAAACTAGCAATAAAATCAGTACTCCTGTATGTGAGATGCTCGCTAGGAAATAAACCACTTTTCTCCTGTTCACTCGTAAGTCTCAGACTCACAGTGTCATCAAAATGCTCAAATTTACATGTAACGATAGCTTTGAGTTTACTGCTGGTGTTTCCAGCTCAGTGTTGTTGCTCCAAGTGAGTGCTGATGTCTGACTGAGTGGGACATGCACAAGGTAGTTTAATTAATTGTTGTGCTCAGTTTTCTCTCACAAAGTGAGGGGGAAAATAATGATGATATTTTAATGAATCAACTCTACCCCTCCGGGATGGGAAGAGCTGCAGGAGAAGGCAGTGAACATAAAGATTTAATGGAAAAATAAGACGATTCATCATAAATTCACTGGGATGTCTTATTTTGCTACTTTGCAATAAAGTTGCTAAGTCAGAATCATGTTTATATTTCATCGTTCAGGCACTCAGATAGTGCTTTATGCTGGAGGATTTTAAAAAGCAACAATAAAATAAGCACTATTTTCCAGATCACAAACGTAACAAACAGCCAGTCATAAAGAGGTCAAAGGTCGGAGCATCTAGACAACAACAGCTGATAAAATGGACGATAAGAACTGCTGATGAAGAAATACAAAATCACCAGAGGAGTGAAAAGATCCTTAAATGTCAGTTTCACTGTAAACTGGAAGATAGAGACAGACTTTCTTCTGACAAGAATGCTGTGATGGAGTGCAGTGGAGTGTATCTCAACCCAAACCCAGTAATTACAGGGTTTCTTCCCTCCTCAGATGGGACTGCCTGGATAAGGAAGATGAGAGACTGTTCATGGCTTTCAAGTCCCCAAATGTCCAGGACTTATTTCAAAGGGGGATTATGCATTCAAATAAAGAATGGTTAGGATTGTTGAACTCCAAATGATACAGTGTGTAATTGTGCAGTAAAGTCTTAAAGGCTTTTTCTGATTTTTTCTTTCCTTCAGTGTTTCATGTATGTTCTAGTGAGAGCTCCGCTCTCCCACAGAAAACACTGCGCCCGAAACGCCTCGTCGGTAGTCCCGCCTTTAATTACGTGACTTTGTGACATCACACTATGTCACAGAGTCACACATTTGCATAATAAATTTCCAGCAGCTGCTTTGGCATATAAGAACTGTTGTTGTAAGTGCTGCTGGCTCAGGCGTGTGTGAGCTATCCAATCAGAGCAGACTGGGTGTTTGGGAGGGAGGGCCTTAAAGAGACAGGAGCTGAAACTGTACAGTGCTGCAGAAGTGGACAGTATGAGGAAACTGATGTGTTTACAGGCTTTAATGCCTGTTAAAGCATGTAAAGCTATTCTAGTAGTAACAAAAAATAATATTATGAACCTGAACAGTTTTTCAGATTTGAGACATTAGACCTAATTCTCATGATGGCTGTTTGTTTTTTTGGCAGGCTCTAAATGAAAGCTATTCAGTGGATTTAATCTGGTTGAATGAGGTGGCCTGTGGATAACCTGGTGCTATTTAAAAAGGAGAAAATCAGCAATTTTGGCAACTCTGAATATTGTGGAAATAGCTGAAATGCTATTTGGTAGACTCCCACTGAAATCCAGAACCGATGTTGAAGATAAACATCAGAAGATAGACACATTTAACCGAGGTGATTTCTATGTCACATAATTGTGATAACAGTCGTGCCTTTGTCACGTAATCTCATAAAAGAGATTCTTATCAGATGCTATTAAAGCTAATTAAACTATTTATACCCGCACGATTAGGTACATCCTTGAGACTCACTTTCAGGACTGTGAACTGAGCTCAACTTTAGATGGAGGATGTGGACATGAGCAGAATGTGTACATTGCGGAGGCGCTAGAATATGCATACGATACTGAGCTGGGGAGTTACAAGATCCAACATTGTCAGAAGCGGCACTTAAGCTGAATGTTTGCTTACAAGCAATCGACATGCTCTTGTATTCATGAATAAATTTCACTCGCTCAGAGAGAAATCAGAGACGGGCCATTCAGAGAGCCTTTAACTGATAATCGAGATGTGAGGTAATTACAGAGGAGAATTATCGATTGTGGTGGAGCACAAGGGATCCGTCACGTCATGCCAGGTTTGAAAAGATCACAAAGTTCCCTAAAGGTTATCCCAGCATCTTGTCAGGACGTCTGGAGCGTACAGGCGCGTCAGTCCGTGGCCCTCGACCCCAGCTGTCACTCATATTTCAATCCACTTCTAAATTTCAAACTTCTCCCCTTCACAGTGACACCCAGCCTTTTGAGAGGGGACTTTAAATAGAGGATGAACTCTGAGCTCGGCTAGTCAAATCAATCTAGTCACGGTGGAGGAACGGAGCGGTTCATTACTGGGAGGGCTGAGCAGCTCTCCGATCAGCTCTCTAATATCGCTGTGATCCTCTTCTCTTTTCTTACCTAATTGAATTCTCCAGGAGAGATGCCCCTCAGCTGAAGATTTATCATATCCCGAAATTGGAGGAGACTAGCTCCATGAAGGACGTGCGCAGAACATTTAATCCACTCTTCGTGCTGTAAGACGAGCGCCCTGGTCTCTGCCAGGACTTGACTTATCCCACTGTGGACCACAGGCCTTCAGGGAGGTGTCTTTATCCAGCTCTGCCTCAGATGAACAGGGGCAGCAGCAGGAGGTGCAAGCATCCCATATCAAATATGCTGCCTGTCATGTACAGTATGACCACCGTTCACAGCAGATGGCGTCGTAATCTGTAATCAAAGCCCCTTAAATGCATCTCACCGCACAATATGTCTCTCTCAACTCTTCCTTTCTCTCCACCTTTGTTGTTCTCTCCCTTGTTGGAGTGATATACGTTTGGTTTTCCTTTCCTTTCCTTTCCTTTCCTTTCCTTTCCTTTCCTCCACTCTAGTAATGAATGGTTGTGACATCAAAGATAAGATAACCGTGAGGATTGTATTTCACAGCCACTTCATTAGGAGGGTGGTTGAATGTAGAACGTGGTGTCTTGTTAACTTTAAGATCGAGTGTGGATAAGAAGGTGAGTCATAAAGACGAGGCAGGTGGAGGACAATTGTACTCGTTGGAAGTCTGCGGGGGGTAATAATATAAATTGTTGAGGATCATGTTACCGTGGCAGATCTCATGACTCACACAATCAGAAACTGTCTCTCATTATTTAGATTCACGGCGGTCAGGTCCTGTCCCAAACTGTCCTTGCCTCCACTGATTTGCCCCATCCTAATTACCAATTCATTCTAATCAATATTTTATAACCTTTCAATTCCTAATCTATTATCCATTCTAATCTGTTATATCCAACCCTATATCATATATGCTATTCTACCTTATCTTATTTCTTATCCTATCCTATATTGTATGTCCTGGCCTATCCTTTCAACCTGATATCCCACTGTAGTCTTATTCTGTTCTTCCTTATATTCTATTCAGTCCTATCCTGTCCAAGTTTACATCTTTTACTATCTAATTATGCCCTGTCCTATCCAGTATCCTTTATTCTATTCTATCCCAGTCTATATCATATTCTGTACTATCCTGCTCTGTCCTATCCCATCCTTTTCTATTCTATTCTATTCTATTCTATTCTATTCTATTCTATTCTATTCTATATTCTATCCATTCTATCCTATAAGCTATCTGTCTCGTATCTAACTCATTTCTATACAATCCTGTCCTGTTGTTACCCATCAATCTCTATCCTATCCTATATTATATTATATCCTTTTCTATCCTGTTGCTTGTTCTAGTCTATATTGTTTCTTTTTTTTTGCCAATTATAGTCCCTGTCAGTTTCATTTATTCATAATTCTACAGCACAGACCTGCACAACGAAATGCATGTTGTAGTCCCTCTGTGCTACTCACAAAAAAAAGATATAAATGGATGAATAAATAATAAGCCATATAAAAACATCTATTTTGAATGCCGCGGTGCAAAAGGATAACTCATGCAGTCTCACAGCCTGAGGGAAGGAGCTGCTCTGTAATCCTGTGCTACGGCAACAGATACTTCTGTATCACTTGCCAGAAGGCAGCAGGATTAGCAGGCTGCGGCTAGGGAGGGTAATCCTGCATCACATCCCGTGCTTTACTTTATATCCTGTTATATCCTATCATATCCTGGTTTATTCTGTTCTATATTCTTATCTATCCAGTCCTCTCCCATCATATCTTACTCTCCTTGTCCTGTCCTGTCCTGCCCTGTAATACTTCTCCTCACTGTACAATGCCTTCTTTCGTATAATCAGAAATATAACCATATACTATATATGCTTTTACACTCTTTTCTAGATTGAGTCTAGTGTGTGCCGAGGAAGGGAAGCTTGAACGAGATCTGATGTATATCATTCCAATGATTATGCATGTCTCCAGATGGGATGTATTTAAAGTACACTGCATATCTGTGCTTAAGGTCTGCCACATTTGCATGCGGTATGGCAGTTCTGGCAGAAATCCAGTTCTATACGATCACTTATTTGATTAAACATTATCATGCTCAGCAGGACAGAGGAGCTCTAAGAAGAGACGCGGTATAACTGCTGACAGCAGCAGAAAGCCTTGTGACTCTTGTTGTAGTCTTGAATGGGACGATCTGCCCTCTATCATCTAGTTTCTCACGGGCAATAAGCTTGAAAGCAATAAAACCATCACCATTGTGTAGGATTACTTTGTTTTTTTGTGTTTTTTTTTTTTTGCATGTTTCGCATCATTTCCTATCTTGGCCTGGATTTCATATTTACTTATCTCTTGCTATTGTCAGTGCTTTGTTCATTTATTGATGGTTACATTCTTTAAAGATTCCCTTTTTGTCAAACAGATGTAAACAACACAAAAAGAGGTATGCTGTGGATTGTTTCATCTTTGATTCTCCTAGTTCACATTGTTATCAGACAGACCCTGAAACCTTCGGATTATTTTATTTATTGAATTCTCACTCAAGTCTTCCATTTCTCTGCTGTGGAATTTAACGTTTAGGGCTGCACGGTCAGGTTAACAATAATATGTTGTACGCAAAGTCTGGTTAGGCTGTGCTGACAAATGTTGTCACAAACATTGTGACAAATTACGGCTTTTGGACTTTGATTAATATTGTCCAGGCAGAAAAACTATTTGGATAGGTTTAGGAAAATAAATATTAGTTGGTTAAGTTAAAAAATAACACTTTTTGGTAAGGTTAATGTTAAAAAAAAAACTACATGGTTAGGTTCAGGTAAGAAAACTACTTGGTTAGGCTTTGTTAAAAGAAACTCCTTGATTCGGTTTAGGTAAAAAAAAAAACTTGGTTATGTTTAGGTAAGAATAACAATATTTAATTACCTTGAGGGAAATATCATACTTTGAGCTAAAATAACTATGTTCAGTCGTGTAACTAACCTGATGTAATTAAGTGTAAGTATGTCACACACTGCTTACGGCACGTAACTTAAACAACAAATCACTTCTGACTTTTGGCCACACACTGGATAGAAACCCCAGTCATTTGAAGGAAAGTCTAGCGTCTGACCCATCCGACCACCAAATCTCTTCATACTACTACACTAGAGGGGCACTTAAAGAAGTGACACTAGAGGGCAGCTACAGCTTCTGACTCACAGTAAAGAGAAGAGCCGCTGACCAGGCTGCTGTCATTGACGGATGTGAGAACAGGCTGATTCAGACAACTTTTACTAACCATGTACCATAACAGCTTTTAAAAGTGATATTTGCCAACTTTGTTGCCCAAGTCGCCCAAATCACATATTGCTGCCTTGAGTTCTTGGTTGCCATGAATACAAAGCAGACTCACTCCTCTAAATGTCATACGTACATTTTTGTGTTTGTGAATGAGGCACTGCTGCACTTTGAAAATGGCCTGTATTTGAGATTCAGAGCATTTAATGTTGTAATGATAACCGTGGGTTGACAGTGTTGATGTCCTCTGCTTATTATCCCGCGCAGATGGAGGTGTACAGTGTTGAAAGTGACATTCGTTGATGTGCAGATCCATCGCCTTCTGAGCTACTGCTGAGTAACTCCAGTATGGAGCTGAATCCAGAGAGGATCATAGCCTGATGACACTTGGCAAAATGGCACACTAATTATAGTCATTTTCATTTTGGGCAGAAATGCTTGAGCTTAGTCATGTGCGAAGTGTTGATACCTTTCAGAGCACGGACCAATGCTCCCACGATGTTTAGCCCTGCCAAATCTCTGCTGCGGATTGGCTGAGCCTGTGGCAAACAGTGACACTCAGAGGCTTAGGTAGTTTCCACCCAGGGCTGGATCGTCAAAGCAGTGACACAGAACGGTCTGGGGGCAGCCATGGGACGGCATCCTGGCTGGGAATATTAGCTGTGTTAGAAAACTCCGAGCTGATGGCTCTGGCATGGCTTCACAGCTCTCACACACAGAGAAGTGAAGTGAACGGTAAACTGGCTGACACTTATTTTCACTCTGTGCAGAGCTTCTCTTAGAGTTGAGCTTCAGAGACAGAAAGAGATAAATAAACCAGCAGTCTTGAATATAATGATTAAGCATCAGAGCTTCACAGTTCATTATTTTCACACAATAGAGTAAGTGCCATAGTTTAGCTGATGCTGATTTCTGAAAATGAATCTCTCGATACTTGACCAAACACACACCACACATACACAAACGCGCACACACACACACACACACACACACACACACACACACACACCACAGGCTGCTGCAAAAGCCCGGAGGCTGTAGTAGTGTCTGGAATATGCACGGTTTTATTACTGTAGCAAAATAAATGATCATCCATTGTTAGAATTCGTGTGTCTATGCTTCTCATGGTTTCATAACTTGACTTGATAACCAGGAAGAATATCTGGAATAAGTGATAGAACAGGAACCTCCGTTGTACTGATTCAAGACAGAGATGCACCAAAGTACAAAGGGGCAGACACCGAGAAAAGCAACCGGGCAAAACAACATCATCCCAGAACAAAAAGAATATTATTTGAAATATTGAACCAAAACCACCACATCACAGAGTAAATCAGCATAATATTTGACCCTAAATAGACAGTGGTAGACTCCCTGACCACCGTGACTGATAGACAGCAAAGGAAAAAGATGAGAATATCCAGACTGAGAGACAGAGCCCGGCCATAGAAACAGGCAGAACAGGCAGTGTTCACTTTGATATAAAAGAGAGGTTGAGATAGAATCTCACTTCTTATTATACTGCCAGAAATATAAAGATTTGAGAGGGGTTTTTTTTCTTTGAAAAAATAGATAATATATACCCTGGTTTTATCCATGTCCCTGATCCACAGAATCTGCAGTATCTATGTGGGGAGAAAAGCCAATGTGCAGTATAAGCTGCAGAAAATGTTGACGGTTGGATGAACTAAGACAAACAAGCCCTGTAGCAGGGGCAGCGGTACCCACACTCTCTCCCTTGGAGGGCCAAAAATCACACTTAATGGCAGGTTACGGGCCAAGAGCAAACACCTGTTATAGAGCATTTTTAAGAAGCACGGTGGTACTCGGATCCATAAAAACATTTATCAGGGATTTAAAGGCGAAACATGTCAAATCCATAATTAGAACAAATAGGGGGCAGCTATTCACTAGTGTTAGTGCTAAATGCTGCTGACAGTAGCTGCCGTTGACTAGTTAACTCAGACTGCAATGGAGCTATAGTGGTCTGTGAGCTTGGAGCACCGGGGAACTGTTGTGCTCATACCGCTAGCACCGGAGCTTTGGACCAGGAGAGGCCAGGGCTAGCTGGTTAACATGCTAACTTCAATAAGTATCTGCAACATGAAACATGGTGATTCTGTCGACATTAATGTTGGTTTCAAACTCAAATTCTCACATATTTCACCTTTAAAAATAAATATTTTTTCCCTGAGAAAAACATCTGGTGGGTCAATTTAAACCATATGGCAGCCCTCCTCTATATCAAATGTGAAGTGAGAAGTGCAGAATGATATACGTAGATAGAAAAGACAAATATCGGGCTTCAGCAGTCTCTTTCTAAAAGCAGTGATTATTATTGACATGTGTTCAGGTGGTCGGGTTGTAAAGACAATGAAGAATGTGTTGCTAGGCTTCATGCACTATATACCATGATCAATATGTAGTTACTACCCACACAGTCTCTGCAGAGTTCTCTCAGAGGGACTGTATAGTGTTGTAGTCTTAATAATGGCCACATCCACTGGGACCAGCATTTAGTAGAAAAAAAAGTGTTTGGCTGATCGGTCCATAATTCGGGCCATCCCTCCCCTGGAGGATCAGTTCCGGGGAAACCTCTGATAACTAAAGCAATCAATTGAAATTTCATTCCCGCTATTTTTTCATTTTGCTTTGGACTGAACTATTCGACTATTCTCTCTGCTTCCATTTGTCTGTCCCCATGGATTTTCAGATGCAGTTGCTGGAAAAATTGGGCTGTATCCTTAGTGCTGAATCCGTCGTTTCTATGCAGGGGGAATCATTTTTAATAAAGCTGTAATCTGGTCAATTTTGCCTGTCACTTTTATATCGATATCATATTCTGCAGCTCACACTCTCTGCTGTTAATGTAATTGAGACAAATTGTCACAATTTGCCTGGATTTCTATTTTTCCAGCAAAAGTGCAGTGGAGAGGAGCAGCGGGCCCATTTGTTTCCATGATGTTCCTATGTGCCAATATGGACTCTGAATCATTTTTTTTAATTGTACCCTTTATTTATCAAAGCGAGACTCACCGAGCATCTATGCTCATTTTATTTGACTAGCACTGGCATGAAATATAAGAGAGGACAGCCAATTATAAATTCCTTTGTCTATTTCAACCCCCATATGCTCAGCAACCGGTGTGAGAGTGCACTTGCAAGGCACTTCACACACTCTCCTGGTGAAGCTTCTCAGTGTCCGTCACTGTGAGAACGTGAAGCAGGGTGGCGCTGCAGCCGCCCTCTTTGGGGAGAGAAAGGCGAGAAAAAAAACACCATACACCCCAGTTGGCTTTAACACTGTTGTTGGAGGCCATTTTATAAATCAGATCCTGACCAACAGATGGAAGGCAGATATAATTTCATAGGCTCATACATTAGGAAGGAAGCCGCTACATCTGTCTGCCTGTGCGTGTGATTGCATTTGCATAGAGGTATCAGGCGTGGGCTTGTCTCTGTGAGCGAAGCCCGACTGATCATAATACTTGATTCCCATTTACAAGCTTTGAATGCCAAATGTCCCTCATGATTGTTTTGGAGCATGACTTGTTCCATCCTACCAGTTGCAGTAAATGTTGGGGAAATAGCTTCCTTTCCTCTCTTTTTCATCATCGTCCCTTCCTCTGTTTCTTTCCATGCGTCTCTCTTTACAACGCAGCTTGCAAACACTCATGAGTCGAGCATAAGAAAAATACACAGAGAAAAACAGGTTATCTGATTGATGTTAGGCGTGTGCTTTAATCTAGAGGAGTGCTACTTCACCGCCGCGTCGCCACTCTGAAGTGTTTGGGCTGTAGACGAGTGTTGCTCTGCCTCTGTGAAAACAGGGAGGGAGGCAGAATGGAGATCAATATCCCAGGAACACACCAGAGACATTCTATTTTATTAAACATTTTCCCATTAAGGCGGTGGCGCGAGCATTGTAGATCATCCCAACAAAGTCGTAAATCACAGACAGACAGCAGTATTGGAAACAATGGGCACAATCAGAGGAGATTACTGAGAAACAGAAGATATTCCGTGTTTGTGCTACTGGGAGCCTCATGTATCCTGTTCTTATATTATCACACATTCTCAGCTGAGGGATTGGCTCAGCGATAGGGTGGCATCAAAATCCTATCACAGTCATCGCAACTCACGTCTTTATGTTACAGGCAGGGCTCATTGGCTAATCACCTCTTTGTAATCTCATCTGTAAACTAAAGTCACGTCATGCTCCTACTATTCGTGGCCGAGCAGGCGATTTAGAGTGAAGTTGGGAAGTGCATTGTTAAAGGTCTCCAAAATTGCCAAGTGAACTCAGATTTGAAGCTGTACTTATTAATATTTTATAGAAACAGTGGATTAAATGACCATGTGTAATGTGAAAGGGGATACTTGTAGAGACAAACCACAGAGGATTATCAAGTGACTCAACCGGGTGGCCCATCGGGAAAACTGAGATATTATATACAGTAGAGTACACAGTATATTAGTTTTTACTGTGCATTAATTAAATGTGATGACAGTTTTCTTTTACAAAATGCAAAAAAATGTGTACACCATGATATCTGAGAGAGGACTGGTCATGTTTCGTTTTATAAAAAGGAAGATGAAGGTGATCAATACGTCTGGTATTATATGAATGAGTCTCAAAATGTAATTTTAAAACATTTCTATAGGAGGATGTTTAATTTGTATCTGATCAATATTTATGTCATATACTGAAAGAACATTTTGTTTCACATTTTGAAACTTCTTTTTTATGTGTTGATGTTGATAAATGGAGATGAGAGATCAAGCCTAAGGATTTGTGTTAATAGTACTTTTATATGTATTCACCCTGCAAACATCACCTTCACCTTGTTTCCAGCCACAGTTGGCAGCAAAAACGTCTGAAAATGCAGCACCAAACAATAGTCGGACAAGCGAATCAACATGCAGAACATTTATTTGCTAAAGATGCGGATATTGCCCTCAAGCATTGGTGGAGACCAAAGCAGTACTTGAATGAGTTATTATTGACATTGATGCACGTTTAAATAAGCAACTGTTTATCTTATCAACTCGTCA
The DNA here is from genome assembly GCA_963678695.2 of Diplodus puntazzo. Taxonomy (NCBI): domain Eukaryota; kingdom Metazoa; phylum Chordata; class Actinopteri; order Spariformes; family Sparidae; genus Diplodus; species Diplodus puntazzo. The sequence goes on along the minus strand of OZ023155.1, from coordinate 38,693,729 downwards.
CCGTGTCACTATGTCGGCACCGTTACAGCTTGTTCTGCTTCCCCCGAGTGCCCAAAGAAAATTGCTCGACACTCATTTGTTGACTTTGGGGCAGTATATTTTTCAAAAAGTCTATTAGACAAATGACAATGCTGATGGAGCATTCAGAGCCTGGCGTTAACTTTACTTCCATGTCAATTCCAATCTTGAAATCCTGAGTAAAACATTGATCACCGCACAGATCTGTCTGCGCTCGCTCAGTAGTTCTGTCAATAATAAACTTCCATACATCAATAGCAAGTCTCTGAAGGAAAGCAGATAGCCTCTAAATGGCTTTCAATCCAGAGCTATTTTGCATTGTTATCCCTCTCTTCTTCCAAATGTTCCCTCTCTGCAGTTATTTGTTGTGTTCACTAATGAAAAAAATGAAAAACAACATATTCACAGAAGCCCAGAACAAGCTAGCAGGTAGGGGTTGAGTGTGTAGCCCAGGGCCACTGCAACACAACAGATGGCTGTTGCTGGGATCGAATCTGTTACTGTTTGGTTCCAGGGTGTTCTCCTCAAGCACCGGACCACCCTGCCACCCAGTTCAGATTGTACTTTGTTGGAGGCCATTTTTCTAAAGCAGATGGAAGGTGGTTGTAATTTCATAGGCTTGTATGTTACAGAGCAATCTGGTAGATCTGCTCGAACAATTTGTTCCCATAGCAGCCTGCTCATTTCCTTTGTACTCCCCAGTCATGTCATGGCAAATTTATTTAGAAAGCCCTTTAATAACTCAGGACTGTCATAAAATACTTTACAGAGAACAAATAGTTTAAAGGCAGATAAGAGAGGAGAGACAAAAAAGAGAGCCAGACTTTCATTCTAATCATGTTGTCAAGACAAAAAAACCCTCACATTCCTTTTTCCTTTGCTCAAATCTCCCTTCTTCTGTGTAATATTCATTTTGACAAAGAGGCGATTTAAAATTATCGTAGTGCCTGACTCATTGAAAGTCTGGATGAGAGTGTCTGCTTGGAATGTAAAAGTGTTAGTGTCTCCATTACTTTCCGAATTATGTTGATTTTTATTTTTGTACCATTTTATTTGTGCGTCCTCCAAGGATCTGGGAAAAAACAGGACAGAGATTGAATGCTCTGTATTATCACCGTATCTTTGTTATTCATATCCATCTTTTCACCGGCATCTAATCCACATGCATATTCAGAGTGCCGCGGACAATCAGTGGTTCTGAGCAGAGGACGTGCTCGGGTCCGCAGGGAAGTGTCGCCCGCTTCCTCTGTGCTGTTTGTTGACAGCAGCTTGATGAAAATGGGGATTGTGCAAAATTATATGACAGAGCATAAAGCAGCACTGCAAATGAAAACACTTTGTGCCCACATGAACGATGATGATTTATTTTCACAACACTATTTTTACTCACTATCTTACTATAGCATATACAATATTGTGGAAATTATGTCCAATTGATGAAGCAGGTCGTGTATTCTAATCACTGTAGTTCCAAAAATGCCTTCTCAATGTGGACAGTAACAGTGAAAAACTGTCTAAATTAGTTCACTGCATCACGTCAACCTGAACAAGAATACATTTTGCTCTTCTTATGATGCTCAGCTGTTTTCTTGCTACAATATTTTTTTGTGAAAAACAAATTGTTTTGATTTCATTTGTCTTAACATTTTGCAGTCCTCCACATTCAAAGAAACATACGTGACTTCAGGAACAAAGGGCTGTTGTTCGTTCACCAGTAAATCTGGTGCTCAAATTACAAAAGCAGTGAAGTAACAGTTGATAACGACGCTGAGGCCTTACGCCGAGTGCTTACTGCAGTTTCAGATCAAGTCCCATATTGAGCCATCCAGGCTTGTGTCATTTTCAGAAGAGAGAATCACATGATGGATGACATACAGGGCCTTGCTCTCTTTTTGATTCCTCTCCATTCCTTTTCTTTCAGGCCTGTCTTGTCCCAAACTATAAAACTCTCTTTTACTGAAAATCTATAAAAACTCTCCAGTGCTAAATATCACCATTCTTTGGTCTGAGGATCAAGATATGTCAATCTGGGACAGAGAAGCTCCTCAGGGAATGGACAGACGCTTTCTCAATGTTTAATTGCTGAAGCTTCCCTCCAAGAGGAACGACTGATGATTTTTGCATTAGAGACTATTTTTAAATATTTGGTTATGCAAGAAAATGGTTTTGTAATTTCACTTATTTTGGCTGGTTTGAATATATACTCAGCTTTCAAATACTTTATTCTCTACTGTTTTTTTTTGTGTAACTTCTACTATTTCTATCAAGGGACTTCAGGCCATGACATGGCCCCCTTAGCTGACAGAGGGATGGAGTAGGGACCCTGTACTATATATATTGTCAGGAACTCTGTTGCATAATTAACTGGGCCCACAGTAACGTGTAGACAGGCCTATAGTGCCATGTCTAAACAAGTCAGCAGCAGTTGTATCACGGCTAATGTTGGGTGCATTGCCCTCACCCTCTGCTATCTCTCCAGTGGCTTCTGAGGTGGAAGGTATGTCAGAGTCTCAGCTCAGTAAGTTTTAAAACAATCCAGCGTGGCTGACAAGAATGTGGGAGCAACAGCATGCAGTCATGATATATTTATAGCATATACTGTATATGGTATGTGTGTGTATGTATATATATATATATAGGTAGACTTATCACTTTTGTGTTGAATTAAATTAAATTAATTTTTTTTTTTTTTTTTTTTACAAATTAATTAGCTTAACTAATAAAATTACATGTAAAATAGGGTTAGGGTTAATATGTACCCAATAATTGTCATTTATTCCATACAGGTACATGACATCATAATAATAACCAATAATAGAATCTAAAATACAGTATATGTAAATATCAGTATAAAAATATTTTCTAAAATAGCATTAGTGCATTTTTAATTTAATGTTTAAATGTTTCAGACTGTTTTAAGCATCTGTCTGGTCATTAAAGACACAGGTAGTGAAACTGCATTTAGTGACTGGATGTTTATCACAGTTGACTTCCCTTCTTAGGTTTAAATGTGTTGTTTAACCGATTCAGCTGCAAGAAACGCACCTGGAAACGCTCGAAAACACTGCAGCCTACAACATGTGAACACTTTTGAAACCTCGCCCATGTTTTTTTTTAGATGACTCCCACCTCGCAGCACGTGAGACCCCAGTGTGTGAACTTAATTTCTTCTGAGCGTGCCCTCTCTCCCAATCGTTACACAGCGGTACTGTGAATAAGCAAAGCTGTGCGAGGGGAAACCGTCACGTCGGCCTGCAGGTCACAATAATGACTCAGCTCCTCGCCTTAAGAATCAGCTGCCTTCAGTTCAACTCTCATATCAACATCAGCTGTGTTACTCTGTCGGTGTGAAGCAGTTATAGCTGATGCACCATTTCAGCAACACCTTCTCATCTGAGCACACAATCATGCATTTTGCTCTCAGGTTTTAGTGCTTTCAAAGTGATACTATGACTGTTTTTATGATTGCATCTGTGAATAAGTATCGACGGTGTGAGTGGGTTTATGTAACACTGGCAACACTTATCTTTATTCACACCCAATACTGTCCAAAAATCCTAAAATTTCCTGCTTTTGATATTTTTCACTCACCTTTGTGTTCTTGTAGCTTGATTTGCTCAATTTTTCCTGCAAACATCTAACAATAATACCACATTTCCTCTTAGCTACACACAGTACGTAGTAATGTATCCAGAATACAATCTGATTGTAGACACATTCTAGTTGTTGTAGGATGTTGAAAACATTTAAATGTACCAGTATCGCTGCAATTTCCAAACACATCAGTAAGTGGCCCGTGGAAGCTTCTACAGGGTCAGTCACATGTGATTATCAGTGACACTGAAATAACACCAAAATTAACAGTTGTTCTACTTGTCTCATTAAAGTGACAGGAAGACGCGTCTTTTTCTCTCCCTCCAAGTTCATAAAAGCTGTAGTTGTTAGCTCGGTAGCTGTTACTGCTAACTGGAAGTTGTTGTAACTAAGCTGGTTAAGTGGCCAAATTGTTCTTCTTCTGGTGTTCTCGGCAGTTAACAGACAGCCTTATGTGCACCTCCACCACAATCTGGACCGCGATAGAAGCTGCCCTTGATTTTTGCATGTGGAAGAATTGCAATCAGATTTGTGGTCTGGCTGAAGGAGCACCCACCCACACACACACACACACACACCACACACACACACACACACACACCCCACACACACACACACACACACACACACACACACAAACAACCCTACATTGCCAACAGTGGACTACATATTTACAATGACCAACTGTGGACCTCGGTTTCTGGTAATTTTTCGCTGGTTAATCGGGCAAGTTATTCTTCTTCTGGTGTTCTCAGCAGTGAACAGGCAGCTTCATGTGCACTACCTCCACCCTCTGGACTGAAATAGATCTTGCTCTTGATTTGAATATGGACCAGGAAGGATTTAAGCCCTTCTAAAAATAGGTGTACGTATTTTGTTGAGAAAAACACAGGTGGCAAAGTCCAGACTCCAGAAATATCCGTTATGGTCCGGGAAATGACACAATTTTAACACGGCTATAATAGGTAGCACAATAATTTCCTGGAAGAAGACGTGAACAGGTGCATCACTCTTTCTGGTTACTGCTCCGGCCTGCCAGCAAAATTGGCAATCGAGTAACAATAAAGTCTTGCACAGCGGGGTTCCACCACTGCTGGTTACATTTGGCAGACGTATCCTCCTCTCCACCAGAGAAGGTGATGCACTCCAGAGCGCTGCGCTCAAATAAACAGGAGGCACGCTCAGATGCTGCCTCATCATTGTATACCAGATGTACAGGAGCCAATAGATATGCTGCAGCAGCGCACTTCTCACCAAAAACAAATACAGGAATATTATTTCCCTGCTGCTGTTGTGAAATACAAACTTCTATCTGATAACAGAATACACACTGAGCTATGAATGTGCGTGCAGATGGCTTTCGGCTGAAAGATTACTATGTGTTTCTTTGTGCATGTATATAGATGATATGTATATTGTTGTGTTGCCATTGATTTGAAACCTGACATTTAGGATGAAGTTCCCTTTAGCGTACAATCATATTTTCCTCTTTCCAAAACAAAGCTATAAAGCCTTCGCCGTGTCCTCTGCTACATCTCCTCATTTCCCTGGCCTAATTGAAATCGGTGTGCCCTATGTGTGTTGCCTATTTCATTTCCAAATCATAACAAACAATTCATTTACAAATGCTCTTTTTCCTCAAGCTATTTTAAAGGCGGCAGCTCCCCTTTTATCCCATCACATAGGCCGAGTTTTCCCTGGGAGTCTGGTGATAGTATTAGTAGAAGTAAAGTCAACAGGACTATTTATTTGGCCAGTCCTCTCTAACACTTCCCCTCATATAGATTAAGTTTCAGAAGCTGCCTCTTGGCAATTAAATCTATCAGAGGGCAGCAGAGAGCGCTCCATCAGAACTGTTCCAGTAATTGCAATTTAAATGAATATGGATTCAAAAACTTTGACAACACAGAGCCAGTTATTTTGCAACTTGGGACTAAAAAGAAAGAGGTTTTTCTCCTGTCACATCTCCTGCTTTTGTTTTCCTTTCTCCTCGGATGAACAGGAGCCTCTCATTTACTATTCTCTTTCTTTCTGTTTACAGACACATAGAGAACTGGACAGGATTGCAGACTCTGAGAGACGTCGATATGGAGCTCTACACTGGACTACAGAGACTGTGAGTGTTGATGCTGTTATCTGGAGGGGAGCGGGGGGAGACAAGTGATAGACACTTCTCTGTATTTCAGTCCTACTGTGTTGCAGATCTGGAAAAGGACAGTGGAACCTGTACCGCTGTTAATCCCTGTTTTCCATCAGGTTGCCCGTCTGCTCGCTGCAGAGCCGCCAATGGTTTTCCTCCAAGAGATGAGAGCAGTAATTCAGCTCAGAACACAAGTGGCTGCGGCATCTCCAGCGATGCGTCAGGATTTAATGTCCGATACTTCTGCGAATGTGACACGATCCGGGTTAATTCTCAGAGGAGATGACAAGGTGTTAGAGGGGTGTGTGCAAAGCAGAGGGAGTGTTGTTGAAGGGTGTGTTTCTGATCCTAACACAAGCTGATGTTTAAACAAGCTTTTAATTCTTGACAGTCACACGCCGGTGGAACATCCCCTTCACTTTGCTTAGCCACTGATCAAATAATGCTAAAAAGCAGCAGGGAAAATTGAATTAGGGGTCCCTGCTGTTGTGTTGTGATTTTTTTTCAACCCTCATCTCTTCACTTCTTAAAGCAATGTTACGCTCTTTTGCTGCTTTGCCACCCTGCACTATGAGGCCACTTTCTTTACATTTCTCTCGCCCTGCCACTCCTCGCTCCACAGACGCTGCCTCCTGCTCCTCCGCACTTTTTCCCCTCTCTCTGCAGAGAACCGTATTCTCCCTTGCCCTCCAAATTCAGAGCTGGCCTCTCCCCTGATCCCCTAGATCCCTCATCAGGGAGGCCAAGAGCAATATCTCCACCACTAAATTAGCATTTTTCTCATTACCACCGCCTCTCTCCTGCTGCCTTGTCTGGGGACGCTGGCTCCTCCCTGGCTGGAGTCGGGCCTTCCCAGGGAAGGCTGTTACCTTGTGATGCTGCCCAGTGGGGCTGTTAGCAGTGAGGAGGGATGAGTGAGACAAAAATGAGTCTGGGATATTTTACATCACCTCATTTTAAATTTGAACTCACTCATCTTTGTTTTAATTAAATGAAGAAAAAGATGCAAGCCATTAAATTAAACACTGATTTATTAAATGTGTTAAACAACTGTAAAGTGCACACCTTAAATTAGGGTTATTTTATCTCGGAAGATGTTTGTTTCTGCGGCCGTGTTTCAAAGTTCACTTATCATTTATCAAATATTACACTTTTTCTAATTAAACACCAGCAAAACAACAACTCATTAGAAACGTTCTTAGCAATCCAACATAAGACAATCTGTTTTAACATAAAGAGTTGTTTGGTTTAATTAACTGGATTCAGTTTCTATGAAAGGCAAAGCTGTTGGTTACATTTTTACTGTCAACAAATCCCATAAAAAGACAGTTAAAACCAACAGGGCAGTTGTCCTGGTCTCAATACTGTCTGTTCACCTCTGCCTACTGGTTTCTACTGAAGGCACTTCAAAAAAATAGGTCACAAACTTATATTTAATTTTTATTTTAAAAAAATCCAAAATACTTGCATTAAACAGCTGGCCACTGTAGCTTTTGGCAAGCGTGAGTAAACGGTGCATTTGTCTGGGATTATTAAATTATTATATAGATTGATACACAACACTCCCAACTGGTAATTTCTCCTGTTGATCTCTGAATTTCAAAGTGATACAAAATCTAATTTCTCAGTTCCTGGGTAAGATGTGTGTTTTGCTACCTGGCAGCCCAAGAACACATTGTTCAAATGACCAGGGCCGGATTAGATGGACAGATTATTCTAAGGGGACTGTAATAAAGGGGCCCCCGATATACACCCTTTGATATGCTGTAAACAAACAAAGATTTGTGAAATACCAAATGATTACAAGTATACTTATGCATTTAGTTAGGTATATACATATTTTATTATTCTATATTGATAAGAAATTGACAAGTCTTGAATTTATAAGAAAAACATAACTGATGTGTGTTTAAAAATGAATGAATATATAAACCTTGAAAAAAAGTTTGACTGGAGAATCTTCGATTTTTATATTTTCTGAATATGTTCCAATGTATGTTAAACATGATCAGGTAGGCAATTATTTCCCCCATGTCGGGCCTCTCTAGGGGCAGTTAGGCTCCATCATGTGCCTAGAACGCCTGTGCCCTGATCCAGCCCACCATATTATCTTGCCTGACGTGTCTTCGCTCGCTCAACTCCTTCACTCCGCTTACTTTGCTTCTCAAAGTAGATGTAACAGGTCCCAAGAAGAAGAAGTACAGAAATACACTTACAAATGTCTCTCCACTCAGTGTGAGACTTTCCACTTCATTGACATTTGCCTCCTATCTTACCCGCTCGTCCTCCTGCCTCCGCACTGCAGTGCTCTATCATTTTATCCTTCCTCTTCTCTTTAAGTTTCTGCCTTGCAATGATGGAGCCTCAACACACACACACACACACACTCACACACCGCTCAAAATGTTTGAACGTGAGTATATTTTGTAATGCAAATTGTAGATGTTGACTTTTGGTTGCCTTTTTGAACATTTTATATGTTTTCTTGAAATTATTTCACTGTGAGCTATAAATATATGACCCAGTTTCACAGCCTGGTGTTGGCAGGTATGCATTTGGTGAACTACTAAATATTTAAGGCAGTCGGACAGTGTATGTGGCATTGAGCCAAAATAAAATACAGTGTGTGTTCATGGAAAGGAATGTTAATCGCTTTACTGCAGAGAATATTTTTGACCAGTTACGCGTGTCGGTTTCGGTTAATTTACATACAGACACACTGCCTGCTAACGACTAACGGAGTGCTGTTTAAAGTCAGTGTTGGAACAGTTCCTCCAGAGGGGCAGCAAAGTTCAATGTACGTTAAACTGTGTGATGCTACTCTTTAGCTTAGTAATACTTCTAACACTATGCTGTACCACATTAAGATCAAGCACACTGCTGCCATGTCAAAGGATGGCATGCAGCCAAACATCACGTGGCTGCGAGTCGGGAAGATTAAATGTGCGCGCTGGTTGTTGGAGATGTATGCTGCCAATCAGTGTGGCAGAGGGGGAGAGATTCAAAGAGTCATGACATCAGGTTTACTAATAAGCTAAAAGTCAAGATAGCCAGGTCGGACAGGTTAAGGGCCAATATTGGCATCACATTACTTTCTGGCAGAAAAGCTCTGGTGGCGCACATGGGAGCAAAACAAAAAGGACACATCTCAGCACGTTTGTTTTGATGGACATTAGCTAACACCATGGTAACAGAGGGCTGACTATTTAGCTCAAACCAAGCTTACAACAAGGGTCGTACAAACGCTCACCAGCAACATTCAGTGTACAGCAGATCTGCTTCAACAAAAGCCCTTTTCTGTAGATAGATGGACACAGCCAGAGCAAGCTTCTCCTCCATTTCAGTTGTTGATTATATAGGAAGTAGTGATGACACATTATGGCAATTTGTCAGATTACCGACTAATATGCAACACAGCAGCATTACATTATCCCAGAATTAAAGCTTGTTGAATGTTGAGTATCTTTTTTAATAGTTGAACTACAACTCTATGGCACACAGTTAGCTATCAGAATATATTTCAAATCAATTTAGTTGCCACTTGCTTATTGCTAAAGGGATTTTTTGACAACAAGAAAACAGACTATAACCACACCTATGGTTGTTATTTTTGTGCATCATTGTGTTAAAATGTGTATTTCTGAATATAGCACTTGCACTTCCCATGCTATCGCATGTTCAAGTATATTATTATCTTGTTTTATATCTAATTCTTCAAAATAGGCAGTGTGGCAACTTGAATGTAGTTCAAAAGCACCCTTCAAGTAAAAATTACAGTCAAGTGCAGAGGCCTTGCACCAAATGACACATGTATCACAACCCATGTACTCTTACTACTCCTTCAATCAAATATGTTTTAGTCGTGTTCAGAACACCTCACACCCATCAAATTACAGTTTTTTTAAAGAGATGATTGCATTCAACTGAACGTGTTGTCATCACTGCTGAGAGGATATTAACCAAAGCTCAACACTCATTTAAGCATAAGCAAATTCTGAGGGAGTGAAATAATAGTGAAATCATCCCGGGGAACCCGTCGGGACGTTCCAGAGGGCTCCAAAAGCAGGTCTCACTTTGGGAACTTTGGGGCGATAAAAAGCCACGTCCCTGTCAAACGCCACAGAGGCATGATCAGACTTCTGCGAGGTAATTGGCACCAACAGCTGGGTATAATCAGCACACTGCGTTATGTGGCGCTCACTGATGATGTCAATGACTTCTTTGGAGAGAGACATCTGTGATTACAAGATTAGAAGTCATTACTATTGTAGCACCAGAACAGTGTTTTCCAAACTGGGGCACTGGGAATATCTGGGCTCCTTGAGAGGATTCTGTGGGGTCCCCAGCAAAATTAGGATTAGTTTAATTTCATAGTTTTTCACTCTATACAAGTTAACACAGTGAGGGAATGTGCACGCTCCCATCAAAGGTTTCACTCACTTTATAGTAACAGCACAAATCTTTCATCAAATGGTGGTTCAAAGAAAATTTCCATTTCGGTGTCAGGTCCGCAGGGTGTACACATGCAGATTGAAGTTAAGTAACTGGAATAGACAAGAAACTATTCTGATTTGTCACAGTGGACTGCTGCAACAGAGACGGAAACATGTCTTGAATGAGTAGCAGTACTGTCTTATGCTTCCTTACCAGGCCACCATTTTGTGTATTTATAACGGGTTTATTTGCAGATGTTTTATGTGAAAAGACAAAAAAAAGAAAAATACTGAGACACTATAGTGAAAGAGGGAAATCTTCTGAGACACAACAAACCAAAATAAGGGGAAAACAGACGAGGTGCAGAAACACAGAAAAATGCAGCACAAATAAGGAAGGACAGCGAAAAATAATCCCACATGGCCTTGATGCAGTTACATGATCACATCCATGTGATACTGTGTGTGTGAGCCCACGCTCAGAGAAAAAGAAATGCCTTTGTTCAGATGGTTTGTTCACAGTTTCATCTCTATTTTATCATTTCAGAACGATCATGAATTGCAAACTGAAGGTGATCCAGGCTCGAGCGTTCGCACAGAACCCACACCTACGCTACATGTAAGTAAATATTCTATCTTTGACAACCATGTTTCCCGTGCCTTCAAAAGATTCATTATGATCTGCAATGCCTGACAGCTTGTAGTATACGGCTACAGACGAGTTAGTGTCGAGCAGAAGATGATGCGGTTGATAGAGACTGGCTTCGGGAAAATTGTGGCACTGCCATTACTGTCGAAACAGCCGCACATCTTAAATGAGACATCCATTATTTGCCTTGGATAATTGGATTCCTATCTGCCCTCGTTCTTTGTGCTGCGGCAGAGCAACATGCCAAAGACGCAGTTCCATTTAGTCAGCTCTCGCCAAATGGACAATTTGTGCAGAAGGCCGAGCATCAGAGAGCTGGGAGAAGAACAAGGTAATTTCTTTAACAAAGGTTGATATGTCACCCCATATGACAGCCTGTTATTCCCCAATTTTCCAGGAGTAAACACTGTGAGGAAGTCAGTCACAGTCTTTTACCTGAACACGTTGCCATTTGCAATTTCCAGTTGTCAGTTGAGAGGCAGTTTGGTCTTTCCTTACTTCTGTGGATTACTGCTGTTAGGCCTGAACCTCTGCAACCGGCACTGCAGCCGTGTGTGTGTGTGTGTGTGTGTGTGAGTGTGTGTGTGTGTGTGTGTGTGTGTGTGTGTGTGTGTGTGTGTGTGAGCGAGAGGGAGAGATAGCAAGCGGCAGTTCAAACTGTGGTTACTAATGTAAATTCACTTTATGTCAGTCAGGAACTTAATCTTGGTTGTTAGTGAGGCAGAAAAGTAGTCTGATTATCAAATTTATTGTGTTATGAGCTGACTTGTGGGTAACTGATTATCTGCGTACATCCCTGCGTGCACACACTGCGGTGTGCGTGTGTGTAGACTTCCTAGAAAAAAGTTTGAACTGCTTGAATCTTTATCTAGTTAGGTGATTGGTGAACATCTAACAACATTTAATGGAAGTTATTTAAATCCCCCCTTCGCTTTAGTTTTCTCTCTAGAAAACTGATTTGCAAAGACAAGGCTGAAAACAAATGTATCGTAACCTTCTCACCTCTTCCTCCCTTCTTCTCACTAAACATAATTGCTATGCAGTGGCAGGGATCCAAAACATGTGAAAGATATAAGAGGAGATTGGGTGAGAGGTTGATGATGCCGGTTTCTCCGTTGCTCTCACCAGTGGGGTAACGGTAAATAAGAGCGTGTTTTTCAGACCCTCAGTCAGTGATCATTATCATGCAAAAACAATTACAGCTGAAACCAAAAATACAACCTTTCCAGTAAAGTGAAGCTTTTCACCCTGTACACTCTCACACCAGACAGCACACTGCTCTTTGATTAGGACTAAAAATGCGACAACTGTCCTGAAAATAGAAAAAAACTAGTGAGTTTCTGTGCATTTCGCCTCCACTAGATACATTTTAACTTCATCATGGAGGCATATGTGTTGTAATCAGTGAAAGCCCAACCCCAGACAGTCCGTGACAGGCCTCTTTTGTGGTCTCGTTAATGCAGATGGATGGTTGCTAGGTGACACCGAGGATGATGATGTCAAAGAAGATTAATTATTATGCCTAAGCTTAGCCTCAGAAGGCCGACCTCATTGATGTATGTGTCAGACAGGTCCACTCAAAGCTCGGGCTATCAGACGCTCAACTGGTTGCTCCTTTGTGGGGAGAACTGAAGCTCTTTATTTCACGATGAGGCGAAGGATGCGAAATGAGACACATATAAGACTCGTTTCAGATACAATCCTTCCAATTAATAATCTTTCACTCTGTGATTTAATACGTGTATAATGCATTATTTACATACCTTGACTTGACGATTGACAGTTCACTAAATGCCTCCTCTGAACAGTAATTGTCTATTCACACATTAGTTATTTAGCATGTTGAAAACGGTGTACGAGGCTGCAGCGAGCGGTACTGTGGTGGTGTCCTGCTCACTGCAGTGACTGAGTGTAACTTCAATAGCCAGAAATGTTTCATACCACATTATTTTGTGCGGTTAGTTCAGGTCAGGGTGCTTTTAACATTGAAAATTCAGGGTGAGACAGCTTTTTTAATGTCTTATGACACTAATGTTAGCTTTATTAACTAGCTAGCAATACTAACAAGAATCTGGTCTTGTTTAACTCTGTGAGAGATCGAAGTGGTATTGTTTACAAAGAATTTCAAACCATCTTTGAAGGTGCATACTGCCGCCTACTGTCTTGGAGTGTGTACTGCACTTCTTAGTATGATCTGCTCTGTTTAGCAGATATTATACATTTCCCGGTATTATGCAGTATTCCCCCTGGTGCTTACTGAACAGTTAGTAACATCTGTAACATTTACTTTATCAATTGATATTGACCTTATGTGTTTGAACAAGAAGGTAGTGCTCTGACTTTCTGTCTTCGCTGCGTTTTGTAAATTGAAATCTGCTGCTTATTGTGATCACCTTCTGTCTGACATTTGAGCGAATACCTGTCCTGTTTCATAACACACTGCAGGCTGCAGTGTGAGAGACTGCCAGAGCTGGAGGAAAATGAGAGACTTTTTACTACAGCAGTCTGACAAACATCCACTGATATTTACATAGTGGTGCTAATTAGATCAGTTCTCCCACACAGCTCCAGGATCAGCAACGTTACTGTTACAATCCAGCCATGGTGACCGGTCAGGGTCTTGATGTTTGTGTTTAATTATGTGTTTATAACAAAATGATATCATTAAAGAAGCTGTCTGAGCCTGGCCGCTTCAAAATGTGTGTCAATGCAGTATTTATTCATCCAAAACACAGCGGACTCATCTGGTTATTATTAATGTCTACTATTTCACATAGCCCAGTTTTATATGACATGGGGTTATTATTTTGCATCAAGCTGGTTAAATATACATATAAATAAAAAGAATATATAATAAATTACACAGTGGCATGAAAGGTTTTAATTGAATTCATATTGAATGTCGTAGTGCTGCAAATCATTTTGATAACTCAATGACCTGCATCATCATACTGAAAGTCTGAACATCCGTCTTGTGTTATTACATTTTTAAAAAAAAAAAAATCAAAAAGGGATGCAAATGTAAGACACACAGAGGCAGGAAGATAAAAGAACCAAAAGCAAGCTTTAATGATGAGCTGATATCCAAAGTCCAAACTCATCAATCCAAACAAAAGCAGGCAAAGGAAAGTCCAAGGGGAAAGCTAAAGAGAAACCAAATACTGAAGACAAACCAAATGTCACAGAGAACAAAGCAAGAACACAGAGGACACATGAGGACCGGGAACAAGCACAGGAACACGGCAGACGCAGGATAAAACAGACAAATTGACCGAGGGTTACGGAAAAACGCAGGCTTAAATACACAAGGGCTAATGAACAAATGAAACAATAACTGTGGGAAAAAGAGAAAGAGAGGTGGAAAGACACATGAGAATATAATCTACAAAATAAAACAGGACATGAATCAAAACCAAATCTTGACATTTTGAATTTGAATTTAAAGTTCTGCTACAACACATAGTAAGCTATTTGAGCTAGTCGTAACCAAGGAAACGCCCGGCCGAGCCTAAATGTGTCCCTAAGATTGTGTTTTTTAATGCGACTGCAGTGGTGTTGTGTTGCTCTCAGATCACAAACTCGTTATAAATGTGATATGTTTTCCCACTTTTAGAAATGTATAGCAGGCTGTCTCTATCGGTCAGAAAAATGAAAAATGCATTAAATGAAGCAATAAAAACGAAAAATAACAAACCACATGTAGAGAAATCAGGGAGTTTCTTTTGGAGGTTCTGAGGACATGATCTTGGAAACTTGTATACTGAAGCACAGGGGGCACTTTTAAAGCCCTGAACAAAAAGGTGTTATTGTTCAGTCGATAAAGTAGCTAACCCAGATCTTCATGAATGAATGATACACTGTAACTACAGCACTAAAAGCAATGGTTAGCGCTGCAGTTAAGTGACAAGAAGTTATTATGGGGGATACGAATAAGACAGATCAATCTGTTCTAAACACACCACAACATTTACAGGCATTTTAACAAATGTCCAAACAAAGGAAGACACATCTCTCGTCAAAGCATCAGTGCTGTCGTGAGCCCACCATATCTCATGTTAGCCCCAGATAAACTGCATTCAGTTCACCATATTCTGTAGCAGGTTGTTGGTGCATAAAGGAGGTGCAGATACGTTGCAAGCCAATGTGTTCATTCACCCTGCAGCCTGCTGATGTGTCCTTGAGCAAGCCACAGAACCTCTCATTTTCTGTTCAGACAACCCAGATGAGAGTATCAGCTATGTAACCTAAAGGTAAATACAAATGTGCAAGGCTGTACTAAGCTCCGGTATGTGATTAATTCCCCTGCATTAGATCTGTGTAACATACACTCATGACACAAATATTTGAGCAGCACTTGGAGTAAACGTGCTTGCAAGTCGCAAACAGGAAATCAACAAACACCTTGCTGATGCTTTTATTTGGTTAATGATTCACAATTAGTGTTTCAAACTGAGATTCCACAACCACAGTTACTACAAGGAGGACAACATGCAATTCTACATTGTCTGTGCCCATGTGTCCCAGAATCTGTATGTCCTGATGTTTTAAAGGTGATTTATTCAGCTTTTTGTTTTCCTTTCCTTCATTATTATATATTTTCTTGTGCATGTAAAAGACCTTGAAAGTTAAAAAGGTGAAAGTCGGCACCGACAGAAGCTCCTCCCACCCACAGCAAACACTGTTCCTGAAACGCCTCGTCAGTAGTCTCGCCTTTAATGTCGTGACTTTGTGACATCACGCTGTGTCACCATGTCACACATTTGCATAATTTACGCCTATAGGCTAGCTTGGCACAAAAAAATGGATTTAGCACAGCTGCTCTATTGTTGCTAGTGGTGCTGGCTCAGGCGTGTGTGAGCTAACCAATCAGAGCAGACTTAAAGAGACAGGAGCTAAAACAGAGAGTTTCAGACGGAGGGAGAACACAGTGCTGCTGCGGCGGGCAGAATGAGAGAACTCATGTGATTTCTGAGCACTAAAGCATGTAAACCTATTCTAGTAGTCACCCAAAATAAAATCATGAATGTGAAAATGAGCATAATATGTTTCCTCTAGATAGATCACATATTTTATTTGATCACATGTGGTATTTTTGTTGGCATGTGGCCATGGGATAATGCCCACAAGTGTGTTCAATTCAGCAGGTGTTATTTCTTACATAAGATACAAAGATAAAAGAAGAACAAAGATCACAGTTTGTTTCTCAGTAAACAGTCAAGTGGGAGTGGGGGACAGAGAGAATTCTAATCTGTTGCAGCTCATTTAAAGTAAAGGTGAAAAGTGTTTAACTTAAGAAATGAGTGCAAGCTATTGGCCAAAGTAAATGAATGACTATTGGTATGAAAACTTTTCTCTTGCCAAACCATTTGAAAAGTTTTCTATGGGCTATCTGCTTTAAAAAGACTGCTCATCAACTAAACACATTACTGTGTTTGTCTCAGTGGCTCAGCAGCAAATCCCCTCTCACCAGTTGTTGCGGCTGGAGAAACTGATGAAACAGCCTTGAACCTCTTAAGTACCATAAAGGGACACCGAAGGGACGATCCGTAATATTTTGCACAGCTTTTGCGGAAAATGACCATGATCAGTGCCAGGAAGACCAAAGCTGCTGAGATGCGAGCCGTCGTGTCTGTACTCCACATGTATTTCATGTGTGACCTCTGCCTCCTGGACTTTGGCGAGTGTGTGTCACCAAACCGCTGTTGGACTTTCAAAGCTCAGTTTGATTTGCACATGTATTGGAAAACACACCATACAACATGGGGAAATAGTTCCTTTGGCAGATTCACATCCTAATTTCACATCACAAAAGAAAATGAAATAATTTACACTTATGTGGGCTGTGGTCCAGTTATAGCTCTCTGTTATCTGCAGGCTTCAGCACCAGGAGAACATGCTGCTGATACAGTTTTAGGTTACAGACGTTTGGCTGGAGTAAACTACTGTTGCAGTTTCTACTTTTGTGCCATTGAACTAAAGATTGGTGATTTTGTGTTTAATGTGGTACTCCAGTTTATAGAGCTGTGTGCTGCATACTTACTTAAAACATCCAATGGAAAAGATTGATCAGAAGATAAAGTCTGCAATGCAAGGATTCATTTCATTTAGACTACAACCTTTAAGGCAGTGCAGGTTAAACCACTGACTGTGTAAAATATGGACGCAGCTTCTGACTCTGAAAAGTGAAGCCTTAAACCTGCATTCTTTCTCATGGCCAGAAGGGAGCGACAGCTCTGGTTCCAAAAAGAAGTCTAATTTTACGTAAGCTTATGAGAAAATGACCCTACCTCTCCCTTGATTTATTACCCTATAAATAGTTTCCTAATGAGTTCATGGTTTCAATCCCTAGTTACAAGTCTGCTTCAGTACAGCACAATGTTCATTTAGTAAATTATGGTCCCGTTTAGATTAGAATAGAAGATAAAACCTGGAGTGGCTATGTTGGGATTGAAAGGTTTCTACCTCAGTGTGTCCTTCTCAGTCAGATCCAATCAGGATATCCTCCCCAGCTCCACCCATGTGTCCAAATATGGTCCCTTTTTCTGCTCCAGAAAACCAAGATAATGACAGCTGTCATGCCAAACTCAACGTATCTTTAGACTTAATCGGAGCTATCTGTTAGCTAGCATTGCACTGGATACAGGTGAAGGGTTCAGACAAGGATCATCATCACATGTACTGTAACCGAGTGGCTGTTTTATCATTTTGGATTAAATAAGTGGTGTTTTCTCTTCCACACTCTCATACTCACACTCTTTCTTAATGTAGAAAAGCTCCATGTGCAGGGAAGAAGCCAGGCATCTAAATCACAATTTTGTCCATTGGGATGATTAAATAGACATTAACAAATGGCTTTTGAAAAATAATTAAATATTAAAGTTAACTTAATTTCACATTCAGTTAAATGGTCAGTGAACGTAATAACAATCTGCTGGCTGAACACAGAGGGGCTGACTACTCAGTTCTTGCTCTCTTTATTGCAAACACAATAGTAAGGTAGAAAAAAAGACTCACTATTGTTTTAAATGGACAAGTAGCACGGCAAAGTATCCGTTACCCCAACTTTACCTTTAAGAGTCTCCTTCAACAGTTGCGTGTCTGATTGTTTCAATAGATGTGTGGAGGCCTGAGCGCAATCGTCTTTGTCTTTGTGTCAGAAATTGACTCTTTTTTATTTTAATGGGATCTGTAGTCAGCCCGACGATAGCCGCTTTACTCTTGCCTGCAGAATGTGATGGTGGAGATATAAGGGACAGGAGCCCTTGTGAAATGTCTTTAGATAATAGTAATTGTATGAAAGCTTTAATCTCCCTCAGAATAGTTTGAGATTACACACACTCACACACACACACACACACACACACACACACACACACACACACACACACACACACACACACACACACACACACACCCACACAGAGGGACACTGAAGGTGTTGTGCTGACGACTTACACCCTGCGATGCCACTGCCACCCCTTGCCAGCGCTCACAGTAAATGGGCATCATCATGTGTATTGGAGATTTATGTTAGATGAATTAATTGTGTTGTTGCAGGATTGCAAGAAGACTTTACAGGGTTAAACCCATTATTATTAAATAATTATTGCTTATTGCTCATTATAGCCTCCTCCAATTGGGTCTCTCCCACGCTCACACAGTTAAAGTGTTTGAGAAGTGGTTGTATGACCTTGCATTGCTTGGTCAGGCAGGCAGAGGAGGCATGCCATTGAAAGCCAGTCACACACTGCTGGATTGTGCCCCAGCAGTTTAAAATGCACAATTTTCTCTCCAGCTTTGGTTGAGGACATGCATCCATTTGTATTATTCTCCTGTGATGACTGTATGTGTACTTGACCACATTGACCCGTTACATAACCCGACTCACTTTACTGGAATATTCAACTGTCAGTCTGAATATTCAATGTGATGATTTCGTGACAACCATTTTCCCTGAACCTGTTTTTGCACAATACTTATATATGTACTACTGTATATAAAGAGTGGTGCTGTTGGTCCGGGGTGAGATAGTTCTCGTCCTTGAGGTCTTGTAAAATTCAGTGAATCACGTTGATTGTCGGTAAATCAAATACCAACACATCCTCTTGTCAGGCTCTTGAAGTGATCAGTGATCAGAATGATTTTGTCTCGCCGTTAGCAATTATCTTCCTTTTCTTTTCTTTGACTTTCTTTTTGTACTTTTAAACTCCTCATCATGACATTCTGTGACAGCCGTAATTCTTTGCTGATTGATGGATGAGTCTGTCTCTCGGGACACTATTTGGACTTGTTTTCTTTTTTTTCTCAGTGGCAGCAAAAAAACTTTGAGCCACCAAAAACTCCTGCAGGTTAAAGTGGGCTAACTAAACACATCTAGGTGGATTAAGTCTGAAACACAAATTGTAAATGGAACTGAAGACCCTTTAGCGTTGCCACATTTAATATGCAAAAAGGGGAAAAAAATGGAAGAACAAGATCAATAAAAACACATAATGCTGCACTATCTGTTGGACCAGTGCCACATGTTCTCCCATGGATGTACAATGAGAACTGGATACAGCGTCACGGGCAGAACCAGGTCATTCCTTTGAAAGTGGCTCAGTGGCGCATGATGCCAGAAAAGTTTGACTTCCTGGTTAAAGGAAAGAAAATGTGTGTAAACACCAATACTCCGCCAGCTGCGTGGCTATCTGACCTAACTCGCTAATGAGAGCTACAGTTAGCAGCTGTTATGTGCTGCCCCCTACTGGTTTGGAGTATGAATTTGACAGGTGAGCAATCATTGCAGTTTAAATCGTGCAGCTCCTCGAGACTTTACAGATGTTATTGGACCGCATGGATCAAATTCTGTTGGAGAATGAATTTCATTTCCCAGGGTCGTGACACTGAAAATAACATATCCACCATTTTACAGCCGCTTCTTTCACAATGTAAGCTAATGGTAAAAAGTATTTTTTGGCTCCTGTGCGTTACACGACATTCATGGTAATCACATGGATTGTCCACTACGTCAAACTGGCTTCAGAGCCTGCCGCTCTTCCTGGGGACTTGCTCTCTCCAATTAAAATTGTTACCTGTTTGTCTGAAAACTAAATTAGTCCACAAATATTATGCAAACCTGCTTTTTCAAATGTAATTTCTTAGATGAAAAACAATTCTGGTTCAAAATCTGAGTTTCATATTTTGGGAAATACTCTAATTGCATTCTGGAGCAGAAGCAGATGAGAAGATCAATAACATTACAAATGAACTTGTTTTGTCTAAAGGTAAAATAAGAAATAATAACCTACCAGCACCTTTAAAGCTCATTAATGTGGTCTAGTTATATCTCAGATGTTTAATCTGTTTTTAAATGAAGAACAACAGGAGGCTGCAACTTTCTGGAGTTTTTATCTCACGGTTAGATAACTGGTAGGTGTAATTCTACCATCTGGCCAGAGCTAGCCCCAACTGCTTCCAGTCTTTGCATTAAGCTAAGCTAACTGTCTGCTACATATTTAGTGTAGACCGTTCTCATCTAACTCTCTGTAGGAAAACCAATTAGCGTTTCTTCCCAAAGGTTAGATTAAGACTCGTGACTTGCATGTAACATTGGGGAGGGTGACTCATACCTCTGATTAACACCAGAGGACAATGGCTGACTGCTAGCTAGGTGGAAACTTGTCATTGTCATTTCAGCCATCACTTCCTGTTCTGCCGCTCCCTTGGATACCTCCAGCTGTGAATACCCGGCGTTGTCGCTCCGCTACTGTGACATTCATTTCACACACATTTATCTTCAACACAAACCATCAGGTGGAAATGAAGTCAACAAAGGTGGCACTGCGCGGTCTCAGGCTTTCAACTTATTTCTGCCACTGCTGGGTCCAGTTCTCTTTTTGATGTTGCTGGCCGGTCAGGCTTCGCGCGCTGTGCTTGTCCCCGCCTGTGTCAAATTAAAGGTCAGCGTCTGGATGGTGAGGCAACTCTTCTCTTTATTCCAGTGCAGCCGAGGGAGAGGCCCAATAAATCTGGAGGGAACGTTGTCACCAGGGAGTCTGAAAGGTCACTCCCCACAGGGTGAGGGAAGTGGAGAGACTCTCTCATTAAATCTTCCCGGCTACGTGTCTTTTTTTATTTTTTTTATTTTTTTTATTCCTAAATGTCACTTTCATACTCGGGTCAGCTGGCCGACTCGCCTGAGACCACCTTTAATTAGAAGTCTGATTATTCTCTGTTTACCTTGTTGAGGCTTTTAAACTCTCTGCTTTCTCGTCCTCATTCCTTAAGACTTTCCCCTTCCTCCTCCTCCCGTGTCTTTCGTACTCCGTCAGGTTTTCAGGTAGCCTGTTCACTTCAGATGGCGGCTGACTGGGAGATAGAATGGTTGCCCAGCTGACACCTTCAGTCTCTGTAGTGTTATGCCTGGTGCCTCTATAGGCACATAAAAATAGAGCAGTGATCTTGTAGGTGTAAATGAATGCTAAACCATTATGCTGTCTGTGTCAAGCATCTCACATTCACACTCAGAGCTGTTAAGAGACGCTCCAACCCAGAGAAAGCAGAACGGTGCTAGGGTTATTACCAGAGATCAACCAAACATGATCATGTTTTAACTCATTGGCACTGGAAGAAGCTGAACTTGAGACCTTTTCTCTATTAGATGAGCTCTGCAGCCATGACTACACACACAGCCAGTGTGAAAAGGTGAAATGTTAAGTGTATATTAAACATTTCTTTTTTACCTGGTCTCAGGGGTAAGAGGAGCTAGTTTGCCTGTATCAAATCATTCTTAAAAAAACCTCATGACACCATAACTCTGCTCACACGAACAAGCCGAAGTGGCAGTAAACCGGTAGTTAGAAAGTGGACCGTAACCATTCTGAAGAGTTGTCATTTTGAAACCCACACAGTAGTACCAAAGCGCGTAGTACCGACTGGTCAGCAGAGCATTAAGCTGCTAGACAGCACAGGTAAGACACATTAAGCCACCTAAAAGAAGGCACACCTAGAGAAATATACATCCGTTAAAGTGTACGATATATATTTTGAACACTGTCTGTGCTTTACATTGCCATCAGACAGCCGCATAATACCGTGTTGTGCAGGAATACAGATGTTGCATGGTTGAGGGACTGTAGAGCGACAAAATTCCAAATTCCAAAGGTCCTACTGTCCGTGCCGTTTAGCAGTACAACACCCTTTAAGGACAAAGGCCAGATGTTAGTGGGATTTTTTGGTCCAGTTGAAAGGGGTGAAACGAATAAATAGGAAGTGGGTGGTGTTGAGAAACATTCATCCTTTCTCCTCTGGGAAAAACACATTTCCTCTCTGGAAAAAATAGTGACAGCTTTAGAGCCTTTAAAAAAAAAAGTAATGTTGCCTGCTATTACTGGAGCTGTTTCAATCCGTCACTGAGTATCTTCTCTGTTTACTTTCATTAACAATTCATGATTTTAGATGTGAACAAGGCCTTGTTATGCCAGTTCATGATTAAAAAAAAAAAAACCTCTCAGGGTACTCGTGTCAGCAAAACTCAAGTCAAGCTGTAGCAGTTTAAAGTCTCTTTTATCATGACACAATAAAATCATTGAGGAAGGTAATTACAATTCCTGAAATCAATATCAGTATAATTCATTAATGCCTACAAAGTTAATGTTAAAGAGCAGAAAAAGCTGTAAAGAATATCATTAAGATAAAGCTACTGTGATTGCTACACCCTCAAATATCTACTGCTGTTCTCCCGAGAGGAAAATATCCATCTGTGTTTAGACTTCTCAAATTATAGCAATCCAGAATACATTAAAATAACTATTCAGATGTGTTTGCAAAGCTATACAAGTGAACACAGTAATGTGGGCTAGCGTAAATGTTTTGCTTCTGTGGGAGTCAGCGCATGACTTTTGATTCTTTAACAAATGCATAACGGCTGTTTATCTCTCCCCATCCTGTCCTTTCTCAGTTTAGCTTTGCTCTGGAGGAGGACTTCCTCCTACACTCAGGCTGTACCCTTGTGAGACCAGCACTATTTTTTCCAGTGAGCCAGTTATTTCCATCAAATAATACACATGCGGTATGAAGCTGGGTGCGTGCCATACATACAGGCACTGGATGCATATAGTGCACTGCAGAATCCATCCCTGAATCAACAGCAGCTCAGCTGAGATCACACTCGAACGCTTCCTGCCCACTGTGCTCTGTGTGGTCGCGTTTCTGCTTTCCGAGTGTGTTAAATTGGAAGTTGGCGTTGCTCCGCGGGTAAAGGTTGCGTGGACCTGATTCACTCCCACAGGCCGACCTGCCGCTCGACTCTGCCGGGGCTGAAGCCGTGTGACTGTGGGAGATAGCTGATGGGGAGGTGAAGGGTACTTCAGGATCTCCCTCTAACATTAGATGTTGTAGTAGACCACCCCCGCCATTTTTTAAAAAAAAAACTCACCACCCACAATGCATCACATGAAATCAAGTGTAGGAACCGGACGTGTTGCTGTGCCAGCTGCTCTGTTCCTGCAGTCGATGAAACACACTGCTGTTTGATAGCGCAGTCTGCTCCCTGTCCAGTTGCTATTCTAGAGTGGGGATAATGGATTTTTCCAGTATGGAAAATGGTGAATTTTTCATGAAGAAAAAAAAAGTGCAACTCAACAACAGAGGAGAAGAACACATTAGAAGCGCCAGTTAAACCGGGCATATAGTGAGGCGAGGCTTATTTCCCAGACGTGGAAGTTTGAGAGAGCAAACAAGCATTTCAAATTGAAGCTGCACATTCATACATTTATACTGAGTTCAAATTTACATTCCGTCCTCATGCTCGGATGCTTGGATGTGCTTGTGGCTAATCTCACTGTAAACACAAACACGAAGGCTTGCCACCCTCTGATAGTGGTGTCATGGAGCGTGGTATCTGCTGGCGGCGTGGACTGTGGGGAGAAACGCTCCGCTGCTCACCGACCGACTATCTGCCGTGGCTTGACCACTGGGACACTCGCTGGTTTTGAATGGAGTGCATCAATCTATGCTTTTAGGTGTAAGCTGCCTATACTGCTTGTTTTTCATCTATGAAATGAGCCCTGTGGCTGGGCGGAGACTGTACAGAGCGTAGACTGATGTTGATGAGTGCAGGTCCTGAATACAACAGGTAGACTCTAATGCTCTGTCAAACAGAAAGGCTTGTCAGACATGCTAAAGGGCCCATCTACAGGCTGAGTCACTAAAAGATGTGCCAGGTCTAATCCATAAAGCTCCATAAATTCTACTTTTGTGTCTGTGGAGCCATTAGGGTCAGCATGACATCAATTTATTCTGTCTGCTCTGTTATCCATGCCATAATGGAAAAGTCTGGCGATATTCTATATTTGCTCATTATCAACAAGCCCCTTAGACCAAGAAAACATCCTATGAACAACAAGATCCAAAATGACTATTTCTAAATACTGCAGACTGGATTCTCTATCCAGTCACAGCTGACTCCTATAAACTGCACCAACGTGGGTTGAATGAGCATCTGTAGGTCCAGCTTCTATAGGCTACATCTGGGTATGAAATCCTCACTACACTGTGCTTTTATCAACGATCGTAATCCAGTCTTTAATTACCTCTCCCTCGGACCGTCTCACTCCCTCTTCCTCTCCTCAGGGCACATGTGGGCGCATTCAGACTAGACAGCAGAGCAGCGACAGCTGCATATATATTGAGGAAGTCGATCAGTGAATTGACCGCATAAAGTTTCTTTTTCCTTTGCAATCTTATATTGCTGTCGCTCACACAGCAAAAACGTGGAAATGCTGCTCCCAGTGTTCTACATCAGTGGTCACCACTGACCGGTTTCATGTAAGACATCATTTTACGGCCCGAGCGCGCTTAATTACGTGGAAATGAAATACAATTGCACAACAAAGTGCATAAACACCCGAAGTGTGTTCCTTTCTCCAGTCTACTCCATAACTCACCAAGGTAACATACTTTAAGGCCACCGTCAGAGTCTCCAGCAGTCGTCCACTCGCCGTCCACACAGCTGCAGTTCAGCCACTTTATCAGCTTGAATACAGTTGTCCATCTCCCTCTTCTTCCGTCTCATCATTGGGCCTTTTCCTTTTTTCTTTGCAAAGTAGCTCTGCGAAGATGTTTGTTTTCCACTCATCGCTTATTTTTAGGGTATACTGTGATTGAAACAGGTGTGTGTCAAGCGCCAAGAGGAACAGTAGGATGTTCTTCAAAGAGAACTTTCCGAGTATGATCATCAATATAACGGAAATAAATTAATGTATTTATTCTTTCTCTGCGGCCCGGTAACAAACGACCCATGGATCGGTACCGGTCCGCAGCCCGGTGGTTCTGGATCACTGTTCTACATGACATACCAGAGGCCAACTAATTTGCAAATGTGTGTTAGTCTGGCACATAACTCTGTATGGGGAGTTACGCTTCAATGAAGTCAAATATCTCAAGCTGAAGAGAGCTGGAGGTTTTCTCAGTAGTTGGCTAACCAAGTGAAAATCACGCAGGAAAGAGAACATCGAACATTTTAGTCTGTTTTGAAGGAAATTCTAAATAGGTGACTCCATAACAAATATTGTTGTTGGAAGATTTTTTGGGTTTATGACTTACATCTTGTATTGTAGGTTTAGCCATCATTTCTATTGGTTATGGTAACACTGTACGGAGATCACTGTAAAACACGCAAAAACAAAGAGGGTGGTACGTCCACCAACAGTGAGACAATCGTTCAACAACATTGTGTCAATTTTTTCTTTCTTACTTTATTGATGGTGATATGTTGTGGCTTCTTTCTTGTGACAATTGTACTTATTGTAAATCACTTTAGACAAATGTGTCTGTTAAATGCTCTGAATGTAAATGTAAATGTTGAAATCAAGAACAACTGTAGGCATATATATATATATATATATATATATATATATATTTCAAAATCAAGAAAATTATAAATCTTTGTGACTCTTTCTGCCCTCTTGTGGTCTCAAACCACTTAATGCAACTGCAACACTAAATTACTATATGGAAGCAGGTTGTGTGTGTGTGTTTGAAGGTGTGTGTTAGTGTTGGTCAGTGTTTCTTTAGGGTCCTAATTACTTTTCTTGCTTCACTCAGTCAGCGTCCCAACAAATTGATGTGGGAGTGATGCATTGCTATGAAAAGCCCCGTCTGGTTCAAACCAAACGTGAAAATTTAGTATAAAAAAAAATGTGACGAGGAAGAGGACAGACTTGAAAGACAGATGTGTGACACACAGGCTACAGGTAGCTGTAGATAGGAGAAAGAGCGAGTACGAGACAGAGACATTAGGCATGAAAGCAGCACTAAAGGAGAAGGAGGCTTTCACCTCAAGGCCCGTTCAGAGAGACGGAGAGTCGCCAGGCTGTGCGGGCAATCTTTACATCCATAATCACAGCACTCTAGCAGAGCCTAATGCTTTATGACGGCTGTGCGGGTCCTGAGACAGCAGTGGGTGGTTGTGGGTCGCGGTGTGCCACAGGAATAATGGCTTCAGTTAATCTGCAGTACAGGACATTCAGTCTCAGAGGACTCCATGTCAACTGGCGTGACTGGATCGATAGCGTCTGTAACACTGAGCTTTCTCCTGCCGCCTCAAGTTCAAACCTCCCACCGACAGTTCACTGCATCCTCACCTTGCTGCCTTCACTTTACCGACGTCACTTTTGATCTCTCGAGTGTTGAACAACCAAAGGGGGGGAAAATGATCCAGGTGAGACATTTTCTTTACGTGAGCTGAGGGAGCAGCTAAAAATAGTTGCTTTCATCTCGGTGAAGGATCGGGACTAGGTGCCGTGCAGGAGCTCGTTTGCGGCGCTCCGTCCTCTTAACCAAGATGCTGGAGTGCTTTCAAGCTGCGATGCAGGGGTTCGGACATGCAGGGTCATCACGCTCTCCGCTCACAGTGTTAACTAACTGTGTGTCTGTCAGAGTGTGAGGTGGGAAGCTGGAGCAGCAGCAGCAGCAGCAGCAGCAGCAGCAGCAGCAGCAGCCCTTCTCTGAGGCAGACAAATCCCGCAGGCCAGATGAGGTTCTGTGATTCCTGAGGCAGCGCTTTGCCCCCGGCCCCCTCCCCTCTGCTCAGTTCCACCCTCATCCATCCTCCCACATCACTCCCCACTCACTCTGCAACCTGTGCACTGACAGACAGTTGTCTGACTGAGGCCTGACACTCGGTGTACACAGCGCCAAGCCCTCCGACACAGGCGCCGTCAATCAAACGACACTGGCGAGGAACCCTCAGATGTGTTTGGACAAGTGGATGAGGATTTCAGCCTCGTAGATTGCTATTTACTGTGCCACGGGGGGAGAGGATCAGGCCTTTTCTCCCGGAGCCCTGTGGCTCTGCTGCCTGGCCTCTGGATGGAGCCCACTGGCCTCTCATACACGGAGGTTGTGTGGCGGTGTGAGAGTGTGGCAGTGGGCTGATTTCCCTGTGACAGAGACAGATAGAGGGGACTGACTTTGATAATGTGAAAAAGGAAATAAGGTTTTTTCCCTCCTGTGTATCCGGGCAGGCTGATAAGATGGCTGTTAGGAGCGTTAACGATACAGTCTGTTTCCGTCTCCGCACTTCTCTGTATGAGAACACTCAGAGAATCATAGAGTTCAGCTTTAATAACGTGTTGTGGAGAAAAACATTTGGTTCCCCCAAATTATAATGAATAATTGTAATCTATTAACACAGTTTTGGCCAAAATGATCTTATTGTTTGAGGCTGAACAGTTTATCATTTAAAGTCAATATTATGATTTGGAAGAGCGGCATTTTTAATTACAACCTACAAAATGAATCATATCAGCAACTGTTCATTTCATTGGCTGCACTGACAACTGTTTCAATGAGGCCAACTCCATGTAAGCCAACAGGGCGGGCAGGAGCTGAGCATCCAGCCTGTCAGACGAGCTCAGCCGCCTGGTCAACTCATCCTACAACATACATCATTTAAACTCTAGATAGACAAAATAAAACCCAAACTGTTTTTTTCTTGACACAGTCATCTCTGGCCTGGTCGAAATATATCATCAATTTAGCATACCACTAGCATATAGCAATTAGCATGGCAGTTAGTCGCTACAGCCAAAGACAGCTACACCCAAAAGTAGCATCATTGTCCAGTATTTTAGCAGCGGTAAGCGGTAATGCTGCCCCCTACAGCTTTGGAGCTACCTTTGAATTCCGTCCATTTATTACAAATGATAAAGTACTGGGGAACTGTACAGTAAGTAACTCTTAGAAATGAATATATCACCACATCAGAATATCATGTTTATGTTTTGAATATAAAATGTTCCCACTGATGTAATCTCTTTATACATGTGGGCCTAATTAGTGATTTATTCTAAAGAAAGCAACGCAGGTCTATAGAGGTTCACTTTTCTCTAGCTGACTGGTTTAAAGAGCCCCGAGGCCGCACCAGCAACAAGAAGTATGCAATATATTGAAATAAAATAATCACAATTTAAATGGCAGTTGCAATATTGTTGAAATTGCAATTCAATAATTTGTCACACATTATTTGGCAAAAAAGTGTTCTTGCAGTTTGTTTAACTTGATTAGAAGCATGTGTGTGTGTTATTATGGTGACAAAATTTAAAATACGGTCAAATGAAGTGTGTGTTCGAAGCCAGCAGGTTATGGATTACTGAGCCTCTGCATTAAATGGTTTTACAGCCTAGATGACTATTGATCTTCAAAGTAGCCCGCACATTTCACAGAAAAACACTATTTGAGCCTCGCACCGCAGCCGCAGAGATGAGACAGCTCGAGTGAGGGATAATTTTCAGAGGTGCTAACTCCCTGCTTCTCTCCAAATGTCCAAAAGACTCTGAAGTGATGTTAGCAATCACAGCTTAAGACTCACTGAACTCTTTGATAATCAGTGGCTCTTCTCTCATAAATGTCACCATGAGCACACAGCGCTGCACACACTCATGCACACACTCGCATTCTGCGGTCATTATCTCACTCCACATCAGAGCTTTTTAATTTCATTTCTTGTGCTCCCTGTTTTTTTAATCCTTTTTCCAGCGGTGTGGATCGTTTCCTTTCAATTTTGACACATTCCACAGTTTCTTTTAAAAAGAGACAATATGAGACATTGTGTTTCAAAGAAAATGGAAACTATTATAATTATCCACTAGTATTTGATATTTTAACTTTATTTATCATGGTGTGACTAAAATAAATCATTACATTTTCACTTCAAAACTGGATCAAAGAAATACCTTTGAAAATGAAGTTCCATTCCAAACAAACAGTAATAAACACAGTCAGGGATACACTGGCAGATCATTGTTTACTTCAGTTGTTGACTCAGTGTCATGCTTGGTATTTTTAGTTAGGCTGTACGGGCAAGAGTGGCGGTTTGGGCCAGTTGAAAGTAACGTTAGCGCTATCTGCTACCGTTAGCTCGACTGCTACAATGAACGACTTCTCTGTGACTTTTCTGTCAGTGCACGTCATCTTAAATGAGGTTTGAGGTGGTCCCGCGACAGTTTGTGGAACAGTTACGCCACATTTCGATGTTACGACTTTAGATTATACATTACACACAGTAGTTTTAAGCATTTTGTACACGTCTTGATGTGATGGTAGAATGTACTGAGCTAGCAGGAGAGCAGCCAGTCACACATACCTACACAGAAAAAAACACTAAATAGGGGAAATTTATGGCTCCAGAGAAAGCTGCATGTAATCTGATAAATTGACTCCAGCGATGTCACTCAATGGCTAAGTTGAATTGTGGGTAAGTCAAACCAGCAGAACCAGAGATACCACATTCTTAGACCTCCCACTCTCACTTTGAAAACAGTTACACATGATGCACGATTTCCGCTGTGTGACATCACTGGAGGCAATTCATAAGATTACACACAGCTTCCTCTGGAGCCACAAAAGGCTTTATACTAATGTAGCACTATAAACTACGTACACAGTAGTACTCCCCAAGACCTGTAAACACACTTTAATGTACGACATTGGTGGAGTTACCCTTTAAGATCCATAGTCTGATGTGTGCACCCATGTAAATACATCAGTGAGCATTCAGAACCACAGGAGGGCAGAGAGACAGAGAGATCTACTTGAAAAGATGTTCTGACGGCTGTATTGAGTTTGTTTTTCATGCAGGATGTTGGTTGGATCTTTTTGGATCAGACCAAAACTCAGTTTGTTCATCAACGCTTACACTTTGTTTTTTTTTCTATTCGTGATGAGAGTTCAAAGTGTTTTTCACTGGAACAAATCTGTTGGTAATAAGCATATATGCATAAAAGTTTAGTTGTGCATATATTTCTTCCTTGGCAACAGCAGATAAGCTCACCCAGGACTGGAGTGTAAGTACCAGTCCATTGCACCGCCTCCCTTTGACAAACTGCTCCATTTTGTTCAGCTTTTGATATTACGCAAAGTTTTCCAGGTGCCGATTTAATGCAAACCATTCGGCTCTGCCTGTAATTAAATCTGTTCTGCTAATGATCCAATTAAATCTGAAGAAGTTAGAGAAGGCTATGGCAGTTTAATTAAGTCGTGTCAGCGGAGAGTAAAACATTGGCATCGTTGGCTTCACAGTTGGCTCACTGGCTAACTCAGACTGGAATACTCTGGCCTCTTGTTTGACTGGTTACTGTGTGATAAAACACACCAGCTTCTCACTTCCTCACGCACAGCTTGAGGCCGCTTGCTTCTGTGCTCTGCGCTGTAGCTCTATAGATACTCGACACGTAATCAGTATTTCTTTTTACCATTCTCTGTTTGACACCGTGGAGGCTCTATTGTAGCTTACACATGGAAAAAAAAGAGCGCGGCATGGTAACAATGGAACAGTAGGTCACTGTAAGACCACCGCCTGGGATTACATCTGGTGGGATTGACAGGTGTTAGATATTGATTGTTACTTTTCTACTTATTGGCCTGTTTCCATTATTTCCTCAAGAAATTAATGCCAGAGGGCAGGAAGTAGTAATCTTGACCTGCCAGTATGAAACATCTATTCACTGTATTTACTGAAGGCAAACAGCAAGAAGGGCCGATGGGCTGGCCCAAAAGGCACAGTACCTGTTTGCAACACGTCAAACATAATTTAGTGTTTTAATTCTCAGATGATGATGAAGAAAATGCATCAACAAAATGAGTTTTTTAGCAAACATCATGGAAAGGTTGGTTGGTCTGTCAACCAATTATGTCCAGACTGAAACATCAGAATAACAGTCGGATGGATCATGATGCAACTTTGTACCAAAAATATCATCATATTATCTGCCTGGTGTAGTCTGTCCATTTGATCCGGCCCTGCATGTTGCCATGGCATTAAGCTCAAAGCACCGCTGTGTCACAATGGATGTAGACTGTTGGGAATGTTTCTAGTACATTTATTCTATATAGCCATTTCATTTAAATGCTTACTCACTGAAAATGATGTATATATGTATTCCGGTTTCCCAACATGGTCCTTTCCTCCCCCGGCCTCTTTTTCTCGGCTCGCTTCATCATAAATCCCATTACTCTGCTCGTAGTCGTGAGGTTCATTCATTTAGTGTCACTGAAACTGAAGTTAGCCAAGATGCACAAAGTGATCCCTAATAGGATGTTTGGCAGAGTGCTAGTCAATGACCTAGGGGCTGCTGGGAGGCCAGGCTGTCTGAGCTGTCTTCTCCGGGCCTGGATCTGCATGGCCCGCAGCCCTCTGTCTCCAGTGGGGTGATGGGAATTAAGATCTGGCAGCCCCGGCTGGGTCAAGGTGGCTTCCTGCTGTCTGAGACTCGCAGGATGCCCGGCTCATTGCCAGCCACGTCACCCCTGCCAGTTTAACAGTACCATCTGCCCCTGCTCCTCCTTCCACTCAGCCAGCCTCGTCAAAACAAGTCAAGATGGCAGCCCCAGGTGGCTGTGTATGACAGCTACGGCAGAGGGGGTGCTGGGAGATGCTGAGAGCTGCTGTGCGGTGGTGGCAATCATCCAGGCAGGCCCGGGCTGGTGTTATACCGTACAACCACCCCAACACCTCCTCTGCTGCGAGACAGCGACGTTGCAGCCTGCTGCCCCCTCCACCAAACAGACCTCTGGTTGGGGATTTCAAGTTAGCTTTGGATCGGCTCAAAGGCTGGCAGACGGCCTGAACTCTGCAGCGCGGGAGCTGCCGCAGTTTGATTTCTAAGCTGCTTTCGCTTTGTTTCGGTTTCCTGTTGTTAAAGTATTAAATTCTGGAAAAACGTATCTGATCTGGAATTAGCAGCAGCCGTCATGAGAAGATTCAGAACACAACCTGACAAGCTGTTAAAACGTGTGAAAATTCATCTCCTCTCATATTGATTTACAGCACTGAGTTTAGAATATAAACCTCAATATGGTGTTCTCAAACTCATTTGTATAGCACCCTGCAGTGGTGGTAGAAAAACACCACTGTGCCATAAAGTGGTTAATATCCTATATGTTGCTTTCGTAGCTGTTAAATAGGGATTGCTCCCTATGGAGACTGTTTAAAGCATGCTAAACTCTTGCGTCGTGCTCAACTTTAAGGAGCACAGCTGGCTTGCATTCAAATAACATTAAACCTAATCGTCTGAATTTGAAAACATAGACCAGCAGTGAGTTTTTGAATCTATTTAGGGTGTTTGGACTGTGTGGACTTATGTGAGCTACTGAATCAGACGGAGAGAATTAAGAGGATGAGAATTTCATTCGACAGTAAGTTATAATTATAACAACACACAAATGTATCATATTCTTCCACAATACATGTATTTGCTTTCATTCATTCACAATCTGATTCCACCTATCACCAGGTGGCAAACTGGAAATCAGTCTTGTAGTTCAAGTTTTTCATCTTTTATACCATTTTTAACTCTGTACTTTTAACATGAGCACTGGTTATTACTCTCATTTTATTTAAAAAGAGTGACATTGTTTGAATTCAAACAGAAGTAAACAGAACGTAACTAACGTACGCAAAAATGAATTCAAAAATTCCGTCATCGTCGTCCTCCTTTGTGTCTTCTCGCCCGAAATATGACTCTCTCTTTTTATTTTCCTGAAAGTGTATTTTCAGGTTCTGTATCTTCTTTTTACCTTATATTTCATGCTCTAAAATGTCGTTCTGCTGCACGCTGATCTACAGTCGTTCCGACAGAAACAACGGCATGATGACATTCACAATACATGACGTGCACGGTCATGAACCTTCTTGGAACTGCATCTACTTCATTTTAGGTTTTCTATAGGCGTAAAGGTAATGTGTGCCTCGAGCAGGAGCTCATTCTTTAGTTTTCTTTCTCAAGCTGTCAATTCAAACATGAGTCATAAGTGGCAGCAAGCTGAGAGCTGTGGAACATTTCCTGCACATTAAGCTTCGTTTTCACACCAAACTTTTCTTTTTTTGTGTAACACACCTTTAATATATGCATGGTTTACAGCAGCGGCGCCACCAGGGACTTTGGGCCCCATGAAAAGAAATCTATTTGGGCCCTTGTACAGGCCGGCGAAAAAATTTGAGGACGTTTTATATAAAACTATGCATTTTAATGATATTTTTGACTATCATTCACATATTTGTGAAAAGAACAACATGACAGTTACTTGGTTGCTGGTCACTGTCTCCCTTGTAGTCCTGCATGCAAGTCTGACTTATCACCACAACTGTAGACTCACAGGTGGTGGCACTGGATTTGGGGCCAAAAAATACATATATGAGGCTAAATGGTTGTTGTGATTTAATCTTCTGATATCCAGAAAATATAAACATTTCTCTAATTGTACTGAGAGTTGTATTGAGTCACACAGTCTGCATGCAGCAGACATTTTCTCCTCTGTTCCTACTGCAAAGCAGGAAGGTGAGAGTCCCAAACTACTGACCAAACACTCTATTTTAGTGATAGCTGCATCCTAACTATATCATATATACACATACATATGTTCTTTTTTTTATTTGAGAACTGTTTTTAATGCATGAAAATCATTTTGAAATAAATATGGATTATAGGCTATTTTTATTTTATAGGGGGCTGACAGACAGCTGCTGCTGCTGATGCACTTGACGTATCTGTTCGAACGACATGTTTATATTAATTATACTCTGCCTCATTGATCATTATGTGAGAAAAATAATTTGTTTGAATTTCTGTCATTAATAAATATTTCATTTTCTTTTTGTAATGGTAAAAAGAGCAAGAGAGACAGAGAAATCCCCACAGACTCCCTGCAGTGATGCTAACGTCATTGAACACAATGTTGCTCAGCTTCTTCACTGGGACAAAGAGGGGACAGGTATGGATAGACTGGGCAGGTGTGGGCAGACTGGGATAGGGAGGGACAGGTATGGACAGACTGGGACAGGGAGGGACAGGTGTGGGCAGACTGGGACAGGGAGGGGACAGGTATGGACAGACTGGGACAGGGAGGGACAGGTGTGGGCAGACTGGGACAGGGAGGGGACAGGTGTGGGCAGACTGGGACAGGGAGGGGACAGGTGTGGGCAGACTGGGACAGGGAGGGACAGGTGTGGGCAGACTGGGACAGGGAGGGACAGGTGTGGGCAGACTGGGACAGGGAGGGGACAGGTATGGACAGACTGGGACAGGGAGGGGACAGGTATGGACAGACTGGGCAGACTGGGACAGGGAGGGGACAGGTATGGACAGACTGGGGTGCTGCTGACTCATCTGTTAAGTCTGCTAAAAGGAGCAGGGACAATGATTTAAAATGAATATTTTGCGTTTCCCTGCACTGATTAAATGTTGATGAAATGTAGGCTAACACTAGTCTGTAGCTAGCTAGTTTATTTCACTATGGACATTAAGCCAACAGGTTAATACCACTCACAGACTGAAGGCTACCCACCTTTCTTGGTGAAAAACTGGGTTACAGATTGACACCCTTTCCTTTGTCTGTGCTCTCTCTCCTTTATTGAAAACCAGATTTTGATTTATGCAACATTGTGATCACTGTAGTTCTGGCGCATCTACTGACTGCAATTAAACAGGACACTGATAAGTCTGCCAAGGCAGGACCAAACCATTTCATACAGATACAGGGGGGTGGTCGGTTAATATGGATGTTTACTTTTTGGTCAATGGGGATATTTAACTTTTACTGCCAAAAACAAGTAAAAACAAAGAGATCATTAAATGTATTATTATATTTGAAATTTATACTCAATGATGATGTTTTCATAATTTTATATTAGTCTTTACCTATTTTTTGGTGCCCCTGTCAGTCAGGGGCCGTTAGAATTGCCCTAACTTTCCCCCCCTATATGGGCCCCTGGTTTACAGGCAGTTAAATATAAATACATAATTTGAAGTGTTCAGCATCATCTTCAGCTGGCGTGACGACGATATCACTGTCCTGTGTATATACTCACTCTTAAGCATACAGTTAGAAGAACAGCTATGTATGTACAGTATGTTGTATCAGCTTCACTGTTCCAAAGGTTCACTTAACACCAGTCCAGTCACCATTACTCTATTTTAAGTACAAGCAGGTGTTCAACTTACTGTCTAATGATGACATTTGGGCTGCGGATAAGTTTAATGCTGTTCCACTATTTAGTTTGCAATTTCATGTCTCATCTTCTGCATATTTTAAATTGCTTTTTCTTTCTTATCACATACTTTTATAAAGGCCATTTTCGAAAAAGAGAAGACATTAAGTGGCAGAGAATTCAAAGGGTTTGCCAAAGTCATGAAGGCAAGTGAATTTATACGGCATCGTTCTGACACAAGGCAATTCAAATGACTTTACAGAGACGCAGAAATTGACTGAAATAAGACTGTAAAGGTGTTCTTGATAACATTCAGCCACTAAATATGTTACTCCATCTCCTCCTGCCAGTGCACACACGTCACCACACTGCTGCTGTTCAAATCATCGCTGGTTGATGCACTAGTTAATGTTGCTAAAACTAGCTAGCAAACGCTAACGTTGCTAATGCTAGTAAGCCAAAAGTAGGACGGTACATTAAACTGGGTGCATTCCATATGAAGAAATCAGTCATTTTGAAATATTTTTTCACTAACTGGCAACTACTAAGACTGTTGATCGCTGACCAAACACAGATACCAATGCTGTTATACTATTGGCTCACAAACCTTGGCTGGAACCGACTATCATAATTCAAAATTCAAACAATCATTTGAATTTTCTAATTACTGATTCACAATTATAACAATGCATAATGAGGGGAAGAGATATGTTTATTCTGCATCTCTCTACAAGTTCTGTAAAGGCATAATAATAATAAAAAAGATTTGTCTATATCTAGATTGTTATCAGTATAGCCTTTAAGACATTAACAAACTGTTAAAATTGCATTTTAAAGACAACAAAAAGCAAGCACAAAAAAAAATAAAAATTATAATAAATGAAGGTACAGATCTACTTATTTGAAGTATCAAACTGTCTAAATGCTGAATTTCGTCACTGGTGATGTCATCATCGTCCACTCTTTTCATCTCACATCCCTCTCTCTTCCACCCTCCTCTGCTCCCGTCGCGCCCGGGAGGAGTTTAAACCCTGTGTACCTGAGTCGCTGTGATTAGCTCCACTTCCCCTCTTCCTTAAACCCTTACTCATTACTGGGAACGCCGAAGAAACGCCACTTGGCCAAAGCCGCTCTGATGTGTGATGCATGGCAAGGTGATAGTGTTATTGTTGCGGGAGTGCAGTGTGATGAAAGGATAAATGGATCCTGCAGGCTAATGGAGGGAGGCGGCCCAACCTGCAGCCCACTGAGTGGAGCCAGCTGTAACCGAGCCGGGAGGAATCTCTCCGGCTGGGCGGCAGAGCTGTTTTTCATGTTCTGAATGTCGCTGTGCTCATTTCTGCCGGCGAGAGCGCGAATGATTTGGATGTCACCTGCTAGGGTTATGTTTCTGAAACACGAGGTCCATCCACCTGAACTGATCATTGTCATTCAGCTCACAGCCTCTGCGCTTCGCTCGCTCTGCAGAGACTCTGCCGGCTGTGCAGATGTTAGACATGACTGCTCGGGCTGAGCTGACAAACAGCTGCTGTTCACTAAACCTTATATTTACTGATCATTAAGAAGGAGATGCTATTTCTTTTTTACAATGTATTGACTCTCGCAGCTAATGTCAAGCCTTGATGTTGATATTAGCTGCCATCTCTTTAATAATCAGTGTTATTGTTTTCACTCTATGCTGCTGAAATCCTTTAAACACCTTTTATTTATTTCTTTTGGCGTCGGGCAGGCAGAGACTGGACTAGACTACCAAGTTATTTCCAACACTTTAATCTGCACTTATTATACTTTTATGAGCAATTCTCAGCAATACTGGGGGAGGTGGTCAAGTAATTACTTCCAATTGACTGCCTCTGGAATATTATTCATTTTGATGCAGCTCTCTCGGTGAATTTTAGGAAAAGCCTCTTGTTGGATTAATAAGAGTATTTCTTCTAAATAGAATTCCATTTGCTGTAACTGGTTTTTTCAGCCGGCTGTGTTTCTGTTACAGTGGTCTGTGTTAATAATTTTACCCAGTGATGGAGCAGAGAAACATCTCAAACGTGCATGGCAGGGTGCCATGAACACCAAAACTCTAGCCTAGTGAAATTCAGATCTTAACACGATTCTGCCTCCATATTTTTGCCATTGTCATTAAGAGCGTGTACCGGAGCTCAGCCTATGTAACGCTATATAACCTCAGTGTTGAAGTTCTTGTCCTGACCTTTCTTCACAAATATGTCACTATCCACCCGTCATACACATACAAAATCTCACATGAACTTTTTCGTAGAAGCTGACAAAAATACAGTATCGACTCGTTCTAATAGTCGACCAATCGATTATTCTGTGAAACCTCTCATGTATGCAGTAGCTATCAAGCTGCGAGTGGCAGGTGATCATTTTCAGGCAACAACACATTATCTGAAGATGCGTCGACAGTAATCCTCACCTCTACCTGCATTTCCATAAATTGTCGTTGTTGTGTTAGTAAGTGGGGCATCGGAAAGTTGAGTGTCCTTGAGGCCAGTGTTTTTGAGCTGTCAAGGAGAAACTGCTCTTCAGATTCAATTCGGTTTTTTCTCCTTTTCTTCCTTTTTTTAATAAAACGGAAAGTAGTGGAGACGGTCCTCATTTCACGCATCAGATTGTTAAAATACTTGAAGGCGCGTGCTCGCTTGACGCCTGGGGTCACTGCCTTCCTGGCTGTCTCACTCTTGCATGTCATATGCTCACAAGCTGTTTGGACATCATATATGATGAAGTGTTCGCTGAGCAGATGCGTCACCAAACAGATAGACATTACAGGAAACATCTAATATAGGGAGCCACATGAGGTTGCAATAAAAAAAGAAGGAGAAAAGAAAAAAAAACAGCTACCTTTGAAGAAATGTGGAGTGCGCTTCATAAGCTAACCCTTTATGTGACGAGAAGATCTTATTCATTTAATGTCTGTCCGTCTCGCTCAGACAGTAAGCAGCGTTTTGTCTCCCAGAACTGCTTCAGCAAATTTAATTAAAAAAGCGGCCTATTTCAGTTTTTGCGGTTTCTGCAGTCGGTCTTCTGGTTTCCACAGTAACCAATGCTCACACAGTGCATCTTGAGATGCACACTGGGAGGCTAAGACACAGTACAGCCATAGAAGGAAGGCTTGCTTTGAAATTAATGAAAGCTTCTCCATTACAACAGAGTGCTGGCGGTGTGCTATGTTGGCTGCCGTGGCACATTACATTCCCAATAGAAGCAACCACACACGAGTCTCGACGGTGTAAACAGGCATCCATCATCTTACGCCGCATTAAATAACGAGAGATAAAGTTGCTGTTAGTTATTGATGTTATTAATGATTTAAATAAGTCATGAAACAAAGTTGTCCTCACAGGCTTCGATGTCCAATTTGCTAAATAAGAAACATTTTTCAACTTGACAGACTCCTGATAAGTGGATAATTTAACCTCCCACTGTGTATTAGTGTCTGGCTGTAATTTGTTAAGATGCAGAAAATGCCCAGAGTCAAACATAAGTCCTGCTCCCGGATGGTGTGCAGGAGTGATGGAAAGTGACTTTACATGTACTGTTTACATTTTCTTCCTACACCACAATTCAGAGGCAGAGACTGTACGTTATACTCTCCTATGGCAGCTTCTGGTTACTTTACGCACAAATCATATGGTAATCATGTTTAATATGATGAGATATTAAAATAGTTGA
Organism: Diplodus puntazzo; assembly: GCA_963678695.2. Lineage (NCBI taxonomy): Eukaryota > Metazoa > Chordata > Actinopteri > Spariformes > Sparidae > Diplodus > Diplodus puntazzo. The sequence continues at coordinate 38,654,733 of OZ023155.1, read as the reverse complement.
CAGGATGTATTATTAAAATTAGCTCCACTGCTACATTTAAACGCTAATTGCACATTAGAGCACTGAGTGATAGTGTAACACTGACAGGGGCCGTTTTTCTGCATCATAGTAATTTTACACCTAACACTTCAGTAAAAGTTGCTGATAATAGTTCTTCATTTTTAATGCAGGATCGTTAGCCATGCAGTGACTGTGTTGGTCTGTGGGTCCACCGCTTTGGTCCAGGCTGAAGCATCAACAGCTTTTTTATGAATTTCTCTGACATTTTGTACCGATGTCGATGGTTTTCTTACTGTATCTCACAGACTCCTCGATCACGACCATGAGCCTCACATTCGTGAGTGAAATGTTTTGACGAGTACCGGATGATTTGTCCATTCCATTTTGGACACATATTCATGTCACCATGAGGCTTTTTCATCTTGCACCATCATCGGATCAAACTTTCAGTTCATCTGATACTTTGGTCAAGGGCTGCACGGAACAGTAAAAAGAACCATATTATTTTGACAGATATTGCAATGTTAATGTGTTTCACAGTTAGTAGAAAGTATCATTTTTTGGATCGAAATTTTCATTTTCACTGAAAAAGCTATTAAAGTCCTGATGATTTGGAAAATATTAAATCAGCACGTTAACATCGTCACTGTGAACGTATTTACATGCTAACACTGGCATTCAGCTCCAAGCACATTTCTTAAATACATGCAGAGTCGTTTAAATGGCTGAGGACCCGTGTTACTTATACTAACATATTATTTGCACTATGTGGTATTGTTACTTCTACTTAAGTAAGAAATCAAAACACTTCTTCCATCATTGGTATTAAGAGCTTTTGCAAGTACATGTTTGCAAATAAGGTGTTTCAATGCTCTACAGCAATATAGACCAATGTTGTAGTCAAGACCATCTGAAGCGAGACCAAGTCAAGACCAAGACCAGTGCCAGTCCCACAAGACCAGTGCCAGTCCCACACCGTATGACGCACAATAAGATGAGGAACCTGCAAACCACAGGCACTCCTAAATTTGATGTGAAAGAGCCGTATTCACATGACAACTTGTGTAACCAGTAGAAATCTTGATAAAATGATCAAAGCCGTTGTCATTTCACATTCCTTTTCCATGTTTTATCATCGACCTAACACAACATCAAATATAATATGTATCAAACAATTATATATATTACAGTTATATCCATGCAGTTGTTATCTTGACTGGGAATAATTCCAGAGTCTTCTTTTTCTGAGACCCAGAAATGTAGCCTAATCTGAGAAGACACCTTCAAAAAGTGGTCTTGAGACCAAGACTGATCTCTGATCTGAAGTACGGCGACACTACATAGACACTCTGGATCTACATCAAGACTGTTCCTAATGTTCCCAGAGGGAAAAGGTGAATAAAATGAAATGTTTCAAAACCTTTTTCTTGGGGAAGTCTATTCAGAAAAGGTCTGCAGGAAACAGTGAGATTTCTGCAATAGTTCCCCCTGCAGCCTCTGACAGGGACACAGGACTCCCCTGCTACACATCTAGATGATAAGAGCTTTGATTGCACCGGCCTTCAGTGCTCTAAAGAGTTATGTCTGTTTCCTCCCAGCTCCCTTGGCTGTTTTCTCCGTTATTGGTGGGGAGAAAGAAACAATCACTGTGGCAAAGATTGAAACAAGAGTAATGCCTGCGGCTCGGTAGAAATGTTTTAATTAACAGAAACAATGTTTAATCCAGTCCTCGGGACAGTGGAATTACAAATGGGCACAGCAGAAGCCCAGCGTTGCACTCTGGTCTGGCAGCCAGCTCAAGGCAGCAGTGGATTTGGATGCAGGTCTGCTTCGTATGAATGCCTCGATCACTTCTCTGAAACCTCTGGATTATGGCTAAAAAGCACTCAGCTCGTCAGGCTCACAGCAAGGGATTTAAAGAGTCCTGCGTTGGGGAAAAGGGCCAAAAACACATTGGCTTCTTCAATTTCTTCCCCTTGACTACCTTCATGTCTTTATTTTCTGGATGGACATTATTGGAAGTCTGAAGTCTCTCATTGGGTTGTTTGAACCCAATAACCTAAATGACCTGCTCAGACTCTTGCCTTTACATATTGAAGGCTACTTTTCCATTAGGGACGCTGACGTTTCACAGTGCAGGAAACAATTACAATATCGAACGTATTCACTCTAATCATGCTCTGTCGACTTGCTCGCTCGCTAGTTGGAAAATAAAAGGCCGGAATAGAGGCTGAGAACGTTTCTCGCAGTCGTCTGAAGAAAAATACTCCCGGGTGTCTTTATTGGTGTTTTAATCAACTCTAACATTTTATCGATTTCGGCGAGAGGCATTTCATAAAGCAGCAGGCCAGAACAGGTTGGCAGTGTGTACCTTCAGCTGAACAAGCAGCAAACTTTTCTCCATAGGAGCGCTGAGCTCCACTTCACTCGCAGAAAAGTCCAGTAAAACTCCCGCTACCTACTCCTTCCTCTCCCCGCTGTTTGTCTCCCGGAACAAAGACACTTTCAGGTCGCATTTCATCTGAGGCTCTGCGTATTTCATCTACATAATTAACAAACGCAATCAGCATTATGGCTGAAAGGTTTGAGAGTACCTGTGGCAATGCTGTCAGCCCAGTGGCGGTTCTGTCTCTGCTTGTCTCATTAGATTGATGAAAATTTTCATTACATTACTGAGTCTATATTAACATCTCCATCCCTATCTGGAAAAATAATCAGAATCATGGCTTAAAGGCTTCGTTCTCTTGTGTCTTGGAACGTTGACTCACATCTCTCCTTTGCAATCAGCAGCACAGAAGGATGACTGTGCACAATATTGTCTTGCATTAATTACACCGACAAACTGAAAGCTCAAATGATATGGCAGGGACGTATCTCAGTAACTTAACCATAATGGTGCTAACCTGACTTAATGGCTCAGGGAGCTCCGTTGTGAAGCATCAGGCCTTTCATCGCTGGCTCACAACCCTTTTCATTTCATCTCCTTTGATTCATATCACTACCTTTTGGTATCAACCAATGCAGAAATAACACAAAAATGCTGCTTAGAGATTAGAATCAGCCAAACAATCCCTCTACACTGAGACTAATTTGTTGGTGTTATCACTGCTGATAGCAGGATTTATAAAAAGATAGAGAAAAGGCCGGATTAAATCCTTATTAAAGTAATCATTCCCCGTCATTCACAGCTGTTGCTGGAACTGAAGTAAGAGATATAATGGCTGTTATTAATGTATGAGTCACCATAAGGCTTTTGTTTACAGAGTAGTTATTGGTCTTAAGATAAAGTCATTCATCCTCCAATATTGAGGCAGGTAGCCATTTTCTGTACTGAATGAATGTGTAGTTTATCATTTTTTAATGACGGAGCTGATGTGTGGGTGCTTATTAGCATGACTCTCATGATGGCGATGTTGGCAAGCCCAATGCTTTGGTTCAGATTGGAGATTCCCCAGTACTGGTCTTAAGCAAGTATGCGGTACAGATAATGTACTCTTTAATGAGTAAAATGTGTCGATGTACCTCATTGGTTAACTGATACAGTAGTGTATCTGTTGTGGTTGTATCAACAGTTCAGTGGTTAAATGAACACTTCCATGAGCTCCGTGGATTTGATTCGGCACCGCTTGTCATCCAAAGCTGCTATTATACTTTTGACAAACAGTTGGACTCATTAAAACAGCTCAGGGTTATGTACCTTGCTCAAGGGTACTTTGATAGTAGTTCCAGTTTCATTTTATTTAACCCGGTTGGATGTGGAGGAGGAGTAAGCAGGTTTAAAAGCAGATGAGAGGAATTCTGCTGGAAGATTAGCACGACACATGCACGCACATACCACAACCAGAGGATTTCTCTGAGATTAAAGAATCGACTATTTTTATCCCTCTTCCCCAGAGCCAACCTTACCTATGTTTGATGCAGATTCGGGGCGTATAATGGTCTCGATTATAATGAAGTGGGGCTGTTTGAAGTTTCTCCTTGGCTGCTGGTCCAAATGAAGTCTATATGGTACCTCCAACACCCTTTGTGGATCTCACCCCAGGCCCCCAACCCCCAATCCCCACCACCTGGTTTGCATTTGTGATTGAACTGCCTAACAAGGGAGATTTTTAGCACATTCACTCTAATTCTCTCATCAATAATACAATACAAGCATTGAAGCACATCCCTTATGAGATGTATTTATTCTCCTTCATAAATGACTCACAGTTTATCAGGTCCAATCTCAGTTGTTTCATTAAACAGAAGATAAATGTGTTGCAGATAACGATAATTCCCACAATTATGAGCTTTTCCAATGAGAAATCAGATGTAAAGAGGCCAACCAGCAACGGAAGGTTCACCAACCGTGACGCGTGATGTCAGCTCGCCTCTGTTGCAGCACTCTGCTGTAAGGACGACAGTACTGTACATGTGCTGAATGAGTAACTAGAGAGGGATGTGATAAAAGACAAACTTCATTTACTTTGTGCAAATTATTCAATTTTTAATTACGCTCTACATTTTGGCATTAATAAATCATTATCTCATTGATTTTGGGACGTTTAGGTAATTACTGTAAACAAATGAGACTGTCACTGAGTAGCCTGTCAGCTTCTGTGATGCATTTAACATAAAGTGTCCCCAGGTTAGACCGTGCCAAAATCATCTGGGCTGCTTTTGAAAACTCAGACGGAGAATCAGAAGGAGGACGAGTGAAAAGCAGATCCTCTTGTGTGTGGGAAATCAGTTTAGCAGACTTGGAGAGACCTCCTGAAGCGAGAGGGCCACCGTCTGTTTCTTACATCAGAAAAGCATCGTTCTGACAAACAGCCAGATACTGTATATAATCTACCAGGTTTAAGACAATTATTTATATCCTAAATAAAATGAATACCGAAATCACAAAGGTGATTCATTTAATGTCAAAACAAATAATGCTTAAAACGCAAACAACAAATTATTAACCCAGCATGTTAGCACACAACTGTTTTCTTTCATCCAGCAGACGCTGAGTGACAGTGTTAATTTGAAGTTGCTGTTTCTCGAGGTTATTGTTCATGAAATGAGAGATGCTGTGGATTTTCTGGGGAGAACGGTCTTGATTCTGGCATCCTGGCGATAGTGTTCGCTCTCCTCTTAGCTCTGTTTTGGTTCACACCAACTCCTGAGAGAAATATCCGGCTCTCAGATTTCTAGGAGCTTCATTTTTTGGGTGGATGGCATGGTGAACTTTTGTGATGAAAACAGCTGCCTGCTTATGTTTTATGTTTATCTGAGGTCAGAAGTCTCCTCTCTAGTCTCTTGTCCTCCTGGGGTCCAGAACATACACATCTAATACAGCCATGCAATAAGAAAGTACAAACTAAGTATATTCAAACGTGCCTAGCTATTTCAAGCCTGCTATGGCTCGAAACCGGCTTGAGAGCAGTGAGATTGAACCAGAACAGGGAACTAAAATGCTCCTTAGAGCTGAGATATACACCTTCATGTAATCCTCTGATCCATTGTTGATATACAATTGTTGATATGGGCAGCTTCTTTAGAGGGATTTTGTTCTTGTTTTTTCTGACTGACAGTTGAGAGATGACAGGAAGTAAGTGGAGAGGCAGAGCAGGATGACATACAGTAAAAATCCCTGGCTGGATGCAAACCGGGGACACCGCCGATCATGGTCTAACCCTCAGAAAGAGTAACTTTTATGTGGGATAGTTGCAGAGCTACTCAAGTCATGATGGGACATGTTTTAGTACACTGTATACTCAGCCCAGTCTCCTCTGGAATACATTCATATGGGATGGTACTACAATACAGCACTGATGTCCAGTGCTCGTAGTCATCAAGCATTCAGGACGCAGTGGGACATTACAGCCCGTGCTCGCTTTCAGCGCGTCTAATACTGCAGTCTGGTTGGTGGCAGTATTCTAAGTTTGACACTGCAGTTACTCCTCTAATGTGACTTCTTGAAATGCCCCTAGTGGTATCAGGAGCGACTGTGTCGGGGAGTGGTCGTGGTGATTAGATGGGTCAGACTTTGGACTTTACCTGGTGAAAATGGTGGTCGCTTCCCGTCTGTCACCAAGAGTCAACAGGGATTTCTTTTTTGAGTTATGTAGCATTAGTTAGTTTGTGTATATAATAGTTTCGATGATCTTTTCCTAAACCTAACCTTGGTGCCAAAACTCAACAGTGAAATTTTGGTGCCTCAACCTGAAAGGTTTGGGAGTGCCAGTGTTTTGGACAGTGTTATAGTTCAGTAAAGATTACCATGTTTTATGAATAACCATCAATTTTTATTCTAACCATAGCCATTTACCAGAGTTCAGTAAGACCCACTTGCATGAAGGTAGGAAGCAAGAGGATTTGGCTAAAAAGAGTCTGCCAGGGTGTTTTAAATAGATTAGGTGAGGTATAATTTAGGGCTAAAGTAATGTGTTTTTCATGGCTTGGATTTGGAGGAATGCTGCTACCTGGAACGACAACAACTGATGGTAACTGTTCTCAGTAATTTGCATTAAAATGTTAATTAAGCTCTAGTCAGGTCTGAGTCAGAGGTTGGAGCCCCCAGATAATATCCCCAAAGAGGGAGAAGGAAGGAGACAAAGATATTTCAAATGAGCACTTTCTGCCTGAGACAGAGGCATTTCTGGTACGGTTAAATATGCATATCAACATACATTCAGGACTCTATCACTATGTGCATTCAGGCAGTGGGTTTTAGCTGCAGAAGGGATAGGTGCATTGGAGCGGTAGACCATGAGATGCATGGATACTGGGTGGGATGAAAAGCATGAAATAAGTTCTGAGGGAGACACATACAGAAGGCTGGAGAGGCAAAGACTGATCACATTAGTGGGATATACCTGTATATTTTTCACTGTGGAGTTCAGTTTTTAGCTTTGACCTTCCAGCTATAGGACGGTTTTGAGGTTGTAGCGAGTTCAACCTTTGCAAATGAGGGGAGCCATTTATTTTGGGAATCCCTTTGGTGATAAGCGGTAGTGGCTTTGATGTTCCAGGCACTGGATCAACATAATAAATACGGAAAGTGCAGAATAATGCAAAGCTGAACGCTGACGGTCTTCTTGGAGAGTGTTTCCAGGTAAAGAGGCTTTTTTTCTGGGTGTGTGGATAAACAAAAGCTTGAATGAGAACTTGACTGCAGGCTGAATCTCTGTTGTGTTGCATCAGCCAGTGATAGAGGGAGGCAGACTCAATGTGTATTCTCATAAAACAAGTTTGTCTTTTATGCCATGCTGTAATTATCCTTTTAAGTAGTGTAAAACATATTATCTCCTGAATTGTACACAATGTACCGCTAGCTTTGTGTTTGAGACAGCTGATGGCCGAGATTGAAGTTTCTTTAATGCAAAGTTTAATATAAACCGCACGTGGCTCTCTAAATGTCAGCTTTTCAGGACGGAAGAAAAACAACATATTTTTAAGATTGACACCCGTGATATTTTAAAGTTACACATCGTATTTTTTAAGAGGTGTTTTTGCAGCATACAGTCATCAACGTTACTCATAACATAAAAGGCTCGGAGACAGGAAAAACAAAATCTCTTCCTAAGTGATGAAAAACGAACAGAAGTAAGAAGGAAGCAATTAGTTGATGTTGCTGCAGCAAATATTAGCAGCTTCTCCTCAGAATGACAGATGACGAATAGATTTTCCCGACGTCCACACTGCTGATCCGCTGCGACACCTCGCTCAGTGGCTGTCTGGTTCTCCTCTGCGTGGTCCTGAATGTCAATCTGCAGAGCTCCCCCACACTCAGACAGTAGCTACCAGTGATGCTGCACTAATTAGCCAACCCTCTCGAGTAGCCAGGCCCTCCCAATGGCATCTGTGCCAAACAGAATTATTAAAGAAGGAGGGAGGAGGAGTTGCACCTCCTCTGCAGAGGAGCAAACACCCAGGTTCAGTTTAGCATTCACTTCGTCGCCCTCAGGCTGGGGAGCCGACGCCGTCATCAATATTAACACCTAGATATATCCGCCGCTGTAACGCGTATTTTTTACCCCAACCTAATGAAAATTTCATGTGAAGCACATAATTATAATTCCTTATTTAAATGTGCACTGTCTGAGGAGCGGAGATGATTTGTGCGCTGAAAAACAGTTGTATGGATGCTGATGCTGCGTCTGCTTTAGTGTATATGTGTGTGTCTGTCGGGTGGGAGCTATACGTCCTTGCAGGCATGGAAACAGAGCTACCTCTCTTATAAATAGATTAATTTTCTACACCGCTAATTTTGTAATTTAATAATCATTGGCCCCCCTCTCCACAGTGCTCGGCCTCCCTCACCTCCTGTCTTCTGGCATTCCGTTGGCTTTGATGGCTTATTTGCTGATTTGTTTATATATTTATTAATTCATTTACCCCCCTCAATCCAATTTTAGTTGACATTTCTTGTCGGGATGTGGAGGATGACCTTTGAAAACAGAACACTTCCTGCCAGAGATGTGAAGGAGGTCTCACTCTCTCTGCTCAGAAAACACTCCCCTCCTCTCCTCCTCTCCTCCTCTCCTCTCCTCTCCTCTCCTCTCCTCTCCTCTCCTCTCCTCTCCTCTCCTCTCCTCCTCTCCTCTCCTCTCCTCTCCTCTCCTTCTCTCCTCTCCTCTCCTCTCCTCCTCTCCTCCTCTCCTCTCCTCTCCTCTCCTCTCCTCTCCTCCTCCTCCTCCTCCTCCTCTCCTCTCCTCTCCTCCTCCTCCTCTCCTCTCCTCTCCTCCTCCTCTCTCCTCTCCTCTCCTCTCCTCTCCTCTCCTCTCCTCTCTCCTCTCCTCTCCTCTCCTCTCCTCTCCTCTCCTCTCTCCTCTCCTCTCCTCTCCTCTCCTCTCCTCTCCATCTAGCAGCTACAATTAACGTCCCCATGTGCATTTCATAAGGAATTATCATTATTGTGAATAAACCTGTATCTAACCAGCACCGAACAATAAAGTTGGAAAAATAAATCCACAGTTTGATATTTTTTGGATGAAGCTTATTTTCTTCCTTGCTGAGAGTCACCTCTAGTTATATCTGTCAAGTTAATGTTGGCCTACAGTTATAGCTAGCAGGTGGTTAGTTGACAAAATCTAACACAAAGTGTACAAATGAGTTTGTGCTTTTACACTTATGCTAAACTAAGCTATGCTAACTTACTGCTTGCTGTAGACCTACAGACATGAACGTGTTCTCATTCGTCTCATCCAAATCTCAACAAACAAAGTGAATAAACCTGTTCCCCTAAACATCAGACTATTGCTTCAGATGTTTGCATATCCAAGTGGCAGGGTTAAGATAAATGTATCAGTGTTTTTAGTAGGGATGCACCGATGCATCGGCTGAACATCGGTATCGGCCGATGTTTGCCTCGTTAACTGCCATCGGCCATCGGCAAATAAAAATGACATTTGCCGATGGCCGTGGCCGATGATTGTATCTTGATTTGCGGCATGAATGCTGTGCTCATGGAGAAACTCTTTTTTCCCTCTTTTTTTTTTTGGAGAAATCCGGAAATGCAGCCCTCCTGTTTTCATGTGGACAGCGAATCCGCATACTTTCCAAAACAATGACGCCATCGCCGCATCTCGCGACGTCCCATAACAACAACAATGGCGGACCGCATGCTCGTGTTCGTGCCGCAGAAGATTTCGAGCCTTTCTCGCAACTTACCCGCCTTGTAGATGAGTGTGAGTCTCAGCAGCAGTTCGACCTCATTAACGGTCCACACAAACGATTCCGGTTTCCTTGCACTCGCCATTTTCATCTTCTTCTTGTTGTGTTCGGTTTCTCCGTCTACTGTCTGTTTGTTTACAGCGCGCAAGCTTACTGCGCATGCTCCGTGTCTTCTTCTCCGTGTTTTGTGAATGTCAAGCGCCACCTAGAGGCCTGGAATATGAACTACAGCGTTTTCGCTCATTTTCAGTGGGTCCGTGTGGACGCAAATATTCTTAAAACGATGACGAGGAAGACGGAGATAAAAAAGATTGTTTTCGCCCATATGGACGGCCCCTCAGACTTCAATTGACACAGCATTTAAGGAAAGCCAAACAGCTGCCTCCAGACAGCGCCAAAGCAAAACAAATAACAAACAAGGTGATGGAGTTCATTGCTTTAGATGACCAGCCTTTCTCTGTAGTGGAGGACGTGGGGTTTCAGAGTCTAATAAAGTTTATGGAGCCACGCTACACGCCGCCGAGTTGACGTCACTTTGCCAAGGTCTGTCTCCCCGAAATCTTGTCATGTGAACTAAGGTTATCTTAAATGTCAACCAGAAAGTGACATTAAGGGTTGCTTTTGTTTCATAAATTGGTCTCATTGGATTTGTGCTCATTCAAGGATAGTGTTATGAAGAGCTGAAAGACTTGTATGTTTCTGTGGCACAAAAAAAAGGAATAAATAACAAAAAGAAAGAACATCGGCATCGGCCAAGTTGTTATGTTAAACATCGGTATCGGTATCGGCCCAGAATTTCACAATCGGTGCATCCCTAGTTTTTAGTTTTCTTTGTTGTTTTCTAGCATCAAGCTAGCATAGCAAAAACAACACAAGTTACGAGCGCTGAATAAAGGGGATGAAGGTATCCATCACAGATTACATATGAATCGTATGTTTTCAAGGATGAACATGAACAGTGAGGGAACACATCACTGTGAACGCTCCTAGGCTACATTTAACGCAATACATTTTAGAGGTAGTTCTTTGTGAGTCACATTCCCAACTCACCTGACCTACAAACACAAAGCATCGGTATTTGAAGAGTCAGAAATTAGATGAAGAATCATCTTTCCTTACAACTAAGAACCTAAATAGAACTTTTCTTCAGTCTTATGATGATTGTTAATGAAGCATTAACTTTGTGTTCGGGCTCCTGGTGTCCAAGTGTCTTTCTTTTCTTATCCTTCTATTCTCTGTCTTATTGTTGTGTGTGTGTAGTTCTAACATTTTGTCAGGTGTTTTGTGTTTAGAGTTACTTCATTGATTAATACTGTGCCATTCTTATTTGTACTTTTGGTGGTTGTTATGTTAATTAGAACCCCGGGAAGACGGGGAACCACTCTGTGGAAGCTAATGGGATCCAATAAAGAAGAACAGAGAACAAAGCATGTGGTTCCAGGTGGTCTCTCACAAAATATATTTATATATTTGTGGTGATTAACTAAATATAATTAATTCCATTTGACATCTCTTGTGCAGTTATGAAATGTTTTAATAATATTAATATTAAGATATAAAATGAACAACAACCACCTCAGTTGAAGGTCTGTGGTCTGATGTGTCTATTTGAGGACCTCACAGGTCTGCCAGTGTGTTTGGAGTGCTGCGGTGTAATGTATGTATATTTGAAGCTGCTCAGTCTGTCAGGTGTCTATTTCAGAGTCTTTCATGTGACGTGTGTCTATTTGGAGATCTGTGGTATAAATGGATGCCTATTTTGGGGTATGTGATTTGACGTAAGTGTTGAGCGCCCCTGCTCTGCATCACCCTAACGAGCTGCTGTTTGCTCACCCACCCTCTCCTTCTCTCTCTATTCCTGTAATGTATTCTCTCAGAGTATAATACAGTCCCTTTGGGACCACAGGTTTTCTCTGGGAGGTGAAATTTCATGCATCATCTTTACATATCCTCTCGCACGTCCCCCTGTTTTCAGAGCGGCAGTGCATTCTCACAAGCACATATTTCAAGGTGACAGTATTTAACCAGTTTGTGAGCGGTTTCATGCAGACGTGCTTGTGTGGGTTTTAACCTGTGTGTATCTGTACATCTGTGTGTTTCTGTAGGTGTGTGCGTGTTTGCATGTGCACATGTAACAGCATGTGTGCATGTGTGATATCACAGGAAATAAGAAAGACCTGCAACATCCTTAGCTCCCTGTTGCCATGGAGACACTTCTGGTTACAGGAGTATCTAATAGGACTTCCATACAAATTAACCTACTGTGTGTGTGTGTGTGTGTGTGTGTGTGTGGTGTGTGTATGTGTGTGTCAATCATGTATGTAAATGGGTTGATTTTTTAAGATCCTATAAATATTGGCTACTTTTTGCTCATGAAATGCTTTATTGTGATACAAAATAATATTTACCTATTTCATTAATTCCATGTTGTTTATACACATTTACATAGCGTGTCTCATCTCGTAATACATGCAATCTCCCGCGTGTTTCACAATTAGTAGCTGCAGGATGACTCCCTGCTGCCCTTATAGACACTGTGAGCTGCGATATCATGTGCGGCATTCAATATCAAAATAACGTGCAAAGAATATGCGTCATTAAGTGAGTGTGTTCAGCTAAAGCTGCCCATCCATATCAGATAAAACAAATAGATGTGACGTGACTCTTTCATTTCCCTCTCATGATGTAATACAGTACATTAATGCAGCATGGACTGATAATAGGATGTGATAGTGTACTTTATGACATAATGCTGTGTTAATTCTCTATCAGAGAGGTTGTATTTCTTAATAACTGTATGGACAGATGCCTGATGTCCATATTTAACTGGTTCTGGTCACATCACTGTTAGGTCTCTGGCTATTTGTTATTGAATTTGGTGGCTTCCTGAGCCGGAGGGGTTCCTTAAGTCAATTGAATTATTTGACTTGAAAGCGTTCAACTTTCTTTTATTGAGTTGGCTGAGCCCTGAAGCTCCACACAGCCAGGCCTGTTCCCTTTCTTTGTCATTACTACTTTGCCTTTTTTCAGCCATCAGTGCAGGCCTGTATATCCAGCTTCCCCATTTTCTTATCTTATCTTAGTTTAATCCGTTTTATTTTGCTGATTTTAGTGATCTAGTAATGTTTCCTTGCAGATGCACACTGCAGTGCTGTAGGTCTAAGTACACAATGATGTAAATTAATTTCACCTGAAAAGCAAGAGGATAAAATGTCAAAATGATCCAGAGAAAGATTTGATAATTGGGTTTCTGAATCTAACTTTATAACTGAGGAAAAACAAAAACAAAAAAAAGAATAGAACAGAAACGGAACAGACACGAAGCCAGAGACATGAATTCATTATTCATTTTAACTTTCTCTTTGTTTGTCTTTCCTTCGCAGAAACTTGTCAAAGAATCCTCTCACCACTCTGTCATGGCAGCTCTTCCAGCACCTCCAACTCTCCGAGCTGTAAGTCTTCTCTGCTCGTCTGATCTCTCTCTTTGGATGTTGTTTGTATTTTATTACAGCCATTTATCATTGCTCCCTGTGCACTATCTGCCACAATACAAATTGTCTTCACCGCGCGCCATTATAATTCCTGTCTTTGTTGTACAAAACCTCTCATTTGTCTGAGCACATGTAAAAGATTGAACCTATAGGCTGTATGGTAGCACTGTGATCGTATAAGTCATTTGTTGACTTAATTAACCCACACAAAGGAAACGTAATGGCCTGGTAGGAGGGAGGGAGTCTAACCCCATTTTCTTGTTTGTTATGAATATTTCAGCGATCATTGTGTTCATGAAATGAGTTTGCTCTTTCACCACCAAGGAGAACATTGCGATGTCGACCCGCTTGTAATTTACACATCATTATGCCTGTCAGCACTGTCCATCATTTGAACCTTCGCTCTGCTCCGAACACTGAGCACTTCCTGCGCCTCCTGGCATATAAAGCTGAGGTATAGCAGGATGTGATACACGACTATTTCAAGCAGGCCTCCTTATTGTTCTATTTTCAGAGGTAGAAGCAGGGCGGGTCCTCTGAGAGCACGACACAATGCTGATCTGGGGTAGTCCTGCTGCTGTACACAGCAGAGCGGAGGGAAAGCCCGGCTAACACTGACACTATAGTTTTGCGTTTTAGGTTTTTAGCTTATGCTGTCATCCTGAGGAAAATGTATACCCCGCACGTGCAGGACCACCGATACTACACAACGCTCAGCCTTATCCTGTGTAGGAAGCAGTTCACACCAGACCCCACACCAGTGCTACACAAGTGTCATCTCACTGCGGGCCCTCGTCACAGGCAGATGGGCGTCTGAATCCCTCATTGTCCCTGTTATTGGGTTGTGAATTTCATACTTCACTGGATTGTAGAAGTTGTGTACTTTTGTTGTCTTATGCCAGCTGTCCAATCCTGACTTTGTGGAAGCTAGATTAGCCTTTAGCCTTTTTTTATTGCTGCTGCCACTGCAGTGTGTGTCCCATGCTTCCAGATGGACAGTATACTCTGTAATCTACAATATTTACTGGTGGAAAAAGTACTTCACAATATCTCATGCCTACAGCTCAGTGTAAAAATACTAAATTACATGTAAAGTTTAGCTTTTCCATAATAATAAATACTTAATACTAAAGCATATTTTTCAGTCAGCGTCTTACTGTGAGTTTACAGCACATGAACACACAGCCTTCTGCCAAAGCTGGAACAGTTTTGGGTATTCAACATAGCAAATTTCTGCATTTCAGCTCGACTCTCCGGTGTAAAGTGGGCGAGGTGAGCTGCAACAATCAGTCGATTAGTCGTGTGAAAGAAAGTAGCTTTGCAAAAGTAAACTTGAACCAAACGATGCGTCTAACATATTTAGTTACTTCTACAACTCAATAAAAGACAAAATATGTTTACATTTATGACCAGACTGCATTTTGTTTGTCCGCTACCCCACAGTTTCATCTCGTGTGTCAACACCAGTGTTGGGGCTCGTTACTCAAAAAAGTAATATATTACACATTACACATTACTCTCAAAAATAGTAATGCCTTACATTACATGATTACTGCCTGGAGAAAGTAATTAGTTACATTACTCGTTACATTACTCCTTACATTCTGTCTTGGCCTCTCATTCATGTTATATAGTCCACGGTTCCTTAGCAACAAGATTTGTGTGTGCGTGCTGTCTCTGTAGGTGCTTCGTAAAGTTTGAGGTAGTCTTAGCAGCGGTGAGGAGAGGTTTCCAACACGGTCAAAGTGCACCTTACAGCCAAGTTATTTTCCTTACGTTCAACAAATTCAAAGTAATGTTTGTATCTGTAACCCTCCTGCTGCCCCAGCCAGCGCCCCCATACACACACCGGCCTGTCGCCTGCGCAGCCACGTGGGAGGGGAGAGAGTCCGGCGCTGCTGCAGAGCAGCCGTGGTCTGCGATCACTATGAGCAGCATGTAAATTACAATATAATATATTTCTCGCCTTTCCCCCGATGATCTGAATAAGTCACCAAATTTGTCGCTCGTAGCTTTTTAGAAATGAAGTCGCTAAGAGGGTCTGAAAAGTCGCAAAATCTAGCGAGAAAGTCGTCAAATTGGCGGCCGCCTCCCCAGCCCGCCGTGTGTGATACGTGCGACCATGCTGTTAAAATTGATTAACCTAGCAATGTAACGTAAGTAACGAGCTTGGCGAACTGTAATGTGATTACTACATCCAGAACAGTAATGCCTTACACTACTCGTTACTGAAAAAAAGTAATGTGAAAGTAATGTGATTACAGTAACTAACTTTACTTTGTAACGCGTTACACCCAACACTGGTCAACACGACTGTAATATTGGTCCTGTCTTTAACACGCTGGTACAATATTATCCCAAATATTATTTACCTTTCAATTATCCAATATAGTCATCAGCTGTTCCTGTTATATAGTTTAAAGGGTAAGTTTACCAATTTTTCACCTTAAGGTGTGTTTACAGGTTTTGGGGAGTACTGCTGCTCATGTGAAAAAGTAGCATTAAGCCTTTAGCGGCTAGTGTCGTCACTCAGTGGCGAAGTTGCATTGTGGCTAATGTGGGCGCCAGGTTTAGAGAAGCAGTCCAGTGGTCTAGCACTGAACTACTATGAGACTGTTGAACACGTTATGAGTCATTTTGTGGCAGTTTATCAGATTGCATGGAGCTTCCTCTGTAGCCAGCCTCTCAAAAGGCTTAATACCCCTTTTTCTCATATACAGTCGTACTCTGCAAGGCCTGTAAACACGCTTCATATGGAACAGCGGTGAACTTACCCTGTAATACAACATTAACTTTGACGGCATCCTTGGTTTCCCCTTCAGGAATTGCTCTTGAGAAATCTTTCTGAGTATTGTCCAGATCATTATTTTTGAGTGGAGAACTCTTAATCGATAGTAATTAGAAATATTTTTAAACATTTTTATTTCTTCTTTTAAGTCATGAATATTTTACCTTAAACTGAAGCCAGGACTGCAGAGGCTTTAGATTAAAGTTTTATCAGCAAAGTGTGCTCATAATGAGTGTAAGTATATTTCAGTGTTAGATTATTTAAATAAACTTTCTTAGGGGATTATTGGATTCATGTGTAAACAGCATTTAGAGCTGGTAAAGAAGGAGTCATTTCACTTATTTTATACAGTTGAGTAGTTCAATCCATAGTGATTAACAGTGATTAATTACCAAGCTGATCATATTAGTCATAATTACGGTTTAGCCATTGAACATATTGTAAAGTGCAGTTTCATCCTTTTATACAAGAAAACTGAGATGAGGATCATTTTGCCTGCAGTCGCTGATTTAACAGAGAGACAACCTTATATCCCTGCACACAAATAACAAACATAACTAGTCCAGCTCCTTCCTAGACTGGATCTGCATTAAAGCTCACAGGGCTCAGTTTGCTCAGATGTGCAATCCTATTTCTTCTTAAGCAACCATTTTAGATGCGTACAAATGGTGTCTTTGTTGTTCTACATGAAAAGCAGGGCCAGGGTGATGCCCATGCCTCCTAGGGAATGCTGATGAGGAGAGAGGGTTTATGTCCATTCCATTTGGTGTGTTTGGTTAAGAGGTGTCAGTTGGAGTGGCATGGCGGCACAGACGTGGGCCGAGGCGTTATGCAAGAAGGAAGCCATGTGGAATCGGGCATCGCTAATAGGAAATGAGTCACTCTATCATGGGCAGAGTCGGCGACGTGGCCCTGACATCATTACTTTCTTCTCCGTGTCTATGTGCTCACCCAAACCGTATTAGCCTGGTGAGTGCCAATCATTCAATCGTGCCAAATGAAGCGCACTCACCGGGCAGCTACTGCCTTTAATTATTAGGATGAAACACAATGCGGTATCAATGATAAGTGGCCACCCGCACTGCTGAGCCACACTGATATTATGTAAATATAGGAAGATCAAACCGGCTGAAATAATTTCCGTTTTATGTGACGAAAGGAGAGCATGGGCCTTTGCCATCGAGATGTCGCTACATCCTGTTATCTCAGTCACTCTAGGCCCTGTTATTGTAATTGCGTTTCATTTTTTACCAATGAAAGGGGGCAAATTTCAAAGCTGCAACATGGCGAAGGTGACCTGCAATGAATACCAGATGTAGTCAAGAATACCAGATGTACACATACATAGTTCCTGGAGCCAGTTTGCAAATGTTAAAACACGATGCTGTCGTTGATTCATTCATTGTACAGTTTCCACAGGTCCACTGTTCACAACCTTCAGTGAAAAATGAGGGAGGATGGTCGACACACAGACAATGGGAGGGTTTTGAGGGGCCATATATATATATATATATATATATATATACATATATATATATTTATATATATATATATATATATATTTATATATATACAATTAAAGCATTGATATAGTTATGGATTTAGTTACATTTAATTATAAAATTATTTGTGTGTTTGATAATTATATATCTAATTTTGGCCGTTAAAAAACCCTCCATAATTTTGACAATAAAGATAACAGAAAAAAATGAATAAGCCTCCTTATGTCATACTGAAAATCACCATTTAACAAAATGTGATTTTATCGAGACAGTGCGATTGGTCAAGTTTTGCATTATACGCTACATTTCCTGCTTTAAGTGCTCCTCCACACATAATTAATTAGGTGTAAAACATGTGTTACTCGATAAAAAGAGGCGTGTGCCCATTAAAGAACCGTTCATTCAGCTACTTTAACATAAAGGCAGGACTTCTTCATTAAACTCACTCCAGTGGGTCCACTCAGTGTGACCCAGTGCTCACTC
The DNA here is from genome assembly GCA_963678695.2 of Diplodus puntazzo. Taxonomy (NCBI): domain Eukaryota; kingdom Metazoa; phylum Chordata; class Actinopteri; order Spariformes; family Sparidae; genus Diplodus; species Diplodus puntazzo. The sequence goes on along the minus strand of OZ023155.1, from coordinate 38,636,827 downwards.
ACTACCCACAATTAAAATCAGATCTGAGAACAAAAGTTAACCTGTATGATGAGGTTAAAAGAGATAGAAAAAAGAAAAGTAGTTCCTATCAGTCAGTGTACATTAAGTCTGTTTCTCCCTTATCAGGCGCTCCTTATCGAGCCTTGTGAAGTGTAACTGCACAACAGCTTTGTTTTGCAGGTTGGTTGCACAGATATTTCACTCTCCTTGCAATATCTTAATATCAGTGACAATGACAATACTATCAGTAAAATCTCAATAATCTCAAGTCTTTTGTGGCTCCTGTGAAAAGGCCCCAACATCACATGAAGCTCTACAATAGACGTCTGCTGTGTGCTGCCTCTGGATGAGACACAGATAATCGGCTCTGCCTCTTTGTCTATGTGCCCTTTAGCCAAAGGACCGGAGCTACTGCAGCAGTGTGCTGCATCGGCCACGCAGCCAATCCAAAGCCTGAGAACAGCAGTGGGGTGAATGTGGCGGCTAAATGCTAAATCTGCCGCTGTGGCTTCCAGGGTGATATTATTGGAGATTATTCGAAGCGGAGTTAGAGGCAGTCGCAGACACCGCCGTCTTCGAGGAAGCTCATTCTGTCTGGTCAACAAAAAGCGGGAAATATTCTCCTTCTTTAGCCAGTGAAGCGATCTGCCTGAGGCAACGTGCATCCCCAATCCCTTTATTCTGTTAGCGCCTCTTTAATCCAAGCTCTCTGGAAGCAGGAGCCGACGCAAAGTCAAACATTTACGCCTCTCACTGCAAAATGGATTTTTCTTTGAATATGGATGAAATGTGAATAGATCAAACCTGTAATCTTCTGATATGACTGCCAGTGGATTAGGATGAATTAAACATTAAATTTCTAAAGGCTGCATGACAGGTAAATTACTCATTTTTAACCTTCATTTTATTACATCGCAGTTGCACTCAGGGCAAACTCTGTAACTGTAAAGCATGACATTTACACTAACGCTTCAACAACATCACAGACTTTCTTACAAGAGTAAATGCGAGTATTAAGATGTTAAATGTAATAAAAAAAAGATTAGATTTGGGGCAGCAATGGCCTGGAAATTAAAGAGGTCAACAGCTTAAAACCCAGACAGCCTCCTAGAATCTATGTAGAGAAAACAACCAAGAAACCTTCGCTGATAAACACTTCTTTGTGAAAGCGGCAATAAGTACCAATACAAGGCCTTTCCTTTTAAAAGCATACCTCAATGCCATGCTATACAGACGTAGGAGTAGGAAGAGAGTTCACACACTGTTTGAATTTCATACAACTATGGAGGTAGCACAAAGAATGCAGTGAATCAGAATAATGTAAAGTTATTTTCTAAATGTGTCACAGCAGTCAAAAAAAACCACATTAAATCTTGTGGGAAGGTGCCTCGCTGCTGGATTTAGCGTGAATACACAGCAGACACTACTGGGAAGCTGCAGAATGATCTGAAAACCTCAAACACAAAAATAACAGACCCTTTCTTTAACTGAACATTCATTTAAAGGATTGATATGTTTACAACTACCTGCAGTTAGCCGTAGTATGAAAACATGTCTTTCCATCATTGTTAATGTCGTGTGTCTTCATTGTTAGCTGATATAATTGCTTTACATGTGCACATTTAAAATGCTACTCGAGTACCGTCACAAAAGCAACATTTACGTGATTCCACAAAGTTGCTGCTCACTATAATATTCTCTTTCACTTGACAGACATGATTTTATTATCCAGAGAAAATAGATAGATTTAGAAGGGTGGCACATTTGCAGTAAGGTGAAGGCTGCAATCTGCCGCCTTGTCTATCTAAAAGGGACGTGTGATATTCCTTCTTTTCCAAAAATATGTGACGTGACAAAGTTGGGTGTGAAGAGAAGCAGGTCGAATTTGTCTTCAAAATAAGAGCTTTACATTGCACCCCACCGGAGTTTAGAAAGCTTTTAATTTGAAAGTTTCAACCTGCACGCTCTACCTACCATATGACTTCTATTGAGGGTTTTAAGTATTGTTAGCGTCAATGGAGAAGAAAATAACCCCAGGATGTAACTTCCCTACCAGAACTGCAGCCATTATTGCACTACTTCAACTTAACTGCCAACTTTACATGTGAAAGAACAGCCTTCACTGTGAAAAATGCTGCTAGCAAAACATTTGGCCAGTAACTGTGGGGCTTGAAGTCTCTGTACTGGGCAGCTCCAGGGTCTGGACACGAGCAGCCACCTCGTATCACGCCAACGTATCTGCACAGTATATAGTCACTTACGTTGTTTAACACTGCTGCGGGCCCTGTTGGGCGATAACAGGCTCGTAAAGGTTCCATGCTGAATCATCACATTTTCTCCCTGTTACCAATAAACCTGTTAACCTGCGGAATGCTAACCCTGTGTCCTTGTCACAACTTGCTTTCAACTTGTTGCTGGCATCAGAATTCAGAATGAGCATATATTAGAACATCTATAAAGTTAATTGACACATTCGTTACTTTCCCCTGACATTACTCTCAAGGTGGGAAGCTCAAATTGTAGCGTAATGCTAAGCTGCTGCCGTCCAGGTTGCGAGTTGCATAGAAGTAGGGGGTCTGACAAATTCTTCTTATTTCACCACATACCAGTCGATCAGTGACTGAGAAAAAATGATGGACATTGGAAATATGGCAGGACATTGGGTCAGATCCTGTGTGTTTCACTTCCAAGTTTTGAAACATTTGTCTAAGATGTATATTGATATTTTAGTATTAATTTGCGCATTTCCTCACATATCGTGTAAAATTATCAGCCAGTAACAAAAGCCAGGAAGGGCTTGAATGCTAACGTTAGCTGCTGTCTAACAGAAGTTAATGGTTAGCAAATCAGTTATTTTTACTTGAAGTATGGCCACTGCAAGTTTTCACTTTCCATTGTCTTTTCAGTAAGTGATCAATCAGGAAGCAGGGTTGAATTGAGTTAGAATTAGGGTTGTAATAATATACTGCACATAGTACACATAAAAATATATCGTCCATGCCGAATAAACACATCTAGTACTTCTGCAAATATCCCTCCACCAGAGCTGTCTGAAGAGTCCCTGCACAAATCTTTTGAGTCTGAAGAAATTGCCTTATTCTCACTTTGATCATTTTCCCTACCTGGACCCCCCTGACCTGACTCGGGTGTCGCTTCTCCTCTCCATGATTGCAGTGCAGGTGGTGCTGTCGATAAGCCAAACTAAGGTCTGACTCCTCAGACACAAAAAGCTGTAGTGTAGTGTGGAGAACCAGCCTGCAGGGACGCTGACTGGCCAAGTGGCTGCAAGCGTAGAGAAAAGCAATGATGGGACAAAGCAGTGATTTATTATTATTTGCAGCATACTGCTTTATCCGTGACATAAGCAGAAGATATAGCATGAGGGCGATGGAGCCGACAACCAGGAGTGTGGTAAAGCAATGACACACACCAACTGTGGTGTGTTAAAAGCAGCTGTTAAGCAAATTTAGCAGGATCTGGGAAAATGCTTATGTTGTAAAAGCTCTTGCTGATGAGAGGAGTATTAAATTCGACATCAGTTGAGTCAACTCTCCGTTTTTTTCCACATTTATTCCCCCCTGATTGATTTATACTATTCTTTCTCAAAACTCTAATCTCACCACCTCCTGCTGTTCGATGAAGACTGAGCATAATTTCACATTTCACCAAGAAGAAAAGCAGCACTGCGGCAGTGATGTATGGTAAACACGCAGCAAAAATGAGGCTACATCTGCTTTTTTCAGCCTTTCGCCTATGAATAGATGGCCAACTGTCAATCAGCTGCTTAGAGACAAGCCAATCTGATGGTATGACAGCTAGATTATCTCTTTTCCGCACTATGATAATAATGACAGTCCTGGCCGCACTGTTTTGATTGACAGGCCATCCATAGAAATGCAGTGCAACAGCAACAGCGATGAGTGTTTGCACCAAAGATGGAGACCAAAAAAATAAAGATGTACGATAAAAAACATGCAACACAATATACCATCAAAAAAGAATGAATTGACAGATTACTGAGCACTGCCCTTCGTCATAGTTGCTACGACTATGAAGATCTTATATTATTATAGTACTGGTACCACTGGAAATGATTGTTATAATTCTTTCGTCTTTGCGTTATTCCAATGGGTCTGTGGTTAAAGGTGCAATTTGTAAGAAAAGTTGGCTCATCTTCATGGAGTTCTCTGTCCTGACTGGATAAAGTGGGCAGGGATAGCAGAAAATGTCTCAGAACACAGTCTCATCTACTCACATGTTCGTCTTCACAGGTTGACTTTAGTTCTCACTCTCTAACTCTCCAACTTTGAGATCGACCAATTTATAGTAATGTGTGCACAGTGTAGAGTAATAGAAGCTTGTGCTGATATTGAAGTCACGCAACTGTAGTTCCTAAACATTAGCTACTTCCTTCTGGTGATGGCGTTTATTTGTGATTATCTTGCTTAGGAAAATGCGAAAGTACCATAAACTCGTGTTTACCACAAAGTTTATTTAACGCAGTAATACACAACCCGATTGGAAAATATCTTGGGTTGAGGGAACTGGCCGATGCTAACAACCGGGTAAGCCCACAAAATGACATCATCCCTGCTGCTCTCTGTTGCAGGAAGACGGTGGTTATTTTTTTGTTTGCCTATTAGACGTGACATTAACGTTAGTATTTTCACACAGCAAAGAGGAAATTATTTATGGTGGTTTGTGGTGTTTGGCAAATGTTACGTTAGCTGGAGGGTGAATTTTAACCAAATCAAGTACACAACAAAACTGCTGTTGTTGCTCTGAAGCAGCAGCTCAGCGGATGTTAGTCAATCAAACCAGTGTAATCATATAGTTAGCTAATAATATATTCCTTAATTGCCTTTGGAGAAAAAAAAATACCTTCTACCAGTAAGGATAAATTCACACACCTTATTTTTCTTATTAATATGCATTGACATCTGGGTGTGCTGTATTGTAGCAGCAGTGACTAACTGCGTGACGAGGAGATGCACAGTAAGCACACATCTTTCTGCTGTATTACCACAAAGCCGGGCATCACAGGGAACACAACCTGCAGTCACACCCCAGATCAGTGGCACGGTGGTAAAATGTGCCAAAGAAGGCGATTTATTAAACACACAGGATTTAAAACCTAAAATAATTCGTGACAACAGTATAAGAAGAGGAAGCAGAGCATTCAAGCCGAGATCAAAGCGTGTGAGCAACAATGCGGTATATAGCTTATTGTTGCTTGTGATCCACGGCTCCACAGCCAAAGCACCTGTGTGTACATTTCTCAGAAAAACAGCCTCCGGTGGTGATCATTAGCTCTCCTCTGGAGTAGCAGGGTGGATCGTTAGCCAGCTTCAAGGAAACATCACGCTGTTAGCTCTCTGCATCTGGGGTCACACTGCTGTTTGCTTTTATTCTTTCCGAAGTCTAATCTGCTCTCCTCCAGACATTTATCAACTTCCAGCCGTCAGTTTGCTGCACGTTTTCTCTGGTTCTTTTGTTGTCTCGTAACATGTTTAGATGGTGCAGCTGTGAAATCACAATCGCGTTAGCGTTCTGTAGGCCTAGCGCAGGGTCTAACTGCTCGGATGTGCAATATCCTGCTTTTCTTCTGCATCTGTAGCGCTGAATGTTGACCCTGATCAGCTCTGCCCAGAGGAATAGAGGCTAATGTATGGAGGTGGTGGTTCTTATTAACAATTAACATAATTACAATATAAAGGGGGAAAGCCTGGGCCGCCCTGCGCTGGTGAGCTTTGATCCCTCGTGATTCGACTTGTTCAGCATTAAATGAGAACCTCTAACGGTGAAATTCATGAAGGGAGCTACCTGTGTGTGGACTGAACTCCTCTGTGATTTATACTGTGTGGTTTCCATAGTCTACATAAGGTTTGCACATTTATCCAGCGTGAATCTGCATCCTGGAATCTCTAGTTGCTTTGTTACAGTGCACTGTGTGATCTATCATTTCTGAATCTTAAAATTGATGGGTACTAATTAGACTCATTCCAGTATTTTAAGACTCAGTATTTTTAGCATTTCTCCATCATAGTTTCAGTGTTTACTCCAACTGCTCGTGTAGGGAGGCGTTCGAAACACCATTTAGACCTTCATGTTGGCAAATGAGAAGCTTAATTTTTTGGGTCAGTGATTCCCTAATAACTTCTCAAAACATTTCCTGGAAAGAATAATGTACTCTGGTGCTAATAAGAGCAGTTATTGTAGCTTAGTTAAGTTTAGTCAAGTTCATTTTGATGAGTTATACGTTGTAACATTTTACAGGTAATTTCCATTTGCCATCCAGTATTCCACTCGTGTGTATCTAAAATCCAGCATAAGGACAAGACAGTATTTGCCTTTTTCATTATATGAGTGATAAAGTATGATATACCTGAAATAATACCTGCATAGTAGTCAGTAAATGGTCCGTGTGATGCGTTCTGAAGAAATCATTTTGTCGCACTTGTTCGCAGCAGAAACTACATCTGCAAATGCATCTTAATGCTCCGTCTTTGTTGACGCTAAATTACTTCCATTCAAAAGTATAAGGTGTATTTTTCTCATCTTGCATGGAAACACTCGTCAGAGAAGCAACATGTTTGTGTTGCCTAATCAGGATCCTATAATCCAGACACAAACTGCTGTTATTGAAGACAGGAGTGGAGAATACATTTTTTCCCCTTTTAGGTTAAATCTTTTTTGGGTTGTTTTTACTCCATAATATGCTTAAAAGAGAGAAAAGATGTGCTTTTCTTTGCAGGTGTCTCTTGCTTGCAGCATACAAGTGAGCTCAATGAGAATACTGTCACAGAGTGAATATGAAAAGGCTCTGCTCTGACTACAGTATCAGATCCACTGACCACCTGATAATAAGCGAGATCCACCTGAGGAAATCTATTCTCATTACTTTATATGGCATGGTGGACGTACTGCATGCATTATTCATGCATCCAGCAATATCTTATTGACCTCTGTCAAGGACATTTGGACAGGCATTCATCTTGACAAAATTGGCCAATCACAGCCTCCAAATTGGACATATGCAAAATGCGGAGGTGGAGTACAGTGTTGAATAATGTGACGATCCGCTGCACGCTGCTCTGAGAGTGAAATGTATGCACAGAGGGCCTAATCACACCTGCCTGCCACTAACACAGCTGGAGCTTGATAGCCTGAACACTGCGGCGACCTTTGACCTCCTCACATTTGAATGCCACGGCGCAGGCCTTCATTGTTTTCCTTCTCATCTGTTAATTTGAATAAATCCAGCTGTTATAAAACACGGTCATACATCAGGGCAGTGTGATGTTGTATGACAGGCTCTTCTGAATGAGCAGCCACTTATACTGATTTTCATAGTCACTCATATTGTTGTAATTGATTTTCAGAAGAATGTTGCTAATTAGGAGATTGTTGTCAGAAATGCTGCTTTTTGTGCAGACAAAGACTGTTATTGCTTCCTCTCTTGCTGTTGCTAACAGAGACGCGTGTGCACAGCTTGGTGGAAGACTGAAGTTCATGTCAGCTCCAAAGGACTTGAATTGACAAGAATTGAATGTATAATTTACAACTGAATACAGACAATTAAACAAAAACAGGCTTTTATTAGATGATCAGGGGTTATTCTTCACCTTATGTTGATGTAGTACAACCGTTCCTCTTAGATGTCCCACACTATGCTCATTTTCAGGTTCACACTTTTATTTTGCATGTCTCTTAGCACATTTTTATTTGCTTTACCACGAAGAAATACTGTCCAATCTTATTCCATTCTATCATACTGCAGCACCTCTATTCACCCTCTGTTAGAACCCTCTGTTTCAGCTCCTGTCTCTTTACGTCCCCCCTCCAGATAAGCCGGTCTGTTCTGATTGGACAGCTCTCACAGGCCTGAGCAGGCCCCGCCCACATATTTACATGTCAGCTCTGCCTCTGCCTCACTATGGGCAGTGCTCCTGGAAAGTGCATTCACTTTCAGCCTGAAAGGCCTTCGTCAGGGCAAGGGCAAAGTGTTTGTCAGTCAGCTCTGCTCATTGTTAAATAGGTGATCAGAAACAGCTGCTCAGTGTGAGCAGGTAGGCGGTCACATGACTAGGATGACCTGCTAATGACAGAAAAAAAGGGTCAAGGATATTGCAGACTCTGTACAACAAAAAGGAAATCTGCACCACACAATTAAACATCATTAATTAAACTAATAATCAAAAAACATACATATTATATACGTTCATGTAATAAATATTGAGCTTAGAAGACTGAGAAATTACTTATTTCTCTCTCAAAGGACCTGTCTAAAAGACAACAAGAACTATCAGTTCAAAGAGAGAATTACAAAAAGGGAGAGAAATCCAGTTCACCATTCAAGCCTGGGTAATATGTAGCTTTCAACGTATAGATCCAAAATGACTCTCTTTGCAGAAGTTTTTTGAGCCTGTCTCCACCCCTGATTGAGTTTTCAAGTTGTTCTATAACTGATATCTTTAAAGAATGACAACTGCCATGATTTACATCTTTATAATGAACAGCCATGGGATATTGGGGATTGCCAGTTCTTATTGCATACTTATGCTCAGCCAAACTTGCCTTCAATTTACGCTTTGTTCTCCCAATATAAAAATAACCACATGGACATTCAAGTCTATAAACAACGTATGAGGTATTGCAATTGATAACCCACAAATGGCATTCAACCAAATCAGGTGCAGCCAGTGAGAGTTCGGGTGGTTGTCGGAGGTTGTAGACTGTGTTGGTCAAGCTGAAGGGGGCAGAGCATCGACACCCCAGCCGACACACACCGTCAGAATGTTCACTGTGTAGCTGTGACATCACAACCTTACGGATGTCTGACGGCCTATACAGACTTTGTTTCTCTGTGGATGTGATACTTTTACAGTATTCGTTCAGCTCCTTGAACAGAAAAAAAACATACCTTTAAAAGTACATAATGTTCTGAATCGAACAAAACACTGCCAGCTGTACAGAATCCTCTGGTTGTCAGCATATCCTCTTACATTATTAGTTTGACCATTTTTATAGCTGACCTGAGGTTATTAATGTCTGGAGTTAGCCTGGTAATCACAGATGGACGTTGTGTTTTCACTGTGCTCCACCAAAGCAGACCTTTGTGGAGTGACAGAAAAAGAAAACCTACCTGATACATCCATCAAATCATCCGTCGAGTACTGTATGTTCTAATGGTGGCATATAATTATCGGACATTAAGTTATATGATAGTTCCGCCTGTTGAAAGCCTCTCTACAGTCTGATTTTACAGTTACACTGCCTGCATATTTGTGTTGTGCACTTTGTTCACGCTTGCAGTTGCATTAATAAAAGCTTTCAATGTCAGACTAACTATGAGGGCTGGATGTGTCTTTGATTCAGTCCATACAACAGTCTTCACTGTGAAAACACAGGTGCACACAGATGTACACGAAGACGCATTCCAGACGGCCCACTTTTTTGCAGATATTTTTTTGGGGGGACAATAAATCAGTTTTTGAGGAGAATTCCCAGGAAATACACTTAACTCAGAGCTTGAGTGGCTGTCTTGCTGACTGTTATCTCAGTTGCTTTTGTTGAAGAGGCTGATGACCTTCACTCACAGACTGCTGCATGATATTTATGTTGCTGAAGAAATGAAGCATATTGTTGTTGTATTTATGTCAGTGCTTCCGTTATTTGTGTGTCTTGTCAAGAAAACGGGTGTGTAAGTGTGTAAAGGAATACGATATGTGTAACCTACCTGTCATGCAGTGACACAATTTACCACACACAGCACAACTTCTGAGATTCATAACTCATATATAGTCATAACTTAAGATTTTCCCTTTTAATAATGAACAGCTCAAACCGTACATGCTAGCAGCGCAACTTCCCATGATGCAGGTTTCGTGAAATGCAAGCAAATGAAACCATGGAGGTGTAGAAAGTCCCAAAGGAGACACACGCTCATTTTCAGGTTCATTCTTGTATTCTGTGTTACTACTAGAATATGTCTACATGCTTAAGGTGCTTTTATGTGCTGTGGCACTGTGGCCTCTGTCTGAAATGCTCTGTTTAAGCTGCTGTCTCTTTAAGGACCCCCTCCCAAATACCCAGTCTTCTCTGATTGGTCAGCCCACACATGCCTGACCCAGCACCACTAACAACAACAGAGCAGCTGTGCTAAATCTATTCATACGTGCCAAACTAGCTGCTCGACATGAATTATGTAACCGTGTGACATAGAGACACAGTGTGATTAAATATAAATTAAAGGCGTGACTACTGACGGGGTGTTTCAGGAGCAGTGTTTTCTGTGGGAGAGGGGAGCGTCCATCGGTTCAGACTTCTTAACTTTCAAGATCTTGGAAGGACAGGAACAAACCAAAAAAGCATGATATATCTCCTTAAGTTGGATTTCCGGGCATCCAGTGAGGTTTATCATTCATTTCTGCTCATCAGTTATACAGGATTTATTGTTCAGTGCTCAATAAAGCTTAATTTTGACTTCATAATTTAATATTGTTGCAGGCACTCGAGTTAGGGACCATCTCAAAAATGCAAAATAACGAGGAGAGCTTTTGAATATTTTGGCAGTATCATCGCGGACACTTCAGACCAGCTGTTCTTTATTTGGACATTTTGAGACAGCATGAACATCCATTTGAAAAAATGATTATGTAATGTGGCCAATGAGCTGACATGGCCGGTGCTTTGTCAATAGCTTTCTCATTTTTTTCATTATAAACCGTGGCAACTCACATTATCTACACAACCTGCAGTTTATAAATAATGGCCCGAGATATTTTTCTGACATAAACAAATACAAAGAGTGCTTTGCGTTAAATCCCTTGTGGTTACACTGGTGTTATTGTGTTGATCAGGTTTTTTTTTCCCAATTGTGTTTCAGGCGCCTGGACGGCGTGGTGTTCAACTGCGGCTGTGATATCCGCTGGATCCAGCTTTGGCAGCAGAAAGGAGAGGCCGGGCTCAACACACAGCAGCTGTACTGCAAGAATGGAGAGTCCAAAATAAGACTGCAACACATGTACATCCAAAACTGTGGTAAGAAGGGGGAGGAGGAGGAGGAGGAGGAGGGTGTGATCTGAATTTAAAAAAGAGGAAAAGAAAAAGGGAAGCAGCAGAGGGGAGAGGGAGGCAGCGAGGGAGGGAAGGGAAAGGATGGAGAGGAGGAGAAGGAAAAAAGTAGAGGATGAAGATGACGGAAGTAGACATGAAAAGCAGGAGAAGGAAGGAAATGGTTAAAGGTGAAATGGAGGAAATAGAAGAGGAGCAGGGAGACGAGTGGAGGCGGGAAGGGGAGGAGGTGTGACAGAGTTCAGAGGGTGAATCTGATGTGAGGAGCTGTGTGTTGATTCTGACAGAGGCTGTAGACTCTGCAGTATTATCTCCTGGTGGTGACTCATCCCTGTGACATCTAAAGTGTGTGACACCGCGTGTGTGTGTGTGTGTGTGTGTGTTTCTGTAGATGTGAATCCCATTTCCTACTTTGTACTCATTTTGATACATTAATGAAAAGTAATTAATTGATTTGGTGTGAAAATATGTAGACACAGGCGGTGACAGGTGTGTATTAACATAAACATACACCGTGTGTGTGTGTGTGTGTGTGTGTGTGTGTGTGTGTGTGTGTGTGTGTGTGTGTTTGAATGTGTGTGTTTTCAGACTTGCCGGAGATCAGTGTGAGCCACAGCAGCATACAGGTGATCGAGGGCGACAACGTGACGGTGAGCTGCAATGGATCCGGAGCACCGCTGCCTGAGGTGGACTGGACTGTCAGCGGCCTGCACTCCATCAACACACACCAGGTCAGACACACACACGCACACACACACACACACACACACACACACACACACACACACCTGTGAATTCACTGTCATCATTATGTTTTTAGAGCTTCACACTGAAACTAAAGAAATGACAGAATAGTAATTAATGAAAATGACACCAAAGCACCCAGACCATTTATGTGACATATATTCTTTCATTTTTTGGACCATTAGCGGTCACCGTTAGCCCCCTTTGAGTCAACTGGTGTCTAACACCCCTAAGACTGCTGATAAACACACACTTCACAGGGTTCACATTGCTCCTTTGAGCTACACTGAGTTACTTTGCTGTCTTTTTGTCCAGAAGTTTAATGAATGCTGACTTTTGACTCTTGCGTCAGGCCCTGTTTTTCAGGTGTGCTACTCTAACTAATGCAGGCTAAAATCTAATTATCAGACATAGAGGAAGAAACACTCCCTTAGGTCAGGAAAAGCACTGACACAACAGTGTAAAATAAGGCTGTTACAGGTAAACTTTTTAAGGGGCACTGTGTATTTTCAGAGATAAAAACATTTAACTCAGAATTTTGATATTTATAATATTAATGAGGTAATAATACAAACTCAAAAAACAAAAATTTAGTGAACAAACTGTTCTCAGGGGAAAATAAGGTCCCCAGAACACGGTTTGAAGCTACAAAGCTGGCAGGGTCCGCCACGTGTCATCAGAGTAAAACAGTATAAATTGCGCTGTCCTTTAAGGTCAGTTAGTTTATTCAGTTTATTCAGTCATGAAAACAAAGAGGGTTGGTTTATTTAGTTTTTCAGGCATTACAAACAGCCAATGAAGATATTTCACTTCTGATTAAAATCTCTTTGAAGTGCATCTTTAAGTAAAAGTAGAGAAGTATTTTAAGCTAAATCTGCTTGCTGTAAATACATGTAGTAATGACCCTGATGGCAATGTGTTTGTAGCATGTTACTCTTCAAGATTGGGGACGAGGTAGTTGAAACTGTATCTGAAGTTACTCCAGTGGTTCCCGAGGTGGAGGCTGGCCCTTTCCAGTGGGTTACTTCATTCTGGAGGGTGATGGTTGATTTATGAGAGCAGAAAGAAAAGTTCCTCTCCATAAATGTATATTCATATTTCTGACTAATTGGATTCATTTTGGATAATTAGACCTCTTAGACCAATTATTTAAATGATCCCAACCATGGAGGAAAATTATCAACACTGACATCTGAAGACATCTGAAACATGACAGAGTGTAACCAAGTGTCACTGTTATTTGATCAGAGGTCATCAGCAAAGTTATTAACAATCTTGTGTATTTTATATGCTCAACATTTGTCTGTGTAAAGTCTTACTTTGAAAGCCAACTAGTGACAATTTGTCTACTCTGTATTAACATTATTCTCATCCAGCCAGTCCTTTTTTTATGTGCACTTATTTCAATTGATTGTTTACTTCATCACACCTAGGCATGTAACTCTACTGAAAAACTGTATTGTGATGAGGAAATCAACATATCATAACGCGCATTCTCTACCCTTCAATCATGTTTGTATCATAGTTTTAACCTTTGAAACTCACAATTGCCATCAAGCTAATTGAATTAGCCTGGGCCTTTGCAGGTTCAGGCCTTAGGATGTGTTGCTATGACAACAGCTCCAAGTTAAACTACCTCGGTTATTCACATATTAGGAATAAGGCCTTAACCTACTGTGTAGCTGTGGGATTAGCTGTGCAGCATAGGTTACCATGATCATCTACCCCTGTTCAAAATAAGCTACTTTTGTGAGACTGAGAGGCCTCGGTTGAACCCACAGTGAGCCGGCTAACCCGCTAATCTGGCTCCCCGAGACAGGCCCCGGGGATGCCACAGCAATAACAACAGCAGAGATAAACAGCAGGAGGAAGAGAACAGCCGTTTCTGAAATTGCTGTGTGGCTGAATTTGTCATCTGTGTCTTTAATGCTGGCAGTGACTTTACAGATGAAAGTTACCTCAGCCTCAGGCTTGATGTTTTAGGGTAGACGGATACTGTAGCTCATCAGGATGAGTGAAGCGTTGGGGAACCTGGCAAGCTGAGGACAAGAGGGGGAGCATAAGCATTGTGGTTGGCTACTTAACAGTGGAAAGCTGTGCACCGCTCTGTCCGATAAATACCAAAATTTATGACGTGTCACTCTTTACATTCCTGCTGTGGTTCTAGTCCGTCAGTAGTAAAATCAGCCTGAGCCACTGCAGTGGCAATTCTTAGCAATTCTAACAGGTAGTGTCTGTTTTATTTCATCAATCACTATTGAACATCCATTATAATCAAGTAATTAAACATTTAAGGGTGCGATATGTAAGAATTGTAGTTGTGAACACTGAAAATTAATAAAAGCTAACTCACAGTGGGTAGCTACAGTCAGCAGCAGCTAGTAGCTATTCTTGTGAAAAGCCGCCTATTATTTGTTGTTTGAGTACAAATTAGGCAAGATTCCAATTCTTGCATAATGCACCTGAGTTATATAATCCTAATCGCCATATATCCTTCACTTACATGAATATTTGTCTTTTCTCTATCTGTGTCTCTCATTCTGTTCCCAGTCCAACGTCTACTGGCCCAACATCCACTCCATCAACCTGGCTCTCTTCAACATGAGCCGAGACGACAACAACTTCCAGCTGACCTGCATTGCGGAGAACGTGGTGGGGATGACCAACTCCTCCATCCAGATCAACGTTCAATGTGAGTTGGATTCCTCCCATGGTAAAATATAATGATTCTGTGTCCGTAAGCTGTGAGCTGCTGTGTGGTGAGGGCTACATTCAAGCCGTAATGGATGCAGTAACTCAGGTCAAACATTTTAAAGTCATACTGCAGGTTTTTCCTTCCGGAGAAACTGCTTCTGCTGTGTGTATATCACAGCTTAGATTTGCATTTTAATAACTAAAAATGATTCCCTTGAAAAGATTATTCCCTGTATTGTTTAAAGATTCAGGGTTCATATTCATTCTGCCCATGTGCTACGTGGAGGCTCTGACTAACTTGTTTAATTACTTTCCTAATTTACATAGGTGTTTATGTTATCTTCATAGATAATAGCTGTGTAATAGTGTAACAAGAAGGACTTTCTATGCCAAAATGTTAGCTTGTTCTTTGAATTAACACTAAGTTAAAATACCCCTCATTGTTTTCTTATTCTAGTCATTTTATTTAAACACAAGATTAATAACAGGTGTGCAGACACGTAAAGGCTGAAAAAATGACAAAGATGCAAACCAGCTTTGGGGATTCAGGAAGATTTTCTAAAACATATCAGCTCTAAATATGGATTTACAGTTGATTTAATCATAAGGATGATGGAAAAACTCACCTTGGAATTGATGAAAACTTAAAGCTACACAGCTGTCCTACAAATCCAAAGTGCAGTATCTACAATTTGGGTCAAAACTGAGTTGAATTGTGACAAATTCTCCAAGTGCAATCTCGCTCTCGCTTAGAAGAAAAACACAGTTGCAGTGCTCCAAAAACCAAAGCGAACTGTATCAAGTGTAGTCACTGCAGTGTACCTTGGTTTGTCTGAGCTTTGGCTGCAGTTAACTGTGGTCTGTGACGGCTGTCCAAACTGGGAAGGAATCTTTAAATACTTCTAGGAAAATTTAAAGAGAGGAATCTTCACATTCTCCACTGATGAGTCTTTCTGACCCAACTGTGATAAATAGTAATAAAAGTGTGAATATCACTGTGCTAGCACTGGCCAACTAATGAGGACAGGAGAGTACATTGACATTGGTTTACAGACAGTCCACCCTCTTGATCTCTCTTGTATATTTAAAGGGGTTAGAGGGAGCAGATAGTTTAACCACAGTGTTACACTGCAAACACCAAGTCATGATTAATACAACATCAACTTGTAACCTCTACAGAAAGGATTATAGCGATGTTCATGTTCATTAACCTTGATAACAGTTCAGTGTGAGATTTTGTATCTGTAAAACTTTCTTCACATTTTCTCCTACAGTACACACACTGTGTGTTTGTACAGCCAACTCGAGGGCTCGGGAAAAGTTTTTGTTTTACTTGAACACTGAAAGGTTTATCCTAACTTGAAGGGCTTTTTCAATCTATGACCAGAGTCGTGAGCTCTCCTAAGCTGCCATAACCAATATTTCTGTGTTGACTGTAATGAGAAGGGGCTCACTCATAGCGCGGAGTGCTTTAGCCTCTTTCGGTTCGTTGTCTCGGTTGATATAACACGTGACCAAGTGACGACCTTGTGAACACAGTTGAGCATTCTGCAAGTATTTCTCTCGGGAGTTAAGGAAGAGCAAAACATCTCCAGAGTCAAGTGAATATCAGATTTAAAATTCATCAGGTGGACGTTCACCGTGTCACCGTATGTCTGTGTGAAGCTGCTGCGGCCATGCACCATATAACCGAACAAACACACAAACACACACACAAACAAACACACAGATAATGCATGTTTAGGTGGTTATGTTGCCTGAGCTTAAAAACACACAAGAACAGAAAGTAGGACCTAGACCTCGGCCTGTTCTCTGTATGACCAAAAATCAACCCTACCTTCTCTTCAAAATGTAATCAAGACAAGAATCATGTCCTAGTGGATGTATTTTGCCACACAAATTAGTATACAGACACATTTTGTAGGAGACAAGGCTGTCTGTGCAGGTTTGCAGCTATTTTATTTAGCAGCTCATGCTCAATGAATGGAAATATCGACTGTATTGCCTCCTTGTTGTTTAATCACCACACTGACTCTTAGTTTAACGGAAATCTGGCCAGCAGGAAAGAACAATACTGTAAATCAAGAGGGAAAAATGCTTATTTAAAATGTTGCCGGGGCATAAGGAACGCTCGGAGCAAAGACCATTCGCTGTTTTTCTTCTGCGTGAGATGTCTTTCATGGCAGCTCTGATGGACTCACGTTGGGGACTGAAATATATCTTGTATTAATGACACTGACAGTCTAAGAGAATAATTTACAAGAGGGGAGAAAAAAAATCTCCTTTATCAAGCAGAACAGCCAAATTATGCAGGTACATTTAGAATGCAATGAGGTGTTGCACAGTTACAAACCAAGTGAAATTGATGTAGCCAATTAGCAAGAATATACCCTCCAGCCCACATGAAAGCTCAGCCTTGATCTGAGCGGAAAGAGAAAAAGAAGAAAAAAAACATAACCCTCAGCAATGATAAAGCAATGATTTGGTAACCATCAGAATGTTCCTCTAATAGCCAGACCATGAATTACAGCATATACCTCCGCTCTTACATAAGTTCACCCTGTGGACTGGCCCCGGGCAGATTTGGGACGGACTCCATTCAATGCCAATATTTATCAAAGGTGCGCTGACATTTTTCTTTTTGTAGCAAGCATGCTGTTGCAGTGCACGATCTATTGTGGCTGTTTGCAATGCATCACGCTACAGGACAGGGGAGATTTGTCACCAATCCAAACACTCCCTGCTGGAGCCGAGCTGCTGAGGACCATGCGAGAATGACAGATTGACTTTTGCAACATCTAGTCTTCAGGGCTCCCTCCACACGGACACTCTATGGATGTACATCTTCAGGCACTTTTTTTCTCTGTTGACACTCTCTGCTGGTGCTGCAAATTAACTTATTAATTTTTCACCACATGCTCTGATGGTAATTACATTTCCTCCCCTGTGCAGCCTATTGTCTCTGGAAATGTCATAAAATAGCTTAAACTGCTGCTCTGATTAGGGAGTAATCTGAGTGACAGCGAAATTACCAGCCGTCAAGTAACATTCTCTGCATTCAAAGATGAGTTCCCTATTTTAGCGAAACTGTAATTAACCACAATGCAAATTCTGCAGACCCATTGTCGTGCTGCTGTCTGGAACAAAGGCAGCTCGAGAGCATTGTGGACTCACATAACTAGCCGTGTTTTTTCCTTTGGTCCTATGGGCATGATGTAGCTCTTCAGTAAAAACGAGAACACTGAGGCCTGCGATGGAAGTTCTGTCTCTTCTTAAGAGTGATTAATGAGGAAATTAGCTAATTGTATCCCTCACTGTACTGCTTCCACAGGTTAAAATCGTACAGTGTGGTTCAACCCAGAGGGAAAATGAGTTAGCATCTGTCCAATGTTACTGTTTTCTCCCCTGTCACCGCCAGCCATGATGCCCTATCTGTACTCTGGCTGCTACATGGCATTTGAAATATGCCATCCGTGTTACCACGAGATAACATTGCACTACTAGCCTTGTATTCACTGTTCTAACTGATCAAAGGCATGTATTTATCAAAGCTTGTCATCTGTATGAGCGCCGCGAGGACACCATGTTGTTATAGACCAGTATGGAGCGCTGTACTGATTTGTATTGTATTGACTGAGACTGGGCTGACAGCCACGCTGAGGGGAAAATGGATCGGTCCCTAAATGTCCATCAACTGGAGAATTTTGTTTTTTCTCCTCGCTCGCTCTGTCTTTAGACTGCACCGCTATATACCGCCCTCACTTTATGCCCATCTTCCTCCCTCGTCTCTTTCTTTCTTCTCTCTCATCTCTATCTCTTCTCTTTCTTCCCGCTCTCAACATCGCACGCCCCCACACCAACACGTTCCCACACACACATGCCTTAGCCTTTAGTTCATTTGACTGACTTTATTGTCACTATTGTCTCACAGGAACAATATCACCGAAGCAATTCATGAGATGACAGCTTTCAAACACTAATAACACTTTACTTATCTTTTTATTGCACGATTATTTGCTTTTGAAAATATGAACTCGCCATCGCTAGTACACAGTCAACAACAGCCAAGACAACCAGAGCTGCATTTGACAGCTACTTCGATAGCTCCATCGATTTATCTGAAAGCGGTTTATAAATGAATCTGTCACGGTTTCACTGTCTATTAATGATAAGGCTCAAATGCATTGTTTACAAGTGGGTAGGGTTATGGTAAAAAAAAAGACTGACCAAACACTCTATAAGTGTGATTGTGTTGGAATACAGAGCTGTTTAACACTTATTTTAATAAAGAATATATCACTTACAGCAGCTTGTAATCTCTTTTTAATGGCTGTACCTGAATGTGGGGGTGTAAATCTGGTCATGTCAGGTGTGTGTCAACATATCAGTTATTAGTATAATAGCACATTCGAAAGTGACTTTGCATTATCAAAAATGTATCAGCTAATACATACACTGCATTATAACCTCACCTTGGCCCTGTCGATTTAAGCCGTGCTAGCTGCATGGCGATGCCAATGAACTGCTATTAAACATTGCACAGACGTTCATAGTCCCCAGAGGGTGACTCCTTATATCACTGATCTTTCATCTAGTGCCACTGGCAGGTCAAAGTTGTCTCTCGATCATATGCCAGATGGGTTTGTGCCAAATATTACACACATTTTTACACATATTGCACAATTCTAACAACCTCTTTTTGTCCGAAATGTGTTTTTTTTTGCTAATTTGCTAATGTTAGTGTGCTAACATTAGCATGTTAATTGTCATTTTAGCTTTTTTTTTTTTTTGCTCGAAGTACCAGTTACAAAGCTGCTAGCATGGCTGTATTGTGGTCATGCTGGGAATTTTCCGAAGGAGAGTTGGCAGAACTGATTAAAATGAAGATGCTGGTTGAATTGTTTGGGCAAAGCTGCCATATAGTCTTTGTGTACTGTTCTTACAGTAATGGAAAGTCTGATGGAGGCTTTGCAGGTGAAAACACAATGCACAGAGGGTCACAGGCTGGACCCCAGGAAGACTAGCGGACGTTGTGGTGTTAGCTAACGGGGATACTAATAGGTACAGGGCTGTTTTGCCCTCTGGCCCCTAAACAGGTTAATCCGGCTATGTAAATCCTCTAATTAGTGCCTATAATCATTAAATACTTAGAATGACTTACCTAACCCCGACCCCATTTCTTAATCGTCTGAATAACAACATAAACACACACAGGCAACCGTGATCTCTGAGTGAGTATGAGTGTGGGCCGTGGTGCTGGGTCGGTGGGTTTGGTGGGGGGCTGGTATGTAGAACAGACTCAGGGAGAGAATGCCAGGTAAAACTGTCTGCCAAATACTTCTGTTTGATGATGTAGCTGCAATAGTGACTCATCGCAAAGACAAATCAGTGGATGAATTGTTTATGAAATGTATCTGATGGTATTAAAATGATAAACTGCCTCTCAGCTTGGTGGCGTTGTACATTCAGAGGTGTGTTGCAGCATGTCAGGAAATAAAGGCTATGTGCTTATTTATGCAGAGGAGATTCCTCTTTCTATTTTGAGTAGGAGGACTACCTCTGTCTGTTTTTCTCACCGTCCCATCTACTGCTGCAAAATGGAGCACCCTAAAAGGCTCATTGTGACTACCAGGCCAAAAAACCCTGCCTCCTAAATGTTTCCCAGAACAAATCAAAACTGCTTTGTGTCTGCTGCTGCATTTTTAGAGGTTATTCAAAGAATTAGGGCAGCTTGTCATCAGCCCAAGGGTTATGGAGAAAAGAGAACTCTTGAGTGATCTCGGAACTGCTCATTCGTCTCTATTCTTCATGCTATAGATGGAGTGTCAGTATGCCTAAAATGTGCATCCGTCATGGTTTCTTTCCTTCTTCCCTGCAGTTCCTCCAGTCATCCTGAGACTGGCTGAGCCAGAGCAGCGTCATGATACCTGCATCGAGTTCACGGTTCGGGGTTACCCCCATCCAAAGCTGCGCTGGTTCCACAAGCAAGAGGAAATTCAACAGAACGACTACATCCGAACTGAGATGGACTTCTACCAGGACTATCTGGAGGGCTGTCTCACCTTCCAGAACCCAACGCACATCAACAACGGCAACTACACTCTAGAGGCCAGCAACGTCCTTGGAACAGTCACCAAGACAGTGTATGGTCACTTCCTCATGGCCCCGGGCATAGATGAAGGTGAGTTGATCTTTTCTGCTTCGTAGTTAATCCTCCATGTGCCTGTGGTTGATGGCTGGCCCACTATTGGCAGCTGGTATCACTGATGTCCCCATAATCCCAATTCAGATAATACTTGCTGGTAAAATGGCATTTATACAGGGGTTATTAGCACATTTTAAGTGCCTGGACATCGCCTTCCTTCTTCTGGATTTAAATAAGAATAAAGCACCGGAGAAAAGGAAGAAATCCTGCCAAGAAACTCCCTGATTCCCACCAGAGCTCACATGACCCACTTTTTGGGGTAGCTGCATGATTGGAACAAGTCTCTGACTAGTCCTAATTTCTTGTTTAAACTACCGGTTGTATTAATTACAGGTTCCGCTCTAGGTGGAGGAACCATTGGGAGCCTTTGGCTTTTATTAAAATCTCCCTTCACAGGGTGCAGGTTGTGGAGCTGATCCCTGCTGGCTGGATCACAGCCAGGGTTCATCCACAGTTCAGTCAGGTAGATTGTTCGCTTGCAGTTCATTTTGAGTTCACAGGCAGGGGAATAAACCCACAAAGACTGGCAAATTTCTCCCCATGGTCAATATTCCAAGGTTAATACCTTGTGTCAATTTATTGACGTAGCGTGACTTTCTCTGTCTCCTCTTTTGCAGAAGTAGTGGAACTAGGTGAGTATTTCTATTTTACAATTTCACCCTGCTATTTCTTCTTTTTTTATTTGTTTTTTATGTGTTTGTTTACTGTCAATATGCAAACACACACACACACACACACACACACACACACATTAGTGGAATATTGTGTTTGCGATGGTAACCATGGAGAAATTTGCTCACTTTGTGTTGCATTTCAGTTTTCTGGACCCTGAACGTGTTCCTGAATCAGGAAAAAGGAATAGGTTGCTAATGACAGCCTTCGTACTGAGTGCCATATGCTTTTTGCTCAGGGGCATCTCAAGTTGTTGCGAAAGTGTGGGAAGCATGCGTGGATCATCCCAGCCAGTCAAGAGATTTGAACTGGCAACCTCTGAGTCAAAAACCTGCTTTTCTTCAAGTTTCTGGGGTCAATGTTGAGTCGTCACACCATACACCCCGGTGTCATGTTATTGTCCATGCTATTGTAGCCTCTACAGTGGGGCAGTAGATTTACGGGGAAATTTGATGCTTCAGGTGATGCTTCAATGACGCCCTCCTTTATCTTCATACGTTCTCACAGTGAGCTGTCCTCTACAACCACACTATACGTCTGCTGGTTAGCATGCAGCTCTACTTGAGCAGCTCGGCTTTGATGCCTTGGTCAAGCGCTCGCTAAGCCTGTTGACACCTGTTTGAGATTTACCACTGTAGCCCTTCATAATTTGAAGCAATGGGACTTTTGTTTCAGACAAGGTACTCTTTATAGCACGTACCCATCAGCGACCACTGAAGTGATTGTATCACTTAATAAGCTCATAACATTAGCCAGTGGTATCTCCATGAGTTGGTTGAATATGCTGAGTCATTTTAACACAAGACGTGTCTTAAATATGCTATTGATTGCTACATCCACAATATTCTAGCATGTTTGATGGTAGAAAAAATGTGAGATCAGACTGTTGCTTCACCCCGTTTGGCTGATGTGAGAGTTAGATGTTGGATTTCTGCTTTACTGTTTTACATTTCAAAGAGTGGGTTTGACTTTTCATGTCACAAGTGAAAAAGCCTTTTGAACGAAACTAAGTATACCGTGTCTGAGGTTAGTGAAATGAGAGAAAGAGAACTACCAAGCTAACATTAGCCTTAACTTTGACATAGCAGCTTCCAGGACCGGCTCCCATCCAGTGGGTATATATATATACACTGAGGATATGATACCGTTAAGTTGGGCAAAAGATTACCGCCAAATGCAAAAACAAGGCAGGCCGGTAAAGTAACTATAAACAAACAGTTTTAAGGGGCAAATCTGAGAACTATCGATGAACAAAATTATAAAAACTAAATAAAGTCCACACCAAAGAAGCACTGTGAACACAGGCAGGAACACATGGTCGCAAAACAGGACCGGAGAACAGAGAACGCTGGACTGATGTGGGGAAAGAGACGAACCAATAGAGAGTGAGGAGAAAACACAGGCTTAAGTACATGGAATGATTAAATAATATAACCCAGGTTAGCAGGAAATAGGGGAGGAAAACAGACAAAGACAGGAAGTGGAAGGAATTTTCCAAACCAAAAATCCAAACCATGACAATAATAATTAACACAATCTACGACCCACCAAAATAATGTAGGCTAGTAATGCCGATTTACTACTGTTGGTAGTATTCTATTTCAGCCTTTGTTAGAGCAGAGTGGATTCAACACGCTGTTTAATCCTTTCTTTTCGCTTCACCTCTTGTGTTTTTGGTTAAAAAAAGACAACACCCTCTGGACTCATTCTCTTTAATGCGAGTCGTATTAGCAGCTCTGTGTGCATAACCCCTAACTGATCCTCTCTAACCCTTAACTAACCAGCCAGGTGCTAACAAGCTAGTTTCCCACCTTTTTAGCCGGTGATGTGTGAGTGTTTGTGAAGCGGCGAGTGCAGTCATATTGCTGGACCGATGCTCTGGCCCGCTCTAACACTGCTTCGTAAATCTCCTGTGTGTGATGTGTGGTTTGGCCTCAGGCTGTTGTGGCAGCCTCCTCACAGTTGACGGCTTTAACAAAGTAGGCTGGTCTGATCTCTGACCTTCATCAGCGTCTTCTTCCATCTCCATATGAGACCATTCTTTCTAATCAGCCATGGATTATAAAGCTGCAGCACAGGCCAGGGATGGAGACGGATGGACGCTGGCTCTGCGGCGAGCTGCATTAGGCGGGCAGAGACTGAATGTCGCCACACATACGCACACACTCACACAGCTGCTGGGAGAGCGGCAGGTGAGGGAGAGATGTTTGGATGATGAGAGTGTGAAACATTATAGTAGCGGTGTGTGAGGGAGTCCAGGCGTAGAAGGAAGACTGACAGGCTGAGTGATACGCATACTGCTGAGGAGAGAGGAGGGCAGAGGGAGGAGAGGAGCGCGGGATGAAGGCTGGGGAGGAGGGACAGAGAGATGGTGGTTAGGGCACACACACTCACACACAGAGCAGTGCACTTTAGTGTACTGTGTGTGTCTGCGCCAGTGGCAGTCAGTCTACCATGTGGCCATTAATTTGCCCACAATTACTCTCTGATGTCCTGGCTGGAGGCCTCAGACTGGAGTTTCTCTGACACCAGCTCATTTCGTTTCATGGCTCTGTCTCTGTCCTCCCCTCCTTACACTCCCCAGACCTCTGCCCTTTGCCAAAACTTGTGTTTGTAAAGGTGTGACACATAGCACTTTATCATCAGGAAATGGAGTTCGGGATAATTCTGAGACATTGACTTTCGTCCAGCTTCACCTCCATCTGAATATCTGAGTCAGATTTTTCAGGATAAAGATGTCGAGTTTGAGTTTGTTCTTCATTTTATCTGATTTAACATGTTTTTCCCCAAGCTGTGTGAACTTTCTTCTGTTTTTTTCCCCTCTTGTGTAATTGTATATAATTCTAAAGCAGCCTGTTTTTAATTACTCCGTGTCTTTGTGTATTGTATATACAAGCACCAGCATGCATTTGTGCAATAATGAAAACCCCCAAATGTTCTTTCTGTTTGCTCAACCTGAGGCTCGGGTCTGACAAAAACACATTTGTTATCAACCCTGAGACAGGTGACAGACTTGAGTGTATATTCAAGCCTGTCAAGACTTCTACCTGAACGCCTTTTTTCAGCCTCTAGACATAAAAAATGCATTGTTCATCAATATAGTCTGACATTATCTCAACCTTCAGTGGCACAGAACAGGTGCAAGGTGAGGTTCTTCCTTGACGTGAGCCCGCTTCCCAGAAGGGGGGCAGTTTCAGTCCAATCTACTTCAATACTCTTATATATATATATATATATATAGGAGGGATTGCATATTCTTTAATGAAATGATTTGTCCTTCACTATACATAGCTGTGTGAGTAAACCACAGCCATTAAAGGTTTACTTTCAATCACTGATGCCTGTCTTGTGTTTCTGTGCCGCAGTTACTCCGACGCCATCGGACGAAGCAACCCGACCAGATGAAGATACATTTGGGGTGAGTTTCTCTCCTTAATGATGTTGATGAAACAGCTGCTGGAGTTGTTGCCCTTGGACTCAACAGAGAGCCACTGTGTGTTTCAGCACAAATGAAACTGCTTCTTATTTGTCAAAGGACCCTTGTAGGGGTTTGTACTGTGTGCTGACATGCAGCGCAGAGGCACAGAGACTACAATACATCAAACCCGTGGTACAGTCATTTTTCAAAGTTGTGTGTTTGGACACTAATGATGTTGACGATGGTAACAGTGTGTGCTGCTGTTTTGAAATGTTACGTAATGTGGGGACTCTGTACAGTTTGTGAAACCGACCCTGGTGAGTTATTCCACTGTAGATAGAAACAGATGCTAGCACTACCATGGTTAATGGACTCTTTTAATGACAGACATTTGGACTTGCTATAGCAGGAGAAGCACAGCTGTAAGTAATGACATTAGCTTCAGTCAGTGGTAAAGATCCAGTTTCCTCGTAATGTGCATGCTTGGGTCACTGGCATGTCTTACTGGGAAAGCTAAATGGAGTTGTTAGTGTAATTTAGTTGATATAAAGTGTAATTAATTACGCTTGTGGTTTTCCTGTTATTGCAAAATCCAAACATCTGCTCTGAAAAAGGTTTAAAGGGGCTAAACATAAGAATTTTAGTTGAAAACAGTCAACAAAAAATGAAATAACTGAAAATATGAACAGAATGTGAGGAAAAAGCCGTTTTTACATTATAATGTGTATGTTTTGTGTATATGTGCTAAAGTTAGCATGCTAACCATCTAACCCCTCGGTCCAAAACCCCTGCGAACAGGGACACACTAACCCTGGTCCCCGAGCTCCCAGTCCAAACCGCTAGCTGCGCAGCTAACTGAGCTAATGGCTATTGATTACAGCGTAAACAAAACCAGGCTTCTTTTTTGTCTTGGCCTGCTAGCGCTGATATGGCTAAAGGGACTCTAACAGACAGACTTCATTAGCTTGCAGGTTTCCTTTTAGCATTAGGCTAGAAGAGAGAATGCTTTTGGGATGACGACTAATCAATGGTAGTCTCTGGAGAAGGGTTGCTGGAGTACTGTATGATGATGATGATGATGATGAGGGGGAGGAGTCAGCCTTGTGATTTTAGCTGCTACCTGTTTTAGTTCAAAATTGCACTGACAGTCTTAGTCTGCCTGTAGATGAGAATGATTCATTTAAATAACATTCTGTCAACTGGAATACATCTCAATCAAAACACGTGTAACCGTTTTTTCCAGCCTGCTGTAATCTGTGAGGAAGCAGTAGTCACGATCTAGTGGATTAAACTGATTCACAGTATTTAGGTGATCAGAAATCTCCAAAGGATTATGTATGATGTGATCACAGTCGCCTGAGCCTGACGCAGCACTTCATTTCTCCCAGGTTTCCATCGCTGTGGGTTTGGCGGGCTTCGCTTGTGTCCTCCTCCTCGTCCTTTTTGTTCTGATCAACAAATATGGCAGACGCTCCAAATTCGGTATGAAAGGTAAGTCCACTCGAATAGTCAGGCGTTCAGAAAGGCAGACGTGCAATTAGCTTTGTTTATCGCCTTTCTGCCAGTTGCATCACTGTGCAGAATCCATTCCTCCAGCTAATCTTTTTTTCAAAAACCTTTGTTCACCAGAAAGATGTACATGCAGCTGCTGCAGAAGTCTTTTTTACTGCATGCTTACAGAAGTGCTCCTGCTCTCAAGTCATACTGTATCCCCAGGAGGACTCATTTGGAGAAATAAAGCGTGTTCCCCTTTGGAAAGGACAATTAATGGTCTGTGTGATGGTACAGGACTCTACAGTTGGTGCTGTAGGCTACACGTAGTTTAGGCCATATATATGCAGCCATACATGTATAGACAACTGGATCAATACCAAAGGAAAGTGTGCATTCAAACGGGGTCATACATTCGGTGCGACTTCTATAGGGAGCGATTGCGGAAGGATTTCCTGAATTAATTAGTGGACTCACTGCTGTCGATCATGCTGAGGATTTCAATAGGATTAATGTGGCTTTTGTGCATGCTGAGCTTTCATTTTGTGTCAGCTCCAGGTTTTGCTTGTCTCTCTGGCATTGGCGTTCTGGAAGAGGCAAAAGCAGTGGTAAGGCTGATCTAGGAACAGAGAGCAGAGCGGAGAGGAGAGCGCTGATGGCAGATCAGGTCCCGCGGTTCGGGTTAAGTGTTTGCCCACCCAGCTACAGCTCTTATCAGTTGGCAGTCGCAGCATCAGCTTGTGTTTAGTGATTTGCGGTGGGCTATCCTGTCCCCGTGTCCCTCTTTGACAGGACGCATTGACAGGTTGTGATCTGTCTCCATGTGCATTTCTTCTTCTGTGCTGGTGTTATTTA
Source organism: Diplodus puntazzo (assembly GCA_963678695.2). Lineage (NCBI taxonomy): Eukaryota > Metazoa > Chordata > Actinopteri > Spariformes > Sparidae > Diplodus > Diplodus puntazzo. The sequence continues at coordinate 38,609,672 of OZ023155.1, read as the reverse complement.
GATTCACTCAGCTCTTTTCTTTCCATTTTCAGTATTTGTCACTTTTTCTCTTGCAGCTAAATATGTTGGAATAACATTCCACTGTGACCCAACACCTCCAACCATGCATGTTCTTCCATTTACACCCTAAGCATGGTGTAAAGTAGCATTAGCCGCTGCCAACCCTTAATTAGCTACTTTACCGGATTAGAGTTCGTTACTTACCTCGGTAAAAACTCTCCGCTCTAATTATTTAGGGGGTGGCAATTATTGCATTGACCTAAAGCTGCCGCTAATCAAGGATGAGTCTTATAGTTAATGAGGCTCTACAGGCGTGTTTATAATGCCATGGCAAGCCGTATGAATTTAAGCTGTGCTGCCATGCTGGTTCTGCACAAAGGAAACATCACAAACCCAGATAAAAGATGAACGATAGGAAAAGGACAGTGTTGCGCATAGATCACAAACTGCACATCCCAAACTCCTCAACATGACAGCGGTTTGACACGGCAGACAGAGGGGGAACGCAGGGCTGCAGCACCGGACAATATGAGCAAACTGATGTGTTTTTTGATCATTAAAGCACGTAAACCTATTCTAGTTGTAACTCAAAATAACATTATGACCCTGAGAATTAGCATAATGACTCCTTTAATTGGTGCCACACTTGTTTGCTAATGATGCCTCCTCTGTGCAGTAACTCTCCTTTTTATCTGAGGCGCCTTCATGCAGAAGGTGACAATACATTTCACACACAACAACCTGGCTGAATATTTATAACATCCGTCCACAACAATGTAAAAACCATGTAAAACTTCTGTGTTAGCTCACTGCTGTATTTTTACACTGTGTGTAATAAAAGGAGGCCACATTGCTTGCAGCACTGAGAGCTTAGCATGTTTTAATGCTCAAAGTGCCCGATGTTACTGTAGGAGTTATTTCAACTCTTAGCAAAAGGGCACTTCAAAATGCAGTTTCAGTACTCTCCAAGCAGGAGCGGTGAAGAGCATAATTTATCTTCTTGATGGCAAGGTCCAAAGTCCTCTTGGACGCTGTAGGGCATTTTTTAAAAATTGCATTGTTGGGATATCTCGCTGAGCGCCGTGTTGTTCTCCAGCAACACTCACTGCATCGTATAATATTTTAAGATTGCTCAAGGGTGCCTCAAAGTTTTTTGTCAGGAGAGTGTAAAACATTCCTCATGCATTTCTCTCTGCTCTGATTTGTAATTAGAGACAAGCTGCTTCTTCCAAGGTAACAAATAGTTTCACATATAACTGCAGTAAAAAGAAGCACGATGAAGGTTGAGCCATTACCGCTAATGTTAATTTTAGCCTTTTTTTTAAATTGATGTTTTACATTATAGTCAGTGTTATATGGATGTGCTGCAGTATTGTGCAGGATGATTTCATTCATTGCTGTTTCTGCAGTAGAGATGCTTCTGTCTGCACTGTCACTGTGAGTGATTGAGGGTTTAAAAGACTTAAAGAGAGGTGATGTCAGTATGGACTCTTTCAGGACCTCACGCTGTTCTGTACAAAGGCCTGATTTGTCCAATGTTCAAGTGTGTGTGTGTGTGTCATCCCCTCCCTCTCTTGTTCTGGAGAATCAGCTGGAAGGCCTAAAGAAGTCATTACCTTTGGATGGAGCCATAATGGATTTTCGCTCCACTAAATCACTGTGGCTCTTTTGGCTGTTGGAGTTTGATCACCGACCGTTTCTGGGCATCCAATAAAAACTCTGTTTTTCTTTTTTTTTTCTTTCTTTTATGTGGCTGGAGTGTGTGTGTGTGTGTGTGTGTGTTTGTGTGCATGTGTGTGAGTGTGTGTTGGCTACATTCAATTGATTTGCTAGCAATTCAAGGCCCACCGCCAGGTCGGTCCACTGACTCCGTTGCATTTACAGCTCTGACTGATATACTCCAGCTCAGTTTATATGGTTGTAATTGTGGTTTTATGAAAGATACTTTGCCTGTCCGCATGTGTGTGTGTGTGTGTGTGTGTGTGTGTGTGTGTGTGTGTGTGTGTGTGTGTGTGTGTGTGTGTGCGTGTGTGCGCACATGGGTGCATGTGAAAATGGACTCGTACTGTAAAAACCTGTTGCCCTGATCAATATGTTGTCAGCTTACCTCCCAGCTAAAATATCTTGCTGTCTAAGCAGCAGGCTCATCTTTCAAATTGTGATTCACACCAGTGGGTTTTGAAGTGTCTCTCACACGGGTTTTTGTCAGCAGGGAATCAATAATGCTTCTTTAGAAAAAGACACTCAGCATGTCAGTAATAAGTATTATGCTCCCCTGTCATCTTTTCTTATGTCCTGATAGAAAAGTACCCCACCCCTGCTGCTGTAAGTGCAACCAATATATAACAAAATGTATATCATTTTGTCATCTGTACTATCTCCCAGACCAGACATTTCCCTTTTGTGTGAAGGCCTGTTGGGTGCACCACCTATTTTCAGAGTGGGTGCAGTAGACCTGTCTGTTGAAACTGTACCTGCCTGCAAAAACACTAACAAGCCTCAGATTCACTAAAATAATTACGATAATACAGACATTCCTATTAGCTGACTGTCTCTGTCAGATACTTCTGTCATCATAACAATACAGTGACTTACCCAGATATGAATTTTGGAAATCAAACCATTCTGAACTCATTTGCAGGGTCCCAAAAGGACTTAGGAATCAATGCCACACTGTGCTGCATCCTGAGTATTTCTGGGGCTCATCCACGACGGTGGTTGGCAGCTGCTGTGTGTTTATATAAGGAGCAGATGATACAGGAACTATTTTTGGCCACATTTCACAGCAGAGTTTATGCTGAAAATATACTGCGAGGAAACAAAGGTAACGTGTCAGCACGAAGTGACAGTTGATGGTAGGACTGAGTGACATTAATGTTAGGAAGTCCAGACAGTTTCAATCAGTATTTGACCGATGAAAGTTTTCCTGAACCAAGTCGAGAAAAACTTATATATTACATATTTTCTTTATATTGCATGTTTGTCAAGAAACAGTGATTTTTAGTTTGATGTGGATGTCATTAATAAATGTGTATGTGCAAAGCTGTACGGCTCCCTTTAGGTGGTACAGTACATCCTAAAATTGACCACTGAAATTTGATCACTTCAAAAAACAAAAACAAATCAGAGTTAAATGTGATGGATGACACCAGCTATTTCCCCTCTGGGTACTTTCCCGATCCACTTTTAAAGGAGTAGCTTGAGATGTTTGAAAATGTGTGTAACAGCTGTTTATCTGCCTGTTTCTGTCACTACGCTCAGTTTAAGTTAACCTGCAGCCAGCCGTTGTTTCATATTGCGTGTAAATGTAATCTTTTATTTTTTAAGTTGTTGTTTTATGGCAAGTTACATGCCAAGGCAATTTTCATTATCAAGGCCAGGTGCAGTGACTTCCTGGAGTCTCCGCTGGGTGCGCATGCTGTATTACAAGACTCCAGGAATTCATGGTACCTAGGTAAGAAACAGTCTGGCATAAAACCACCCTTACATGGGCTTTATGTAACAATTATGTGCATGTATAACTCACTTTTTTATTGGCTGTATGTCTGTAGTTTGTTATGCAATGTGGAAAAATGAGACCTTCCCCATCTCTGTCAGTTGCCTACAGGCCTGTAGATGATGTGTTTAAGGTGTTTAATGCTTCTGGACGGTGAATTTATTTGTCAAGGACTCGGGTTGGGTTTCCACAGCAGTCCAAATGATTTGACTTTATGCACATTGATGACTCGTTTGACTCGTCTCAGTGCCTCTCTCTCTGCTCAGCTAACAGAGAACAACAGTGGCTAACCTTAGTTTAGAAATGGAAACTAACGCCTGGCTTCCAGCAGATTAATTTGACAGAGCCCCTTTAAAATCCCCACATTTATAGCCTGAAAGGGCTTTGTCACCTCCAGACAGAGCTAGGCTAGCTGTTTCCTCCTGTTTCTCGTCTTTATGCTAAGCTAAGCTAACCAGTTGCTGGCATTAGCTTGCCATACAGACAACGGCAGGGTATTCATCTTCTCCTCCAGCTCTTGACGTGGAAGCAAATAAGTGCATTTTCCAAAATTAAATGTATGATTACATGTTTACACTGAGGCCGGCTTCATACAGCAGACAAACTGCCCCTTCAGGCCGGTGTGCCTGTTGGATGAATTACTCTCAGGTCTGTAGCAGCAGAATGCATCTGAAAATGTGTCCCTCGGTCTTTAACCCTATTAACACTATGAGAGTGAAAATGCTGACCGAAGCAAATGACTGACTCGTAAATGCTGAGACACCAAGAAGTCAGGGTTAGATGAAGTGGAGTCTGAGGGACCAGGCAGAGGGTTACCTGTAAGTCAAGGTGAGCAGACACTGTTCAGATTAAATTAAACGTACAGTCTAGCTGTTAAATTGACACTGTTGCTCAGAGTGCGCAGGTCGGATTCTTTCTCAAGTTGTGAGAACTGAACCTGTGACAGTTTGGAGCCGCTGGCCAATCTGCTCTCATTACAATTTTGACTTGATCAGCTTCGGCAGTTCTCAGGTTCTTAGGCGTACAGATGGACATGTACATAAATCACAGCGATGCCCACCAACACACTGATGCACACTGACACACACACACACACACACACACACACACCTCTGCTGACTCACACACATACTCACACACAAACAGTACCCCGCGGCAGTCTGCTAGCCTCTGTGATCCAGGCGTGTGTGTCAGGGCGGCTTACCCTCGTCTCCGCTACATTACCTGAACCAGGCCTGGGGATGATCAGCCCACACACACACACACAGACACACACACACACACACATGCACTGCAGCATTTACCGCTTCACTGCTTTGCTTGGCCTCCAGTGGCCGGAGTGAGCTCAGCCGCCAAGCAGTGAGACACGTTCGTCTACAGACAGATGGGCAGACAGACACCGCTGAAATGTGCCGAGACAAACGTCAAGCAAATTGTCAGAAAATAGTCTTTGAATGAAATGAGATTTACATGCCTTCATTAGTTTGGATTTGTTTGGTGAGGAAACTGAAACTAACATCTGATTCTGTCCATCATGAGTCATAAATGTAACAGTTGGTTTTTTCACTCAAGTACACTGCTATTTTCAGGTACTTCTACCTAAACATTCTGCCACTAAATGTTGCATTCCATCTCCCCCTTTCCATTGTATTCATGAAACGACATTGATGTGTTTCCCAATCAACCATCCCCTCGAGTGGTTGCATCAGCTCGCTGCCGCGGGGTAGGGTTTGTGCGTGAGTATGTGTGTGTCAGTTGTTGGTAGGCATCTCTGCGATTTATGTTAACATTAGCAAGCAAAAGTAGGATAACGTTGGTAACACTATCTAACATTAACGTTGCTAAGACTGGCAACTACAAGACTACCATGTTGAACGCTGACAAAACACCGATATCATGTGATACGAATGGCGTTATACTACCGCCTGACAAACGTTGCTATGAGCTTGGACCAACTGTCAGAATTCTTACGCAGAGACAAACAAAACAATCATTTTTACGTGACAAACATTGAAACAGTTGTTACCCTGCACCTTTCTGCACGGTCTGTAGATGTATTATTTGAAAAAAAAAAAATTGTCTACATAAAAATGTTCTTAATATGACATTTAAAATGCTGTCTAATTCTAATATGTAAGTGATAATAATGATATGAAAGTATCACATATAAAGGTAAAATGGCTGATATTATAAATGTTTTATTCAAGCTTCTAAAGATACAAACAGTTGGACAGTTTTATACAGTACATTCCATAATTATAACTTATCTCCACATTAGCAAATGTAGCGTATTTTTATGTGATAATTAAGTCACAGAGGGCAGAGAAGTGCTAACACATTAGCACTCTCACTAATCGTGTGCAGATGGAGACTTTTAAATGCAGGGGACTAAATGTTTGGCCCTCCTCGTTCCGGACAGCTGTTTTAGGGTCATCTCAAGCCCCTTTGAGCTACAGTCTATGAGACTGATTCAGTATTCATGCGTGTACATAATTGTTGAAAATAACATTTAAAAAAAAGTTTTGCTTTAGCTGTGAACAACATAGTTTCTTAAAAACATGTTCGTTTAGAATTCCACCTCAAGGACATTTATTAACATTTTCTTTCTTCAGTTAGGTTTTTCTAATTTTAAACATCAAAGCACAAGTAGAAAATCCTCTTCTTCGTCACAGAGATGCAGATCACAGACCTCTTGTCTTTCCTGCACGAATGGTGTTGCTCAGTTGCTGCAGCGTCTGGAGTCTTGATTGGCTGAAGCTCATTCTTGTAAGCGCGTGCAGCAGATGGGGACTTCCGAGAAAACAGCAACAGGCACACTAGCAAGTGTGTCTCTCTCTTCTCAAGTGTTCCTCCTTGTATCTCTTCCTGGAAAAGAAGGAGGTAAAGTTCACCCTCCATCATCTCTATCGTCACACTGTGTTTTTCCCACTAATCCTGCCACGGATGCCTCAAACCGCCAGTGCTCTTAGTGAACCCTAAAGGGATTTGGATACTGTCTGCAACCTTTCAGCCACATGATCTCACCTGTTTTTCCTTAGTTCTCTTTGCACCTTGCATATAGAATGAAAATACCAAAAAATAAAAAATAAAAAAAATAAAAAAAGGGCTTTTCACATATTTATCTCTTTTAAAAGTTGCATGAGAGCCCCTTCGTGGGAGTTTGCTGCTGTCTTCCCCTGGATGGGTGTAGAGAGCAGGGTGGCCTGAGGTTGATGCCGTGGACGAGGTGTTCCTGGTACAAATAGGATTCCTCTTTTTTTCTTTTCTTTTCTTTTTGACTCTGGACTGTCAGCACAAGCCTCCTAATAGCTAAGTGCCTTCTGTCCTCTGTATCGTTCAGCAGAGGTGCTCGCTGCCCTGCTGTGCTGCGCATCGTAAAGTAACTCCCAGTAAAAGGCCAGGCTGGCAGAGTGGGCTCTCTGAATGCACTCTGAATGGGTGTTTGGAAGCTTTCTTCCCTTTTAAGCCTTTGCTATCAATAGTTCAGAAGGTTGTCCGCGGTCTTGTGCGTTTAATAATAGCTTAATATAGTGTCTTTAAAATTTCAAGATATGGCAGAAAACAGATGTAGGAGTGGAAGAAGAAGCTCACTTTTCTTACTGCTGCAGCAGTTTAGCTTCATACCCAGAGGGAACCGCTCAGAAAATATCACGTTTGCTCCTTTTTTCAGCCATAGACACCAAAAAAAAGCTAGTGTGAGAGGGACACTTTGGTTTATAATGAATACAAATGTAGTTTACAATCCAAGCCATTTAAGAGGCTGAGCTGTCTTCACTGCAAACTGAACAATAGGAGCATGAAAATGCATCAGGGACAACTTCTGCACTTCCATGTTTCAATTAGTATTGATCTGGAAAACTCTTCAACTGGCGCTCTGTTCATTGTGTTCTGTTTCTGAAATGGAGTAGATAATAGATGTTGTGAGAATGAAACCGTCTCCGTGCTTTTGTTCTGATACCAGTCCAATCGAGTGTGTTGGTATTGTTTACCTGAGAACAATGCGCAATCATTATTGCGTTCTCACACTGTTTTAAAAGCTTTATTTAGCTCATGGCGGCGCTTCATTTCTTAATATTTATCCCTGTGCAGCACACCCACAGTCTTTTGTCAAGCTTTTACTGCTGGCTGTGGTTTTTTTTTAAAGACTTAAATTCAAATTGACAGTAGGCTAACAAGGAGGAGAATCGTATAATTAACTTCCTGCCAAAATTCATGTGCCTGGAATTAAAACACCTCTCTAGCCACTGAGATTCTGCTTCGTCATGTCAAACGCATGTTTGGCACCGACCGGAGAGAGATAGGGAGTATTACATTTTCTCCATAAGTAATCATAAACACGTTTATTTCCTTCTTGAACTCTCATTCAACCTCCCAACCATACCGTGCATCCCCTATCCTGGAGGACTTTTGCTAATGGTTATTGCTCTCATATTTTCTGCAATTTACATGAGGCCTTGAAACAGACTCGCACCGTATAGTGCTGATGAGTTTCCACCAAGTTAATGAGCATGGAGGGACGTGGAGTCTCACCAAACAGCCCATTTGGAGTACAGTGAACTCAGCTTGGACAGCATCCTCACGGTTTGTAATGCAGGACTGAGCGTTCCCTGTCTGCCTCACAGTGTCGGCAGGAGGTGTTTCAAATTGCTGCTCTTGTTGTTACCATTAAAAAAAGTCATGTTAAAGCCGGGTTGGGGCTGAAAAAAAAAAATATAAAAAAGCCTGGCTCAAATTAGAGAAGTCAAGAAAGTGCTTCCTCAACCGCCGTGGGCGATAACTGTCTGTAGAGACGGTAACCTGCACTGTAAAACTAGCCTGAACGAACAGGTGTAGCTCCGTCATAAACCTCCAGCTCAACATTACAGCCCTTTGTTTCCCTGCAGGAGCCTCTGGCAGGACTCCAGCTGGGATTCTGTGCTTGTGGAGAATGCTGCTTTCTTTGCTTTCTATACCGCTGCGACACAGCATCCAGTCAGAGGTGGGAAGGTGGTTTTCAGGGTCTTGAGACGATATTCCTGCCCAATCTTTTTTTTTTAAGACGGAAAAGGAGAGAAGCATGCTTTGAAGGTTTTTTAGCCCCCTCTCTAACCACTAGTTAATTCAGTGTGAATTTTAGCCACCGGCCCCGCAAACAGCTCGTATTATGTAACGGCCAAATGTAGGGTGCCGCATGCTCACTCCTACGCTGGAGAGGACTGTGATTCTTCTATACTGACAGATACAAAGTGCTAGCTGCTGCACTGAAATTACACTTTTTTAATACATCAGTGATGATGTGACAGTATGTTTAATAAAGAGCAGCATTCTATATAACAGTGGGCATATTTACTACAGCATATATAATCATGACAATATTGTAAATATTAAATCATAGGTTTGATATTGCCCCCCGTCTTCTATGATGTATCTTTAACAGTGGGAGGATTCTCCAGATCTGGAAAGCCACAGCACTATATATACATTTAATATCAGCATATTCTGCTCTATGTTTAAAGGCGACACATTCTGCTCTGTATTATATAACAGTAAAAGTATTTCAATGTGGGTACACATAAAGAGGATCTAATGAATCATAACTGTTATAATGACAGTACTGTACTGCATGTAATAAGATCATATGGCTGAAGCATCTTTGAGTATCAATAAAATGTATTAAGGCGGGGCGATATCAGAGGTGAGAAGTAGCTAAGTACAAAAACTCTTCATGAGTAGAATTTTCAGGTATCTGTACTTGAGTTGATCATTTTTGACTTTCACTCCTTACATGTGAACACAAAGATCTTCACTCTCTGCTCCTCACGTTTTCAGAACAGGCTCGTGACTTTACTTTGGATCATCACCCAAAAGGTTTTTATTCTGGCCAGTATAACGATCGCAAGTTTTTCTCTCCTGAAACCAGTATTGGCATCGGCCTCAAAAGCTGCAGGTCAACTACAGTAAACTAAATATTGAGATGTATTAATGAAGCATAAACATATTGTAATATTACGTCATATCTCCCAGCCATAACACGTATTAATAGACCTTTTGCATTTTTTTTTATTAACGCTGTCATAATTCTACTATAGTATAATATGTTTTATAGTAAGTATTTTATAATATAGAATTTGTATAATAATATAGAATATATCGTACATAATAAACTATAGCTTTGTGTATTAGAATATAGACTTTTATAGTATAGTCTGACAGTGTAAGAAGTATTTAACTCTTTGTACATTTAAACATGTCAATATTGTTTTAGTGTTGTAGCAACATACAGAGTATTTCTGATTCTACAGTAATCATATAAGCTGTTCTGATATATTAATTCTGTAGTATATTCAATACTCAACAATGTATTGTATGTTGTATTTAAGCCACTGAAAACACTTCAAATGAAACGACAAAAAACTCTTGTTGAAAATAGCAGTGAAAAAATGTTGGAAATATTCCTGAATATAATCATTTAGAAGCTGCAGTTAGTGATGAACTGTCTGTACGTCTGGCTACAGTAACCCCCCACCTCTAGTTCCCATCCAGCACGCCTCGATTCATCAGGACCAGACCGCCTCCCAGCTGTTAAATATGGAGCCGTCCTTCCATCAGCCACACTCCTCATCTTCCTCAAATTCCCATCGGCTCATGTTCCCATCAGCCTCTCCCCAGTTTGCATTAACACACCTCTGGGACCGGCAGACCGCAGCCTCTCCGTTATAGATAGAGAGCGAGCCTCCATCTTCCATAAGGGTGGTTAAAGTTTGAGCTCTAGAGAGTAATTGTTGTGTAATCACAACTAGGGGATTAATTATTCATACAGCATGCACACACACACACACACACACACACACACACACACACACACACACACGGAACACATACACACAAATTGCTTCCTTCATCTCCCTGTCTCAGTGTCTCTGCTTCTCCTCTGTTTGTGTCTCTCTCCCTGTACCATTCTTTCCATATGTCTCTCTATCTTCTCATCTCCGTCTCTCTGTGCTCCCTCTCTCTTTCCACACTAATGGAGTTAGTGAGCACCGAGGATAAAACAATTAAAACAAAATTCATTTGAATGAATTAAAGAGCAGGGAGCTGCAGGAGCTGACACTTCTGAGGCAAGACGAATTATCCTGCATGGCTGGTTTAGTAGCATTTTACAGTGGCCCCGTCCCACCTCATTAACCTGTGTATTAACCCGTGGAGAAGAATTGTTAGTATACTATGATGCAAACAAGGTGGGGGGATGAGTGTGTGTGGAAGGAAACGTTGCCGCTCTGTGTTAGCATGACTCTGAACCCTTCTGATGAACTTGGTGGAGTAGCATGCAGCTGCTACCTGTGAGCCTCCCGACACCGTGCCGTGAATAACAAATCACCTTCAAGTCATCTCCATGCATTTTTCCAATGTTTTCTAGTGAGCAGCAACAAAAGATGCACAAGGTTTGCAGCCTGGCTTCTGAAAGACTTCAGAGGCTGTTAAGGAAATGCCAAGGCCATCTGTGCGGCTCTAAGAGGGTGTGAAATGAAGACGGAGAGTGTGTCACACTGCGATGAGAGGTCATTACTGGCTCCTCAAAGGCAGCAGATTATGTCAATTTTACAGGTCACAGTCTTTTGGGTCACAACATTTTTTATCCCCTTCGTCTCTGCGACACCCTAACACTTGATAATGAGTCCAGAAGTGTCTCCAGTTCAAATGTGCATTACGTGCCACGATGCTCGGGAAACAGCAGCTAAACGATGTGGCCAGATGGCATCGGGATGTTGCTTCCTGCACTCGGAGTCGCTGAAACAATCACTCTCTCCCTCCTGGCAGACTGTCACTTCATGTCTTTATATATGGCGTAATGACTGTTTACACTCTGCAGCGCTGTACTTCTTGCTAGCTCAATAGCATCGTTTTCATTTGACTAGGCTGTCTGTGAGGGACGGAGCGGCGCACGATGTTGACGGGGTCCACCTTGTGATTCCCTGCTGGTGTGTTCTTAAGCAAGACCCTGAAAGCGTTCTGAGCTCCTGCTGTTCTGCTGCTGACCCCGACCTCTGACATGTGAAAGGGGAGCAGGAGAAAACAGGATTCCACTGCAGGGAGCCATATATAGTTTCAGTGAGTCAGCCCTGCGTTAAAATAGCTCAGCGGGATGCGTTGGTGGGGGCGCGATGTTTAAGGTACAACTGAGACATGCGATCAGTTTGACCAAGGATTTTAAAGGCTTATCAGATACCAAAACACAGCACAGCAGCTGGTAATACTCAGAGACACAAGTCTAATTCAACATCTTTGGCCTTGATGATCTTGAGGCAAACAGTTGCAATACAACGTTCAATGCTAACTCTGGATTAATAGTTCAAACATCTGCTTGTAGGATCTATTCTTCTACCTGTTCTTGTTTCCAAACCGGTACACAACATCTGCACTCTTGTGTGCCACATTAGTGTGCTGCTCCACACTGACTCATAGTTTCTAAACGCAGAGTTTGTAGCCATTCATCTAGACTACAGAGGGCTTCTACAGATATACTGTGATGTATTAACCCCCAAAGACTGAGACATCCGGTGGGGACAAAAAAGCTATTTTTCTAAAATGTTAAATAACTTTTGAAGGACTAATCCTGTATGTGCTTTGATACCACTGTAAAGTGGAGTTTCTCAGCTTGGTAACACACATGTCTTGTTTGGGAAACGCATGTACTTTCTTTCTCTGGGCCAACGGACGAGCGCTGTAGCCAAACTACTTTTGTTGTTGTTCTGTGGATGATATATTAATCTGAAATTAGTCACCTTTTTTCTCCAGTGCCATCTTTTATGATTCAATATCGTTTTTTACTTACTCGTAACTCTTTTGGACACATCTACATGTTACAAAGAACTGCTGAGGATAATAATATAATACATGTGTGTAACATTCTTTAGGAAAGGTCAGATGAACTTGAAAGTCTAAAACATCCCAATACATATTTTTTCAACAACCAAACAAAAATTAACCTCCCAAAATTCTGACTGAGTTTAAAGTAAAGAAAACAACAAAACTCGTAAATGCACCCAATCTCAGACAAAGTCAATGTAAAATTGGGACTTTAAACGAGCCAGACTGAACCTTCAAGTACTCCTGAATCAAATGACTTATGGCACTTGATGCTGACTGCTGGAATAGGGTAGGAAAATCAAAGTAAATACAGGAAAGTCAGTCCTCCCGAAAATGGATTTGTGTCTGTAAATGTTCACTTGATTCTTCTGCGGTTTTCACTCTAACAGTGTATTCATGCTGCACCAAGACTTTATTTTTACCTCACATCACCAAACTCTGATGAAAATACCCCCAACATGCCACATTTAGTTTGAGTGACTGTACTTCCATCTACTCTCACAGAAATAGATCCCACTTTTGTAAAACTGAACCACGACGGGCCTTTTATAGGAGCAGCCAAAGGTCCGGTGCGTAGGATTCACTGATATCTAGTGGTGTGGATGCAGATTGTAACCGGCTTAATACCCCTCGCCTTCCGTATGGAGGCCACTATAAAGGCTAAAGGCAATCTCTAGAGCCTGTGTTTGGTTTGTCCATTCTGGGCTACTGTAGAAACGGTCGGTGCAACATGGTGGACTCCATGCTTCCGTAGCTATAAAAGACCTGTTCTACGGTAATGAAAATGCAACATTTCTTACTTTTGTCATGGTTTGGTTTTGTTTTATTCTTTAGACTTTATCCGATTATGTCATGTTTACTTCCTGTTTTCTCCTGTCTTTACCTTTTCCCACCCCTTTTCCTGCTCACCTGTCTTTCACTAGTATATCAGCCCACGTGTTAAAGTTTCAATTTCAGGTCATTATATGCTAATTAAAATCAAAAGTTTAAATATCATATTCTTTTTCTGCCAATAGATCCTCCCAAATCCTTCACACTGGACCTTTAGCAGTCATTCTTTAATAGTGAAAAACAGCTTTCCTAGAGGACTATCTTTCTCTCTGTTCCATTTAAAGTGCATTTGAGAGCCTTCTGAAAATCCAATAGGTGCTGTATTATCGCATTGTCGCTGTAATATTGCGTTTCAGCTGCTTGGCAAAGTGGCTTATTTCTGTGTTTAGGCTCCATGGCAGCTAACTGGCAGGGAGATAAACTCCATGCAGCCCAGGGGAGTGTGCTGATGATGAGCTAAACAAACAGGCTAACAGGCTAGCAGCGCTATGGTGCTACAGCACGACGGAGTCTGCTGAACACAGCATGTTACATACCCACGGAGAGCAAAGACAGAGGGGAGGAAATATGGGGGAAAGAGAGGAGAGGAGGAATGATGGAGTGTAGACAGAGGGAGGAGTGGAGGGGAGAAAATGAAGAGAGCAGAGGGAGGTGTTGAGGAGCTCTGACAGGCTGGCTCAGCTGGGTTTTAGCTAATGGGTGAACTGGCCTCTCTGCTGACACTCCTCTGTGACTGCTGGGGTGAACATTTCGCTGTAGTAAGTTCATTTTCTTTCACCAGGAGGCATCGGGGGGTCCCCTAAACAAATGTGTCCGGTCCTGATAGATGTAAAGTCGGCCGCAGGTTTAAACAGCCGAGAACATTATGATGAAAAGAACAGCGAGGAAATGTACAGATTAAGTGAAGTCCACACGGAATCAACATTCTGTCCAAACACCACAATGTGGATCAGGAGAGGAGAGAATAAACTGTGGAAATGACATCAAATCATATGCATGAGGTGCAAAAGTGCATTTTTATTCACATCATGTCTGCAGATTGTTCCATATGTATTGGATAGGCACACGTTGTGGTGCATGTGTGTGTGTGTGTGTGTGTGTGTGTGTGTGTGTGTGTGGGCACATTTGATTTAATACCATTTCCAGGGACTGAGCTCTGATTTAAGAGCTTCTTCATGGCGACCACAGCAATAGGCACTTTCTGGGTCATGTGAGAGCTGGCATCACTTAGATTTATGTACCAACCCCTCCCACCGCCGACACGCACGCACATGCACACGCACACACTTTAATGTGGATAGGTACAGTATGTGTGTGCACAAAGAGAGGAATGGAGGACGAGAGGCAGGATATAGTTTGTATGCTTGTGTGTTGCTCTGTCAACAGTAAAACATAGTTGAAGACTGTTTCCACTGAGAGAGGGGCAGCAATATGTTTTGGACCGATGCTGAAGCTATGATAAGATCCACGCTACCGCAGCCCACAATCTGATTCTGCTGCTGTGCCAGAGGGCAAAATCCAATTTCCTCCACACTGCAAGGGGAAAAAAATGCAAAACAAGAAGAGCAAAACATTTTTTTTAATCAATGATTAATGCCGTGCAGCAGATTACTATTTATCTTGTGCATTTTCCAGTAGAACAAAGTGTAGCAGCAAATAGATTGTTTGTATTCACAGAAGATTTTTGCCAGAATAATTGTATGATAAGCCCTGGCACGTCTTTAACCTGAGCTTTTGTCTCTCGCTGGCCTTCTTCCACCAGGCCATGTTTGCCTTCTCGCAACATGACATTTGGAGCGCAAATTGTCTGGCCTTTGAGAAGGCTGGACTGTCTAGCTCATACTGACAAGACAGACAAAACAGTCTCTCAGATAACTGCTCCATCCTCAATTATTAGACTTCTTTGAACTGAAATGTTCCCTCCGCCGTGCGTGTCTGTCAGCCGCTGAAGATAAGCAGCGGGCCCACGGTGCAGCTACGACTCTGCTGTTGATTTGCTGCCGGACTTTGTCACTGTGTCACTCTGGGCGTGGAGAAGCACTTACTTATAGGTCAGCAGTGGACTATCAAACCAAAACATCAGCATACACTGAGAAGTGACCGTTTGCTAAACCCCACTTAGAAGCTTAGCAGCAATAACCAGACCATGCATTTATTAATTAGCTTATTAGTTATTTACATTTTATCTTAAAAATGTCAAGGAAAGAAATTTAAAATTCATGATCGGCCAGCAGGAAAACAACTACTGCGCACATAGTCTGACTCAATGGATGTAGACTGTTGGTATAAAGCCTGTCATTGGGCGTCTGATTCAGGAAGCGTCCGTCCACTTTCTGTGGCTTATCGTTTTTTTAAAATCTCCGATGCTACGAGACAACAACAACAACCACCTCCAAGCTAGAAACCTGCCCGCTGCAAATTGCAAGTTAGCTCACGATTACCTAGTCACTAACCAAACAAACTCTAACAAGCTAGCGTGCCATTATCTTTTCCTTGGCAAAAACTGAGCCATTATAATTCCGGGGCACACTACCCAAAATGCAAAACAAGTTCCTCCAACACTATTTTGACTCTACCAAAAATTGTTATTTTTAGCTTAGTTAGCTAGCTCGCTGCAGATGAAAGATTAACCCACAGCTATCACCTGCTGGAAATGAGAAGCTGCTTCTGTTACTGTTGACATTTGATTGACTTTTAAGTGTTCAACTGCTTCAACTTCCCGTGGCGTCACTGTAAACTCCACATGTGCCCTGCATGAACGAAAAGCTGAAGGAAGAGTATGTGAACTTTAGCTGAGGGGAACAGGGCCCAGGGAAAGTTCAATGTTTTGGGATGAAGACAGCTTAGGGGCTTAGCGTGCTGTGGTTAGAGTGGTATTCATTTTAGATAAACTCCATTGTGTGTTTAGGCTTTCTCTTTTGTGCATTAGTCGCTACAAATGTGTTACGTAAAAATCTCTCAACCAGCTTCTCAGCAAACAATTCCTTGTAACTTACAAATGAAGATGATGCAAAAAGAGAGGCATGAAAAAACAAACTTGAATCTCTCTTGAGGAAGCAGCCAAAGTGCATCAGTAGTTCAAGCATGCGGCAGGGAGAGGCTGTTACAGTAGCTCCATCTGTATGTAATCCTCTGCTGATTAGCATAAAGCACTACTGTATTTATCAGCTAGCCAGCTCCCCTTGTTGCCCCCAGAGTCTTAATCCTTCCTCCGCCTGTTGTGTTTCTGCTCCACTGGGGACCAATCGTGCCAATTCCACTCATCGAGCTTGATAATTAGTGACAATTGTAAAAGTAATTTACAAACTCAAGCGATGCCATTGAGCAAATGGTGCCAATTAACAAGAGATGCTAATGTGGGCAGAAATGCGGAAAAGCAGCATCCGACCTCCATTACAGTGAAAGGAGGAGGGCCAGGAAGCTGTCCTCTGAGTGTCAGGGAGAATCATCCTGGGAGGAGAGGGGAGGCGATGCACATTGTTTGACTGGGCTCACCACCATGCTGCAGATTAATCCTACAAAACAAGTACAAGCATCGTAGCCAGGTCAATTTACATGTAAGGCTATGAGCACATGCCCTTATTTAAAGTCTCTGGCACGTCAACAGTAGAATATGGCTCGATTCCTACATCATCAGCATTGCAAATGACTCAAATTAGGCTTTTTGGAACTAATACCCCTGCTTGTTAGCCTGAATTATAAGGGTTTGTTCACCAGGAAAGGGCATCGCTATCACAGTTAACTGAGATGCTGGACATCATCACAAATTGTTATAGGTCTCATGTGGTTAATGGTTGAGAATCTTTCCCCCACACAGGAGCTTATCAGCTGAAATAGTAGATCAAGAATCCACAGCAGACATTCCCCATATAGCAGCTGCTTCTAAGTGAGATGATTTATGGTGTGAAAATGTGCTTTTTTTATCGGGAACTAATTAATATCTGCAGCCTGCAGGTTCCTTCCTTTTAATTAATCAAGTAAAAAAGCCTGGAAAGGGAAAATAAGAATCGTTTTGCTCAAAGGTTCACCATTTGGCCATTAGACGTGTCTGACATGTTAAGTCTCCAGCGGGAGGTCATGAACGGAAGAACATTTTTTTCAAGCCACTGCAGTGCAATGCCAAATCAAAGAAAATGTCAACGAGGTCACTCTTTTTTAGGTGATTATAGCACCTTTTTAATAAGGGCTCCAAGATGGATTTGCTGTTCGGTCTTTTTATAACCAACCTGGAGGCATGAAGAATTGCCCACGTAGCTTGTGTTGGTCAGTCAGGGTTGACGCTTTCCTCTCAACACTTGTATGAGGTTAGCATTTTAAGTTTTATTTTTAACTATTGAATGGACTGCGTTCTTGCAGGGTCCTATTGTTCCCCAGTTCTGCACATGGGCTCACCGAGGGTCCCATGTTCCCAAAGTTATGTTTGCAAAGTCCTGTGTTGCTAGGGTCTTATGTTCCCAAACTCCAATGTTCCCAATACCCTAATTTCCTATATATATATATTCATATACTGTAGATGATGTGGTGGGATTAAATTTTGATCTGTTTATATTTTAGCAAAGATAATGTCTCGAAGAGGCTCGTTATTTGAAGTCAAGGCCTCACTGTCTCATTATGATTAGTGTAATTGTTTCTCGGTTCACTGCCTCCAGCTTTCTTAGACCTGAAAAAGAATCAGTAATAAGACTAATCCATTGTAAGCAGGAGGGAGCCTCCTGGTTAATGGTACAGTTTGCCCTCTATAGAAACCTCTCTTCTCGTTTCCTTTCCTTTCCTCCCGCCCTTCCCTTCATCTCCCCCCCTTCTCTGGGATTAAAAACAGAAGGTGTATTCCCATTCTGTCAGTCACAGCTCTGCCTCTTAGGCCTCAGCCTCTATCAGTGTAAACAGAAGAGGGGAAGCAGTGTTGGGTGTTTTCTCCTGTCGAAAAACCTCCTTTTGGTGTCTCTTTGATCCCGTGCACTGGAATAGTAATTGCTATCACTTATGAAACAAAATGACAAGCGATGTCAACAGCTTAGCAATGCAAATACAAAAGAGGAGAGAAGAGAGAGTGGTGTGGAAAGAGAGGTCCATGAAGAGGAGTTGATGCAGTTAGCTTCTGCTGTGGAGGTCCTGAGCTGGCAGCGGGGATGCTTTTGATTGATTTTGGAAAGGCAATAAGAGAGAAATATTTTCATCTTTATACATATATTCTTTTAAAGTGGTAATCCACAGGACCCATGCGTCACTGTCTTCTACACTTTTCAAAGTGGAGCCATAGGCAACTCTGGATGCTTTGGATAGAAGCTGCCTTTTTCACAAATTTGCTAAGTCTGACTTGCATTGTGAAGTTCCTTATTTCAATTATTCCAATCCTTTTTTTTTCAGATACAAGGAAAAGGATCATCAGACAACAACCATAAATGTTGACTGTGAAAGCAGCTTATTACAGCCCATATTTCCATTTGTTGTAAGGTTGTGACCTCTTGTAGCTGTAGTAATTATTGCAGTGGCAAAGGAAGAGGTCAAGTGAAATAGCCTTAAGGGAACAAAGTCTGCGTAGGACTTTCACCCAGGAGACCGCAGTTCATGTCCAGTGTGAAACCAAAAGTAAACCAGGGCTCCAGGGTGTGACTATTTTTGGTTAAGCTCTATGCCTGTGTGCTGTTGTACACCCAGCTACAACAGCTTGCTTAATCAAGAACCAGCCAAAAGATAAAGAAGTATCCGCTGCCGTACCACCAGACTACAGAACAGCTTCTGCTCAGTGCCACTAAACATTTTCATTGTAGTAACCCAAACCACAGCTTGCTTTTCCCAAACCTAACCAATGAATTTTCCTGACCAAACGCAACCAAACTACGTTTGCTGCAACAGTCATGTTGTTTAGGAAACTGTGATGTATGTTGTTACTGCAAATAAAACTATTCCTTTATTTTGAAGTGACTACACGTCGGGTACTAAGTATATAATAGCGAATGTATAGTATCATCACGTGGTGCATTTAAGTTTCCACATTCAAGGCTGGCTTTCATGTTTTTTCCATATTTTGCAATTTCAATTAACCAACAGTGACACAGGGCACTGAACCTGCGTACGGATATTGCATAAATGTCTATATTATAGGAAACCGTTCCAAAAAAAGGTTAGAAAGGGTTTTTAGCTTGCATAAAGTGGACGCAGCCAGAGCAGCGGTGGCTGTGTGCTGGTTATTCAAACAGCATACAGAAAGAGAGAAATGAAGGAACTGGATGACTCCTCTTTCCTCTTTAAAGCTGTGGAAGTGGATAAGCCTCTGGTGTTATTCACAGGCTCCTTCTCACATCTCTGTTGATGTTTATTTAAATGGCGCTCAGATCAGTGTGGAAATCGTCCCATTGCGAATGCCCAGCAGGACACAAAACAGCTGGGCTTTGGAAGGGAAACAGAGAAAGAGAGAGAGCGATAGAAATATTTCTGAGAGGACAGAGGACGAAAAAAGCAGAGAGAGGGGAAACTTGAGGGTTTTACGTAAAGGAAGGGATTTGTGTGAAATGTATTTTGTGTAATGAGACGCCCCAATTCTGCTCTTTGAAATAATGTCACCTGGAGCTGGAAAATAAGAATCTCTCCTTTTGCCCGTCCCTTGTGGAGCCGGCTGTTATGGGCCTACCCTCCATTTCACACACACAAAAACCCACAGCTCTGTATTTTCTCAGATTTAGTCATCAGGCTGGTCGTCAGGATAAGGTGTCATTTCAGAGCTCCTGCTGGGAGATTGCACTTTCTTCTAGGACACTGTGACACAGAGCGTTAATAATGCAGCCCTCCTTTCATAGCACTCACAAATATAGCCATTGACCCTATTGGCCATCAGCAGAAATGTCCATTCACTGAATAAGCCGCAGTTATCGGCTGTGTTTGTCGGGGTATTTCTCCAGACTCGGTGTTGCGGCTGCGTGGAAGATGCTGGACAGCCATTTTGCTCTTACAACATGGGAACACTGTTTTCTCAGTGTGATGAGCATCATTTGACAGTCCCCTGCCTCAGCATCCTCAGCATCTAAGCCCATTTACAGCCAGCTCATTCACTTTATTGCCATTCGCTGATGGCAGCACTTTGAAGTGTTTGCAGAGGGATGGTGGGGTGTGGGTGTTGGGGGCAGGGGAAGTTTAATTGGCTGCTTTGGTTGGTTTGCTTCTCTTCTTCTTTCTTGGTGCCCCCCAGTAACAGTGAGCTGGATTAGGCGACCTATTTTCAATTCAGCTTTGTTACCCCCCATCTTGATTTAGTGCTAACAGTCTTCCTCGTCTTACCCATATTGTTTTTTGGCTTCTTTGAAGGATCCCGCAAAATGTGATTTAGTTGTCTGATTTGGGTGAAAAATCATCTTCAAGCTCAAGTCCACATTTCTCCTTGTTTACATTGACATGGATGTGTTCACACAGAATTTAAATATAGCAACTTTATCCCTATGCACATGACACTGATTGACAGCCCGCTGTGGGTAATGATGTGTTCTGTTTCACAACGCGTCGCCCACAACAGTCGCCCTCGGAGGAGATGTGACGTTTGTTCTGTTTGAAATACCTATATGCCCTTGTACATCCAGCACAACATCTTGCTAGATCAACATCTATGGAGCTTCCATGTGGAAAATAAACCGGAACTTTGGCGATCAAGCTGTGAATCTATCCCAGAACCTTGTTCTTTTTTTTTCAGAGCATCTTTGTTTTTTTTTAACAGCTGCATTTTCTCTGGTGAACCTCTCCCACTCCTGCCACAGCCTGTTCACCTCGCTGCCACCTGATACAGATACAGAGGTATTCGCTTCCGTACCAGCAGACCACAGAACAGCCTCTTTTCTCAGTCTGTTAGACTCCTGAAGCATTTACGCTGCTATAAAGAACACATTTTAACTCTCACTGCCGCCACAGTTTGTTCAGCCTGCTGCCGTCTAGCAGAAGATATAGAAGTATCCGCTGCCATACCGCCAGACTACAGAGCAGCTTCATCAGGCTGTAAGACTCCTGAACTCTTCTTCAACACTACATCTAAAAAAAAGGTTTGTTCCTTTTTCTTGTGTGGCGTAAAGAGACTACAACTTCGATCTTGTTGAACAACCATTTGTGTAGAATGACAATTAAACAAACCTTTGAACCTTTTGAATCTTTGATAATTTATGTAGGAAAAAGCATTGATCGTCTTTGATGACAAAAAAATTGAATAAATGTCTCAGACATATTGTAAACTGAAATAGATGAAACTAATCACACATTTTAGATGTTTGAGTTGAGTTTGAACAAATGTCATCTTCCTGCTCTTAAAATCGTCTTTAAAAAGACCAGCATTAAAACACAAAATGTACAGTTGAATGTAGGTTTTTTATTCCTTACATTTTTTTTTTACACAGTTGCAAAAAAAGGACAGCACTTAAATTAATACTTAACTTAATCCTCAAATTGCAGTTTGTCACACATACTATATGCTGACTTGGCTCTATGCACTCCTAATGTAAAGACCCATTTAACAGCATAGAATTATCAACATTAAGAGAAGAGCCACAAATTTACCAGCTATGTATTATATTAGAAGCCCTCTATTATTATGTGATATGGAATTCTTACCCAAGCTGATAGAAACCACGGAGAAGTGACGTCCTTTCTGCAGGCGTTGTACAGTGTTCAGGTTCAAACGAAGGAAGGTTGATGTTACAGCTAACCTTGGCTATGCGCCCTGCATGGCTGCCCCTGTAAGCCATCAGTCTGCTGTGAGTCTGACTGAAATATTAAAGAGCCTCTGTGCTCGCCCGAAGGAGCAGCTCGCCACAGAGCAACCTCGGCGTACGGTGCAGCATGTGTCATAGGTAGAGTAGATATGTAATGGATGGAGACCAAAGTGAGACGAGAGCAGGACATTGTCCTCAGTTGAATCGACGCTCATATTACCATCAATCCTTTGATGTATTTATCCATCTGTCCATACATTCAGGACTGACATTACCTCCCTGCGCTACATTATATTTTGTTGCTGATAGAAGATTGCAATAAAAAAGAAAAAATTGTGAGGGTATAACTACATCCCGTCTTTATTAAAATAATGCCCTTGCTGTGGTGAAAAGAAGATTGAAGCCACCTCGGCCTGCTGTAGATCACCTCACAGCAGCGCAGAGGGCCAACTCTTTTTTGTTCCTGCAGGTAGACGCTCACATTTAATGGCTGATAAGCAGCCTGTGGTGCAGCAGGCATTTCAGGTTCATTTTTATACCTAAGATTTAAGTCCAATTCAAACATTTAGTGCCAGCACAGGATGTAATGTGTCCTTTATGAAGCGTGGCAAAAAGTAAGGGTGTGGAGGTCAGGATGATGAGTGGAATGAAGCATGTCCAACTTTCATTAAGGATGGAGGACGTTTGCATTTTTATCAACCGTAACGCCAATCTCGTTCTTCAAACCTCTCCTTAACCCTAACTGTACCTCAAACAGGGACTCTGATTTTCAACCAGCTACGTATCACTACAGTATTGGTGGACAATAATGAACTCCTTTTTGATTTGCCAGCATCCAGAGCCCTCCAGCTTTTTGAGTACAGTCGGATCGAGAGAGGGGCATCTCAACAAAATCTGATCAAAATGTCTAAACTTTGCAGAGCTGACATCCTATAAACCAAGATCGTGTTACCACACTGCCGTTTTCTTGCCTAAGAAGTTTTCAGAAAACATATTTTCACTAACAAAGACCGCAGCAATGAAGTTATAAATGTAGAGTTTTATTGCACATCATAAATAGATATTTATGATGTAAGAGGGGTGGATTAAGGGTGTGTATGGGAGGGTAGAGGGATGATGGGATGAGAGAAAGGGAAATTGGGGTCATTGGAGGATGGATGGCAGACCAATGACGGAAGGGAACCAGGGGAAATGAGGCCCAGAAAGGGTGAGCTGTCCCTCCGTACGCTTGGATTTTGGAGAGAGAAAATAAAAGGTTTTAAAGGGAGGGATGTGAAAAACCGAGTCAAAGGGAAAGGAAATAAATCAGGTGAGCTTCAATACTTTTTGTGTGAAAATGTCATATGTTAAAGGTGAACCCAGTTATAAATAAACTTGATTTAGCACACTGGTTAGCTGCAAAAGTGACAGGTCATGAATCAGAAGTGGTGCCATATTGTAACTGTACTGTGAAAACAGAGGCTGAATTAACTCTTCAAAGACATATTTATGTCATCTGTTTGTCTGTTACCAGCCTGACTCTATACTCTTTCAAAGCGGAAACAAGCAAAAATTGAGTACCAGCGGGAGGGTTTATTGGTAAAGTTCACCGTAGTGCATTCTGGCTCTGGTAGGTTTTCTATATTTGAACATAAAGGAATATCACCATTCTTTTTCTCTGTTCTCTCTGGCCATGTAGCAGCAATTTCAAAAATCTCTACTGCAGAGGCAGCTGAGTTCCATGAAAGGGCCACCATTCCAGTGGTGAAAGACTTTATTCAGAATCTTGTCTGGCGGTAGGGTCATTCAGGAAACATCTGAGCAAAAAAAGAATATGTTGTAACAAACTCTGTTTCCTCGAAATGACATTTTTTTGCAGGCTGAAAACCTAAATCCCTGTCCTTTACCAACTAAAAAAATGGAACTTTTCAGGTGTTAGAAGCTGATATTGTATAGCAAGAGTAAACAGATTTGGTTATACATATTTTCGTCAATCATGTGTTGATTGTGTAAATAATGAATACATTTATGTTGTATCTAAATCTATCTATTTTGCTTAACAGTTCATCCGCCAAACTCTCAGGTCAGGTCTTTCACAGCTGATCACACTCTTCACAGCTGTATAGAACAGAGCAGAGATGATGGCCAGTATGTATGCAGTAGACGGCATTAGGCGAAGCAGTGTGAAGGTTGATTTGCGTTCATTTGTCTTGGTAAGATGTGTAATTAGAATGACCCCCCACCACCGCATACACACTCACACACACACACACGCACATTTCCCTGCCTCCTTCTCCTCTTCTTCCTAACACTTTTGTTTGGTCGGGGGCCCTCCAACAGAGGGAGGCAGTTGTGAAAGAACAGGGGCAGGAATCAGGACCCCTGAGGCTAGGAACAACAAAGAGGAAGAGCCAGGGACCGCAAGAGATGACACAGAGAGAAGAAATCTTATTAAAATGCCCTTTAAGTCATGATGAAATGGCAGCCGCTCGATTAAAACATGCTGATAGAGGAATTTAAGTTTTGATCAATTGCTTGTTGCTGTCATTCTGGAGCCATTTTATTTTCTAATCATTATTAGTACGATTGGGAGTATTTTGACTCACTTTGGCAACATGTTCAACATCCTGACAAGGAAAGCCATTGAAAAGAAATCAAGGCATTGGAGGAACGGTGGAGAGAAAACAAAGGAAAGTGAGTGCACGAGCAAGAAGGAAGCAGAGAGCTACAAGAGGAGAAAGGAGAACTTTGACACCCGATTGATTGATATCCCCCAGTGGCTCAGGGATTTAATTATGTGTGTGTTTGTGTGTGTGTGTGTGTGTGTGTGTGTGTGTGTGTGTGTGTGTGTGTGTGTGTGTGTGTGTGCGTGTGTGCGTGTGTTTGTTCGTGTGTGTGTGTGTGTGTGTAACTGAGACTAAATGAATGCTCAGGAAATGGGACTTGAATGTGCCGAAGTGTAGAAAACATGCTTAACAATGACCTTAATGTGCTGGCTCCAATTAATTGTAAGCCCACACAGAGTGCTTGCCACTGTTCCCTTAACCAGCTGGGAACACCTCTGATTAAAAATGAATTGGCTTTTCATTGGTGCTTTCTAAAGTGCCTTTGCCTCGTTTCCTTCGGCAACACAAGAGTCAAAGTCTCACTTCCTGGGACAATGTTTTTTAAGTCACGTTAACGGGATGACTATGTCGGCCTGTCTGCCCCCAGAAAATATCTCAACAATTATCAGATGAATTCCAAAAGAATACATGTTCCCAAAGGGTGAACTCGAGGAACTTTCGTGACAATTCATCTGTCACCACCATTATATTGCCAAGGTTGTTTTTTTAGTAAAATGTCGCCATTACTGCTGAATGGATTGCTAAAAAATAAAAGTGGTACACATAATCAGGGTCCCCAGATGATTTCCTAATGGCTTTGGCGATCCCCGGAGCTTTTCTCCAGTGCAATCATTTGTGGAACTATTGGATGGATTGCCGTGGATGTTTGGTACAAATATTCCTCAGGATGAATATTAGCAATCTTGACTTTTTATCAGCACCATAATCAGGGCAAACATTTTTACTTGTTTAGTACTTAATACAAAACTAATGACATTCTAATTAACTTCGGCTGGACTTTCTGTTTTGTACTGCAGTAAATGTTACAATGCTAACTCAGCAACTACTGGATGGATTACCAAGATTCTGTATGTGTAGATCTTTATGGAGCCCACTTACTCTCTTAATCAGCCATTTTGCCACTATAAGCTTGGCAGTTTGGGTTTTGAGTGAAATGGCTTGATGACTATTGGATGGGTGAGCATGAAATTTGTTACGAATAGTCGGTCTTCAGTGGTTAACACTGTTGCCTCACAGCAAGAAAGCAAAGCCCCAGATCTGGAGTTTGTCCCCGGGGGCGTACATTTCCTCTGCTTCCTCTGGGTGGTTAAATACAGAGTACCAGTTTCACTTACACCACTTTCACATATGAACTCCAGACAGTACAGAGAAGCAGATCAGGATATGTTCCACATTTTCTTATTCACACATGCAGCACACTGCAGGAGATGTCCATGTCAGACGTGTTCACACCTGCTGGAAATAGTCTGCATGGTTTGGGCGAGCAGCTGTGCCAGCGTAGGAGACAACAGACTGCCCCGTAACTGACGGTGACTATTTCTGCATTGATATCATCACTATATGTATTTGGATGTAGAGTGGAAGAGTGGAACGTAATTTACAGCAAGTGGAGAAGAGTAGGGAGCAGCTACAAGTCCCCACTGTAGAAAGAAAGCTGCAGCATTTCAGTTGTGTGTCTCGCAGCACCGTGAACAGGCCATATGGAAGTATGACAGACAGAGCAGGGAAGTAATCCGTGCAGATGTTTAGAAGATCTTCGACAATAATTTTCGCATTCCTGCATAAATCCAGATTCACAGTGTATTTGTGAAAAGGGCATATTTTGTGCATTTTATGAAAAGTGATCAAATAAAGTCTTCTTCTTAAATAATCCTCACGCTGATTAGCAAGTGTTTGCATGCTATGTTAAGATTGAGGAAAGGCTAAATGTCACTCATTACATAAGCAAATTCACAAAGTCATGTTAGCTTCTAAAGTTAGCATTAAGCTACAAGCCCAGCTGTGGCACAGGTAGAGCCTCACAGAGCTGTACTCTTAGACTCGTGTCCCTGTAGTAGCCTATAGCATAACAGTAAGAGGCACGCTGATACTGATACTATCAGAATTTTCCAGACACTGGTTCGGGTTTCAGCTTCCTTTTTGCCTTTTTAGGTGCTCAGCTGCACCCTGTTCATGTTCCATGTGCAGACTGTGAAAACATTTTTTTCTCCTGGGAGCACAATGAAGTAGCTGTCTGTCTAGCTACCGAGCCAGTCATAAATATTTATAAACAGGGAATCATTCAGGTTCAATCCTTTGAACTGATTCAGTTTGGTGATATATGTCTGTTAAGTAAACCCAAACCAAATTTTAACCTTGTTCAAGCTGAACTTATCAAAATAAAGCCACCGTATCTTATCAGCCCTGACTAATAATGTACCCCTCCCCCACCACCACCAAGAAAACACTTGTTGCATCCCAGTGGGATTGTGGGCCACATTAGCATGCAGCGGCTTCACCCGCAGCACTGATGTGCACAATCATCAAGCCGTTTTGTGGGCTGCAGCGGCTGAATGTGGCTCTCCTTTGTGATTTACATGCAAACTCCGCCAGATGCTCGACGTTGGGGAAGCGTTTCATATTCTAATGCCACGATAAGAAATATAGCCATCGAGTTTGTGGCTGCCGCTGTGCATATGTTTGTACTATTTGTGTGTATGCATGCGCCGACGCCTTTTACCGCTGAGTTTATGATGCAAACTAGTTTCCCTTACAAAGCCACCACAAGCTTTTCATTTGGCCCTTTCTGATAACATTGCCTGTGAGTGAAGAATGAAACCCCAGAGTGGAGACTTGTATGGCCCTGAATATATTCTCAAATTGCTGTATGTTTTGTTTTCAATTTGTGTTGGAGCACATAACAGGTAATAAAATGTAGGTCCCAGTTTTGGTAAAGATCCTGACTCTGTCATAGTCATAAATCAAGGAACAGACTCGGGACAGCTCGACTGTTGCATGATGTCATTTCCCATCACTTTTCTGACTTGTGTAAAATTGCTTTGTCTGTCTTCAGGGAGCTTACAGGGTAATGTGTTGTCAAAGATATAAAAGCTGATAGGGCACTGTGGGAACAGAGACGGAATAACAATCTCAGTGTTTTGTTTTATTATCATTCTGGGCATCACGACTACAAGATATACAGCAACTCAGACTGTAATTGCTTCAGTCCTGTGTCATTGCAGATAATGCTCGGCATGGTATAGATGCTTGATTTCAGAGGACGTGCAAGTGGCTTCAGATGCAGTGAGTGATAGGTTTACAGCACATTTCAAATACATGTTTATTTCTATCTCAATTCGGCCGTCCTTCCCCTCAGTGCTGTGCATTGTTTATACCACAATAAAGGGAGAGCACATTGAGCTGTGTGGGGCAACTGTAAATTGTCGATAGCCTACATCGCGGAGAAGCATAAACCTTCGCTGTCCTGGCGCTCGATATTCGCCACAGTTAGTCACCATCAACTGGGGAGGGAACAGCACTCAGTCCAGGGGTGTATCAATCCACAGACGCTGCTATTTCGATACCGTGAGAAATGGGGTTAGCGTGGGTTTGCCGCCGGCCTGCATGGCTGTCACATGTTCACCACGCTCCTCTGTGAGTGGGAGGTTGAGGGAGCAGGTTGAGGCCATTTGTCAGAAGAGCTTTTTACATATCTTCTTCAGCGCAGCGAGGGGAGTTGTCATCCATAACCTCAAGGCTTCTTCAAACGATAGTGGCATTTGGCAATTAGCTGGCCTTTTTATAGCAGCACCGCTACACGCGCTGTGTCGATTTGCACATTTGCTGCCTCTAAGCTAGCAGTCACAACGCCATAATGGCGTTCAGTAATCACGTGAGGTGGTTCATTTTAGCAACAAAAATGTGTGTATGTATGTATGTGATAGTTTCCATTACAACAATGTAGCAGTGAATCCACAGCACAGAATAGCAATACTGTCTTTGATAGATATATCAACAAAGCTTTAATCACTATATGACAGCTGGTTAATATTTGTGTCTTGCAGACCCGTTGTGTTCCCTTCATCACGAGAAAGATGTTTGCCTTTATGACACTGTTTTCGACCCTTTCCACGTACGGATCTAATTTGTTTCAAATCCATTCGTGAAGTAGAAGTGGGGCTTTGCCTCTGTGAGTTATCCTTCCTGTGTTCTCTTGTTCATTTTACATGTCCTCAAGTTAATTCCAGTCCTAATTAACAACCTTTGAAAGGAATCTGTGTGATAATTACCACAAGGAGGTGGAACGGAAGCAATCATACTCTGCACAATTTATTCCTGGCCACAGGGAAAACCCTACAGAGCCACCCGCAGTTTTTTTTTTTGTCCTGAGAATCACCTTCAGTGCTTACTTCGGAAGAAGAGGAACAAAAAAATCAGGTGGCTCAACTGACAAACACCCCTGCTGGTTTAGAGTCTGGTGTGGTATATTTACTATAATAATTATGATAATAAAAACAGAGTGAACAGAGAAATGAGAGCTGGAATAAATAAATTGGGCAGGTGAGACCAGAGAAACCCAAAGGCTGCTGTAAAAAATAGCTCTGGTGGAAGAGAGAGAGTAGGAAACGTGATAAATGGACACAATAACAACATCTAATGTCACCATCGGGGAGAATTGTGCATAAAACAAGGACACACACTGTCATTGATGCAAAGCACCCAAAACCAGATCAGGTCAATGTGATCCAGTTTCAGCGGCTCAACAGCCCAACTTGTGGACAAAAAAGTAACAACAGCGGTTTCAAAGATAGGACTGGTGATGCTCTCTATGTTTATATGTCTTGAAAATGCCAAATGTGCGTTCGTCCATCTCAGTACTGACTGTTTTCCCCACCCTGTTAGTGGGACTCAAACCTGAGTCCATTGGTGCCTTCTGAAGATATAGAAGTTAAAAATGTAGAAAGAAAGATAAGACAGGAACAAAAAGGAGTAAATTGTGCATTAATACACATTGAGTGAGCATTGAGTATTTGCAGCCACAGGACAGTGTGTGGGGGATAGACACAAAACAACCTGCAGTGTGTGCGGTAATGTATGTGCATGGAAATGAAGGAAAAGGTCAACAAGAGCAATAGGTGATGTGTTTTTAGCTGGTTTGGAATATTGACATGAAGATGGACTCTTTTTCCTCCCACTGTGTAAAGATTAAGGCAAAATATCGTCTTGCACCGGTGATGTCATTTGGAGCCAATAGCGATCGGAGCGCTGAAGCCGCGGTATTGAGTTTGCCGCCCATACACCCACCCGACCGGCTCTATCACGAGCAGTGCTCAGCTGTCAATCATGATGTCACAGCTCCTTTTTATAGCATCCAATAACTACTTTAAACCAAAACGAACAGCCTGATAAAAGTAACCTAAAATGACAAAACCATGTATTTCATATTATTTATTTGATGTGTACTTTGACATTTTAGTTTGACCCCTGTCCCATCTGCTACCACGGAACGTGTTCAAGGCTTAAGATTTAGCATTTCAACCTGTAAAATGTCAAAATGAACAGAACATATTTCTGCTGAACGCTCTGAAGTATGTGGTGAGACTTTTCTTCAGCACATATTAGTGTCGGCATGAATTCTTTTCAGGCTACATACAACCCCAACGTCCTTCACCAATAAGACAGATAGGGCAGCTGCTGCATGTGGCATCAGAGGCAAAACCTAGGGCAAAAGAAAGTCTACAAAGCAGTCGCTGCTCCACTCACTGCTGAGTGTACAGTAATAACTGAAGGTGACTCAAAGAAGCACATCACCAGTTTTATCAGCTCATCTGGTTTATGGCGGCAGAACAGTTAGAGAACAAAGCTCAGATAGACTTAAGTAAGAATGTTTACCTGAAACATTGAGTACGAGGGGGACAAATAGTAGGATACCCCCTAACCCCCAGTGTGGACTGCATGCATGACATTGTATGTGTTGCAGGTTTATGAAAGGAACAGGTCAGACTTCCTTCTGGATTATTACGTTAAAACAGCATTGCAAGATTTTTTTTTACTGTTCCCCATTGTCAATAACCTGTAACTTACTAAATGGAACTATTTTCTGAGTCCAGTCATTCAAAAACAGCAAAATGTGTTAATATATAAATCTGAATGTAATGACTTTTGTAGTCAGTGAGTGTTTCGGGTGTTTCTGGGAGAAATAATTCTCAAAGTCGCATTTGCAAGTTTTTAAGTATTTTTAAAGGAATTTATTCATAAATCGCTGTGATTATGCTTGTGATGGTGAAAAAGCCTGGAGATAAAAGTGTACTTGTGTATGAAAGGCGGCAGATTCAAAAGTTTGCATGCTCTTTTAATTCATCGCTGAGGCCCGGTCCACAGATGTACCACTGGTACAACACCTTAATGACAGAGTCCATCTTTAAACCCAGGAGGGGGAAGGCAGCTCTGTCTCTGCTCCTGTCGGCTAAATTAGATTGACTTCTAAACTCAGAGAAACAGATGATGCCAATGTCACACTTGATCAATTGGTTTGTCTGAATTAGCTAATGCACCTGAGATCTGCACCTAACACAAACATAAAACATTCTCTGCACTGGGACTGCACAGTGTTAGGTGAAGGGACACCGAATGATGCCGACAGGAATGACAGGCCTCCTGAAAATAATGGGGGGATTTTGGGTGCAGTGACATATTTCCTACAGAAAAGTCAAAGGATGTGTGCTGAAGAAACATATTAGCTGGCAAAGTACAGAAGGATGTGAGCAATGAGATTTAACTAATCTTCAAACGACAGCACGCCACAATGATCTAAGACTCCAGAAGGAATCCCTGGACAAACTGGTTTCTGTTACTCTGAACATGTTAAATGAAAGATTCCTTGCCCGTGGTGGTGCCATGTCCTTTGATGATCAATTGCATTCTTGCCAACTTGTGTGAGACTCAGATGTGCACGAGGCTGAAAACGTGTTGAATTTTATATAATAAAAATGATAGCCTTGAGTTATTTAGACAACTTGACTTAACAGGGTGTGTTCTGTTGTTCTCAAAGGTTTGACATTTCACTTATTTAGTTAATATGGATGCAGAGAGTGAGATGAGAACATCGATTCTGCTGCCACGTCTGCACGATGAATAAGAAGCTGATATTTGTAGCTGCTTAGTTTAGCTCAGCACAAAGAATGGAAACAGTGGGAAATGAATAGTCTTGTTCTGTGCAAAAGGCAAAAATACACCTGCCTACTGTTAAGGTTAGGCAGCAAACAACCAAACACAAGACAGGATGCAGCAATCCAAGAGCACTAAAAAGACTAAAGCATGAAAGCACGAGGACACAGGCAGCAAATGTAGGAAAAACCAGAGATAGGACAGAACCAGGAAACAGATGAGAAACACGGGACTGCCAGAGGACAAAAACAGACGTACTGACAAAGAGGACGATCAGCTATGGTGGGAAAAAAAAATACAAACACAGGAAATGGAAAGTAAAACATGGCACATGAAGATACATCTACCAAAATAAAACAGGAAATAACTAAACCAAAAACTTAAACCACGACATCAACACGTTACTACAATTTGTTCTTTAATTGCTTTAGAGGGGCTACGGTTTGGTTTGTTACCTTTTGACATCGCCCAGTTAGTTATTTCTAGTTAATTCCCCGTCTTTGTGCTAAGCTCAGCTGATTGGCTGCTGGCTGTAGCCTCATATTCACTGTGCAGACATGAGAGTATGTGACTGTATATTTGTTTTACTCAACTACGGAAATGTGATGGTAACAAGACAACGAACAATGTCAGTTAGACTGCTGTCATCATTTTTTACTACCATTTTCAAAAGATGTTGTGAATGCAACACAGCTCTAAAGGTCAAACAGAGGCAGAAGAATCGCAGCCTGACCAAAAAAACGGCCTGTCAAGCCCCTCTGACCATGACTCGTTGCACTTAACATTATCTGGTCATCCTGTGGAAGTGTGGCTACCTTACGGCCAGTGCTCAGTCAGATATTTAACAAAGATTAGAGTTAGAGGTTAAGGTTAACAAAATACCCAAATAAAAAAATATGTATGTTCTTTCTCACAAGATTCTGCCTTTTTAAAAATGATTTTAACTTTTAACACCATGCAGGTAAGAAATTCCTTGACTTAAAGTCTTAAATGAATAGTTGAGTCAGAGGATAAACTGAATTTTATGTCCTTGGATTTAGGACTGAGGGCAGAATCATCCGAATGAGGGAGCAAAATTGATCAGTGGTGTGCAGAACGTTCTGGTTTTTTTTTTCATACAAGTATGAACATGCAAATCAGAGTGAAGATCAGCACAGAGACACAGACACTGCGCTGCATTCAGAGTCATTTCCAGTCCCATTAAACTTGTGACAGCCGACCTGGTGTTTACAGGTCACTGATCTGTTTTTGAGCGTTCATAAATTCCAAGTCATTTCCCCATAATTTAACATAATAACAGTCCAGAAAGTTTGATGATCATCACACTGTTTACCACGATCTGTTTGGCCTCACTCATTGCCGGGTAAAAAAAACTACTCGCACATACATGAGGGGTCGTATCAATCTTCTCTTCTAAATATTGGCAAGAAAGCAAATTATGAATACAGATAAGCAAAACAATCCATACAGTGTGTAATACGTTAATATACAGATGTGAATGTTTATATATTTGTTATTAAACTCCTCGTGTTATGAGATTGTAGTAACTGGATGAATCAAAAAAATTAGAAATGAAAAACCACAGAAGGTCCTTAGTCAAGGTCCAAATTAGACACAGTTCATGGCTGAATTTACCGTCTGTATAAACCGCATTACCACAGAAAGTTGTGAAAGGGACGAGATATGAAAAGAATTGAAAAATAGCCGAAAGTTAGCTCATTTCATTTTCCAGTTCTCCTGAATAAATCAAAGTTGGTTTAATAGAGAGGAACTTTGCTCTCAGATAGACGTTTCGGGGGAAAATGTCCAGTGCTGAATTCCATTCAGTGCACAGGCAACGTCTGAGATGATAAAACCCCTCTCACAGGCCGTTGGGCCTTTTCATCACTCAGGTAACATAAATGAAATTTTTAGGATGTTCTGAAGTCAAGAAGTCCAATTTCCTCTTCATCTCTGGAACACCTTCATCTCCCCAAGAATCAAGCAGGAGGATTTTGTGTGGTTGTGTGTGCTGTGGTTTGGAGCGGTGCCACACATTCCCCGAGGCCTCATCGATCTGCATCTGCAGGCTGGTCACATGGGTTTTCATCACATTTCATAATGTATTCAAAAGAGGAATATAATACCTGCATCTTTCTGGGGTATCTTTTCTCCTTTTTTAAAGACCGTGACCCATTCTGCGTCATATTTGTATCATAAGTGTAGTGATATGTGGAGCAGTATACTGTCGATATATCTCTGCGCCTGTGCTGTGTAGTGAATAGTCAGAGGCGTCAGCACAGATTTGGGGCTGTAGGGTGCTACTTGTCCTCCCCGGAGGCTGTGCAGGCAGTCGCCCAGTGAAGGCTCTGCTCTGCTCTGCTCTGCTCTGCACATCTCTCCAATAAAACAGGTGCTCAGGTATGAAAACCCTGCATAGGGGCAAATGTTGTAAATAAATTGCTGCTCACATGTGTCACTTCATCACACCCAAACCCCCCCTGCGGCTCAGGGTATGTAATTTAATATGACTGGGTCTTGATTACTATTTACAGTGTTGTCAAGGTGAGCGAGAGACTCAGCATTGTGGGTAAACAGATTCACTGTCACAGCTCCACTGAATCAGCTACTGTTGACTTTATATTCACTTACCGGCTCCCGTCCCCCTGTCGTTCCTCCCTGCCCTCTGAAGATTACAGTTGTCATGTTGATTTTGACACAGCAGCGATAGAACAGGAAGTGGGATCACGTCTGCTGACAGTAAATCATGTCTGGAACTCTTTTTGTCACCGTTAGCAAAGGAAAGGAGAGGAAATGACGGTTGATCGACAGGACTTTGCTTTATGACGCCGTAAATTCACCCAGCAGAGATCTACCAGAGAATGCTTTAGACATAAACAGATATTTCCATGTAGTAGCTCATTCTGTAGACTAAAACAAAGAATGGATGGAAGCATGTTTTGATAAATCAGTGAATAAACTGAGGCTCCAATTCAATATTATTATTATTGGCTGATCTGCAAATTACTTGCAGCGATTATAAATGAGCTGCTTTATCTATAAATGTCGGAAAGTAGAGAAAAATCTTGACCATATTCAAGAACCTGAGGTGACATATTTTAATTGCTTGTTTTTATAGATTTATAGATATTTATAGACGTTATATTACAATGAAAGGACCAAATTATAACAGAAAAAAGAAAGGCATGTTTGCTTTGAAAAATTCCTGAAACAGCAAATCAATTATCAAAATAACTGCGTGTCAAATCAAGCAAACAAACAAACTCACATGTTTGTGCATTTGGCAAATGTGACATTGGATTTTGACGCTGCTTTGTGAATCAGAACAAAGCATTTGGCTCAGAAAATATACCAACTTTCTGTGTCACCTTTTCATCTTCTGATAAAACAAGCAATTCGTTTTTATCAAAAGATGAAAATGTTTCAACAGGATGAAGTCACGTTTAATTTGTCTCTCTTGTCAAAACTAGGGGTGCACCGATCCGATATTAAGATCGGATATCGGCTCCGATATTGACAAAACGGCTGGATCGGGGATCGGTAAAATGAAACAGATCCACCAGCCGATCCAATTTTTTTTTTTCGGCGTCGCAGCACATCCTACGTCATTCGTCAGCCTCAGTGTGTCGCATGCTGGAAGAGCGCAAGTTGTTGTTTGACCAACTCTTTATTAGTTTATTCTCAGGTTCAGCTGCTATGTTTTATTTTGTATTCCTGTTTGCAGGACGTTGCACGTACTCACGTCACATTTCTCCGCTGACTAGCTAGTAGCCCCGCCATCAGCTGTTAGCCTCACCAGTCAGCTGGTAGCCTAGCAACGCTAACTTTCAAACCGACGTACTCAATACTCTGTGGGCTGTACATCGTTGCTCCGTTGGTCCTCCCTC
This sequence comes from Diplodus puntazzo, assembly GCA_963678695.2. Classification (NCBI taxonomy): domain Eukaryota; kingdom Metazoa; phylum Chordata; class Actinopteri; order Spariformes; family Sparidae; genus Diplodus; species Diplodus puntazzo. Next base: position 38,574,172 of record OZ023155.1, on the reverse strand, counting down.
CACCACAACCTCAGGGTTATTCACCGCCGGGCTGCTTTGTCTCCTCCTCTGCTGCTGCGGTCTCCCCGGCTCGCAGCGATGCTGGATGGTCGCCCCGCTGTGTGCACGGAGCCTCCAGACGCTAGTTTGTTTACAGACGGTGCTACTGACTTCGGGGCTAGTGTTCCCTCCGTGCTGACTGACAGGCGCTACATACATTCATTCTTTGTTTTGTTTGTTCCACTTTGTTACGTGTGTCCTTGGGTACCCTGACAGGCGCTATATAAATTAAATTATTATTTTTATTATTATTATTATTAATGTTGCACATGTTTACAATGTTCGGTAACTGTTTGATTATTTTGTCTTAGTTAGGACCCGATCGGTATCGGGTATCAGCCAGTCCAGGTATCGTATCGGATTGGATCGGAACAAATTGGATCGGTGCATCTCCAGTCAAAACTGGACAAAAGAATTGTTTGATGACATAGGTCAAATGTAAATCTAGAGGACGAAGGAAATATGTCAGACCGTTATTGACAAGAAATATCTATTTTCAGCTATTAACTGGTATTGAGCCCATAAATAGAGCCGGTAATATTAGGGCACATTTCAAACTGCTGCAGTGTAGACTAGAGCCAAACATGTTGTTTTTCGTTTCAGAGGAAGAAGTCACAATTGTAATTTGCAACATGTGTTCACAAACGTTCCGCAAATCTATGACTATTAACAGCAAATCTTATTAGAGCTATGAAATATTAAAATAATCCACAGGTGTCATTTACACTGGAGGAGGTGAAAACACGTCCACACCGCTCTGGAATGAGACACGGTTGCAAAATGGTCAGGACCCAAAACAGAGACGGAGACAGGCGAATCATAAGCAAACAACAAAAGCGATCTTTAATGAGCGCTGATGGTTAGGGATTTCTATTTTAAACACAAAAATATGAAATTATTGTTCATGTTATCGGCATCGTCCATGAGATGGAGGTGATTATTGGTTATTGATATCTGCCGCAAAACATCCATTTCGTGCTTCCCTATATAAATCAATCAAACTAAGGTAACTGCATTACAAGAACTTCATTCATTTTTGTAGTTTTTATCTGATTTCTATGTGTGGAAACCATTGTAGATCCAATTTTTCCATATTTTGATTTTGAATCTTAGTTATAACGGGTAATTGCTCGCCTTTCCACACTCAGATCTACAGTAACTGTGAGCACTGTGACCTGTTTTCTCTGGCCTGTGGCTGACAACTGCAAACACACCATCCACCTCCACAATGGTCCCCCATATGTCATTTGATTAAGCTGCTGGCTCACGGACTATTAGTTAAAGATCCCCTCTGGACGGGTTTGAAGACATATAAAATACTTTCCTCCTTCAGCAGATGAATGTGAAAACAGCCCTGTGGTGTTGAATTCTGCACATATATCATGCTGCTGCACAGTGGAGCTGTAACGTCACACTGATCTAACAGTAATACAAACACGTTTGAAGTGGAAGGGGAGCTGAACTGCATGACTTACATGTGTGATACCTCAGGCGGTTGAGTTATAGTTCAGCATGTTCTCATATGTAACAAGTATTACGTAAAGGTCCGGTGACTTGAGCTCCACAGTTACACTCATCGCCACTCTCTTTTTATTCCAGGTCCCGTCGCTGTGATCAGTGGTGAGGAAGACTCTGCCAGCCCTCTTCATCATGTCAACCATGGGATTATTACCCCCTGTACTCTGGACGCGGGTCCCGATGCGGTGGTCATAGGAATGACTCGCATCCCCGTGGTGGAGAATCCTCAGTACTTCAGACACGGACACAACTGCAACAAGCCCGCCACCCGTGAGTCCCCGTAAAGTTTCTTACTCATTACTGCTGGTGACACTTATAACAAACGATCTGACCTTCCTTTATGGACACACAAAGGGACCCTTGAACCATAAGCATGAGGCTAAGTACACTAAAACTGTAGTATTACAGAATGTAATGTACTGTAAAGAAAAGTGCAGCATCTGGTCAGAGAGCCTGATATCAAACACTGCGTCTTTACGAGGCTCACCGCAAGCACCGCAATGCTGTTATAATTTGCTGTTTGTCTTTACAATGAGAAGTGCTGGGACCCTCGGGGCAATAGTATAATTTAGTGTCATCATCATATGCTGTTGGCATCTGGTGGCACAGTTCCAGGCTCTCCGTATAGGATCTGTTTCGACAAAAGCAGCCTTCTGAATACCATCTACTGGTGTTCAGACAGCTCCCCTCTCTCTCTCCCTCCCTCTCCCTTGAGACTCATGTTCCAGGTTGGGGGAAAGACAAGACCACTTTAAGGCCTAATTACTCACAATTACATCAACTGCTCAAGAGAATGATCAGAAAACAACTGTGCCGGCAGCCAGCCGTAGCCTGGCGCCTGCTGCTTTCCTTCCAGACGATGCCAGTCAAACCGGACGGATTCTATTGGGGGGCAGACTCTCTTCCTCCTGTGTGAACAGCAGCACACCAGGTCAGGCTGCCCGGTCCCCTCTCAGCTCCCATCTGCATTGTTTACATCTCGGCTCGCTCTCAAAATGGCCGTCAGTCAGGCTAACACAAGTTGACTTCTGAGCTGGAGCCAATGAGAGGGAAGGAAATCCCATTTAGAGGTGATAAATAAATAAATGACGGCTCTTATGTATTATGAATCACATGAATTGTTAATGGCCAGCCGGTGACTGATTTATAACATCTCAAGCCTCACACAGGAGATCAGATTGCGAGCTAATGAATAAATGACAGTGGGTGCAAATGAAACTTCTTCCCCCCCAATTACAGTGCACCTGGAATTGAAAGTCAGGACCGTGGATGTACATGATGTCCTCCCACTCTCCGAATGCTGCGTGCCTCGTCTTTTTATAGATGTAATTCTATGTGCGTGCGTAAAAGAAAGGAAGCTGTAGGAAATGAACCCTGAATTCATCACGAGGTCGTAATGGCCACAGCTTTCTGCCATCGGCTGGAAAAACAAAATGGCTCCGAACGGCTTCTGCCTCTGCCGATCGCTGGCTGAATATGAATGTATTCTTTGCCCTCAGGATACACGCGCAGGGAAAGGAAATGTCTGTGTATTCATGTGTATATTCGCAGTATGTGTGTAGGTGTATGAGAGTGCAAATGAGTGGGTGCACATGTATGTGCACGTAAGCGTAGACTTTCCTCCACTCCCGCTATATGCTTTGATTTGTGTCTCAAGCCAGTAGTCCCTCGGGTGCCCTCGGGCCCCTGGGGTGCCTATTGTCCTGCTGGCCTCGCTCAGCCCGATCGTCCTGCAGCTTCACGTCAACCAAAGAGCTTCACTCTGCTTCAGATACAGTATGGCTGCTTTATTGATGCTCCAATCCATAATTTATTCATTCATTTACTTGAAAGCTTCTTCTGCAGGAGTATAGGTGGCTGCCAGGGTGTCTCTCTCTCACACAAACACACACACACACACACCGCTCCTTAGTCCAGTTCAGCACACATAAATTTAAACACACCCACACCTCTCCTTACCAATGTCCATCAGGAGGTCCCTAATGTGCTGGTCAGTCGCAGTCTGCTCCCACCACGAGTCGCCTGGGTAATTTATGGTGTTCCCAGCTTTCGGCCGCTGTGCATTTTGAAAGCGGCTCCAACAATAACAGTAAAGTGCAGGAAGAGGAGCAGTCTGTTGCTGCTCTCTGCCATGCAGGCTTCTGTTTAAAACAGCTGCATGCGATGGGATATCGGCTGCTGCAGAGCTCACGCCAGTGATTCCAGTGCGCCGTACCGTATGTATTATTCATGAGTGGTTGATCTTCAAGTCAATCCTGGTGAAATATATATATATATTGAACCATCAGTTTACTAGCTGCAGAGGAAAGCCCAAGCTCACAGTGTCTTGGCTGTCAGGGAAAACAGCAGAAGTGCTGCTGTCACTCCCTCACGGTGGGAAAAAAACACCAACAAATAACATAAATATGATGCAATTGTGGCTGTCCTCCAGCTGAACCTGTGCACAAGCACTTGTAAACAGAGAGATTGGGGGCATTGTGACGAACGTGTGAGCACAGTTGTCGTTCTGATGGCAATTTAAAAAACGTAAAGTGGCGTCATACAATTGGTTCTTCTTCCGGGTGAACCGGTGGCCTCGACTTTCGCTGCGGTAAACAGGCGAGCCGTGACTGATCGGGACGTTTGTTGAAATCAGCTTTTTTTTTTTTTTTATTCCAGCTGTAAAAGGCCAATCCTGGGGAAATGTAGCCGCATTAAGGAGATAAGGGCAGAAAAGGCAAAGGACAATTCTTTAGCCTAATGGCAGATCTGTATCTCACTGGATTCGCTTCTCCCAGCAAGTGGCTTTGTTTTATCAGTCAGCTTGCTATTTTAATTACGGATTTGTCACATCCCGCCGGCCAAATATAGACAATAGCTTTTTTGATGTTGGAGTAAAACGCATAGCCTTTTATTGTACCCATGTTATTAGGGATATCACATGTGGGCACAGCTCGGACAAACCCCCATTCTGTCCCTTATACTTCAGTGTGACAGAGACACAGTTATGCTCAAGGTGATGTTTCTGAAGATTAAAATGTTTCCAGCACTGACAAGGAGTGAGTAATTTGGCAGCTTGAAAGCTCCGCAAATGAATGGAAATGCAGAGCAGATTGATTGAAAGGCAGTTATCATGTTCCAAGGCTGTGATTCCATGAATTATAGTTTGAAGCAGAACAGCCCCGCAGGCTAGCCAGTTGTGAATGCAAACAACCCACTTTAATTTGTTACTCAAGCCCAAGATGAGTTCCTTTCAGCTCAGCGCAGAAAGGAGCCAAATAGAAACTTTGAGCTCTAAAGAAGATGCATGTCGATGCCAGGTGCAGCCCTATGAAAACTATATCCAGATAGACTGAAACCCCCATTAAAATTCAGTGAAGATCCAATCAGACAAATCTCCAGACGAAAATAAATTAAAGAGTAAATGAAACATGTTTGCTTCTGCATGCACGTTTAATTGGTTTGCAAACCTTTTGCAAACTGAAAGCTAAATACAAGCTAGAGTCAATTAAAATATTAACATTTCCCCACATTTCTTGGCTTGTGCCCTTGTAAGCTAAGACTGACCAGTGTAGGTAATGGAAGCATGTGGGGAGTACAAAAACATATGACAAATTCTGTTTTAGCATTAACACTGGACCAAAGAGCTGCTCGTTAAAGTGTAACACATTTTCACGAGTGTTGACGGGTCAGCACTGTAATTAAAATAGTTCATTTCCATTCCCAGCCCCACACTGCAGTTTCTTTTTGAGCAGCAGAATTAAACAAACCGTGAATATCAACATTTTGCCAAAGGAAAGTCCTTTTCTGCCTTCACTGAGACGTTTTTATACTGTATCTGTCGGGACTCTCAGCTCAGGGTGGTAGCATGCCTCTCTTCTAAGATGGCAAACATAACTATTTTGTGTTGCTAGACTTATAAAGAACCTCCCCTGAGCAGCAAGTGTAAAGTACTTAGTGCTTAAGTGTACTTAATGCTAAAACTTTAATCCAGCAATAACAGTGAGGGTGAGCTTAGGGACACGCTATCCTCAAAAGGAAGTCAATCACAATTCTATCTCTATATATAGGTGTTGTGGTATGGAGCCATTAACAGTCAGACTCTGTATAGCACTAAGAGCCAGAAACTCCAGGCAGTCCACGCACAAGATCAGCTGCTCTACAGTAAACCTTCTTCTTAAAGGGTAACTCCACCAGTTTTCCACATTAAAGTGTGTTTGCAGCTCTTGGGGAGCACTGCTACACGTGTGAAAACAGTATAAAGCCTTTTGTGGCTTCAGACTCAGAAGCATGTAATCTGATAAATTGCCTCCAGTCATGTCAAATAAAAGCAAATGATCATAATCAATACAGCCTAGAGAGAAATACCACCTTATTATTCTACACACTCTTTTTTGTTTCCTTTTTATACCCTGGTTGACTACATTATCCACAATGCAACTTGGCCACCGAGTGACACCACTGGAGACGGTTTGTCAGATTACACGCAGCTCCCTCTGGAGCCACGAAAGGCTTTATACTACTTTTTCACATATGCAGTAGTGGTCTACAAAACCTGTAAACACACATTAATATTGAGTTACCCTTTAACCTGGGTAGTTTTGCTGCCTTTATTTTAAAAATGTAACCAGACGTTTTTATTAGTGCTAACTTGCCCATGGAGGACTAGTGGGTCTATTATGCTGTGGTATGATATTGGGTGTGAAATAACTTGAGAAATGAAGGTTATTATTTCAAATGGTGCAGAAGAATATGGATGGATGATGGATGAAGATACTCTTGTCAAAGTCGTACATTTTAAGAAAGTGTTGTCACCAATCACTGCACCCTCATGTTTCTGCCGATCACACGTCTCCTGCCTCTCTACAGCAGCCTTAACCAGTGGCAATACAGTTAGTTTCTGTGAGCTAGAGCAAAAATGTAAAACATGATTATGAATCAGCGGACTGGCTTCTCCAGTAAACAACCACTTTACACAGACAGAGAGAACAAACAGTTCCTATTATTTAGCCTAACAAGGCTGCATATGTTAGGCGGCTAGTCATCCTATTAGCTTGGCTATCTTGTTAGCTCGAGTAAATTCCTCAGCATCAAAGTGAAGATCCTGTTTAAACAGTGGCAACAATCTGGATGATGCTACTCCTTCAATGTTTTGGCACTAAAGACGTCCCTTTAAGACACACAACTGCTGAGCACTGTAGCAACACAATGGAGCTAGCTGGCTGTAAGTAAAGGGACTATTTGACAATTGGACAGAAATCCCATTCTATTTCTGAAACCAGCGATCCATCATTCATGCCAGACGATAGAAGGAGTGCCCAGGTGTGTGGCGGTGAGAAAACAGGGTTCGATCTCCTGAATAAGCAGAGTGGCCTTGCAGGATAATGAAGGCCACAAGCTGAAATAGATTGGAGTGACAATAAAGTTATTTTTTATACATCAGTACATGTGTCGTTAGAGTTCCAACCTCTTCCGGTTTTGGACTACCACTACTTTCTTTTTCATTCTTCACGTGACTATTTTTAGTTCCTTTTGAGCAGAACCAGCCCCGGGTGTTCAGTCAGTGCAGCTGAGGACAGACCGGCTGAAAGGTGAAGGTGCAGGCTCTGCTGTCAAAAACGTTATTAAATTAAAAGTGTCATTATGAAATACGGTGCTATTAAGAAAAGTGAAATTATGAATTACAATGACATCATAATATCTAGGAAAAATGCAGAATAGCCTATCTGCTTGCTTTTCCCGGGGCGTCGCCTAGTCTTTGTTTTTTTTTAGAAATTTCTGAACAAGACTCAATATATTGAGGATGTTTTAATGGGGGATACACTTTTTTGTTGTCACAGCTTAGGCAGGCATATGTGGTTTTTCACACAAGGTCCGGTGTTCACCCAGGCCGGCCAGCAGCGACACAAACACAGGCCGGCAGTCAGCCAGCCGCAGCAGGTTAGAAGGAGATACCCGCTGAGAGTCAACAGTAAATGCTGCTGTTCATGTCACTGTTGCCCAACGATGCCAGCAGACCCAGAGCCCCTGTACTGCAGTGAATTTAATGGCAGGGAGCTGTTTGTATGCTATTAGCTGCTGGATGAGCTCCTCTCACCTAACCATTAGCATCCTGTGGTGCTGTTTTTGTAGACAAGCTGAACTCTAAATACATTTTTAGTGATCTCTTAAAAAGGAATTTCCCTTTTTATGTCTTTGTAAGTCTCAGAAAAACACTTAGATTCATAGTTTTTGATATCAGTAAATAGGTATTATAATCCTTTGTTGTTTGGTTTGTAGCATTTATCAAAAAAAATTAAACTGATAACCTGTAGTAAACATAAGAACAACATGGTTTGAGTTGCAAAGAATTAGAACAAGTAACTCCGTGTACGAAGAGACTGAATGTGGAGCTGAAGTGGAGGTTTTGGAGGATGCTCTCAGTGTTTTTGATTGAGCCTCTGCCTCTCAATATTAAAGCATCGACCCAGCAAACGGCATGTTGTCAATGACCAGGAGACACGCATCGATTGACCCACCACACACACTCAGGGAGGCTGTCAGGCAGAAAAACACTCACGCACACACTCTTACACACACATGCACACACATACCTGTGAGGCAGAAATACATACACGAGTGCACAAAGTTGGCAGGTAGTTGGAGAAAAACACATCCTCAAACGCACTCACAAACAGACACACACACAGACTGAAACTGGGGAAAGTTGGCAGGGAGTTGCGTTGAAATACACACACACACACACACACACACACACACACACACACACACACACACACACACACACACAGACATAGGTGCAGAACAAAGCCCTCCGAACATCTGTGCTCCCCCGGCAGCCTGACCTGACTAGCTGAGTAAATCTCGGTGCCGCGTTGTCTCTCAGCCTCCAGGGAGAATGTTTGCTGGCGTCGAGGCCTCAGGTGAGCCAGGACAAATGAATGATGCTGAGCTGCCGGATGGAGATTTAATCTCAGGGCTTTTTCAGCGTGCCACTCTGGGTAAATAGGCTGCAGGATGCAGCCCGAGTCTGCCTGCAGAGGAAACTGAAGGTTAAAGTAACTTGTCCTCGCCACTGTCGATAGGCACGCTCCAATAATAGCTGCTTCATTCCCATCAGTGGGGAGGACTGAGGTGGCCGGTGACTATTTAGCAGCTGAATGCAACAAACCTAGATTGAATATTTACCTTCAGGAAATAAGGAAGTGGGGGCAACCTGTGCAAATGGGAAGTTCAAGAGTTTTTCAATGTTCCAGCCTTAGTTGTAGACACTGTGGTATTCTCTGGAGAACCCCTATTTTCTGTCACTAATTGGCTGCAGCTGTGCAGGCATTATTCAACTGTTTTAAAGTCAGTTTCCAGTCAGTTGCAATATAAATCTGGAATTTCCTCACTTTGCCCAGCTGGTGGGGTAATATACTGTCTACATATAGGTAGTATTACTATTGGCAAAATAAGTTAAACAAGCTTGTTTCAGCTTTAAGAGTGAAGGAAAGAAATGATAATAACAGTCATAGACAAATAGGAATTGGGGAAATTGGAAGCATTTTCAATCTTGTTTTAAAGAGGAACTTTTTGGGTAGTACTTATATGATCAATAGTTTTTAAATTGTTAATAACAATTCACATCAACAGTGTTATAGAAGTGCAATGCTAGACCAGTGGACTGCTTTTCAAAACCTGCCACCTACATTACCCACAATTCAACTTAGCCATCGAGTGACATCACTGGAGGCTTTGTACTACTTTTTCTCATCAGCAGAAGTGCTGCCCAAGACCTGTAAACACACTTTAATGTGTACAATTCGTGGAGTTACCCTTCAATTCAACTGGACATTATTTAGCAAGCAAATCATTTCAGAGTACTCCAATGATTTAGCTCTGCACTCCAGTAACACTGTCAGACTGATGATTTGTCAGACTCAGTTTTAAAACCACTAAATATATATATATAGTCCAGATATAGTCATTTATTTATTCCAGGGCAAAAAAATAAATAAATAAAATAAATACATTGGTGGAATTACCCTTTAAGAAAGGTTTATGAAAGAGTATTTCTCCCATGTGTCAAACACAAATTAATGCAAATGTGTCTGTGTTCCAGTCTGATAGAATTAGATGGTCATTAATTCCTGAAAGCTTTGAAAATAGAGTGACGTTTCATTGTTTGTTTTCTGGACATATTTTGATACCTACAGTTTAACAGAGCACTATGTAGTCCGGAGAGGAAATTCAAACACAATTCAATCTTAATAGTTACAATACTAATGAGGTATTAAAACACACTTGGAAATATTTGTATTTACAGAACAGAATAAACAAGCCGTTCTCAGAGAAATAAGGTCCCCAGACCACTGTTTGAAGCTAGAAAGGTGGCAGGGTCCGCCACATATAAACAAAATAAAACAGTATGAAATTGTGTTGTCCTTTAAGGTCAGTTTGTCTATTCAGTTCATTCAGAGTTGAAAACGAAGAGTCTGTTTATTTAGTTTGTTGAGGCATAAAGAAATCAGTCACTGCAGATCTCTCTCTTCTTCCCCAAATCTACGCTGTGCACCTTTAAGGCGCATTTTGGATGTCTGACTGTACCAGATCACAGCCCGTAACTTCTAATGCCTTCTAATGAGCCAAAAAAAGGGATCTTTACAAACAAAACCTGGAGTAAAAGTGCAGAAAGAGTTCATCTAGCATCCAGTGACGGACTGATGAGAACAATGTGGAGCAGCCGAGGCAAACATGTCAGAAAGAAAGGCAGATTGTTGAAATAGTGAAGCTAAATTAACTTTACACTAAATTATTGTGTTGTGTCTGTTCTTCTGTGTTGTTAATTTACATAACGATGAGATGGAAGTAAACATCTCCTGATACAACTGATAAAATATGATTAAAACAGATGCTATGAGATAAGAAATCCATCTATGAAATATCACCTCAACCCAACTGCAAAGCTCAGGATGAAGAAGTAAAAGTCACAATAACAATCAAATACTTCTCAGGAAAAGTTAACCAAAGAAATATATCATATTCCATATATTATGCACTGAAGAGAGTTTCTGAGCCTGCTGATAGATGACAACCTTCACAGTTTTACATTTTTTGGCATTTCACCAACTATCTCATCTAGAGAAGTGTAATGATGGGTGCAACAATAGAATAAGCTTCAATAGCTGGATCTTAAGCATGACAGGAGATAGTAAGGCCAACACTGATCCTCTAAAGATCACGAATGATGGAGGAGTGCACTGAAGAGAATTAAAGTAAAAGAGGCCTAGGGATGAAGATTATTCATATTTCTTTAGGAAAGTACATCAGTAGAGAAGTAGAGATAGGATTCAGAGGGGAATAGATGTAAAGTCTGGAAACTCTTCAGACTTTAGGAAAAATAAATCACTGTTCCTTTATCAGCCGAGGAAGTGTCGGAGACATTTGGCCTGAGAAATCCAGTCATAACATATTTAGAATTAAAATGTATGTGTATCGACTTAAGGATGTTTTTCTCAGCTCTTGGAAAGCAGATATTTTAGAGGATGAAGCTTTGACAGCAGTGATGTGTTCGCGTCCCTCGTGGGGCTCTCGCCCAGCACACTGGCTGCCAGTTTCTGCAGACACTTCAGTTCTGATCTACTTTAAAACTGGGACATTTCTTCATATTTAACACTGATTTCAGAAATGGTGGTTGAAGATACCATCTGACTGAAACACCAGAAGAGCAGGTGGGATTTTTTATGAATCACCTCCTCAACGTGTTCTTGTCCAACAGTCTGGAGAAGTGACAAAAAGGGAAAAGAAAGGAAAAACCCAGTGGAACAGTCACACTGAACTAGTAATCCGTTTCCATGAATGAGGAAACATTTCAGAGATTAAACCATTTGGTGATGTTCTTTTGGGTAAAGCCTCAACAAACACTGCAAGAAATGAGTGCCTCCCATTTATAATCTCTCACGGAAAATCATTCGATTACAGGCGGCAAGGGTTCAGCAGCCAGAAAGAAGGGAAAAGTTTTGCCTGGCGATGGAGGAAAATCACAACTTCATGACTCAGAGACTGTTGGGCCTACGGATTACTTAAACTGTTTGCTGAACCCCTCCCCTAGAGAGCAGTTGTCCAATAAGAAATGTACACCTCTAACTTGTAACTAAGTGTAGCCAGTCTTTTCTTAGCCTGTTAAAGCAATGTACTAAGTTAATGGAGCTAAGAGAGACATTATACAGAGAAAGAGTAGGTGGTGGTGGTAAACTGCGAATGTTAGCATACCAGGCTAATTTGACACCTAAATATAATAGCTGTTAAGTCTGAAAACAGGAAGTTCTTTTTATTCTGGTAAATAAACTAATTAACTGAAGAAAACCAACCATGAAGAAAAATACAGTCATGGTCATCGTCCTGGTCCGAGCTGATGTAAATCACCTCCATTCTTTATCTCCCGTCCTCAGTGTTCATTCCCGGTGTGGTGTCCAGCCATGTTTACTGGGAGGCTGGTCGACTGAGCTCCACTGCCCGCTGACACTCCCTCGTCATCTGAGGTTGTGCTGTGGACAGACTCCATTAGGCTAACAGGGGCACTTAGCTCCACGGCGAACTGAGATGCTGGCTTACAGCAGCAGTTAGCGGCTATGTTGACCCCTGTAGTTTTTAACTTCAAATTCTTTCCATTTATGACAAATTACACCTTTTAAAAAAGACATGCTCACAAGTAGCACATCTGCTGTTAATGGCCACTTTGTGGAAGCAATTGCATGCAATCATATCATCAAGACTAACGTTAGCAGCTCTGTCAGCCAGGTTTACATTCTAGCAGTTCCAGCAAAAGAGTTGTTTGTATTTTTCTGTCCAAGTAAAAACTATAAAACTTAGATCTAACCTAAACAGGGTTATTAAGCTCTACACTGCTGTACACTATACAAGGAGCTGGATCTTTGTTGTGGACATGTAGTTTTAGCTTTGTTCTTTTAGCATGATTTCTTGTAGACAGCCATTGTGTGCATATTGATTTGTTTTAAAATTAAGCAGTGGAAAAGAAAATAGTAGCCTCATTAGCCAGCCACTAACAGTTGATGAAATATGCTTATGCTTTAGTTGACTTAAAGCAACATGATGATATTTTCCTGGGAAATATAGTAGACTGTTGAATCTCATCCCCAGATTCTCAAATACTGGTGCTGTGGATTGGCAGCTTCAACGCCAATTCACAGCGTCAGTATTTTACAACAAACGTACTCTTTCTCCACAAAATTACATTGTTTTGCATTTAAATCAACACAGTTGCTGGTTACTGATTAGAGATGACAAGCTGCTTTCATTTACCTCTGTCTAAAAACAAGGACCTGTTGTTTCTGCTTGTACTGAGAAATTCAATTGGCAGCCTAATTCTGTCCCCATTAAGATTGTAAACGTGTAGAGACAAGAACCAAAAGCTGACGAGTGTATCAACATTAACTAAGGGGAGGATGACCACTTCATCTGCAACAACACTGAAGCTTCACTGACTGGCCTCAGAGTTTCAGGGTGTCTCTGTCTCTATTATGTTTGCTGAAGACAGCAGATGGAACAGCTCATGGGCTCCTGCTGCAGGCACAGCAGTGTTTTCACGGTATACACTGTGTTGTGTGCTCGGGAATCCTCACTGACATATTTTATATGATATCTGTACGACCACTCCTGTGGTTTAAAGAACCCACAGATGGAGGATGGATAAAGATCCTTGAAGTTTACTTGTTTGTAGGGGAGGAATTCGGCTTGGCTAACAAGAATGTACAATATGGGAAGCCTGAAAATATATTGTGAAAACAATGCATGATGTCTCTGAAGAATCACGGCTTGTAGTGACGGGCCAGCTCAAAAAGCTGTCCAAAGGTATTGACTGAACTGTCCAAATGAAGTTAAGTCAAGTCTGCCAAAATAAAACAGCCAAACTTCTGAGCACTCATGTATATCCTACCATCTTTATTGAAATGTGTTGTGGTTAGAACCTATGTATAAATATATAGCCGTGCATACAGAATTTGCGCACATTTATGGAAGCAGTGGAGTTTACATGGTAAACTTACAAGCTGTCATGTTTTATTCAGGGTGAGGCATCAGAAGCAGTTCTGTTCCCGAGCCAACAACTCCTACACCTCCTCAGGACTTTTTCACACGGAGCCTGGCAGGTATGAGGGGGTAGAACGTTACCCCCGATACCCACCAGGCTCTATACTGTCTGTTTCATCATCCTGTCTTTTCTTCTATCTCCACCTTGTTCTCCTATTTGGCTTGATACTCTCACAACAGTCCAGATTTAACACTTTTGTTAGAGTAATTGATAGATTAAGAGACTGAGCTACAATTCTGTGATCACTAATACTGCAAGGGTGATATGGCCATATATGAATATCCCAATATATCAGATCAGATCAGCTTGGTGTTTCTAACGTTTGCGATACCCTTCTGGCTTCACACGGTGTTCTGTGGACCTCATTACACTTTGAGGACATGTTTTTTAAATGAGTATGGAAATATATCAGATAAGAAATCCAGAATAAACACCATGTCATTATAAATCTAGATTTTAAGACAATATACAGTATAGTCTTATATCTCAATAATGATGTAAAACCGATATGTTTCCCAGCTCTGATCGCGAACAAGATCAAGAAGGGACGAGAAAAGATTAAAGGTTACAGTTTCCAAACTAGATGGAGTAAAACGTCCAGTGAGTCTAAAATGATGCTGTTGGAGTGAGTTATTAGGAGAAATAGAATAAGAAGTATCGAGAGAGACAGAGGGACTGTTTTTTCTGACTCTCCTGTGATAGTTGTTTTGTTTGCCTCAGAAATAGACACTTTACAATTCTGTTCTCATTAGAAAATGTCCCCCGCGGTTCGTTTCAATGCCAACACTAATACCGAGGAATCCAGATAAGAGATTTGCAGCCCGGCAGGTCCAATGTCATCTCGCCGTTTATTTGCGCTTTAGAGATTTAAAACCACTTGAACCCTAATGTTCCCAATATTCTCTCTTAAGTAGCTTCAAGTTAGATAAAACATTTATTATTATTTTTTTGACAAACATATTCAGTACTTGCTTTTTTTTAACACTTACATAAAGAGAAATATTTAAATATTCAAGACATTTTTTTCCTGCTTTATTGATTCACCATTCCATCAAACAGAGAATTTAAGATGTCAAGTGCATCCCTTTGCGCACCCTCCATTGCAATTCATGAAATATGATCCACTGTGTCTTTGGAAACTCGAGATGTTGACTAGAATTTAAAATACTACAAAGTAGCTGCACCCACTGTGCAGCAGCTGCAGCTCTCATTACTCTGTATCTCTCTCTCTCTTTGTATGCAATCTGACACTCAGGCGCCTTCATATTTTTCCCTTCTCGCTTTCTTCTTTTCCTCTTTTCCATTTGTTAATTCCCAGGTTTGAGAGATCAAGACAAAATATTAATTTGGGGGGTAAAATTCTCATTCTAAAGTTATTACCCTGCAAATATAGTCAGGCTTTCTGTCCTATAAAAAGGTTGTAAAGCTTAATATCTGAGGAACATTTTTTTTTAAATGACTCTCACTCTCTTTTCTCTCCCTGTCTGTCTGTGTTTAGTTGTCCAGCACATAAAGCGGAGAGACATCATCCTGAAAAGGGAGTTGGGTGAAGGAGCCTTTGGTAAAGTCTTCCTGGCAGAGTGTTACAACCTCAGCCCCACCAAGGACAAGATGCTGGTGGCTGTCAAGGTACATCTTCACCGTGCCGCCGTGTGTGTGTGTGTGTGTGTGTGTGTGTGTATGTGTGTGTTATAAATACCATTACATAACCATTTGACATTTTGGGTAATACATTTATTCACTTTCTTGAGGAGAATTAGATGAAAAGAATCATATGTGTACGATAATCATGAGGCTAAAACTAGAAATGAGGAAACAGCGCTGTCTGAAGTTCTTACTTCCTGCCAGCCACCTCTTCACCTCACTACTCAACACATCTTAGTAAAAGTGTGTCATATAATGAGGGGTTAAGTGTCAGACTAGGGCTTTGTCGGAAATTACTCCCTATTTACTGTATAGTGCACTGTATATGACTTAACAAAAAAGTAGGTAGTAGTAGTTGTAGTTGGGGTTATGTTTGGGGTTAGTTATCAGTACACAGTAAAATGTAACAAAGTTGTGTGAGCAGGCCAATATTCATGTTAGATTATGTTTCGACCTATCACCAGGCCCTGCAGCTGTGCTGGCTATCAGTCTGGGCCATCATAAATCTACTGATCCCTCTGGCAGGCGACATCATTCTCCAGCCCTGACCTAACTTACCTTTAAGCTGCCTTTAAATCCGACTCTCAGCCGAGCAAAGAGCAGGTTCCCAGTAGCGTGACCCGGCCTTATGTCTACATTGTATCTGCTTAAGCTAAACTATCATTACTGGCCCTACTGGTTTTATAGGCAGGTAGTCCTGCCATCATCCTTACTTATCTACCTCCACTGGTCTTACAAAAAGTTGCCCATTATATCACAAAACTTTTTCTGCACCTGTAAAGTGTCCTTGAATCCTACCTTCATCTGAGCAAACAACAGATGCTGACCCAGACTTATATCTACATTCTAACTGCTAAGGTTAAAGTCTAGTAGCTGGCCCAACTGGCTTAAGGGACAGTTTCCTGTTAATGCCAAAGCCCACCATCACTATAAGTCTGATTCTACCAGGCTTATTGGGCCTCTCAGTACACATGGCTCGGCTTGACTCAGTGTGTGGTCAGAGGAGCCGCTGGAAATACTCTTCCTCCCCGCAGCGTCATTGGTCAAGCTACGATGATTCAGTGAACATTTCCTATAAAATCTTCACGATGAATGTCCCCTGATATTTAGTTATTTAAAACCTTTGCTATGAAACAGTAATGTCCCAGTTTCACCCAAATCAGTGAATAAAGATGTACAGTTGTGTTTTGTACAGTAATCTGTGAGCAACACATTCCTCTTCTTTTCATACATCCACGGCAGCGTCGTCAAATAAAGAAAGCCTTTATTAGACGACAAATGAATATACGCCCCCGATTGCAGGATAAGTCATCAACCTTTTTAATGATTTTCCAGGAAGATACAAACACTAAAATAGCTTTAAAAATACCTACAAAACGTCTTTTTTTTGCCACCGATACTGGTGTATAAGTGGGATATGGAGCAAGCCATATGTGAAAAAAAAAACACTAAAACAGTGATTTTGACTTCATGGGAACTTTAACACACCCTGTAAGAGCTGAAAGTGAACACAAAGAAACAGTAAATTACAGCAGATGTCTGAAGTACAAGCATGAACGCGGCACATTAAGAGGCGAGGGAGGTGCACTTGATGGCATGGTTCGGCTCGAAATGGCCAAAAACTTCCTTTGCACTACCTACCGCTACTAGTTAGCTACCCCTCTGTCATAAGCAGCTCTGTCAGTGATGATGCAAAATGATGAGTGAGTAAGTATCCAGATCTCAAGTCACTGTTCACTCTTGAGTAAACTGCTCAGAGTCGCATGGGGAGTCGAGACTGGAAATGTGTGAGTGATTTCAGACACAGTCTGTCTGACTCATTAGCTAGGCTAAGCTAACTGCCTCCAGATTGTAGTATAGTTAATGGGCACAAGTATATTTCTCAAAATGTCAAACTTTTCCTCCAGATGACATTGACAAATATGGTTTTCTTCTCCCTGAATGCTGAATCCTTATCATTACCATTAACCTTTTGGATCCATTCATACCAATATGAAAATGTCACAAATTGATATTGTTGGTAGGAAGCATTGAGACACAATCTAGATCAGAAAGTCTTCTGTTTGGTGGGTCAGGACTCTCCCATGTGGGGCTGTGCGCCCTAACCTCTACCTGTCTTTGTACCTATTTAAAACTAGTCCGAGGAACAGCCAAGGGACCAGCAATTACTGTGCAGCAAAGTTAATACCCCAGTGCACTTGATGCTTTGTTTTAAAGCACTTAAAGCATTTAGAAGCATTGTCCCTCTGTGGTCGCTGTCAGTGCTCAACATTAAGTTGTGCTTGGCAGCTTCCAAGTGTTAATACAAGTATCTGTATGAATGTGAAGGTGGGTGATGCTGAATATGAGCTTGCAGACTCAGCAAACCTCGCCAGGACAAGAAAAAAAAATGTTAGAAAAGCAGCCTGACCTTGACGACGGGAGAAGTTAGTAGGAGAGTTAAGATATGTCTGGCTGTCACTTCCTCACAGGATTAACAAAAAAAGAACATTCAAAAGCATTAATCTGTTTTTATAATAATCCTCCTCTACAGGCTCCTCTTTATTTGTAAAAACAGTGCGATGTGCATTTTCATCTGAACATGTTCTTGTCTGCGATAAAGCAGAAAGAGGCTCTCTGAATACGCTTAAAGGTCAACAAAGGGAAAATTCATTGCAGCTCTTTCCCTCAATTTATCGTAGTCGAGCACTTGAAGGTATTGTTTTGGAGGGACGCCCAGACAAGAAACATTTCCTTAAGAGTGCGGTTTGATTTGGTAATAGAATTTTATGGCCATTTTACCTACTCTGTCGTACATCTCAACCACCTCCAGCACTGCCCTGCAAGAAGAGCACGTATGAGTAAATGTATTTCCATCCCAAGGTCTTTCCATCTGTAATAGCGTCAGCAGCAGGTTGGGGAAGCGGTTCTCAAGGCCGAGGAGATCAAGAGAAGCAACTAGCTGTTGCTGATGAAGTGTCAAGAAGAGTGTTTTCCCTCCAACCGAGGCTGCAGTGAGGAACATTATTGCAGTTATTCTGTTTTTTTTCCCATCTTTTTTTTATGATACGGACCGTCTTAACTGAGATTCCATCAAGATTTGGTATTTTATGGGTACTCCGAATCAAAGGAGTTCAAGGCCCTTCATGTCCGATCATTTTACCAATGAGATCAATTTGTCTCAGTACAGTTTTTCCAGCCGGCTGCACCTGTACTCTCTGAACTCCACGGCTGTAGTGATTCCTGGCCCATAAACTATGTTCAGGATTAATAGGTGGATATAATACATATCCACCTACTGCATATGTGAAAAAAAAACTGAGATAATGCTGTACAATCAGGATAGACTACTTCAAATTTCAAAGCTTTATTGATAAAGATAAAAGAAACATACCAGAGTTGAGTGTAAACTCAGCGGTGCGTTTACTGTCGACTATCAGGAGATCCCTGTCATCGAAGAGCAACTGATTTCCCCTGTTATTGTCACTGTTATCTGGTCTAGCTGGTGCTGGTACCGGTGGGGGTTGAGAAAGAGATGGGCAAACAAGAGAATCAACAACATGAGCTGGAGGCAGTGACAAAAGAAAACAGATTATGTGGAATAAAAAGTTGTTCAGAGGATATTGTTTGGCTCCACCACAGCCAGGATAACATGATTCAGGGTCTACAACCATCTTAGGCATTGGAGTGCTTTGAACTAACTGCTGAAGAGAGGATGCCAGCATGCTAACAGTGACAATGCTAACATGCTCATATTTGGGAGCTAACATTCAGTGTAGATCCCAAGTGCTTTAGCATCCAACAATGTTTAATTACCACTAAACACAGATGATTTATACAGCTAAGGCTAATCTGAATGTCAAGAACAAAATGTTGGGAAACATTAACCTTTTGGATCCAGTTGATGAAAAGTCAATAGATTACCACAATTATAAAGAATTACTGGAGATCTTTTAACAGATTTCATGGTAATCCATCCAGCAGTTGTTGAGCCATTTCACTCAGATACATTACCAACAATCTCACGACTTTGCTAGAACCAAGGCCAGGAAGCCAGCAAGACTGTAGGATTCAGCCTCTGGTGACTGTGAATGTGACAGAAAGAAGTTGTGTTTTCAGATAGCACTTGTCAAAAAAAAAAAAAATTACTTCCATGTAAATGCTGCCTGAGTCTAACACGATGAAATAGTGGAGTTTGTGCTTGCTTCTATGAATCATCACTGGAATTTGCCATCTGACTGGCACAATGGACTGTGGGGGCTGCGAAGGATGTGAGTTGATTCAGAAGTCAGAAAAAAAGGAGGCTTTAGAATGGGGCAGCCTATTACCATCCATTCTAATGTGCGGCTTTTCTTAATGTGTGAATGTCTTTATTTTCCCTTGCAGACACTTAAAGACCCCAACCTGTCAGCCAGAAAGGACTTCCAGAGGGAGGCGGAGCTTCTCACCAATCTGCAGCACGACCACATTGTTAAGTTCTACGGGGTGTGCGTTGACGGAGACCCTCTCATCATGGTGTTCGAATACATGAAGCATGGAGACCTCAACAAGTTCCTCAGGTCGGTTCCTCACTGACGGTTAATCCCATTTAACCTTAATTTACCAGGCTGGTGCTGGCTGAGCAAATTAGAATTTCATCATATGAACCCATAGAAACAGACTAAAGTAGGTGAAAGCAATTACATTGGAAGTGTGTGTGTGTGTGTGTGTGTGTGTGTGTGTGTGTGTGTGTGTGTGTGTGTGTGTGTGTGTGTGTGTGTGTGTGTGTATGTGTGTGTTCCTACCTGTGCTAGGAGCCTTTTAAGTCAAGGTGCTGGTTGGTCCTTTGACGTTTCCCACCAATTTATTGACAGTATGTAAATGTTGAACTTATGTCAGTCTAGGAAAAATAATTCTTTTGTCAAATTCCTACTGCCGATAAAATATCCAGCTTACTTCACAGCTTTCTGGGTTAGCAAACATGAGCGCTTTAGTGCTTTTGTTCCATAATGTCAGACTGTACCGAGGGAAGTGACCTCTGATAAGCTTTAACAAAAGCGACATGATGCCGGTACAGCGACGCTTTGGTAATAAGAAGCTTCACTGGGGTTGATGTCAGTGTGCACAGGAGCAGTCTGGGATAGAAGTGTGTTGTTTCGAGTGCGTCGACAACGGCAGTGTGTGTGTGAGCGTGTGGTCTATCTTGTTTCTGAAGTTTGAGCAATAGTTAAAAAGATGACATGTCACGATTTGAGTGTGAGAGAGTGTGTGTGTGTGTGGATTCAAGAGTGCGTGAAGACTTTCTGTTGGGAAATCATTCCTGAAATGAAAGGCAATGTCGCGAATGATGAAATTCTTTCATGCAAGGTGCAAGACGAGGATGATTTTTGGTCTATTGGTCCTGTTGGTCACATTTAACAAATGAGATGTGTGGAGAATCTGTCGGAATGAACAGAGTATCTGATGTGCGAGGTCCAGCTCATCCTTCAGATAATCAGAGGGCGGCCTGTGCTCATTCAGCCACTATGAATGTCTGTGAAGTCAAATAGAAGTGGAGAGACAAGAAGACACACACTTGGGAAGAGTTCTGCTAATCCCTCTACAGTGGAGCCCAATTATTACACATACAGTTTTAAAACAAAGAACATTAAATAACACTAAAGCTGAGAGATAGTGAGAGAATGACAGCCTGAGAGAAGTTGTTCTGGTAAATGTGTGCGACTTCAATGCTCGACAGGCTGGAAGAGAGCAAAATGTTGTGACAATCACCAAACTGCTCTTAAACCACCAAAGACTTGTAGAACAGCCACAGAATTAATAAAAAAAGAGTGCAGACACTTAACAGTTTATCATTGCAATTAAATCTACTTGTAGGTTATAGTTATTTTTTTAACACCTCTAACACTCATTCTTTATTATGCAAATTATTCTTAATAGGTGGAAAAGGGCAGCAACACCACCAGAATAAGGGTTTATTAGCAGTGTAAGGAGCTTTGGCTTACTTATTAAAGGGGCAGTCAGGTTACTGTCTGCCATGCTGCAAAGGCATTAAAGGTTCATACAGCCAGCTGTTAAAGTGAGATTATGTATTTAAAAAAAAAAATAAAAAAAAATGTAAAGATGAATTCATAAGTGATTAAAGTCACCTATTGCTTAAATTCAGTACACTAAGTTGTTTCTACTTGGTCTGATATGAGCAGAAGCTCATGGTGGCTGATGTCTGCTAATGTCAGATAGATGTTGCCTCATGGCTGACATTACTGAGGCGGTTATTTTAAAGGTGCAAAATGTAAAATGTGGCCATAGATATGGACCTAATACTCAGTCACTAACAGAGGAAGCCATTCAGCTCCGCCCACCGGGAGAGTGCTGGTCTTTTTTAGTACGAGACTGTCACCTTTTGAGGTACAATGTAGCTTGAGGCTAGCTTGTTAGCATGGTAACTTCAGTAGATTTCTCTGTAACACAATACATGGATGTCTTTGACATATGGCCAAAACTTTTATTTCCTCACATTCTTCACAACCAGATCAGTTGATAGTGTCCTGAATCTCAACTGCGCAACACCAGTGCACAACACAATTGGCTGATATGTTTCCTGGTTCGGCTGTGATATTGGAGGAGATGTGTCATGCAACCACTGTCTCAGCTGTGGCAGAATTTTCTATTTAAAGGAAAAACATGTGAGAATTTTAGTCTAAAACATTCAAAAATGGATAACAGATTGTGAAGAAATAAAAGTTTTGACTATATGTTAAGGACATCATCAATTCTAACAAATCGCACCTTTTAACAATATCACACCAAAATACAACAATACCCAGAAAGTGCAGGTTATCCAGACATTAACCCATGCTTAGTAGAAGTGTAACCTGTGTGAAAAGAAAGAATTTTAAACCTTATTTTGGGGCAAAGTCGTAGAACTTTAAACGCATTTTATATCAGATGTGACTGGTGATTCTACACATGCAGTTTTTATGTCCATTGAAAGTTGTTGCTGTCTCTCCATTCAGTTAGACAGAGACCTCGGCTTGTTAGCCCAAAATAACTTTGTCTAGCTTTGCTGTTATTCTGACAAGTCACAGATAAACTTTTAATTATTCTGTCATTACGACTTCCGGCCATAGGGGGCAGTGTCAGGCACAAGTTAGGTAAAAATAAAGATTATAAACTCCATAATCAATAATAATTAATCAAATCAATGTTATTCTTTGCAACCCAGAGCCCACGGTCCGGATGCCATGATCCTGGTGGACGGCCAGCCACTGCAGTCCAATGGAGAGCTGGGTCTATCCCAGATGCTGCACATCGCCACCCAGATTGCCTCGGGCATGGTCTACCTGTCCTCCCAGCACTTTGTCCACAGAGATCTGGCAACTCGTAATTGTCTGGTGGGTAACGGCCTGCTAGTTAAGATTGGAGACTTCGGCATGTCCAGGGACATCTACAGCAGTGACTACTACAGGGTAAGACTTCACCTTATTTATATTTGTCCTTTGCCATCAAAGTACTGAGAGCTGGAGAGGTTTCAAAGTTCACGCTGTCAATCAATGCCACATTTCAAATGTGTCTTCCATAGTCACCTTGGCTCAATAACAAAACTCAATAACAAATCCACTCTTTGGTCCTTTAAAGTAGCTGCTGGCCATCACCATGCCTGCTTTCTGTACTATTTAATGTGAGGCAACTATGGCGCAAGCATGAGTGGATTCCACCTGACTCAAAAAGTAATTGTAGCTGTAGATGTTCACAATACTTTTGACTTTGTTTATAATGAGGTCCGAAACAACTCTGAACATATCCTCCTGGGCTGCTAACAAAAAACATATTTCAAAGGGGTGAAGACTGCTCCGCTCTCCTGGGTCATTTTTTGTTTATATGTTTTTGTTTCCATCTTTCTTTCCGAAAGGAGAGTTAAAAGCTCTCCCTCCCCAGTGCAGCCGCAGGCCCAACACCAGCCCTCGTACATTCATACTGTACGAGGATGGGAAGGTTGAGTGGTGCGATAGAAGATGAGCCTGCTCAGCCCCGAGCCTGATGCTTCAAGGCTTGTTTATATAGCTTCCAATTCATGTCCTCTCTACTGTTTAACACGATTAGCAACTCTGAACGCTGCAAACCAGGCGGCAACTGCTGGGCTGAAAAATTTAGTATTTTTGCTGAATAAATAAGTGGAAAGTATGGAGCGATGGCTGCAACAGATCTGGATTCTTTAAACAGCCTGGTCTTGTGAAATGACTTTAGGTGCACCTGATCCTGTTTTCCCAGCGTGACAGCTGGGCCGGTTCGGACTTTGCTAGGGGCAACGCCAGCAGTTATGAAGTACTTGCCTGCTGGGTGAGCAGCTCTGCGCACATAAAATCATTTGTAAGGAAATTTGAGTGAGATGTCTTTAGTGTTTGGTACATGGCTCCTTTATGCACACCATCTGTGTGGTGTGTGTATTATTAAAATCTGAATATTTTGTGTGGGTTGTTAAAGAATTATGGAAGAATTCTGTGTGTGTGTGTGTGTGTGTGTCCGTGTGTGTGTATTGTTCAGTGCAGGCTGTGGATATGGTTGAGTGTGTGTCAGCAGAACTAATCTTACTAACTGGCAATGAGGACGTTTCAGTAGAAACAGAAAATCAGTCATGCATAATTCTGGTAAAAGATCTGATTACAGCAGACCATTGGCGTTGGGAGGCTGTTGAGGCTGAGCAACGTACAAGTTATCAACAACATGAACATATGTACCTTTCATGTTGTGTCAATACAACCTGTTTGGCAGCTATATTGAGTTCTCTGGTGCAATTTGTAAAAGTATTTGAATTACAGAAAATCAAAGTCCTTTCCAGTGCTCTGTGACTTAGTGGCATGTTCTGAAATATAATATTCAAAGCTTAGTGAGGGTGTAGCTTACCGGGTTTATAAATACTCCACTTAGGTCTTGAACGCTCATTATAAGCTCTTTGTAGAGGAGAATAATTGGGTGTTTGGACACTGGCAGCTTCATGTAGGCCAGCTAAATGGTTACCATGGCAGATCTCATGCTATTCATTTTGCATGTTGAACAAATACTGCAGCATCAAGTCTCCCTGTTACAGTAATAGGAGTATGCATGCATATTATCTGTGTGTGTTGTTCCCATTTAAAAGGTGCCGTTGATAATATTCAGTCACAGCATGAGGCATTTCATCTCCCCCTTCCATTTTATTAACATTACAACACTGCTGTTGTTCAAATCATCTGCCTCCTGGTTGCACTAGCTTACATACCCAGTGACCAAACATTAACTTTGTTAATCTCAGCTAATTTACATTAGGGGCTTTTGGTACAGTAGCCTATGCTGGCCACATACATTAGAATTCAGCAATTTTTTAAATTTTATCTCCACAAACTGGCAACTACCAAGACAAAATGCCACATGATATGACACTATCCTATTGGCTGACCTACCTTGGAAGAAGCTAGAGCTGAATTTTTCTGCAGACATAAACAAAACAATCATTTTGGACCTGACAAATATTGTAAAATGATTAAAGGGTCAGGAACTAAACCAGAGCGTGTCAGAGAGGCAGTACAACGCTGCTGCACTGTGCAGTATAAGAAATGTGCTTTTGAGCACTAAAGTATGTAAACCTTTTCCAGCAGTACACCAAAAAGAAAATTATGAACCTGAAAATGTGCATAATATGCCTCCTGTAACTTCTGCCAAGCTTGTTTACAACACATATTTTTAGATGGCAGCTTTTTCTTGGAATGTTCTGGCATTCATCTACCTCCTTAAATGTGTGTCTAACGAGTTGAATTATTTCTTTTATGGGAATAAACACTAATACTTATATTTGTCATATAGTATATGCAATTAAAGCTGGAAAACGGAGTGACAAAAAGAACAGCCAAATACACAGAAACATTAGCAAACAGATATATTTAATGTTATGTATTTTGTATTATGTATGTTTGTGCAGCACACCAAGAACGTCAGCTAGCATCACACTTGAGTGTAGACAGTTAAGTAACAAGCACCACTACTGTCATCCACTTGGACTGTGGGTGCAGTGGGCAGCGTCCACTTTATGTGTGTAGAACAGTGGGAGCTCAGGTGGACAAG
This sequence comes from Diplodus puntazzo, assembly GCA_963678695.2. Taxonomy (NCBI): domain Eukaryota; kingdom Metazoa; phylum Chordata; class Actinopteri; order Spariformes; family Sparidae; genus Diplodus; species Diplodus puntazzo. The sequence continues at coordinate 38,548,848 of OZ023155.1, read as the reverse complement.
TAAAGGACAAAACTGAGTGTGTTTTCTTGTTGTGGCCCAAATAACAGCTCATCTAATTGTCTCTGAAGACTAAGTCACAGCTGATTTAGCAGGCAGATACTGCTCAGCCGAAAGATTAAATGGTTCAGCTGATTGTTCTTGCCCGCACGATTATAGGCCTATTACATAGGTGCTGTGAGGTAACTGTTCCGTCAGAAGACAGCCAGAGTGTAACTGCAAGAGGGTCAGTAGATGTAAGACCTAATGGGTGAACTAGGAGCTGCAAGTATAGTCTAGAGGGAGTATGAGGGTGATGTGGGGTAAAAGCACTAACCAAGGCTTCAAGCCAGGACTGCAGTGCCCAACATAGGCAATGTTCATAAATGAGAAGCCTGTGAGGGATCATGTCCTTGAAACTACTCTGGAGTGTCTGTGCAGACAGGGGGTGGACCTGTGAGCGGAAAGGTGGACCTCCCAGCCCATTACACTCCTCAGTGACAGGTGAAAAGAGGCGTCCGGCGACTCCATATGTATCTATGTACACTCTGCCTCAGCTAACAGTGGAGTTAGCAGTGTCAGGGGAACTGGCCAAGATTCTTTGTAGAAGTGTGTCCCAAAATCACTCTAAATTGCTTGTGCATCTGACAACCAGAAAATAAATTCTCTGATTAAAACTAACCACACACATGTGAAGACGATAATTAATATCCCTTGCAGCAACGGTGTATAGAGAGAAATGAGCCAGTCTGAGGGAATTTTTCAGTCAAATGTTGGTTCCTCCTATCAAACTCAGTGGTGAATTTATTGGGGAAATTTTAGCAAGTTGAATAATTTATTGAATAATTTAGTGATTCAGCACACAAACACATACACTGCAGTGAGGGATGGAAAGTAACTCTAGCAAATCTGTTGGATTAGGCAGCAACCAGAGAAAGAGTTTGTAAAAAAGACCAGCATCGGTTCAGATTCAGGGTGCTATATGTAGATCTGTGTGTGTGGCATGCCTTGTGTGAAGCTGCTGTTTGGTGCGTTGTGATAGCATCACCACCCGCCTACACAGAGGAATATTGACAGAGCCCAGAGATAAGGAGCTCCTAACAGTATTGGACACTTTCCCTGTGTTGAGTGATTATAAATAGCAGCACCCTGCCAAGAACACAATCCTCCCATCGCTGACTAGTCGTATTGACGCGTGTTGCCCTCTGGGACTCCCGAGACACTTTGCAGCAGGAGGGAACAACTTCTAGAAAGAGATGAATATTGTCCTAAATCACATCCATCTGTCATATCCTCCTGCTCCGCCTGAATTGAATACGCCGTGTGTTGTTTCAAAAGAGACAGCTGCAAAACCTGCAAAGGCCGACAGCAGCACCGGTGCCGCTATGTAGGTGTTTTATACGGCTGCCTCACAATATATCAGGTAATGTTTTTTTCTGAGTTCAGAGAGTCAAGCACTGAATTATGCATGTTTAGGCAGGTATAAATGACAGCGAATGCTCAAAAGGAGCCTCTGCATTAAAAGTGCAAGTAGGGAGACGGCTGAAATGCTGTTTTTTATCAGACATGTTAAGGAACAGCGTCTTAAGGAAGGATGGAGGAGCTCATGCAGGGACTCTGTCAGTCTGCAGGTCTCACAGTGATTCTTTATATTGGATGTATTCTTTAATGCAGAACAAAGTTATTGGTAAAACACAGTGCAGTTAATTTGTTCCTTGACAGCTAATTCCTCTCATAACACGCAGTGACTAGGGTTGTAACAGTACAGAGGTCCAAGTTTTGTAGGAATTGCATTTCAGTACAAGTTTGATGTATAAGACTAAGTTTCTTTAATCTGTTTTCTACAGATAGTGTCAGTTTGTTTCACCTAATTTTACCTCAAGTTATCCGATTACAGGCAGCTTCCTCTGGAGTCACAAAAGACTTTATACTCCTTTTTTCCAGCAGTAACCCTGTAAACACACCCCTCATATGTAGAATTAGTGGAGTTACCCTTTAAGCAGTAAACAATGAACTTACAAACATGACAGGGCTGATAAAAAACAAAAGGCTTCACATCTAGAGGCTGCTTATGAACAACAGGGATAAGCTGTAGCTCATCTGGGCGATGCCATCTAACATGCGTCAGCACGTTTCCACTCACACACCATGAAGCTGCCGACAACGCAGACTCACTGTCCTCGTCCGTTACGCCACTCGCTGTCCACAGCAGTGGCATCGTTCGCTGGGAACCTGACATTTTCCTGAGATAGCTGATTTGATTTGTATTTTGGGTTGTTTACTTCTGCTTTTGTTGTTAAATGGCAGTTGGCATCAGCTTTTTTATTTTATTGGAGTGTAGATCTGAACAGTCCGACACTTGCCATGTGATATCCGTACAACAACAGCATTGTACTTGGTTTTGTTTAATCATGAGTCCTAGAAAGCTGCTCCCTGATTTGTTACAGTAGCCCTTTTTAGATAGAAAAGGCGGCACATTTGCTCCAAGGTAAGAGCGGCAATGTACCGGCCTGTCTTTCTAAAACGGAGGCGTAATATTCCTCCTTTTCCAAAAGCCTCCTCTGAGGTAGGCTTAAACATGTGACGTGACGTGAAGCTCAAAGTTGGCTGACATAGAATTTGTCTTCAAAATAAAAGCTTTACATTGCACCCCACTGGAGTTTAGAACTGGGTTCTTAGCGGGGGGCTTTTAATTTGAAAGTAGCGACCGTTCTTGCTTGCCAACACAACAACAAGCTAACACAACCAAACAGCTGCAGAGACCGAGGAGACGCTGCGTCTCCTGGATCTCAGCGGCTGTCCAGTTGTTCATCTTAATGTGTGCCGATGAAGTGATGGACTGACTGCTGTGATCAGCTGTTTCCTGGTTTTAAAACTCCTCGGTTGTGGGTCGCACAGCAGTGCACGTCATTGACACCTCCGCCCACCTCACCCACGGGCCGGCACATTTCTGCCTCGGTTTTAGATAACAGTCGAGGCGGAAATAAGTGTACCCTCCGAGGCGGAAAATCGGCGGACCAAAACAGACCTCCAATTTGCCGGCCTCTGTCTAAACCGCGGACCGAGCCGCTAAAAGGACGGGCAAACTGGCGGCGTGGTGCCCTGTCTAAAAACGGCTAGTAATCCATTTTCTTGTTGTAATCTGTGTTAAAGGTGTCATAGAATTGGTCACCTGTCAAATTTTTGATTTGATAAATTCTAACTTTAACTGTTGTAAGCCAGTTAGCCCAGTTAGCTGTGCAGCTAGCAGTCCAGACTAGGAGGTCAGACAACCATGGAAGTGTTGGTGTTTACAGCGCTAGCACAGGAGCTTTGGACGGGTTGGCAGGGGCACAGTACACAAACATCATAACGTCAAAACTGTTATTTTTTCACATTCTGTCGATAACTACATTTTTAATATTTTTGACTAATTACATGCATATTGCACCTTTAAAATTTAGATTTCTGGTGGCATGGAGAAAAAAAAAGTTCTGGCTTTCTGACATTTGCAGGTTGGCTGCAATTGTAGATGCTGGTTCACCTGGAAAAGGAGAGAAATGGCTTCAAACAGCTCATTAAAGCCAAATTATGAACTGTGACATATAGCTTCCTGTCAGGGGAGAAGATGTAGAGGCTTCCAGTTTCTACTTTTTTTGGTAGAGTATTAAAAATTCCTCAGACTTTCCTCCAGAGGCTTGCTTGCAGTGTGAGTGTTTTCATTTAGCAGTTGGAGGGTTTTGTTCTTCGTGGTGCAACGCTGTCTGAATTTAAAGAAGGACGGTGTTGCAAAAACAGGAAGCACTGGTCCAGCTAAAGTTACTGAGGTGCAAGAAAGCAACAACAATGGATGTCTTGCCCTTAACATTTGAGCAGTAAAGGAAAAAAAAGTTTTAAAGCCAGAATATGCATTTGTGAATGGTGGACTAATGACTGTCAAACACTGTAACATTGTTAGAGTCTAATGACTCAGTTTCAAGGACTTGGTGTTCTTTGTGACTCTGCCAGGAAGCCTCTGCCTACCTGCATTGCTTTTCTTTGAAGAAAAATGGTCCCCAGGTTTCTACTGTTTCAAGGATCAAACAGACACTCCTCTGCTGCATTATTTATCAAGCACAAGCTCCTCAAAACTGTATGCAACTTGGTGCTAATGAGTACACAGTCCATATTTATTGCTGCTGGATGAAGGGAAAAAAACTGTTCAGCCTCTCCTCTTGAGTCTTGTTTTTCCTTTTTTTCTAGTCCAGCGCTCCTGTCTGACATGATCTGAGAAATTAGGGAGATGCTGCTGTTGACGTAAGAGGAAGTCTGGCTTTGGATGCCCCAAGAAATGCACTTTATTTCATTCTTTTGAGCTTGTTCAATACTTTGGGGAATATGTTTTGGGGCTTTCTTAGGCAGAGTTGAGAAGGTTGATACCACTGTTGTGTATGTTTGGTTAATATGAACCCTGCTGAAAAAAACAGCGTAGACCAGCACCAAAACCAGCACCAAAACCAACACCAACACAAACATTTGTTGTGTTGTGCTGTTTTTTTCAGCAGGGAAGCTAACACCAGCAGCTTTGTGTTGCTATGTTTTGTTTGTTCAATCCATATAAAAACCAAAAAGTAAAGTCTTCAGGTTGCAGTTTACTAAGTTATGTGCCAGGCTGTTTTCCTCGGACTGGATCATTCATCCAGGCATCTTGTTTTCACCATGGCGTTGCCGTGGAACCAGCAGAAAAAACTTAGTCAACAATAATTTGTTGAACATGTTTATTCTGTCCTCAAAGCTATTAGAATGTTTAACTCAAATATTAAAGTAATCAATACAGTAAGTTCTATATAGTGCTGACACTATAGGTTGGGTTGATTGGTTGGTAAACGATTTAGCTCAAGACTGAAGTATCTAATCAGCTCTTAGATGTATTCTACTAACTATGATGCCTTTACATTTTCTTTACAATCTGTAAGAAGGTTGAATAACTAAAGTGTCAGTATTTAATGAGTTGGGAGTGAGACTCAAAAATCAACTTCCACACAAATTGGACCTACATACATCCATGTTCCTGTTGGAAATGATTGTGATCCTGTCACGTTTCCTTTAGCTTTGTTTTAACAAGGTCAAGGTCAAAGTCTCTCTTTTTTTGTTGGATAACAATTAGCAAAATTAATGATATTCCCATCAGCCTAAGCTGTATTTTGTACTGTGTTTTGTGCTAATTTGCAAATATTAGCATGCTAACATGCAAACAATACAATGTTGAACATGGTAAACATTAACCCTGTGAAACATCAGCATCTTAGCATCATTACTGCAAGGTTTTTGTCATACTGACATTTTATCTCCTAGCACTGCTGTGACCCAGGACTGCCTCACAGCCTCGCATGGCTGTAGACTCATGGTCTTGGTCTTGGTTATTTATTTATAGCCAAACACATCCCATGTAGAGTGCTCTCCAGTGCATACTTTTCCCGAAGACGTGATTTAGCAGCGTAATAGAGCTGTACTGCTAATAATTTTGTATTCAGAGTGCAGTTACAAAGCCAGCAGCAGCACTGAGGAGCTAACCATCTACACCTTTGTATTACGCAAGTTGGTCTGGGGAGCTAAATAGGGGAAATGTGCATGTAAAATTGCATGATAGCAGCAGTGCGGTGTGTGTTAGTGTGTGTGTTTTAAAAATCCTTCAGAAACTTTCACCACCTAGCCGCCAGAGTAGATACCACTTTATCTCCACTTGGCAGCAGCACAGCAGGTAGGAACCTAATGGACATCATAGCCTCTAAAAGTGAACTTGTGTTCACTGCTGTTTGAGCTGGGAGAGCAAAGATAGCAGCGTGGCTACAGCAAGCAGAGAGAGTGTCTAGATGGTTATCGGGGCCCTTTAAGATGTCTGGGGCCTCCCAGGGCTCCCTGCAGGCCGTGGAGCGCCCATCGAAGAGCCCAACTGGGCCAGTAATCTATCCCCCTGCCATGCTGCTGTGCTCTCCACGCCGTTAATCCAATCACTCCCCTGCCACGGTGGGACAGGCAGAGCACTAATCCAGTTTACACAGCAACAAAAAAAAGCCCCAGACTCATTCCTCACTCCCCGCAGAGCATTGCCAGCTTCTCGATGTGACATTGAGTGAGAAAGATGAGGATAATTACAGGGGCAATTATTTTATTTTTATTATGTGTTCAGCCTTTTTTTCCCTTCTTCCCCCCATGTTCCAAGCTAATTGCCATGGCCTTGTCACAAAAACCCAAGGTGATAGCATGCAATCATTTGGGAAGCGGAGAGTCAGCCAGTTTTAATGCCCCTCGCCACAGCAGCAGCGGTTGAATCATTAGTATGCATCTGATGAGGTTTAGCCTTGTGTGCAATGGGCTGGGTGGACCTCAGATAAGTCATTTAGACTAACAGGAACTTAATTAATTTTGTTTAATCTTTATAAAGCTCCACAGGGGGACAGATTGGTACACAGCCCCTCGCCGATCCTTTCACCTCACTTCCAGCCCACCTATCTTGGCTCGGCCCAGAGGTTTTACACAACAGGGGCGACTGGTCTCCGCATCAATATTGGCTTAATGTTGTGTACAATGCTAAAATGTGGCATGTCTAATGAGACCAGGTGGGGTGTAAGTCACTGTTCATTTGGTCATTAGCTTGCACTGGAACCCTTTCAAATGAGGTTTAGGGTTCAGTGCCGGGGAAAACTACTGCTGAGCCTCTTTGTCGCCACAAAATTCACCCTGGATCCATCAATAAATAATGTGTGTTCAAGATGTCGGGAAAGGACACTTTGGGTGGAACACCTCTGAAGTGAATGTTTACTTTAATGACTGGTTTGTCTGAGGAAAAACACAGATAGCTTCCGATTGTCTTTCAGGGGCTGCTGGGTCATACTTGTTTAGTCTGGGACTCAGCCAGAGAGTGAGCTTGGCAGGGAAGAGTTCAAAAAATTAGGAGCTGAAGGATGTTTCTGTCTTTGAGATTCTGCTAATACCTTACATGCCCTTGGGCAAGTTCTAGAGAAGCCTGACTGTGACTGGAGGATCCGGCAGAAGGGACACAAAAGTGTTCTCTCCTCGCTTTACATCTGAGATGCAGTTGAGCAGAGCAGTTACCCCCTGGTGGGATTAGTGGAAGACTGTGGTTGTACTGGACAGCTCTGAGGTGTAAATGTGTGTAAATGTATTAATGTGAAGCAGGATGCTGCTGAAAAATGAGTGTATGCTCAGCAAAGCCTCTATGGACTTTAGGATAAAAGTAAAAATAAAAAAAAATGTTCAAACACAGTTGGCTGAGGAGTAAAAAGATTCAACTCCATTTGCGATAAACAATCACCATAATCCGTGAAGTTCACTTACGGTGTTGCTGTATTATATACGGACTATTTCTTTAGCCCCACTTACATTTATGCGCTTGTTCAAAGAGAGGAAAGAGTTAAAGAATGACTAAAGTATTAAATGATTTGTTTGAATAGACATTTTCCAGTGAGGGAGAAATGGAAGCGAAATGATGCTCTGCTTTTGTTTTGCTGAAACGCCACGAAGACCAAGAGGCGGGCAGTGTTGAGGTTAATGTAGTGTGATTTTTCATTCAAAGTCAGCATATTATAGGTGTAGCTGTGGAAAACAGACTCTAATGGTCTTGTTGACCCCCAGGCCACGTCTCCAGATATCAATTTGTGTTAAATGTACAGACAGCATATAGCCTTGTATGCAGTAAATGAGCTACACCACACACCAGTTATCGACTTCTTCCAGACACTGAAAACAAGGTGTTACACTGAGAAGCGCCAAGGTTTAAGATGGTATAAATGCTCACTAGTAACCTTAGTACAGTAACTTTACTGTAGATGGGGGATCTTCTCACTCTTCTTGTGAGATGATGGTGTTACGTCTAGGACGTCTGCTTGGTAGAAGTAGTAACAACCCTCATTAACCATTTATGATGTACTCCATCAAGGCACTATCTTGTTGTACAATAACAGACTGTAACAGTTATTTAAAGCTCTTCTTCATTTGAGAGTACACTTTACTTTAGGTTCGGTTGCCTCCTGCAGCTCCCAGGAGTGGTCGCATCAGCTGTCCCTGAAGTCAGACTACATATCAGGATGAGATTTCTATAAATGTTTTAACATCCTTGAGTCTGTTGCTTCAAAACAACATCATTAGGGGACATGAGTTGTTTTAAGATGTTGGTTGACTGTAGAAGAAATAGAGAAGAGCCATAAACTCAGCCAACAAAATTTGCTAACATTAGCATGCATAAGGTAGACCACACCTCCTGAATGTGTTCTCCATAGAGCCAAGGTGAATTTTACCAAACGTATTTTTGCTATGTGAAGATTTACATTCACTAAGTTGGAAACCATTAAAACCATTAACCATTAAACCATTAACCATTAATCATTAAAACCATGTTTTCTGTATGTTGAGAGTGGGACCTCCATGGATCAGGGTAGATGCTTGATCAGATTGTGATCTAGGGAATGGGCTGTTTGTAGGCTGTTTGTCACATCCGTTGGGCTGTTACTGAGCAGTTCTTGCAGCGTATCCGGGCGCTTTGTCCTGCTGACGGGGCACTGCCATCGGGGAGTGCCATTGCCTGGAGGCTGTTTACGTGGTCTACGTCGGTGTTTGGGTGGGTGGTGCGTGTCAAGTGACATTCACATGAATGCCAGAACTCAAAGTTTCCCAGCAGAACATTGTACTGCAACGAGATGATCTCTGTTAATCTCTGTCAGTGGATTAAATGTTGTGGCTGATCGGAGTAGTTCTTTGGTCGAGAATAGTTAATAAATATGTACACAGATCCCGCTCAGTGCCAGATGAGACTGTTACGTAGCTAACTGGGGAAGCTAATGTTAGCTTGCTTACAGAGATTATTTTTATTTTTATATTTCTTGCCCAGAACAGACATTCCAAAGAGAGGGCCTTTCACGTATTTCACATGTTGAGCAGCCATCGCAGAAGAGTGTGAGGTGAGGCATGTTCAGTTGGTTGCAATTTGCGGCCACACTTCTACCCACTAGATACTACACACTGGACCTACGTACCATACGTACTCTGAGTAACCTTAGCTGTTGCAACCCAAGCCAGGATTTTAGAGAAGGTTACAAATGAATGTTAAGCAGAGGCACACATACAGAGGACTCATCAGCTAAATCTGATCAAGTGTACAAACCAGAGGACATTCTGAATAAATGGCCAGGAAGTAGCAGCCTTTTGGCACATTGACAAATCTCATGTTTCTTTAAAACATGCAGAAGATTCATCTGCTGCGTAAGGCTGACACGCAGAGACAGTGTTTTTACTTTCATAGGAAATGTGCAATCTGCGTGCTACGGAACTAGGAGGTAATTAGTAAGACGTTTTTTTTTTTTTTTTTTTCCTTCGTCACTTAAAATGCCACACAATGCTCACAGCTGAAGGCACACAGATGTTGGAGCTGGTAAATGGAGTTTGGAGAGGAGCTTATTATGATTAAATGAATCTGATTGTTTTCTAACCCAGAGGTACAGAGCGGAGGAACCACGTGAGGGTGAATGCAGCTACTCTAAGAGCTTGTCCTAATGATGAGTTCAAAGCCGACGGTCTATTTGTGACTGTGTATTTGATTTTGTTTTGTCCGTAAACACAGAATATTAGCTCAGGGGGAGTAGATGGTTGCATGGGTGGATAGTTGGATGGATGGGTGGATGGATTAGTGAATGCATAGATAGATGGATGGATGGTTGTGAAGATGGATGGATGCTAGATGTGTGTCCGATACACTGCAGGAGTACTTCCTCTGACTTCAACCCCAAAGGAGCTTAAAACTTCATCTCACTGTTATCTGACAAAAATGTCGAGATAACATTAAGATAGACGTAAAAGTCAAAAACTGAACCAGATAACACAAACTTAATGACAGAGAAGGAGATGATAGGACAGCAAATTCCATACAATAAGAATTCTATGCATCGCAATTTGTTAAACATAGATGATTTTTCTGTGGGATTTTTTAATAAAAGATATGTGACTGAAGCCCAATTATAAAAAGCTAAATTACAAATAAATCCACCTGCTGATCGTGAGCTGTTCAGGAAACGATCTCGGAATTGATCTGCAGCCAAGCTGTGATTTTACGTTGAATCATTTTTAATAGTAACACGTAGGCTCGATGTCAGCGCAGGTATTTTCTCTGATTAATAGGTCAAAAGCTATTAAAACTGCTCTGCTGTGTCCTACTCCGTGTACTTTCAGTTTATTAAAATCCATTAAAAAGTGTGTGACAACGATCCTACAAATACGCCCTGAATCACTTCTGTACAAGACGCCCTCCCTTTTGCCTCATTTCCACCTGTTAGTCATCATTACCCATGACGTGTTGTCGATTTTCACTCTAATATGGGACTGATAATGCAAATACTGTGTTATTTCTTCACAAGCTTTTTCTGACAAAGTGAGGAGAACAAAACATGCACATCAAAAGCATCAAAGTGCTGCATAAACCTCTGTAGAGGTTATTTGATGACATCACACGACTGTCATGATGCAGAGTGACAACCTGTTGAAAGGACGAGTGACCAGTCAGTCCGCTTAGCTTCATGTTCACTCTTCTGCATTTGTTCATGAAAAGTCAGTGTGAACGAGAACTGGACCAGAACTAAAATGGTGTATAATTTGTTCTCTTGGTATGGACCAGATGAGCTGGACTATGACACAGTGTTGTGCTGCTCAATTCTCCACAACAGTATTCTTCAATCCAACACAGCTAATTAAAACGAATGGGTCGTTATCAGGCTTCAGCAGAGCGTGATGACGAGCTGATCATTTGAAACGTGTAACATCCAAAACATGCAGGGCAGCGGATCTCCAGGACCAGGATTACAGAACGCTGCTCTGCAACACAGCTTCAACAACGCTGTACAGTTTTTTATTTTTATTGTATTATTACTTTCCAGGTGTCATTATTTCTATGTAGTTTTTGTTGTACTGTTTGTTTGTACCTCATATTACAGCTTTGTTTCATCATGACAGCAAATCACCGTCACATATCTTCTATATGAAAAGTTAAATTCATCTAACTGTGAGTTTAATACGGACCTCCATCAGGTGACGCATCACATTTTATATAGTTCTTTGAAATTACCCCCTAATTAGCACAATATTCACCTCAAATATGACCTAAAATGACCCCAGCCTCATTTCATTATAATATTCTTCTATTTTCCAGTAAGCAATACGTAAATAAACTTCCTGGTAACTTCCTACTGGTTTCTGCTTTACCTCTCCCGATGGTGCCATCTGAATTCATTCATTTCCAACTACTTTCTGTCTAACTTCCCCTCAACAGGCCACTAAACTGAAGTGAGTCGTTCCAGCTTTGTTTCCAAATGTTTCAACCATTTACATTTTCAGCAGCTTGACTTCGATTTCATTTCACTTCACTGATTTTCCTAATTTCTTTTTAAATAGTTTGCCGCCGCAAAATGGTATTTAGCAGCAAATACAACCACACAATCAAGAATCAAGTGACCTGCAAGACTTCGACAAAAACAAGTTGGAAATGATGCAACAAATCACTTCAATTAAATGGATTGCTGGGGAGGAGAAAACTAGTTGGAAGTTTCCAGAAATGTATGAATAAAATAGCAGCTATGTATCAACATTTACAGAACATTATTATTAAAACGTATTTGAGTGATTTTCAAACCATTCGGAGGTGTAATGTGGGGGTCGTTTCAGAGAAATGTAGTGTTTACCACCTACTGACCATGACGCTTCTGGACCAATAAAAAGTGGCCAAATTCCCCTTACTGAAGATCCTTTTACTATTTTTTCCAAGCATCTTATAATGTAATAAGAAGGTCGCTGGTTTGATTCCCCTGGTTGGCATTTCAAAGTGTCCTTGGGCAAGATACTGAACCCCAAACTGCTCCTGATGTGCCGGTCAGCACTTTGCATTGCAGCCACCGCCATCGGTGTGTGAATGTATGTACTGTAAGTCGCTGTGGTTTGCCCCAGGTTTATGGAGTCAGCTCATGTGACCAAGTAGAGAGCTTCAGGTGTCACATGGGAACAGGTGTTCGTGTACGGCCACAATGATTGTACATAATTGAACTCTCTGGGAAAGAGTCATTAAGCAGAACTTGCATTAAGATTTTGATTTTGATGTCTGAGTGTCTTGCCAGACAAGCTGTTGTACCACCAAACACTCCCTTTGGGATGCAAATAAAATCACAGCAGCACTTCAGCATGCAGTAACAACTCGGATGGCTCCAGCAGGCTTCGCATCAAATCACAGCAGCATGTTAATAATATTATCTGTCAGTCGTGTACTTTGACTCCTGAGCGCCACAGTAATCACTGTAATTAATACTGCCCGAGGATTCTGATCTGAAATGTGCAATACTTTTCATTCTCGTTCCCACATCGGTCTTGTCCAGCCCATCACCGCCATGATTAAAGCACAGCCACTGACATGAATGGGAAATAGATTTTAAAACAATGCCTGCTAATGGAAGCTGAGAGCAAGGATGATTAATGGGCGATTGTTTAATCGATTAATATGTCGCTTCTGAGGATTTAGAGCGGGGGAGACTTCATTTCATGTTCTGCTGGTTTGAAGACATTAAAGAGCTTACGGCTGATATCTCGGCAATCCGTCCTATGACCACAGGAGGTTCACATGTTGATATGTGGTTTTCTCTGTGAGGACAAAAACACAATAGAACCTCAATCCTTGTATTTACATTAGAAGCCATATGAACTTGTTTACCGTGAGGATCCATTCAGCGGTTTTCTTAACCCCCGAGGTTGCTACGGAGTTATTTAAAAAAACTGATTGGAACACATTCAATTCAATGCTTTGATGCTCTGCTCAATGCCAGCACTTCTGCAGGGAAGGGATGCAGATTGCTATTTTTCATCAGGAATAAAGGGACAGTTTAATGCCAAAACCTAAAGAATTTCAATACATGCAGAGGAGCTGGCAGATAAGTCAGCGTTTTCCTGTATTGCATCAGTGTCAACATCCAGCAGCACAGCAGTCATTCATGAGATGTTAAGCCCACCGTATCAGTCACATGCAAGGACAGCTAATCCCCAGACGCCCGGGAGTTGTGATGATGACTACACATTTTTTCTAATCTGTGTTTTAGCGACCAACATATAGAGCAATAAGGCAATAAGGGGTCTTTTCTCTGTATCTCCTCCTCTCCTCAGGTTGGAGGACACACCATGCTACCCATTCGCTGGATGCCCCCAGAGAGCATCATGTACAGGAAATTCTCTACGGAAAGCGACGTCTGGAGCTTCGGAGTCATCTTGTGGGAGATCTTTACCTACGGGAAGCAGCCTTGGTTTCAGCTGGGCAACAATGAGGTACAAAGAGCCATTTAGAGAGTACCCTCACAAGATCCAATACATATTTTGTATATATTATCAAAAGCTGTCCTGCAGGCGCACACCTTAAAAACGATAGCTTAAGGGTTATTTAATGGCAAATGTGGAAGTCTTCTTCTATGTCCCTTAACATTTCATGAACGATGAAAAGAAGGATGTTTATCTCAAATCACATGAAAAATATAGCAGTTGTTATTAAAGAGGAAAGGAGGCATTGAATAGATTTGCCTCCCCTCCCTAACGGGAACGTATGAGCTTTCTAAAAGCAGATTTAAATGAACACTGCCATTCTGGATCTTAATCTACTGCCGCGTGTTGTTTCTATTCTCTTTCTGAGACTTGTGCCGGCCCAACGAGGTGATAAATTGATGCCGCTTTGCCACCAGACAAGATGCCGCATTACATAACACCCATGATTGGTTTGTTTTTTCGTTGGAGGCTCTGCTTTGAATCAATAAAATTCAATTAGGATTACTCTTGTAAAGCGCGCATATTGAGAAAATTAAATTGACCTAAAAGAATAACCTGGCATTTCAAGTAAGAAACATCAATATGCTCTGGGGCTTGACACAAATTGGGATTTCCACATTTCAGTGTGTCCTGCGCGGGAAGAATTTTGAAGCACTCTAAATGAAACACTCAGCTGATTGAACCACATTGCCGAAACCTCATGACAGTGTAATGAGATGAGCAGCGTATTATGTCATGACGAAGAAAAAAGTAAAAATCCTCGATCTGTTTCTCTAATGTAGTTTTGTCTTCTGGTAGTGTCACAAAGCAATGTTGTACTTATTATTCAGTTATTCAGATTTGTCGAACACATTACACAATGATACATTACGGCACCAGTTGTGAGTGAGTATCAGTGACAATGATAAATTAGCACCTGGATGCTGTCGGGACTTGGTTCTCGACCGGCCTGTTCCTGCTCCACCACTGTCGTAGTAATAAGCAGGACGGCTATCACAGAGGAAAACAAGCAGCCGTGCTGTCAGATTACATTTGGGGGAAATGTGTGTAAAATGAGCCACAAGACATTTAATTGAAAGGCGCAGCAGTAAAAACACAAGGGGTGTTTGTACATTCCACTGAAGCCACTTCAGATGAAACTAAATGGGTAGCTACATGTAAGCGCCGCGATACAACTTGAACCCGAGAGACGAACCAGTCGCACACTGTTTCCATTGAGCAGCGCCCCTCCTGCACAGTGTCTGTATGTAGCAGCTGAGACCCGGCGCTGCTTATCTGTCCATATGAGCAGCACGGTACGTTTGGGGTACCGGTGCCACACTCATCACCAGCTCTGTGATCACTGGTGGGATCATAGAGCTCGGGGTGTTTTTAAGTATTAATAAGCATTTCTATTTTTAAAACCATAGTCAGAAGCCAAAAAACATTTGATGCTAGTACATTTCGTATTGAAAAGTTTTTAAAGGGATAGTTCAGGTTTTTTGATATGAATCTGTATGGCATCCCCGTCAGCAGTGTCGTGCATCAACACTGACTTACCTCCGACAGTGTCAGTGCGCCGAGTTCTTGCCCGGCTTTGGTGCTGACGAAAGTAGTCCGGCAAGTTGTCTGGGGTCATGAAAATAAAGCCTTTTTTCTTCTCAAAACAAATGTGTTCAAAAGAGTGATTAATTTGCATCACAAAACCGTTGTCCACGAAAAAGTCAGACCTCATAATCGCTTGGTGCTATTTTCTCTGGATTCGTATCACTGCGCGCTGCTGCTGCTGCCAGCCTGTTTCACTGTGTTTACTGCTCAGAAAGTTAACAACATGTCTGACTACGACACCGACGATCATGAAGACTTTAGCGCAGAGCCAAGGGGGTATCTTTACGAACCCGAATACACTGATGCCGAAATTCGCCAGATGGAGTTAGAACGGGCGGAGAGAGACAGGAGGGACAGAGAAGTGGTCCAGGTTGAAGCTGGAGCCACAGCTGGAGCCGTGAGAGACCGGTTGACAGACAGGTGGTGCGCTTGTTTTAAGTGTCAAATAATGCCCACAGGGGTGGAGTGCTACTGCTGCCATGAATGGGATCTCATCATGCCACAGCTTATAAACTTATCGCTAGCTAGCTCTCACGTTAGCTCTCTCGCGTTGCTGTGATCGTTGGTCCAAGCACGTCAAACACTGCCAAACTACTGAAAAAAGTGTTGGATTCGTGCGCGGCTGTCAGCTGGCGGCAGCGCGCAGTGATACGAATCCAGAGAAAATAGCACCAAGCGATTATGAGGTCTGACTTTTTTCGTGGACAACGGTTTTGTGATGCAAATTAATCACTCTTTTGAACACATTTGTTTTGAGAAGAAAAAAGACTTTATTTTCATGACCCCAGACAACTTGCCGGACTACTTTCGTCAGCACCAAAGCCGGGCAAGAACTCGGCGCACTGACACTGTCGGAGGTAAGTCAGTGTTGATGCACGACACTGCTGACAGGGATGCCATACAGATTCATATAAAAAAACCCGAACTATCCCTTTAAGCCCCTTAAATTCCGCCCTCCGCTCATCTCCAACGGCCTTCTGTTGGTGTTGTTGCACCTGTTGGAAAGGGCCAACTGAATCTGCTCAAATTCTTATTAGTACCATGGAGCTGGTGACATTAATTATTCCTAACATAGCTCCATTAACTTTCACCTGACTAGAGGTCTAATCAGCCAGGGTAATTGAGAACACCTGGTGCCTTTAATTTGCAAGGTAACCAGTAAGTAAAGCTGTCCAATAAAGGCAGTAGTCAAATGTACAACATGAAATTGTGAAATATATATAGAAGTACAAAGCAGAGTAAAATTTAAATACTTTGGTAAGGTACAAGTATCCAACATTATACCTACGTACAATACTTGAGTGCTACAGCTTAAAGGTACATTTGCATCTTACACCTCCAACTGATCTGACATTAGTGGAGATGCATTGTGGGCTGTGTAGGTGCCAGGTTTTGACTCGAAGAAGAATTTGTGGAGTAAAATAAAACAACTCTCTCTCTCTGATTCTGCTGCACTGATACTATTTTTATTCTTTTAAATGATGCACAAAAACACGAGTTTGTTGCAAATCTTTTTCAACAATTTTTGAACCCAAGGCCGTTTCTTGATTGATTGAACGACTGACTGGAAATAGAAAATGTCAGCTATTGTAATTATAACAGGGCGGTAATTACATTTCCACACTGATAAACAGTAACAACCTTGTCACTTTGTGGGTTGAGAATTTAGTAAAAAGTTTCCATAGATTAAAAAATCATTGTGGTTATACATTAGTTGGATTTCTTGTCAACTGAATAATGTGACACATCTGCTGTTTCCATGACCACTGCAGCCTCACTATCGCCTGTTTGGGATCTGGGGATATATGCAAAGAGGCTCCATATGTCTTTGCAGGGGAGCTGATGCTCTATCCCCTCAGTCTAAGTCTCAAGGTAGTCTGTCTGCCAGGCCTCTCATCCTTCGGTGACAAAACAAGAGAAACAATTTACCAAAAGGGAGGAAGCAGTGCTTTACCATTATAAACAGATACAGCAGGGGGAACAATAGGACCGGGGTTCCCACTGGTTTGTTCTAATAGTTTGGTTTTATTTCAGTGTTTCGCTGTTGTTGACACTCTTGGGTATAAACCTCAGTGAAATCATATTTATTTAAACACAGATAAGGTTTTTTCTACATTCTTTCCAGAAAATTAGGCTCCAGATAGCAGCAGATTATCGAATGCTTTGTTCTGACACAGTGTTGTTGTGCTGCTAGCTTGCGAGAGCATGAAATTGCATGACACCATAATGTGTCTTACGGGGAGAGTTTCCATTTTTCCTGCTCAGCTGTGTCAGTAATTATTCTTTGTCTTAATAAGTGAAACACGTAAACATCAGCGCCTTAGTTTGAAGGCTAAAGAAATTGTATGTGTTGGCAATGCTGAAAGAAAAAGAGAGAAAGAAAAGCCAAAAAAATTGTTTATTGTCCATTTTTTCGGTGCTACCACTTTCATTAAACACTAATAGAGCTTTCTCCATTCTCTTAAGCTGCAGTGGCATGGAATTGACGCAAATAACAAAGTCAAATTGTCAGAGCTGCAATGAGTCATGTGGCTAATTAGAGTGCAAGTCCAACAAAGAAATGACCAATCAGGCTTTCAGAAGCATCTCAAACATCCACATCCACACATAGGCAGGATTATTGTTATTTTGTGCTGTGGGACAGAAAAAAATTAAATCTTGTTTTCCCTTCGATATTGGACAAATCTAAGACTGAATGCATACTGTTTACTTCTTTCATCTCAGTTTCATTAGCTCAAACCTCAAAGGACAGCCTGCTCAGTGTCAACGCTTTCTCATTATGAACAAACCAAAGCAATCAGTCGGTGAAAATCATCTGTCTCACTCCGCTGCCCTCTCTTGCTCTGCAGGTTATTGAGTGCATAACCCAGGGCCGGGTTCTGGAGAGGCCGAGGATTTGTCCTAAGGAGGTGTATGACATCATGCTGGGCTGCTGGCAGAGGGAACCGCAGCAGCGACTGAACATTAAGGACATTCAGAAGGTCCTGTTCGCCATGGGAAAAGCCACCCCGGTCTACCTGGACATCCTGGGCTAGCAGCGGCCCGGGAGGTGGCCCGTTCCTCGCCAGACAGACAGATCGACAGAGACATACAGACAGACCGACCCACACGAATCCAGGAATAACCAAACCAACCTGCTCCACTGTCGTAAAACACCTACAATGTTTGGGAAGGACTTAAGTGCCTGCAACACTTTTGGATATAGTGGATAAAACGTATTCAAAAAAACACGCACTTTTACATTTTGTTTACTTGCGTATAAGATGTACAGGTTTGAAGAAGACTTTTTTTTTCCTCGAAAAAAAACTGCAAAAAAACACAAAAATGGAGACGGAGGGGGAGTAAAATGGACTGGCAATAGGATAATGGCCACAGTTTGATGATTGGGCGGAGAGAACACATCAGAGTTAAAATCTATCCTGGGTTTGGTTTTATGAATATATATAGAAATATTACATATATTTTATATTTATTTCTTTTTGTCAGGGTGTTGAAGGGTCTGCCATGTCTGTTGCTAAGGGCTCGGCCCTGTCCGAAGACATCACCGACAAACTATTGGAAGGGACTTGACGATGGTAGCCTTACTTGCACTCTGATTGGCTGGCACTGAGCTTTCGACGGGAACTCTGCTTCTGAGGATTAACACTGGATGGTTGAAAAAAGGGAGCGCCCTGTAGAGGACCTACCCAATCAGACAGCCGACAAATCTATTTTAATTTAAAAATAATGTACATATTGTAAAATTCTATGTGTCAAAATTATGTTAACTTATTTTTTCGGGTGTTATTTTGGTTCCTTTTCTGACTGTGATCTGGGTGGCTAACGTATAAAGCTATGGTATTTGTTTTCGTCCTAATCTAGAGGAATTTTCTCTTGGGCATAACCTGTGTCAGTGCTGGTAAGTTGTCTCATGTGGTGAAGGTGACTGACAGTGAATACAGTTTGGAAAGTCCGCTGACACTGAATCACAGAGACTCTGGAGATTGGGGGACGACTCAGAGCCATCAACACGACACTTTCCAAAGAGGTGATGAAACCTCGTACTCACTTTCCAGTTCATTTGCTTTTTATGGCAAGAGTAATGCGTTGCTAAGTGATATCTTACACCACACTTCTGAACACATACGCACGCTTTGAGAGACTGTTTTGTCATTTTCAGGCTTTTTGGTGTGAAACTGCTTTTCCACTCTAAAGAAAAGATTTTTGGAACTGGACGAATAAATCATTTGTTAGCTGCAGGTGTGTGCCTCGCATACACGGCCTGAGAAAACCTGTAACATAATGGAATAGATAGATATTTTGGGAAGTGCAAAATTAGATGTGAAGGTCGATACCTCTGCCATGTCTGTCAGCTAATTATGAAGCTACAACCAGCTTAGCAGTTAGCATAAAGACTGGATAAGAGCAAACAGCTTACCACGCTTTGTTTAAAAGTGATAAATCCACCTATTGGCACCTCTAATGCTCATATGAACATGTTACTTTTCTTTAGTTTGAGCTACAAAAAACGAAGTGTAAAAACTGCAGCAGCTGCTGTTTTACATGGATTATGTACTGGACTGAAGTTTTATCTAAATCAGGGGCCACAAAGGGGCCGTGGTTGGAATTAGGTTCACATTTACTGTACAAGTATCAGCAGCACATCCTCGTACCCAAACAAGTCACAATTGCTATAGACGATTTCTCATTGCTGCCATTTTCCTCCAAAAAATAATGTGGTATGTTGTCATCATTTCATAGCTTCTCAATGAATGAGGAACCGAAGGACAAGATGTGCGTTGGTAATTGCAGATTAATTTACCTCTTCTCCATCATGTCATGTGACTCTATAAATGCTAATGTTTGCCATCATCTACCATTAGCTGTTTTACCTTGAAATCTGAATTTTCCTTAGGCCACCCATTGTCTTTTCAGTGGCTGATCAATGAGGAAGCTGTGAAATGACCCCAGTTTTAATGCAAAGTCTCAACCTGCAGTACAGCATTACAATGTTTGAGCTTTCCACTCTGAGTGTGACGTCAGAGGAAAATGGCCGCCATGTTAATATGGTTTATTTAGTCCCAAAATGACATAAATCACTGTTTCAAACATAAACCATTGTAGCATACCAGCATCATGCATACCGGACCATTGTTGTACACTCACAGTTTGGTTAGGTTTAGGCAAACGACTCCAATTGGTTAATGAAAACAAGGTGTTTTGGGCTAAAAACCAGTGTTACCTATGTGACTTAACTTACATAAGTATATTGCGAAAGTAAACTGAGTTTAAAAAAACTCACGGCTGACTTTAAGCCCTTTATTCGCCCTGTCTTCCTCCCTATGATTACTGTGCCGCTCTATACTTCTTCACCTGACTTCCTCCTTCGCAGCTGTAACAATTATTACAGCCACTAGAGGCCACTGCCCAACAATCAATGTAAATATCATAATAAGCTGCCTGCAAGGTTGACCTTTTAGTCATTTTCCTGATGCGGACAGGCTGAATATGACATTAGTATCGATCTTGTCATCTGACTATACAATAAAGCAAATTTCCCAAAATGTCAAACTGTTCATTTAAAAACATTTAAGAATCCTGTCACTTCACAAGCAAAGAAAAGAAACAACCCGATTTCCTCCCCCTAAACATTTCCTTTAGAGCAACAAATAAAAGCGTTTTTATCTTAATATTCTCACTTGTTTTTCCATCAGCTGTACATGACTCACAGCACTCGTTCCTTCCTCGCACTCGTGGCCTTTGCATGTTTAGCAAAGATGAGGCTTTACTCCCGTCTGATGCTTTGATAAAAAACCTCTTCTGCCATGACCAGAGAGGAGCCACTGAAGCAGGTCGACACTCGTGTTAATTTATGGACGGTACATCAAAAACAATAATCACTCGAGCGGATCAGCTAATTGTGTGGCATTCTGCGTTCCATACTTTTGATAATTACCGTATTTAATGAACTGGAAAACATGAAGAGTTTTGTTCCAAAATGTGACAGAGAAACATGACCCCCAAAAAGCTTGACAGCAAAAAAAAAACTAAAACCAAATGATATTAATTTCAACAAATCGTTCATAATTAAGCGCTCAGTTGACAAAATGAGTTCATTTTTACAGAGTGAAACCTGTAGATATCTCAGACGCTGAATGATAAACCTCAGGCAACGATTTTATTTTATGTTGTATCTGGATATAAAGCGTTTTGGAGTGGAACTCTTCACATCTCTTCCTTATTATCTTGACATGAATTCTCACAGTACCACAGTGTTGTCTCTGTTCCCCGTTGGGACTATGTAAATCATTAATGAGCATTCAGTTATTTCAAGTATTTTATATGGAAGGCAGGATCAAATCCAACGAGTTACCCAAAGCATTGAGTTTTTGTGTATTCTCTTGTGGTAAAGATAAACGCTTAAAGACATTATGACACAGACCGTGAGCATTTGCAGGGTATTGTAATCCTTTCATGGTGAGTTGAATATTGTTTATAAAGTTTTCTTTTTTTTTCTTTTCTTGGATGAACTAACTGAACACTTTTTGAAGCAAAGTTGGCATATTACCATGTACACATGTTACAGAATATAAAAATGTGGTATAACAACTGCAGTATATAAAATACTGGTATTCCATGATAGATCTTTGTATTAATGTGACTCTCTTAAGAAAATGTCTTCAAACAATCAGACGATCTCCTTTTCCATTTTGTCCTGTCTTATAAAGATGTGTAAATTTGACAAAATCTTGTCTTCATCTAAATCTCTGAGAAGCTGAACAGCATGTGTTCAGTGTGTGTTCCTCTGTCGACTCCTGAAGTGATAGAAACACGACTTTTCTCTCAGGTCAGAGGTCAGGACTCAACGGTAGATCCAGTTTTCTTTCTATTTCAGCAGGACAACATTTCTAAAACATTTTAAGTGTATTTGAGTTTTACAGACCATCTCCTCTTTGTTTCTGTGGCCAGCTCGTTCTCATGGCCAACCCATGGAATATGGCAGCTTGGTCAATGGCCTCAAACTATGCCTCCGGTGTCAGTTTTGAACTTGAATGGCTGCGATATCAAGTTGGTGCTATCACTGTCACTAGTGCAGTGCCTGTTCAATTTATGCTGTTCAGCACAGACTGTCTGGTAATGTAAGGGGTTGACAGATCCAGTCTTAAGCCCCCTAAACTGCTTACGGAGTACGGGATCTGCCACGATAATTTAAATAATGTTTGATATTTATAACAACCACTCAGACAGGCATCCAGGAGCAGCAGACAGTGCTGCCAAGCAACAATCATTTTAGCTCTCGAGGCTAGCATTAGCTAGCATACTACAGTTGAAAGAAAATGGAAATCTCACCTCCAGTTCTCACTGAGGAATAGAAAACCTGTTTACCATGTCTCCCCGCCCATCCAGACTTTATGGTTCATTTCTTACTGCAACATGTTACTGCAGCAAGTTGTTGCAACACATTAATTCCACCTTGTTTACGTCTGCTTCCCCATGAGATCATGTGAGAGTCGTCAGGTGTGAGAGTGCTGAAGCGACACACCCCACTGCCCCTCAGAGCGATGTTCACTCAGTAACAAACCTGCCAAGTGTTAAGTCGATCGGATGAATGGTTCTCGAGATATGTGAATAACAGACAGACAGAGATTCCTTCCTACATAGTTAGATACAGTAGAATGAAGCCTGCTAACAAACTGTTTACATACAGTATTATGACAGTGACAGTCCAGGTTTAGGTCCAAAAACTATTGGATTAGATTCAGGAAAAGATCATGTTTAAAACAACTACATTCAGTAATGTCACTCATGTCACAGATAACCTGCATAAGGCAGTTAACATATTCTAAAATACTTGTGTAACACAACTGAAAAACATGTTAGTCTTAATTCTTGGTCACACACAGGAACGCAATCTCCGGTTCGAGGGGGGAAATTATCCTGGTGGAGTCTCTGATGCCCCTGTATGTATAAATATCCAAATATTTGTTTAGAAACCATCTTAAAAAGATCCCCTTACGACTTTAAACTTCACAATATTATACGATTTCTTTAGTATCCTCAAGCCGATGTTTATCCGTGCAGTTCACAACAGGAACTTTTAGTAACTGATGCAGCGTGACTGCTCACAGGACGGATCCACTAACATGTAAATAAACACAGGATGTGCAGCTGCAGCCTCCGAGGGATTCTCGCTCACTTTACTCAGGGCTGATAAAGTCCCACCATGTCCATGTTTCTCTGATGAACATTAAATGTACTTTGACTTCATATTTACAGTTAATATTGAAAGATGTTAGAATCCATGATAAGGCAGTGAAGCACAGCATACTGTGTCGTAAGGATGCAGTTATCCATCATTAAAAAACACGTCTCTAGCATGGAATTGTGATTTACACTGGGGTTAGTGCATTATTTATACATTTCTAAGAGGTTCCCTTCATCAGGATTGATTTATTAGCTACTCAGAGGGTTACATCACAGTTCTTTTTGTTACGGAAAGCAAAACAATCCATTTAACCTATTTCATAACAGCTCTTATGTAGTTTCTACTTCAATTCAGCGCGACCCCCGCCACTCTTAAAACCAAACCTATGCCACTGTGGCACACCTAACTGTAACTCAGTATCTCCATGGCAACACAATGCTCCCTGCTTTCCATCACTAATACATATCAACTGTTGTCCTGAAACACAGCACATTCATTCTGAAAAAGAGAACACAGGAACACAAGAATAATGATGGATAATAGCCTCATGTTATTGTGGTTGTTTTGCACTCACATGACTTTTCTCAGTATTTAGGTTCAGGATGTCCATCATTCTTTATCCCTGGAACACACTCACATATATACATTAACAATTTAATTACATGCTCCAAATAATCTACCTAGTAAGATGCACTTTCATACAGAGTTTGGTGTACGGCTGGATGAGTTTAGAACACGCTGCAGCAAAGATTGAATTAGGACATAGTTACTCTTTTGCTGTGTGATCAAGCATTGCATTCATTTATCTGCCAAACGCTCTTGTTAAGTCCTCCCTGCCTGGCCGATGCAGTGGTCCTGATGAAACAACACCTACCTATTTTCAGAATGAAAAAACAAAACAAAGCATAGCTGTTCTCCACATCTAATCTAGCAGAAGATGTACTCTCAAAGAACTCCAAGACCCTGTCTAATTAAATGTGGGGTTAATCATTCTTTTCAACTTGTGTTATTTTAAAGGAGTTACAGAAAGATCCACTGCAGTATTATAAGCGATTCAGGAATAATTGTTTAATCCATCTATTTTTCTCGTACAACTTTTTCTGTGACTGAAATCTGTCCGTCCGCTCCAGTGAACATTATGCACCAGTGGTTTTATTCTGCCTGTTGGGCGTATTTTGGATCATTTTGGAGATCATTTTATATTGCTGTTTAAGAAAACAATTAAAGTGTAAATGATATCATCATTTTTATTAAAAGATACAGCAGAATCTAAATAGGCAGAATGTAGCTTTTGGGACATAATGTCTACTGGAGCAGACAGCTGTATTTTCACAGAAAAAAGAACTCACAATAATATTGTTATGAAGACTCAGATATTTTTAACATCTTACTAAGTAGAACTAAAATGTTTTTACTTGTCTGGTTTCCTTAGAATAAAATGATTTGTCTTGGTGCATCTCTTTAACCCTCCACCATTCTGAATTTATGATGCCATATCTCAAAATTACAAAGAGATACAAAGATAACAATCCATGCGACATGGCACTCCAACTTAATTGGTAAAAATGGTTTCCAAACATCTGTCAGTGGACACCATGCATGACAGGGTTAATTAACTAGCTAACCAAGCAATGGAACAACTGTAGACCTACATTAAGTGCCATGCTCAAAGGAGCTGTACAAACATCACTGCCGAGAAAAAAAAAAAACATGCCTGATTAGTTTTTATTTTGTTTTGCCTTAATTGGACAGCTGATATTGAGGAGGCAGACAGGAAATGAGGAAAGAGGGGGAGGGGGGGTGACAACAGTCAAATAGTAAATCCAAAACCTGTACTACTTATCTCACACCGATATGCATGAAACATTAAGTTAGAACTCTGTGCCAATACGTGTGAACATGCTGTGTGCTCATATGTTGTGTTGTGATGTTTAACACGCTCAGAAGAGATCACAGTGAATTGTAACTTCACAGTCTGATTATGCACAAAAAGAAACTCGGATGGCGCTTTATCGCCGCTACACTTCAGTGGCGAGCGTCCGCATATTAGCCGACAGCCATCCTATTATTGTTTTAGCTGCCCTCTCGCAAACAACAGGAAAATGGAGACACAGTCAGCGCCGAGGGATTTGAGGTCAGTGAGCAGTGTGTTATGATGGCGGCACCTTAATTGTTTATTGATTTACAATTACACAGTGTTTTGTGTGTTTAGGTTTCACTGTCAGCCTTGTGTGTGAGTGTGTTCATATTTGCGGTTTAGTCCGGAGTGTCTCCAGTGTCCAGTTTCAGCTTGTGCGGGTTGTAACTGCAGCCTGTAACATCAGCCTGACAAATGCGCACGGGCTGGACAAACTGTAAACACATCACAGCCGAACACTGAGTGTATACGGTTACGCACACCGCTGCCTTCACTGGTAATTATGGTAGCTGCGTCTGGCAGCTATTGAACAGCTGTGACAATTACTTTGTTCTTCCAGTTTTCGAATATTCAGACAATAACTGAGCATCATAAATGAAGTGAGCTGCAGGTGCATTCGTCAAAAAAAAAAAGTTTATTTAGTAGATCAAGGGAGAAAAAGCTCTGACAACGAATAACACCACATGAAAATAAATCACATTAAGAACGCTTTCACAAAATTGGAAAGCAGGTGGATGAAATTTGCCTACAGATGCTAAATGGTGGGAGTGCAGGATGTCACGCACACAGAACTCACATGTCAGATGTCTACAGTCATCCAAGAGGAGTCCTAGCTGACGTTCAGACATGTTTTATACACAAACAGAAAAAAAACGCTCCCATTCGGACATTTAGGTCTATTACCTGTTTTTGCATGTCCATAGGCGTCCATGAGGTTCCATCGCCAGATCTTTAATTATCTAATCTTTAAATATTCGTTGTAATAAGTGAATTTCCCCGCTGTGGGATAAATAAAGTCTATCTATCTAACTTAATGAACTGTGTCTCATGTCGACAGGCGTCTGAGAGGAGTCCTCGCCCGATGTTTCAAAATAGAGTGCTGCATGTCCGCAGACATCTGAGAAGTCCTAGCCAAAAGTTTAAATATAACCCTTGTCCCGCATCCACAGACGTCCGAGCGAGGTCCTAGCTCAACATTCAGATATTAAACCTGCAGTGTGCGTCCAGCAGTGGGTCTGGACTGACTGACTATGAACGTGACATGAACGTCTCCCTGACGTTGTGTGTTTGCTGGGACTGTTTTTACAATGCAGGATTTTAGAAAGTGCTACTGCCTGGCAACATTACCTTCACCGAGGTGATGTAGTTTATGGTTTAGATCATTTATTCTTTAATTAAAGTTGTTTTCCCAAAGTTCGCTTGTTTTGCAGGCACTTATTGAACATGTGTTGAATAACATCGTTTGTTAGTGTAGATGTCATACCGTACTCATTTTCGGCTCTAGCATTATAAACAGTAGTAGGATAGACTTATTGGTTTTTTGAAAAATCGACATAAAAAATTATTTTATGCACCTACAGATTTATGTCCAAAAATATCATCTCACTCTTCCATCTTAGTCAAATTTATTACAAATGAGGAGCAGAAAAATGTCAGACTACCATCTTCTGTCACTTCTAATGTAAGCGGGACCCTCAAAGTGTCAGAGGGAAATATTTTCTGACACTGACGGTACATCCAAAGAGCATTCCCTGTTAAAGTTTTCTATGGTTTTTGGTTCTAGGCCTTTTTAAACTGAACATGCCAGTTCATACACATGTCGTGATTATGACTATTTTTAGGACCGCAGGCAGGGATCTACGTGTGGAATGCAAATCATGTACACTTGATACTTGTCGCTGCTGACAATTCTCCAAAGTGCATTTTGAGATGGCAGTCACTGGCGTCCACTGGCGTTTCACTCTGATATTAAGATTCTTGTCAAACATCTTGAGTTAGGTAATCCACCACAGTGACTGACTTTCTCTGTGTAGCTTTCATTACTGCTGCAGGTTCAGGCATTTTCACGTGGACACGGTTTGAAAAGTTCCCAAAATGATTCCCTGATGAGATACTTTCTCTAATAAGGCTCTAATACATTTACTATACTTACAAGAAATATGAGAAATACATAGCCTGCTGAAAACATGCGGTGGTTCCTACTATATGATGATAAAACCGGTTATCATCTTACAATATCTATTGACTACTCATTACACACTTAATAAAAATGTAAGACCGATCCGATTGTTAAGTTTTTTTCCTGGAAGATGTATTGATCACTTCTCACTCACATCACGACTCTTCCCTCGTATCCTTCCTCACAGCTACAGTTGCTGTAACTCTATGTTGCATGACAAACAGGGCTGAGGCAGACTCTTCTAATGTTATTGTGGAGAATTAGTGCTGATTAGAATTTGAACACCCCATCTAATCTGTGTTATATGCTGAACACCTCATTTAACGCTATTATGTGGTTAGTTGGCGGTAGGCGAAGAGATAAAACTGGGCAACAGTTGTCAAGAGCTGACTAAAAGTTTTTAGCGGTTTGATGCAGAGGTTTGGACAGCATCATCTGCACCTGGACATGTCTGTCGCTAATTGCAGTTTCAGGAGGAACCTTTAATTACAGTAATCAGTGAAGACTGAATTTCGTGGAATTCATACCTACATTTCAAGCAAAAACACGGAGTTGACAGATAGGTAAAGGTTAACGTCGAGCAGGGATGTTCATACTGTGCGGCAGTGAAAAGTGTGGGGGAGAAATGTGAAGCAAAGACTGGGTGAGAGGAGTGAGTGGGTTCTAACAACGGGAAGATCTGGTCGGGCTCCCCGATTTGTCGACTCTTCAACACGGTCAGCAGCTGGGGCTGAGGCAGCTGTTGCAACATGCAGCTCCTGGAGGCAATTAAAGTGGTGTAAATCCATTAGCACCCAGTTGTTGCATCCAAATCAAACTTGTTGTTGGAGTCATAACTGGGCCAAATCTGAAAATCCAGACATGGATTTCAGAGGATGTTATCACATCCGATGGCTGTGACTTCAAATCAGTTTAAGCCAGATCCCAATACACCTCTCGCCTGTACCGATTAGCTCTCCACCTCTGCTCTGCAGGTTCACACCTGGGGGAGGGGCGCTTTGATTAATGCTGGATGAGTGTTAGGGCTACGTGGCCCTCCAAACACAGGTTTTTAAGAGGCCCACTTCAAATCGAGGATTATGGCGACTGTCTGCCGTTTCAGTTCATCAAGGTTCATTTCTTTTGAATGAGCATAAAACAATCATCACTAGTTTACTGGTGTTGGGGTTGCTAACTAGTTATAGCTGATTTGTCTGCTGACAGTCCTGCATTTTGACATATTTCAACGATGCAAACAATGAATGTGATGAATGATGAATGTCCATGCTTTTCTATCTCCACCAGGTTATAACAATGGTGGTTATTGCAGGATTGCTATGGTGAGAACTCACCAAAGCTGAAATGTCCGTGTCTGTTTACATAAACGGCATCAACGAATACTGATTACGTCTGAGTCCAGTTTGATACGGGGAGGAGACAACCACCACCACTTATTACTGGGGGTGGGAATTGATAAGTTTCTATCAATATCAATGCCATTGTCGGTTCTGCCTATCAATCCAATTCCTTATCAATTCTCATATCGATTTCTGAGTAGTTCATTGAGTGGCAAAAAATGAGTTCTACACAGTTTTCTGCACCAAAAGCAACCACTTTAATTTTTCCCAAAATTATGTCTGCACAAGATTGGGAACATGAACATATTCAACTCAAACATACTGAACAACACCTTGACCAGATAAAGTGTAGAAAGAAAATACAGTCTAAATAAATTAGATTGACACAATAAGCAATAAAAAATAAACATTTAACACTTGAACATGCTAAATTACGGCTTTTCTTTATTTTAATGTCAACGTTACCGTCATCAACGGAGGTCCCAGTGGAGCTTGTTTGACCAGCAGCAACGTTAGCACTCGTACGCAGGCGGTCAAACACATGACATTCTTGGTACTTAATTCCATGCTGGGTAGACAAATGTTTTAGCATGTTGCTGGTATTTGCACCTTTACACGATATTACAACATTGCACTGATTACACACGGCAGAATTTTCACCTTGCAGCCAGGCTTTAGATCGACCTCCTCTCCATGATGCTGCCTCGCAGTTGAAGGTCTGAGTTGTTGCATAGAGTGTGACACAAATGTACCGTGACGCAGTGCAGACAGGGAAATGAGAGAATTGTTAAGAAGAATCGATAACGTTGGAGGCATACAATTCCAATGGAATCGGTCAGTTGGAACCAGTTCTGAGTCGGAACTGGTTCTAGATTCCCACCCCTAGTTGTTACTCTGTTCTGAGGGGGAAGGGGGCACTCGAAAAAGGAGGGATACGGGTAAAATTATCAAATGGGATTGAATCTAAAAAAATATCCAGTAGATCTTGCCTGAGAATCATCAGATTTTAATTTTTCTCATAAATAAAGTTTTCCAGTGAAAACTGGATAGATAGATAGATAGATAGATAGATAGATAGATAGATAGATAGATAGATAGATAGATAGATAGATAGATAGATAGATAGATAGATAGATATTTAATGTACAAATACATTAAAAATATAGGAAAACAAAGTGCTATATACAATGAAAGTAGTTGAAATTGAAATTGAAATAAAATATCAAGGTACATAAAATAATGCTGAGGTATCATGGAGTAAGTTGAACATTTATATCCACACTGAAAATAGGAAATACTAATAGATAATTTTGCATTCTAAAAATTACCAATACATGAACAAGTACACATCCAGGGTAGAAAAGGGGGTGATGACTACATCTCCAAAAGCTGAACACTGAAGAAGGCCGAGGGCTGAAATGTGTCTGTTTGTTTCTGTTGCTGTGGATTATTCAAAAGTATAATCTACTTAGTACTGACTCGTTATTCTGTGATTTCTTTTTCTTTTCTTTTTTTTGTCTCGGCACCCATAATACGTCTAAGACTTTTGAGTAAGGTCTTTTTGTTTGATTACATCCCACAAAGCCCCCAAATTACAGAAACTTATTTCCAATATTCATAGCATGGTAATCACCCAAACCAAAATAATAAATACTCACTGGAGCTCTGAATGTCTCGTGGAAATCAAGCGGTGGAGGAGCGTTTCGATAGAGAGTGTTGGGTGGAACATTGGTTTTGATTTTGTCTTCGGGTGTTAGGAGTCTCAGAATTTAAAACTTGGATGCAGACCACAAACACAAACTCCATCACTGTGCGTCCCACTTCGACATTTGATGGATTAGGACAGGGTTTAGACCAATGTGATGAAAATTATTAAAATGTCTAATTCATCTGCAGCTACTGCTGGGTCTTCGGTTGCCAAACAGTATTTCTTGAATTCGAGGTGATTAGTATTTTCTTCTCATACATGCCAGCTGACTGCTGCGGCAAACAGTCTCCAATGCGTGTGACGTGAAAGCTCCTGCTGAGAGCATATTTAAAGTGAGTATACTGTGTTTTTCAGGCAGATTGCTTCTCGTTTTTTCAGTTTTGAGTGCTGCAACGCCGCCAAGCCATTTGAGTGACAATCCAAACATATACAGAAAAGACATCATTTCTAAATTGCTTTTAAAAGTGCATTCACCTTCAAGTATTCAGTCCCTGACTCACCCTCATCTGTGTCTTTCAAAAACATGAAATGACTACTAGGAAGTGATTCATTCTCCACACTGAAGATGGTCTGTCTTATTTCGTCAAAATAATCCTGAACTGTATTCAGCGGTGTCAGCTTGCCTTGCATAAAAGAAGGTATTGAACTTCATTGATAACTGTGGTGGCTTTATAGAAAACACAAGGACAGGAAATGGGGGCCGACGGTTCTCTCTGCATCTCTCTTTCTTTGGCTCTTCTGTGCAAAGTTGAGGAGGCGAGCTCATTTGTGAGGAAGAGGTTGTGCAAACTGAAAGAGAAGCCACACTAAAACACATTATATAATCCAATACCTTGCTGTTTTTTACCCACAGACACGACAGCAAATGTACTGACCTTGAATACAAAATTGCCCACCGCCGTTTGATCAAAATGGTTCCTTCCGTATGATAAGTTGAAAAATCTTAATCTTCTGTTCTGCCTCAAAGCAGTCTCCGGTGCTATCTCACTGTAAACAGTGTTTTTGTTGAGTACCTGAACCCAGAGCTTCCTTCTCACCGCCCAGAGAGAATGCCTTTGACTAATCCCCAAGGCTTTCTTATCAAAAGTGATTGAATAGAGCCTTCAGTCCCCAGAAGACAGCCTAACCTTTATCTTGCCTATTTTCTATTTCTGCATCTCTTTCTCTTCCCTCCACAACAAGGTGTTTGTGGGAGAAAAGGAGACCTGTTAACTGTTTACACCCTCCAATATGAGCGTTGTTTCCCCACTGGCCGTGCGTTTGAAACATGAAAGGATCCGAACAAAATGGAAAATTTCCACCCCATTAGCCATGCAGCCAATCAGCAAGCAGTGACCCAGATAAGGAGTGTGATATTGATGATGACAGCAATAAAGACGTATTTTCACCACAAGCCTTTCCTCTAATTAGGTTGATCTGTGGAGAAAATAAATGAATTTTGACAAAATGCAAAAGAGGTGGTGTGCTGGGAGGATTAGACAGGAGAGTGTGACAGGAAGAGGGGGGAGTGAGATTCAGAAGGTTTCTGGGGGTTAAGTGACTCCACTGTTGGGAAATGGGTGACAATTACCAGCGAAATGAGATTTTGTGGCTTCAGGTGCCTCCTAAATACGGTGTTTGGTCATCGTAATTGTTCAGGGTCAAGTGGGCGATACTTGTTGGTGATGCTTTGGTTGTTCTTTCATCTCGACAAGCCAGTGCACTTTGGACAAGCTGAGTCATGTACAGTGTTCAGTGTTCATCAACTGCTGATGTAAATGAAAGGATACCCTAATCATAACTGAAAGCTGGTGGGATGTGGGGGTCTGCGGAGGGCTTGTGTGGATGCTGATTTCAATACCATTTAGTTCCTGAAGGTGGAAGGCAGCAATTAAATGGCAGTTTCCTAAAATATAGCTTTAACTTTCGTATAATTTTACCAACATGGGAATTGAGGGATTGCAAGGCAAAACAACTGTTAACCTGCCAGCCCTCCATCCTTTTTCTATTTTAACCACTGTGGAACCAGCGACTGAAGGAAACTCAAAGCCCAACTGCATATGTCACACTGTAAATCACTCACATGACACTACTCAGTTAGCCAAATCTGATTATTGCATTAAGCTTTGTGATTCAAATCAAACAGACACACAGATGCTTTCATTGATGCTTTTATTTAAGAATGGGCATGTTCATTCTTCCCATGGTCAGCATGACTTCTGTAAGCTTTTTAAAGGAGCACTATAAAGTCTTGGGAAGAAAATTAATCATCAAAACTTGTGACTTTTTTATGCCTAAACAAACTAGATAAACTCTTCGCAAAATGGGATGCAATGCAACAATTGGAATGATAGATGGACTTGCATTTCTATAGCGCTTTTCCAGTCTACTGACCGCTCAAAGCGCTTTACAACATTTAACACATTCACATATCATGGCGGAGGCTGCCATGCAAGGCGCCAACTGCTCATCAGGAGCAATTTGAGGCTCAGTATTTCGCTCAAGGACACTTTGACATGCAGCTGGGGGGGAGTCGGTATTCGAACCAGCGAACTGTCAGATCACTAGACGACCCTCTCTACCTCCTGAGCCACAGCCGCCCAAATCCCCAGAATTACATGTTAGCCAAGTCAGCTTCTGCAAATTCACAGACAAGTGGAAAAATATCTGTTAAGATCGCCACCGTCACAGATGGAAATAGTCGATGCTTCTCCTTAAAAAGATTGGTGCGGTTCGTACTGCAGTAGGCCGTTTGGCAGCTGTGTTGGCTGTACTCCAGCACACTCCCCTCCACCTCCTGATGTGAACGTCAGCTAATAGGCATATAATGTGAGCATGATAAGGCATGTTTTGGTACACACATCATCCTTGGACGTGTCTGTGGTTTGCAGAAATGTGAACTGCTGACATCATTTTGTGGCAACTAGGCAAAAAACTGAAAGAATGTTATAGGTGGAAATGGGTAATTAACAGGATTTGGGGAATTCATGGGAAATGACAGGAATTAAATGTAAATATAGGGTCTATTTGTCCATTAGTCCATGTCACATGCAGATAGAAACAACCATTTTACCATATTAGAGGCAGAAATAATTGAAAGCCCTTTTCAATAGAAATGGAAAAAAACAACATTTCAGTTGAGTTGAACTCATTTAATAAGAATGAATGGAACATTTTGTTAATGTTCAGTCAACAGAGACTAGTAGCAGAATATGTTGAGTTCTAAACTGTTTATTTGGCTGAAGGCCACTATCATCTAGTTAACTGCAGTATCATGACAAACACTGATTAAAGCCTCTGAGTTCCTCTTTTATTCGATGCTGAAAAATGTGATGGAAGTGTCCAATTCAGTCAAATGGGCATGCTTTTAAATAAAACATGGCATAAGAACAAATGTCGCCCCATTTTAGGTTGAAATTGTGCACAATTTCCAAAATCGCCCCAACTCCTGAGCATAAATTCCCTTGGAAGTTTTCAGGAATCCCTCTTAATATTTTCCTTTCACCACAAGAGCCAGATTGAAAACAAAGCAAAAAAGTCTTTGAATTGTCTTTGAATTTATTTACAACTAAAATGTTCTATATGATTTTGTGTGAGGAATGTTGCCAGTGTACCTGTTTCCCCCCTAGATTTATTCACACCATCCAAAAAGATGAACTCCTCACATGCTTTTGAGACTGTGATACAGGAGGTTGGGAGTTTGTCCAGAGTGGATAGGGAGCAATCAGGCAAGCAAGTAAGAAGGTCAGCAGCCAAAGTGCCAGGAGGTACAGTCATGCACGGCAGCACTGAAATACTAACCTCTACACTTCCTCCTGCAGGGAGGATGGAATCAGTTGCCACATTAGGTTTCCACAGTGGATGGGAAGATGGGGAATGTCACCCCACAGCAATGCGCTACGCACTCAGCAGGTGTTGACATCTAGATTAACCTTGGACTGCTGTGAGTCCAATTCCTCTGGAAGGCCGTGTCTTATTAGAATGCACACGGACAGCTTGTATTCAATCCCATGGCTTTTTAAGCTCCAAGATACTGCCCCTCAGTCTCCACTAATTCATATTACCTTGACTGCTCCTACTGGAGCTTATTAGGTCCATTCATGGAGGAGCCACGCCACGAGGTAAACTCAGTATGAAGTATGCACTCGTCAACCCTCCGATCTGGCTATTTTGCTAACATTCCTACAAACTACAAACCCTTTGTGAGCTCATGCTTATTCAGCTCAGGTTCAGCAGGAGATGAAAGTCTTTTAACTTGGCCTAATATACTTTATGTTAATATGCATATTATACTGTGTTACACATGCTGTACTGCTCAGCGACAGAGACACAGTAACAACATCCACAATCACTGTCTTGTTGTCATTGCAACATGGTTGTGGTCTACTATCTTCCAGTCAATTGATTTGTCTAAACGTGTCGGACTGAATCCTGAATGATTTGATTCATTACTGGGCACAAATACATAATCCTCAGTCACATCTTTATCTTCAGAAATACTCTTATCAAAACCCTCTAAAATCAAAGCACTGCTCAGTGAAGCTGTCCAAAAAGCTGGAAAAATAAAAAACATGAATTTTCAGCAACACTTTTATTATTATGATATCAAAATTGCCTGATATGATTATTTTCCTGATCAACATTTCAGTTGCCTTATCTATAAGACAAAAGAAAAGAGTAAAAATTGTCAATCACAATTTTCCCCATGTCTTCAAATCTCTACATTATGCAATATAGCTTCTCCTCCCAAGCTGAGCCCAAACATGGATCAGTATTTTAGCGTTCCAGCTTCTGAATTATCGTGAAGAGGGGAGGCAGCTGTGGTGAGGCAGGAACGACAGAGAGAGAGAGCGAGAAGGAGAGACGGAGAGGTTCTTTTCAAACCCAGTCTGGTAAAAACAATCTGATTTACAGAGGAGAGTCAGTCAGTTGTGTTGCGACGCGGACGCTGTTTGTGTCAACAAGTAAACTGCCTCTTGCATTACACCTCACAGCAGACGAGAGTGACACCCGTAACCACGGCTACATAATAAAGATGGTGACAGCTGTGGCCTCAAAACACTTTACAGACATAAATATTTAAAACATATAGCTAATATTAGACTAAAATCTGATGAAAATGAGATAAATGCCTTGTTCCCATGGGATTTGTAAAACCTGAGGACCCCTGGTAATGTGGAATAATTGCAGCCATCATCCATCATCTTATTTCTATGCAAATCTACCATGTCCATAATTTTTAAAATACAGATTCCACCTCATATCATGTAGTCATGTGATATTTGTGGTCCTGTGACAAATTAGGGATATCAGTGATTTGGAGTTTCAAACATCTGTTTTCTGTTGTCAGACAACTGAACAAGTGAGACATCCGATCGCGGCTCTTAAAATGTTTATTAGCACACAGCAGCTGCTGTGAGATCAGCGATAAGTTGAGGAGCAGCAAATGTTGTTATATTACAGTGCAACCACAAAGCATACATCAACTGCTCAAATGAACTGCAGTGTGTATGTATGCCTCCAACACACACAGAAAGTAGGAAAATCAACAGTTAACTATATTGTTGAGGCTTCTGAAGAACAGATGCTTCGTTTCTCAAAGTCGATGTTACACAGAGCTTTGACATCATATTCAGCAACACAACTGTGGAGTAGTCATTTTTGAATATGGCTTAAATTGTCTTTTGATTTTGTCAACTTAAAGGTCGTACTGATACAGTTTTTATATAGACAAATCATTTTAAGTAAATATTAACTCTACAGAGCGTGTAGAAAGGTGCAGAATAAAAGTCTCTCTTTTCCTTAAAAACATCATCGTTATTGTCAATCAATCATTTTGAATTGTTCGTCTGGTCCAAAACAATTGTTTGGTTAATCTCTGTGTAAGAATTCTGACAGAGTGTTCCGGCTTCTGACAAGGTTTGTGAGCCAATCGTGTAACACCGTTGGCATCACGTGGTGTCTGTGTCAATGATCAACAGTCTTGAGGACTGGAACAGCAGTGGCACTGTGACATGTGTGTGTGTTTGTGCTCCTTTACGCATTTTTGATAAAGGTGCTCCGGCTTTACACAGTGTTCTGGGGACCATAAATTCCTCTGAGAACAGCTTGTTTATTCAGTTATGGGAAAAATAATAATATTTCTGAGTTTGTATTATACAATGTATAAATGTGAAATATCTGAGTCAGAATTTCTGCTCAAAAGCTACATCGTGCTCCTTTAAGAGACTAAAACTAAAACAAAATGCGGTGCCACAGTTGACGCTAATGCAATGAAATGACTTTCCATTCTCGGGCGACATCACTCTGTACATAGCTGTTTGTAAATGTGGCTAACCCTAACCCTGTCTGCTGCTGTTCTACAGTGCAGGCAGATATGACGCCGTCTCTGTGTATCTCAGCCACAACCTGTACAGTCTTGTTGAGCAACATGTCAAACATTTCCATGGAGACTATCAGCGTTCGTCTTTTCCCCCATCGTGTATCCATATGTTTGTTAATTAACCCATACAGCATGAACCAAACGCTGTGTTCCGACAGTCGACATCATGTGTGTTTGCTTCCAAACAGAATTAATATTCTCTGCAACCCATAAATCCCACAGTGGAAGTTACACAACCTGTCGCCATAGCAACTCTGAGAAAATGGCATTTCAGATGGGGATGTTGATCAGTCCTGATGAGTATGGACAACAATGTGCATTTTATCTCTCTACAATATAAATGAGGATGAATAAAACATCATAGCAATACGATTCGGCTGGTTCATGTCGAGTGGTACATGATCAGACCTGAGAGGCAATACAAGCACTTCTGACAGTTTCCAGGGTCTTTTAAATCCAGGCTCAGAAAGCAGAACCTTTAAAAGCCCAAACCTTTGTTCAGATCCAGGTGATTGTGATATACCCTGACAGACACACTTGTTTTTGTAGCTCTGGACACATTGAACTTTTATGATCTCAGCTGTTGATCACAACGCCATCCTCTCCTTTCATCTTCCCACCACAGCTGAGCGCTGCGCTGATGCAACTTAAAGGTGCAGTTTAGAGGGGTCTTTTTGGCAGAAATGTAATACAATACTCATAATTATGTTTTGATTAGTGTGTGAGCACCTGAAATTAAGGATCGTCGTGTGTTCCTCACCTTAGAATGAGCCTATGATATCCACAGAAGTAGCAGGTCCTCTCCATGGAGTCTGCCATGTTGCAGTACAGAAGCCCAGAACGGACAAACCAATCACTGGCTGTAAAGAGTACGAGTGTTCAGCTGGTGGCAATCTGGAATCATAATGCAAGTTGCCACTAAATCCTCCATTAGGGCTCGGTTTTGAACTTTATGGCAACTGACCAAATTGCCTGGATACTAATATTGAAAAATGTCTTGTCATTAAACACCAAATTTCAATAGCCATGGTTCAATTCAATTCAATTAGCCAGTTGTGCTAAGATCTAATGGTGCTGGTGAATGGCCGTCTCACGGCGAACAGGAAAAACACTAGGTTACAGCCAGAGGTGGGGCTCAGCACCTGCATCTGTAAGGTAGCCCCTCTCTGAAACAGATTTCATAAGATTGGTATTGAAATAAGTACCACTGAGGAACCCTTACCAAAGTCAAGGTACTGGTATTGAATTTATTTTACCAATACACAGTACTATTCTACACACTGGATCTCTGAAGGGGAACAACTCAGCTTTGATTAATACTACTCAACAGTTGTGTTATTTATATATTTTTTATTTTTGTGGCTCTGCAGGAAGCTTTGTCATGTCTGATAAACATCTAGATGATGTCAGCAGGGTTATATCAGCAGGAGCCTGGAAGCTAAAAATGGGTTTTGATGGACGTTGGAATTTCTCCACTTGATTTGATTGGTTGCATTGTGGGAAATGTCATATACAGGGTTTTTCCATTCTAGAGACTAAAAGTCAGGATTTATCCGCCTCTGCTGACTTAACCTAATTGACCATTCTTTTTAAATCTGTTTCTTGTGATTCCCCATCTTTACAGGAGTCTAATAATAAATCCCTGTAGTAAGATTGTACTGTCTGTACAGCTGGGTTAACATTCCGCCTTTGGTTTCATGGTATTCCACTGACAAATACTAACAACTTCAACTAGGCCAGTAAAATTAGTTCTGGGCATTCAACAGGCCCTGCAGGCTCAGCATGTACAGTACATACCTATATACGGTATGAATACATTCACGCAAACTTTGCTGACAGTTTGATGCTATAATGTGGAGACAATGAGTATTTAAATTATTCAAAAACTTCAAAAGACTTTGGTAATGTTTATGGGCAAGGAAATGCACTCTACGAATTTATAAGTCCTCGAGGATACACACAATGTGTTTCTGTGAGAAACACTGGAGTAAACATTTCTTTTGTTGGCTTACAATAAATCTCAACAGTTTGAGCACAATTTACCGACAGTTCTTTCCTTATCACCCAGTTTAGATTTAGTGCCTCCAGTAACTGAGCTGTCTTGTCAAGGTTTGTTCAGAAAGAATTGATTTTACGGTCCAGATTCTCATAATTTGACATTTTTGGTTTAGCCCTGATGGGGGTTGTGCAGTAATATAACATATTAGTCCCAAGCCAAGCACTGATGCTTTCAGGCTTTTTGTCGCTTTTGTTTCCTGCTTGTATCCTGTTGTACTGAACCTTCAATTCTGTGTAGCCATGATGGACTCTCGGTTTGGAAAGGTTCAGATTTAAGTGTGCTATTCTTTGTATCAATCGATACAGACCAAGGCCTTAATTCAGATTATTTTTCCAAATCCAAATCAAACTTCCTTTGATCAAAGTTAATTTGGTTTGACTGTTTAATTGACTTTGTGTCCGTCATGTTTTCTTTACACCAATTTTGGGTCGTGACTCCAATTTTTGTCAAACTCAAGTCGTGTGTGTTGAACAGCGAACAACAACAATCTGAGAGGTGTAGAAATGTAAAGGTGCGATATGTATGTCCAATTCATTCTCCAAACAAATAGGATGCAGCAAATGAAGAGGGTAGCTGCTAACTGCTGCCAACTGTAGCTGCTGCTAGCTACTAAGCTCAGTTTACTTCTCAGCTAGCATTCATATTATCTGACTCTGCACTGATGCTTCGGTCCGCTATGCAATGCCGTTTGAAGCGAGTTTAATGTTAATAATATTACGATGGAGCTTGGTTGTCAAAGTAAAAAGTCTGGAAACCTGTGCAGACTAGAGACAGAGACGAGGCGAACAGTGTCCAAGATCTTGGAGACTGTTGGAGACAAACACAGCTTTCCCTAGCTGTTAGCCATTAGCTACATGGTAGTAACTGTAACAACACATACGAACAAAGTAACATCATTCAGACACACTAACCATTTTGAAACGTCCTGCTGCAGCCACAGAGTCTGTATTTCTTCAGGAGCCTTTTTCTTCTGGGTCCGATTCTGGGTCAAACTGGTATGGTTGAACAACAGCATCTCGGAGAGCCATAGCGTTAAAGCCGGACTATGCAGCAGCAGTTTCCAGATCAAATTCCTTCGCCATTTTCTAGATTTGCACCAGTTTTGTGCATACGTTTTTGGCTACAGGGCTCCCCCTACAGCTTCGGCGCAGATACACTGTTGAAAAGACTTGTTGACGACCCTCCCCCGCCCACCTAGCTGCTGCTACGTTACCATGTGCATCTGTTTTCTAAGAAGCCGGCCGGCTAAACAGCGAGTCACGTCTGGCACTTAGTGCACTTCGTGCTCTATGTTCAGCCGGACATATCGCAAGATACAGGCGACAAATCATGCGACATTCAAAGACCGAACTAGATATCTAAATACCAACAAGAACCTGGATTCAGAACGCAAAAAAACGTGTTTGGTAGCAAGTGACTGCTATGCTAAACACCCGCTAACTATCGAGCGAGCCATCAAGAAACCAGGCTAAACACATGCAGGGCTCACAGTAAAACAGTCAAGCAATAACGTTGTTCAAAAGACTAACAAGTCACGTTGCAAAGACAAAGTTCATCCACTCACAATTTCAACAGCAACACGGCCAAGTCGGCGCCTGTTTTGGACTCCTCAAAAGCTCGTCCTATGTTTACTCGTGTCTGGTCTCTTTTTTTGTCAAGCTCCTTTTTCTTCTTCTTCTGTTCCTCCGACTGTGGCTTCCTGGGTCTCTTTTTAGTCGACTGATACATGAGGAATACAACAATTGCCTTGCAACTGGCAGTTTATATCTACCCGGTTCCATGTTTGGGGGTGTGTTTGCCGTAAAGCAGTTTCGAAACTACAATCTGACTACATTTTCGAGGGGCGGCGGGATACTTCCGCCGGCTCACTTCCGGATTGACTTCGGACCGGTGGCAGCAAGTTGCATGTTCCGTTTCTCCGCCCAGAAGCGCTAGGGGGAGTCGTAGCAATGACCAAATGACCCAGAAAGTGTCAAAGAACATTCAGAATGACTTTCAGCCTGCATAGTTAGGGTAATTTTTGCTAATATTGTTGCATAGTGCCCCTTTAAATCCATCATAAACAGTAGCGCATGCTACCGCTAGCGTAAGCGGCATCCTCTCCCTGAGAGGGGCGTGTAGCAGGCAAGGCAGGTGTTGACAGACGGAGCTCATTAGCATTTAAAGGTGCAGGCACAGAAACAGCCTGCTCTCAGTAGAGCTCACTTAAGCAACTTTCAGACAGCTGAAATTCAGGACCATGGATGTGTTTGGGGCAATGCATATCGAATAAAGTGTTGTTGGACTTCTGACAGCTGTGTGAAATTGATGAAAAACAGTATAATATGGGACCTTTAAAGTCTGTTGATAATTTTAGTTCATTATGGATTGTTTTAAACTAAAACTACATATTGCACCTTTAAACTGGTAATAGACGAGTTTTCTGCTTCAGCGTACCATTATGAAATAAATGCTGATTGTATGTTGCGGGGGATGTAGAATAATGAAACCATCTGTGTTTACATTGGTTCCCTATAAACCTCACTGTCACTGTGCTGCACTGCAATTTTGTCTGCTACCAGATGCCAGGTCGCCCTCTTCTATTATAGACAAAATAGTTGAGTTAACTCATGTTATGTCCCGTGTGTTGTTATTTGCAACTCTGATGAAAAGAGAATCGATCCAGATGTCTTTGTTACAACTGTGCCGACAATAATGCCTGTTAGAAACACTATGGCAGCCAACTCCAATCAGTGCTCTTCTGTTTACTGTATATTTCTGCACGCTCTCTACGCCCTCCACATTGCCATGAATGGCGTCACTCACCAGCTAATGTTAGCTGGACTGTCAGCAAAGCCTTAAAGCTAAAGCGACACTTAATCACGATGCATGCTGCCAGTTTACATTTTTTAAACTACCCTTCAAAATCAGACACAAAATAGCAGTCTGTTTCAACAGCTGCATCATTGCATGTTTCATGGACCCTAACAAGACATTCCCTGATTCTGAGTTGATCAAAAAGTGTGCAGTCGATTTGGCTGCCGATGTTTTGAGTCATGATGAGAAAAAGGAGGAAACGATTGTGGAGCTGTGTTATGTGCTGCTGTCGGCTGACAATATGAAGAGTCAGGACAGAAACAAACATCAGAAAATGTAGCTCATCTCTTTAATTGGTGGGTGAACATCCATTTATTTTTTCTCTTTGGTATCTTATTGTGGTGTATTGATGATTATTTACACAGCGCAAATAAAATGACAAATTGGACAAAAATGAGAACAGACACAGCAACAAGGCAGTCATACTAGCAACAGCTGGTAGTTGGTACAATTCAATACAAAAATAAAAATAATACAGAAATAAATTAGAATAATTCTTGCAGTAGTAGTCGTAATAATAATAATAATAATAATAATAATAATGGCAGAAGCGACAACATATAGCATAAAAACGGGATGTTTTGGTCCTTGACTTGGCACGCTTGGTATAATTTGGCCCTTGGGGAACAGTAATAGAGGAACCATGCACAAGGGGATAAAATCTGCCTGTGGCCACTTTAAACAAAAAACAAAAAGCAGGAAAACTGGTCAAATGAAATCGAATAAATGAAATCGGCACTGTGTGTTTTTGTTCTGGTGCTGCTGTTGTTTGATCTAGCTAATTAGCATTAGGCTCTTACTGAGGCTTGTGTGGTCATCAAGTGCTCTGCCACCATACTGACTGAGCCCCAATCAGCCATCCGTATGTAGATTATTTTTAGTGATCAAATGACCGTAACTAAGCCGCAGAATACCCACATAGATCAAGACACAGCCTCTGAAACTGCCTGTGACCACTTTAGTATTCCTGATACTTTTTTAACATGTGTGTGTATCAGTGCGCCTCTATTCAAATTCAAATTTTGCAACAAAGTGAATTTACTCAGCTGTAAACCTGCTGACAGGCTGCTTGCTCGATGTGAATGACATGAAGTGAGAGTTTCTTACTGTATCCTCCCAGCCC
The DNA here is from genome assembly GCA_963678695.2 of Diplodus puntazzo. Classification (NCBI taxonomy): domain Eukaryota; kingdom Metazoa; phylum Chordata; class Actinopteri; order Spariformes; family Sparidae; genus Diplodus; species Diplodus puntazzo. The sequence goes on along the minus strand of OZ023155.1, from coordinate 38,506,245 downwards.
GGCAACACTGAACCCATTTAATGTTTGAAACAGTGGAAGTTTGATAGAGCACGGGTTTCTCAGTTGGTTGACGCAGGAGCACAAGATCAAACAGTGTTAATGAAACTCTCCGGTGGTGACTGAAGACGAGGGTTTACCAGGAATTTTAGACTTTAGAGCAGAACATTCTGTAGATTAAATTTCACTCTTGTAGTCCACAGACCATACAGTCCTGACACGCCGGGTCACATCGAGACACTATTCTCTTTATTTTGGCCCTCTAATATATGTACCTGTGGCAGACCTCAAAGTTTGGAGTCTAATTACACAGGCCTTAAACGTCCGCTCAACTTTATTGCAGTGCAGAAGTCCAGGCCTTTAACCTCTGAAGGCATTTTGATCTGGGATTATGGATGTGTGATGGAAGGATTAAGACCCAATTAACTTGAGGGCTGTGAATGATGATGATGATGTTTGAAGACTTTTCTTGTCTTTCTTCAGCCTCTTTGGAGCAGAACACTGTCGCCCGTGTGCCTTAGTGCAAATATTTTTAAGATCTATGGTCCATTAACTGTAGGATTTTCAACAAATCATTTCTCGGATAGCTTGCAGGCATTTGCTAGATTTTTCTGCCATGCTGTGTGTGTGTGTGTGTGTGTGTGTGTGTGTGTGTGTGTGTGTGTGTGTGTGTGTGTGTGAGACAGAGAGAGAGAGAGAGAGAGTGTGTTTGTGTGCATGCCCATGTTTGCGCGCAGCAAACTGCCCACTCCGTATGGCTGTGAAGGCGCTGGTTCATATTTTGGGTGATATACAGATTAGACATGCTCTAAATTTAAATAGCCTCACAGCTCAGTAATGCCTGCGTCTTTTCCGTGTGTGTGTGTGTGTGTGTGTGTGTGTGTGTGGCCGTGCATGTGCGCATACGTTTACGTCAGTAGAATAATACGATTCCGCATTAACAATAAAATTGCTATTTCTCCGCGACTCTCGGACGAGGCTGTGACATTATTGTAAAATCCTTCAGTAGCGATACAGTAGCAGCACATCAGACGCAGAGAGCCAGCCGTCCTGCTCAGAGCCAGAACACCCCCGCCACTCTCTCTCTCTCTCTCTCTCTCTCTCTCTCTCTCTCTCTCTCTCTGTCTCACACACACACACACACACACACACACGGGCAGATTCTTTATCTTTTATCCTCAACTGCCCTATTCTTTCAGAGATTAAAATTAACAAATCCAACTTTCCCTTTGTTAGAGATGAGATTACTGCTCTCTGGCACTGCCAAAGTTCGCTGAATGAGAAAATTTGCAACAACCTGACACAACCTCCCGCTGCAAAAGAAGAGACTCTTTTTCCTTTTTGGATTGAATTATGCATAGAGGCTTAAGAGACACTGGCCACGATAGTGTTACTTCCCCAATATTACTTATTCAGCATGTGGAACCTTAGGCCCCATTAGCGTTGGAGAAGTAGAGCTATTTCCTCTGCTCCTCATGTTCAACCACAGAACCAACATGGAGCAGGAGGCGGGAACCCACTGTGAGTCATGTGACCTCCCTCTCCCTGTGTTCTCTCTCCTGCTCTGCCCTCCTTTGGCAACTTAAGGCAAGATTTCCTAGCTTCAAGCTACATATAGCATGCACTGCCACAGGCAGTAGAGTCCCAGGGTTCACCATATTTGTCTACAGGATGTGACATTGTTGCTCTGCACGTCTTTGATCTGCCTTGTCTTTTTATGTTGGCTTGTCTCTGTGAATCAACGATGGAGAACAGAGCGTGTTTATTTCTCTGAAATGTGCAGTGCTCCAGCCGTCACCTGGATGAGGTGATTTGTATGTACCGCCGCCGCACATTTCAAGTATAATGCCTTGAGTGTTCATTTCATATCACGATCCCAAGCGTTGTACAGCAATTGAATTTGGGCATTTTTTTATTCCTTTGTGTCTGTCTGCCTTTGACATGTTGTCAGCGTGGAAATTCACAGCACCCTGCCACTCTTCCTCCAGCAACCTCTTGATGTGCCACAGTGTGAGTCGTGTCATGAATAAACATGCAGATGTACAAAGGGATGAGTGTTGGTTAGAGATGAGATAGACAGTTTACATGTGTTTGAAGGGAAGGGTCTGCAGAGAGAGGAGTGACAGGGTCATGGTACTCAAATAAAAAACCAAGCTGCGTACACAAAGATCGGTTGAATGTTGAATTTGAATGTCTAGCAATGGTTAAGAAATGCCTGCGGAAAACTGGTTGTGGCTCCTGCTGCTGCACTGCGATTACTGAAATCCTGTTTGTAGCACTCCCTTTCGAAAAGTTAAAATATTTTTAACTTCTAGGGCATGCCTCTCCGAGTGGTAAAGACATGCTGAGCTCTCAGCATTGTCAGGAACAAGCAACAATACCTTCTTAAAGTTTTGAAATAATCTGGAGAAGAATGTCGGTGCTCTCAGCAGAGAGGCTCCTGGAGCTCTGGCAGCTTTTGGAGGCTCTTGCTACTCGTCAAAACTGTCATCCCAGGACAGATCGCAAGGCCATCGACCTGCGCTGACCTCAGAGCAGGGGCTGCTTCTGAGATCACACTGTTGAGACTTGAGCCAAGTGTGTGTTCTTTGATCTGGAGATCTGGAGAAACTCAAAGCCTTTTCATCCAGGGACATTCAGCTGAGAATATGAACATCATCTTTGAATGTGCATTACTTAGACCCAGTGCCGTGGTATGGTGAGGTGGAGGATGTTACGATGTGTCACATCACGTACATTGTGTCCAACCTGAATCTGTTAATTAACAATGCACATATGTCTCATCAAAACAAACCATGAGATCAGACTGCACAGCCTAGAGGGAACAACTCAAAGAGAAGATTGCTGAATATTTTCTACCTTTCTCTGTTAGTACCTTTTAAACAAAAAAAACCCTCTCTCCTGCTTTTCATGTCTCTCACTGGACCACCGATTAGGGCAGAAAGAGTACATGTCAAGTGTTACTAGTACATCAAATTTCACAATATGCTGATGATATCATCCATTGAAGACTGCTCTAATTGGAAGTAATGAACAAAAAGAAGTGGTGTCAAAAATAAAACAGTAACAAATGAAGTTGTCAGCACATATATAATCCTTGGAATGATGCACAGCAGCAAGCAGAAACTGACACTTTCTGCCCTCCAAGAAACTCTATTGACCAAAAAGTTTTCCCAGCTCAAAGGGGCAGTTCACCGCATAATAAAAATACATCGACTCATGGACGAGAGGCTAGCCAACTTAGTTCATTAATATCAGGTTAAATCTCAGTTGAAGTGGATGCCATTAATGTGTATGCCCCATGCTGTCACGGACATGTGCCTTGTTGTTGGGATTTGTGTGTGTTGTTTGGTAGAAGAAAGAAATAGTTCTCCTATGTGACCGCTCACTGCACGGTCTGCGCGTTAACGTTAAAGTATCTTGTTAGAGCTTGAGCTCCCTGTTGGGGCTCTGGGTGTGGGCTCTTTGTGGTTGTTGTTGTGCTTGTGTGTTACAGAGATGCGCTGGAGAGGTTAGCAGTGTTTCTGTGTGGCCAGAGCCACTGACGTCCCCACACACACACACACACACACACACACACACACACACACACACCTGCAGCACATTGTGGTTATCAACACTGGCTGAAATATCCTGGTCTTTGCTGGACTTGCTGCCAGATGAATTTGTCAGTTTGACGTGGTATATGGTCCACACGCTTAGCTCGAGCATTCTCATTAGCAGCTTGTGTTTTCTCGTGCATCAATTTTTGATCCTAATCTTGTGTCTCCTCCATCTCTTCAGTGAACTCACGCTTCCTGGATCAGTGCTCAGCCAACCTGCTGCCCGGCCACCTGCACCTCTGTCTCCGAGCCGACTCTCTCTGGAGCTCCTGAGAGTAACTCGCTGTGCACCCAGCCAGCGCCTTCATGAGTCCCCTCCTCTCTGCTGGGGCGCAGCAGCCAGCCTGAGCTCACCTCCTCTCTCCGAAGACTCCAAGTTTTCATTAAATCCCTTTGTGTTCAACTCCCTGTCCTGGTGTCCACTTTCGGGTCCTCAAACCAACCAACCACTGAGTGTAACGTTGAGCACCGTGAAGCCAAGTGCCATGTAGTCCCATTATGTCAGAAAAAGGCAGAAATCTCTACTTGGATGAGCTAGCTCTGCACTCCTGCATGTCTGCTACAACCTCAGCCTCCATCTTTTACCACAATATCATATCGGTAGCCATCAAGTGGATATTTATGCCTTCTTATTTGATTATTTTAAAACAACTCAGCCGTAACATTGAGAAGTTAGCCAGAGGCAATGTTTTTCTACTAATTCATTGAGCTAATGTCAGCTTAACCAGCAAGTTAGCTCCCTAAAGCTGATAAAGCCGTCCGTTAGAGATAACAGAATTGCTTTTATCTTTTTCTGTCTGAGATCAAGAAACCGATTTGTCAAAATATCAGGAAGAATTATGAAGCTCCTGTAAGCGCTCCTGTAATCTTTTTAACCAACTTTCCGTCCGTCAGGCACTGAGCAGTCTCCTCCCTCCTCTCGACGTCACCACATGAACACAGAACAGTAACCGGCAGATGTGGCAGCGGCCGGGAGGATCCTGCTCTCTGCCTGTTCGCCGAGCAGACAGGAACGCCGCTTTATGGAGTTTTCTGTCCAGATTGGATAAAGTGGGCAGGAATACCAGAAAACGTCTTGGGTTACTGACCAAACACTCTATAACAGTGATCACTGTTGGAAAACAGAGTGATTTAATACTCATTTTAATACAAATATATCACTTACAGCAGCTTGAACTGATACATCTGCAGACAGCCAATTCTGTACAGAGTAATATGTGAGTGTGAGTGAACTGCTATAGTATTACCTAACACGGCCTATCCCTCACCCTTTTGAGCGGATTATCAGATGGGTCTCACATTCAGCTGCTTTCACATGCATGTGGCACACTCTCTGTCTGTCTCTTATCCTCTGTGGGTTGCGAATGAATAGGATGGAGTGCTGAATAGCAGCTGCTGAATGCTATAGCAGCTAGCAAAGCGGCAGGGAGATGTTATCAGCGGGGGAAATAGTCTCTTCTGGTTGATTTGCTAGTCATGTAGTCTGCTTGTCTGACTGCAGTACAGCAGATAGTGTCACAGAGGGACATCAGGAGAGGCCAGAGGGATTGGCCGCTAACGGATCAACCAGGAGAACATGCTCTCAATGATATGCTGTCTGAGCGTGGGCCAGCGAATGTTTTCACTGTGGGATCAAAGCAGATTTTTAAGATAGATTTTCCAGTATTTGTAGCATCTAAAGCTGCACCATGGTAAATCTGTATGTATAGAAGCAACCGTCTCATTAAATCAAAAGTTTGGGCTGTAAAAGAGGAAAGTAAGCCGATGCCTCCGACTGAGATGCCATTGATTTACCCTGTTTGTCTACATTAAATTCAGGTATGAACACTGATAGAGCAGGAAATCTGCTCCCCACAGGAAGTTACATTCAATAATTAAGACCGAAAATGCAAACAGTATTCTGATCAGCAGTGAGTGAACTGCTTGCCTTCCTTTATCATTGCCTGTTATGGCTCTGTGCTGGCAGCACTAGTCTGTCTGTCCCATTTGCATTAACGCTGTTTCTGAAGGATGCATTAGAGTCAGCGGCCATGTCATGGTTTAGGTTTCTGGTTTGGTTATTTCCTGTTTTATTTTGTAAGTTTTCCCCTCATGTAAACAGACAAAGGGGCGGAAGCAGAAAGTGAACCATGACGTTCACTTTCTGCTTCCGCCCTTTGTCTGTTTTCACGCCCCCTCCAACCCCGACCTGTATTCCCTCAGTTCATTACTCCCTCTCTTTTTAAACGTTTATAGTTACTCTTTGTCAGATTGGCTGTTGTCTCCTGAGTTCCTGTTCTGGTTCTCTGTGTCAGTCCTTCATCCTCTGTACTGTGTTAAGTCTTGATTTGCCCTGCCTGCCTCCCCTGTCTTTTGATTCCTTTTTGTAACTTGCATTTAGGATTTAGGATGTTGTATTGTTTAAGGTTGGACTACCTGGACATGTTTGGTTTCACCCTGCCTGCCTTTGTGTGTCTCGTGTTTGGGTGTGTTCTTTTTGTTTAAATGTAACAGGTCATTGTCACTGTGACATCACAAAACACATATTTGGCCATTGCTCAATAATTCATACAATAATTACAATAACAATTGACATGCACATGTCTAATAGAATCAAATGATGAAGTTATGACACGTTGCAAAAGATGTTCTGGCCATTATTGGATGCCACAGCTCTGCAGCAGCAGCTGGACTGCAGTGCCCGAGCCTTTTGGGGCCCTAAGCAGAATTTGATTTGATTACAGATAACTGTAATGATCGTGTTTTTCAAAATTCTGTGCCACTTGTTATTTTTCAAATGTCCAGTTAACTGTTTGTCTGATATTCATGACTTTTGGTCTGTGGGAGGAGATCTGAACGCCTGTAGAACACACACACACACACACACACACACACACACACACACACACACACACTGCAACAACAACAACAACAGCAGCAGAATGAGTCAGCCTTGTCTTCTTGCCTTGGAATGACATTGAGCGCCTGTATTTAAACTCAATTTATCGTTCTCAATTGGAATATAATACATTTTGAATACAATTTAATGGCTGTATAGGAAAATCAGACTCTCAGGGTGAGATGGATTTGTGTTTTTCTCAAAAGCTCACTGCCTGACAAGAAGAGGATATTGAAATCAAATAATTACAGAATTACTCAGTTTTGAGGCGTTCATAATGTTCACTGCACATATTTAAAAAAAATCATTTCTCTCTACAATATCTGAGCTCAGAAAATAAACTATATGGCTTAGGGAAGGTGAGAGTAGATAAATGGTTAGGGGGAGTTAGAATTATAGTTAACATTAGTCAGTAATTGCAGAGCTGTGATAGGCTCACTCACATGCCCACCACAACCTCCAAACCCTGACTTTCTACCCTGCTCACTCCTGGAGGAGTTCCTAGATTGACCCTAAAGATTGCCATTGGATGGATGTGAGCTGTTTGGTGGGATATTGTTCAATATGGATGTATTTCCACAGGACACTGGGCTGTTTTCCATCCTTGTCCAGTGATGTCTGTGGAATGTGCTGGGTTGACGGATCTGTTTATCCATCCTGGGATCAAGATCCCTCCTCTGTCGCTCTTCCTGAAGTTTCTTCCGTTTTTCGTTTTTGGGGAGGGGGGCTTTTGTATTTTTTTTGCTGAGTTTTTCCTTATTTGAATACATGAATATATAAATAAAACTGACATGACTTGACATACAAAAAAAAAACAAAGCGAAGGGACTTCAACCAAAGCAGGAAGAGAAATACTGTGAACTCCCGTCCTTAAGGATACATTTTACAGTGTGTTTACAGTATTTGGGAGTTCTACTGTATATTTGAAAAAAAGGGAGGTTTAATGAAACTTGTTTGTTCTAGTTCTCCTGTTTAAAAACATTTAGTGAACCATTTTATTTCAGAGCCACTATTCCCACTACCTCAGTGGCCAGTAGACAAACTGCCTGAACGACGTCAAGCAGGTGCCTGAATCTCCTTTCTCTCCTCGTTCTTTGATATTCAGATAAAATTGCACAACATAGAACAAACATCTCGATGCCTCGACTGCTGTCATTGCAGGAAGTCCTGCTGTGTTTACATTGTCGTCCTTGATGCTAATTTGCCCTCACTTATAGAAACCAGATCAAGTCCTCCAGCAGTACGATGCTAACATTGGCATGACATCATAAAGTCTTGTCTGTTCTGACAGCTTTCCAGAGGAAGTCGATCAGGTAAAAAGTCAATGTTGGCCCGAAGCATCGTGGGTACACAGGCCTCATTAATGTAATACGTCCTCTCGTAAAGAAAAACGGTAGGACAGACATCCGGCAAGGAGATGCTTCATTCTGTCTCTGAGTTTAATCCAATACTCATGATTGAATAGCTCCAAACCATATGTGATGACCTCAACACACATTTAAAGACGATTCTTCTGCAGTCATGCTCAGTGTCGTTCATTTTTAATGTCTGTTTGCCAAATAATTGTGATAAATGCACAAAACTTTCCCTAGAAGTTCCTGGAGAAGCGCATCGCTGAATCATGCAGACGTCAGGATCTCACTCCCTCTGGAGCTTCAAACACAGGTGTAGTTTGTTAAGGTGTCTCATTAGAAACATCTCTGATCTGCTGGGACCCAAAGAACCTTGTCTCTCCTTCACCAAGGCTCAGAAGACACACTTCACTCACTGCAAAACCAAACACTCAGGTCGAGATTAAAGAGGGGAAGGAAGATGAGAAGAGACATAGTTGCAGATTCTTAACAGTACTCCCTGATGAGGGCAGAAAGTACAACAGGGATGGAAACAGCACGGCTCTGGCAAGACTGGCACAGTCTGCATTTCAATTCCATTTAACACTCTGGAGAAACCACTTTACATTTTGTTGTAACGTGTTCCGTTATTTCATCCACCTCCTTCTGTAGAAGTTCAGACAGTCATGCATGCTCCTTTCACACTCACATTATATTTGTTACTGTGGCCTTTCTTCACGTATGATGAATATGATGAAGTGTTGAAAGAGTTCACGTTAAGACATGTTCATGGAAATCTCTCAGCAGCACTGAGCTTTCACCTCAAGGATTCTGTGTAAAGAAAAACGTGAATCTCTTTATCCACCACTCTACATCCACTCCTGACAAATCGCACAATGCATTGGTGTAGCACGCATTTAAAATCTAAAGAGGTTCTGGAGGTTCTTGCTGAGAACATTTTTAGCAGATGGGATTTCCTTTGTTCTGGTTCTTTCTCAGGCGGGTATGCTTTTATCTCAAGAAACTTGCACAAAGAAAATGTGAAGTACATTTTCACCCAGACACATATTGGAGATATTGAAAAGCTCAAAGTACTGAAATGTGTTTGATGACTCATTTACAATAGCTTTGTGGCACAGGCGGCCTGGTATATACTGTTATGTGGCTAAAAATATAATGGCTATAATTTCAAATAACTGAAAATCCAACACATAGATTCAAAATAATCTAACAAAATATTCTATCGTAATTAATGTGACACAATTAATCAGCAGCAGTGACATAAGGAGCGACCCTAAGGTGATGGTGGCACTGCAGTAACAACCAAAAGACTAAGAGATACTAATAAAACTAAAAGCTAAAGTGCCCCCTGCTTTGATATCCTTGTTGTCCCTTCTTTCCTCTTCATTTCATCCCTTTTGTTCTGTCCCGTTAGCGATGTTTGTCAACTGACTTTCCTCCTTCATCCTACCTAGTAATCACAAGGTGCTGGTACTGTAGGTAGATGTTTTATCTTGGGGCAGAGCCAGGAGTGTATCCTCTCTCTGAGTCTTCATGCTGAGGTAAGATGATCAGCTGTGAGCGTCTACTCATGGACGAGAGGCCGGCCACATGAGCTAACTAAGTTAACTAAAGTTATTGCTCAGCCGAGGGTGATGTGTATGTTTCCTCCCTGTGGTGCCGTGAGGCTCTTATGCTTGAGTAAATACGTACAGAAAACTGTTCCTACATAGAACTGCTTTCAACAAGGTCTGTGGGTTATTCTAAGGAGCCGGGTCATTAATTCTTTCGGTACTTTGTGCGCCTCAAGATGAATGTCAGTATAGTAGACATTTTCATGGCTGATACCTCCAAAGCGAGACGTCCCACACCAAAACAATTTAGGTCTATAAATAGTACTACAAGTAGAAAACTGTTTATTTTAGATTTTGGGGTAAAATGTCCATTTAAAGGAGTCACATCTGAAACAGGCTTGACAGGGACTCTCTCTGAACGACCCAAAGCTTCTTCTTCGGCACAGTAGGAGCAGATGGCTTTTAAGTAATATGAGGGTCCCCATGAATTTGGGCCCTTTAAGGACAGTATGTGGGAGAAATTCGAGGGCATTTACTTTCTCCTACCGACAAATCAATGACATTCTTACTGGTCCAGCTCTCTAAAGGCCACCAACAGACCAAATGTAACACAGCCGAGTTCATTTAAATGACATTCCACCGACATGATGAAGTGTAAGCAACGGTGCCAAAATAAATGCCTATGCAGTTAGTCCTGACTGGAGATGGTATTTCACTACGACAAATGAATACTGACGGAGAGAAATGGGAACCCCCAAATTAAAGGCTAACAACAGTAAGGATTGGCCTGGATTGATCCTTTTTTCTTTGGCATTAAAGCAGCATGTTTTGTGGAGCATAAAAGCAGTGTTAGCAGATAAAAAAAGGTTTAAGGGTTTATTTCTTTAAAGATATTAAGCTCTAATCTAAAAGCACATACAGTGGTTAAAGCCCCAAACAATGGCCCACGTTGTGTTTTATTTCTTTTCTCTTACTGCACGTTGCTTCTCTGTTATAGCATTGCTTGTGTTGAACTGAAAAAAAGATAATCTGATTGTAATGTCTAAAGAATATGACTGTTACAGTGGACAAAAGACAGTTCTCCACCCCAAGTTGTGTATGATGGTTTAGTCATTTAAAGATCCCATGAAACTACTACTAGAGTGCTTTTTACTTCAGCATAGTTATGTGTTTCCTGTAAAAACAGACTGCAACCAATAGCACTGAATGTAGGTTACACCCTGCCCCATCGCCTAAACATAGAGGTTAACTCAAACTCCAAGAAAATGAAGGCCGATTTGATGACAGGACATACAGCACTGAAGTCGTTTTCTCACCACATTTGGCATCATGGGACTGAGTCAGCGAATAGGACCGCTTAACAAGCTAACCAGGTAATGGCAGCTAACATTACATTTAGCAGCAGCAAGTGCTTACTTTAGCAGCAATGCTACTGGTATCAGTCAACCAGGAAACTCCATTAATCCCAACTTTATTGCAGATTCACCATCCAGATCGTTACGTTTGTTAGCAGAGGGAAAAGTAGAAAGTAAATTTCTCCATGCCACATGACACAGTTTCATACAAATAATTGTACGAAGTCATAAAGTCATGACTGTACAGTATCCTTGAGGTCCGGCCCCCGAGACTGGGCACTCCACTCTGGTGGCGTTCGCCTTGTTATACATCATAGCAGCATCCGTTATGGAAAGTGTGTATTGGACCAATGATTCATACACGCCCCCAAGTGCAGCATGAGTCATCAACGTTTTTGATCATTTTCCAGGAAGTTACAAAATCTAAAATTCCATTACAAATACCTACAAAACTGTTTTTTTTGCCACTACTACACACACACGTATATATATATATATATATATATATATATATATATATATATATATATATATATATATAAACACACTACATATATTGAGCAAATTTGACATCATGGAAACTTGAATAATCAGCCACCTCACTTACTGTTCGCATGTGTTCGCATACACCACCCACAATAAATTATCATTATCCTGTCTCTAAGGTTTTCATGAGCACACTGAGCAGATGTCTTCGAAAAAAGAAAATGCGACTTTAAATGTACATTCTTTGCCTGACTCAAAAAACAGACATTGACGCAAATTGAAAAGCAAGTTTTTCAATATCGTATGCACACTTGCAGGAGATGCAATTTGACCATGAGGGGTACAACGTGGCTCAGTCAGAAAATCAAATAACACCGAACCCATTCCCATTTCAATATCCTTCTTGATAAAGATCAGTGGAAGACTCTCCTCTCTCCAGATGGCATCTCATTCAATCATGTCCTACGTCAGACGAGAAGCTGGGCAATCTTTTACTGGCTTTTTACTGTTTATTTTGTCTTAATGCGCATCAAGCAATATGCATAAGGAAAAATTGGCTCATTTATCATGACTCAGCTCTGCATGTTTTTAGAAAAATGAAACTTTATCAGTTTATTACCAATCCATGAAAACAGGTGCAGATCAATACAACAAAACCTCCCGTATTTTGTGAAGGAAGCTAAATTTAATCCTGTATATAAATCAAGATCTGTTCCTCCGATGCATTTTGTAATAATCTCCTCTGTACTTATTATAATAATAGACATGCGTTTTACAGGAAGCTGGGCAGCTCCCATCCATCATCACAGAGTCCAAATGATACATGTGATGGCTGGCCTGCCTTCATTAACCATGCATGCCACATCCATGTCTCCTTTGATGGATAACTTCTTGGCACCTCAGTACATTTCAGTGAAGCACTTGACCTTTACCAATACAGCGCACCTCAATATACTGAGCAATGAAGGGCTCCATCAATTTAACACATGATTGGTTTCGTCAAAAGCCTGCCTTGAGCAGATGTAAAGATCTGTTTATGTATGTGGCCGGGATTAGCATGATGCTAAACGAATTAAAGTAAACAAATTCACAAGATGAATAGAATGTTAAACAGGAGAAGATGAATAAAAGATTAGCGTCTACGCCCACAATAATGCAGGTCAATGATTTAAACCCACGCTATTATTTAGACAAATGTTTATTTACACTGTCAGACGATCTGGCTTTCACATCTAAATGAGCGTCCAAATCTCTCTGTTTGCCAAGTTAATGGACAGATATAGCCATAGCATTTGTACCTACACTGAGAGAGATGTGAGACTCTAATGAAAAGGTAATAGAAATACACCAGCTCGCAGGAGTGGTGGATTCACAGTCATTCAGTGTAGAGCATGAATACAGAGAGGTGTAAGCTCTGTTCTAATTGGTTGACTTTGATCTCTGAACTCTGCAGGGGGCTGCTTGTGATCCGTCCCCAGAGATACCTCCTCAGTGGGCCTCTAACGGATCCGAAACCTCCCGGTTCTCATCGTTTTCCAGAATCGAAGAAAACACACCTGACAGCTCAGTCTGATGTAAGGCTTTCACTGATATCTGAAGGTCAGTAACTGTTTTTTATTTTGGCCTGAAGGTCCGTTGCTAGTATTTTGCAACAGTAGTTAACATCCTGAGTATCCTAGGCAGGACTTTCCTGCTGGAGCTAGACGTATGATCCAGTTTTTCCCATGCTGATGTTTTCATTTGGATTCTTTGAGTGAATATCAAATTGCATTGTTGCGTTTCCAATTTCATGTTAATGAAATACAACGTATAGGTATCTTTCCATGTGTTTATTAATTCCTTCACAGCTCCGGGAAAATCATCAGTAGCCATGGCAAGTGCTCCGTTTCAACAATCAACAAGATAACCCACAATGCCTTTCTGCACATAAAAAAAAATAAAGGTCACATTGTATGTGTGACCCACAAAATAAATTGGTCATAAATAATATAATATGGGATCATATTATTCTAACTAATGAGACAGTACAACTTGAACTATAAGATGAGAACACATAATCTAACATGCATTTTTAGATCACTACTGCAAGTCACTGTTTGACGTCCCCAGGGGTGATTTTCACCAGAGCTGAGACAACAAATTCTACAAAACTGAGCAACAAGGTTCCACAAGTGGCAGACTTACGTGTATAATATTCAGGTATACTCAGCATGGTCTGGAATCATAGTATTTATCTCCATTAATGAGATTATGTTTTCACTCATTTTCGGGTTTTCAGCATTTTTCTGCTTTTTTGATATTTTATCAGGGATTTTAATACATGGACAGACAGATAATCAGGTGGCTGGGATCTATGAGTGAGTACAATTTGATGCAGGTCCTTGATCTGGTGGGCTTAAATTATGGTTAAGGCGTTAGTGGTTTAACATTTAGAGTGACACAGGGCTATCAAGTTTAATATTTAATATTATTTTAAAAAGGGCTCCAGTGCCATTCGAGTTGATAAGTGCTGCAATGTGGCAAGTAGTAAAAGACAAACTGTTTTGTTGTTTCATGACTGAATAAAATTCAACTTCAAGTCACGCCTAATCATGTTCAATGTCCAACTGACAGCACCTTAGCTGCTTCAGCTAACGCTGAGGTTAGCTTTACAGACTTTATAGACTGATTCACAGCTCTGAATCCTGGAGGTCCTGATTGAACGTCTTTAAGGTGGTGAGTTTCAGTGATAAGGATGCACTCGAGGTGTGTGGCTTCCCGAATCAGCTGTCCATCATTTGCACTCGAAAAACAGAGTTTGAAAGGATTCCTATGTAACAATTTGTAGCACTTGACATGACTGATCACTTTTTTACCGGCCATACGCAAGCGGATTGTAAAATGACGTGAAAAATGAGACCTTCCCCGTCTCTGTCGGTTGCCTATACGATTGTCCAAAGGATGCAGATGTTTCAGTGACTCGTCCGAGTACCTCTCTCCACTCCACTATCAGAGACAAACAGAAGATGACGTTAGTTTAGAAATGGAGTCTGCTGACATAAACAAACTGCTTCTATCACAACACAGAAATTCCACAGAGCTGCTTTAATGATAGCGTTCTTAAAACTAGTTTTGAACCTCAAAAAGAAGCCCAGCCATACGGGTCGTTCTTCAAACATGAAAACTCTGTTTTCACTCGAACTCTCTGTTCGATCACTGAGAAAACCCAAAGTTCTCTTTAAAATACATGAAAAGGAGAAAAACAAGTAAACACGCATTTCAAAGACCTTAACAAGCAATTCACTTCAGCACGAATCAATCCCAGCTGTGCTCCTTCTCCAAAGTGAAGTATTAATGATGCGGCAAATAAGGACCCAAACACGGCGCATCATATCCGTGGGATTGACTGTGGATATTGACCATCCTGTTTTTCAATGACAAGTCACCAGTTGATGTCCCTTCTTCTCCTGTGCACTTGCCTGTGCTTCAGATTTAGTCCTGCAGGGATTGGCTCGCTGTCTGTCTCCATCCCCAGGAGACAGTCTGTCATTCATAGCGGAACTGTTTATTTTTTGACCTTTGCATTCGTTGTATCCGTCTGTCCTTTGGTTGGCTTTGTGAGTGGAGCCGTGTCCTCGGAGGCGAGGCGAGGAGGATGAGATGAAAGATTCATACGGGCACAGGGGGTATGAGAGAGGTAGAGGGAGATCTCCACCAGAGAGAGTTAATTAGGATCTCCCTTTCCCAGGCAATCACTCCGCTCTTGACATTTCATCTCACTTTTTCCTGAACAAATCTCCCTTCGACCGGAGGAGACAGGCAGAGAGAGACAGAGAAAGTGCTTGACCTTGGTTAGGTGTTGTGATGCATTGCTGGTTTTAGCCCACATCAGTCTGCCTGCCCATGATAACGTTCAACATGAAACAGTGGAATAATCCCACAGCTCTCCAAGCAAGCTGTCTCTAACAGCCTGTCTCCTTTCACCTGAAAGGAAGAGCCCTTTCTTTTGTCCTCCCCGGCGCAAATGCATGATTTTGTTAAAGGAGCGCACCAATAAATGTTCCGCGGGCCCTTTTCAGAGAGCCCAAGGTTTTTCTTCCTGTAAAATTAAAACGGGGGAAACAGAAAACACATTCATACGCAAATCAGTCCCGGAGGTGAGGTTAGAGAGAGTGCAGCAGTACAATAAAAGAACAAAACAGGCCATCAGCACTTATGATTTTTTTTTTTCTTCTTCTCGTTGCAATAGGAATAGGAAACGTAATCATAGCTTGGGTAAATTGAAAACCCTCGGTGTTCAATATGAAAGAGATGGATCTGATGATTAAGCCGTAACAAGAGAAAGCCTTGGTCTGAGAGAGACGGAGAGAGCGAGCGTGTTTATTGTCCACGTCTTCCTGTCTGTCATTTGAAATTGGAGAAAGCAGACTGTATTATTGGACACTAGTGTCAGTCCCAGCCAATCATCTGGCTCCGTGATAGATCTGTTTAATGCACACTTTATAGCTGGCAATCCCCCGCTGAGGATTTTTCACAGAGCTGACAGAGTGGTTATAGGCAACCTGCTCGCACCGAAAGGAGAAAATTATCGCTCTGAAATGATTCAAGGCCGAGGTGGCAGCGCGTCTCTCAGTCCCTATAACCTCTCTGGCTGGGCTGAAATAGTTGACTGAATTTCCTCACCTCTCAAAGATTTCATCATGATAGGAGCAAGAAATAAAATAGAGGGACAAGTGGGAATATTTGTGACAAAACACAAAGTAAGGTGACTCGCCGCTGGCCCTGTAACACTGGGACTTTACAGTCAGTGGCTCCTGATTTTATGTTGCCACACATACAGACATTTTTTATTGCAGCCTAGCTTAACGCAGCGTGGCATCAAAGTCTGACATTACAGTGTGTGTTCTCTGTATTTTATAGAAAGAATGTCAAGCTGTGCAGTAAATGCTGCTTTAAAAGCAACACAAATACATGTTCTCTAATCTCAGCATCCAGCTACAGCAATAAAGATGGAATTCTTCTTTTTCAGTGCGTCTGACAGTGCACGCTCCTTTGACCACGGCTACAACCTGATGATAACTGCCGTGAGCCGCAGGTCACATGACAAAAGATCCGAGGGGTCATCCAATCAGAAAGGGTATTCAGCAGTCCTTGGCTGAGGTTGACCACATTATGGATTCGCTCATTAAAAACCTTTGTATGGGTGTAGGTCAGCCGGGTTCTGACAGGTGTCACTGAGATGAATGGCTGCTTTGCCAAACGCACACACTCACACACTCACACACTCTCCCAACCTGCCCACCCAGCGAGGGCAGCTGCCACCAGTAGGAACAGTAGTCAGGGAAATGAGGGTGGCTAACCCTGAAATGCTTAATTCATAAATCTGCTGCTGTGAGCGCTGATGAAGCCAGCACTTAGCTCTGCTAACCATTTGTTGTTCTGTGACGTGAGCAGTAACGATACCAGGGAATCGTCAGAGTTTCATTTATATTTATCAGTCCTGTGTTATTTATCTGTGGGCTCAGATGTAAAGTGCCAGGATTTGTATAATTTAATCACTCAAACTTTTCAACAGGATTCTGCGGGAGAAACACCACGCTCAGATTGATTTCGCTTACATGTTAGAGATTTAATGTCTGCCCTCATTATGAGCACAACACAGAAAGAAAAAACATTTGACATTTATGTGGCTTAGAAATGCCAACACATGTGTAGGTGTTGGAAAGCTCTTTTCATGCTGTATTTGCAGGCAGCAGCGATCCTCACTACTCCAAGTCAAATGTCACAAGTCTTTGCGTTCACATCAGGTCTATATATAGTCTTCATAATGAGTTACATTTAAAAATAATGATGATGATGATGATTTAGTAATGAATGAGGGTGTGGGGGTTTGATGACTAATGTGTTCTCAAACTGAGAAAAAAACACCTGAATATTTAAAACTATTTTCTAGCGCTCACTATCCACTTTTCTTCCATCAAGCGATCTTCATCTGCAGATATGCAATCTATGTCAAAAGCATTTAGGCAGCAGGGTTCAAATATGGAGGAGCTACACGGAGCTCAGCTCCCCTGAAAGAGACAAAAAAAATAGAAAGATTTATTTGAGAAATTTGAAGGATGCTGCATTATTATCATCTTTTTTGGTGCCTCATTTTTTTTTGTATAAATTTGGATTTATTTTGAAATAAATAATAGGCTCATGGTGAAGCACTGGTCACTGTGCATGTTTATTTGCATTTCTAATAAACACAATACTGTCTGTTCCTGATGTAGCGTCCGTGTTTATGGCGGGGATCGATTTAAAAAATAACATTGCAACAGTGTGTAATTTTTCAGTTTCTGAGTTGTCCCATGCTAAATATTCTCTCTATCAATTACAATATATTGATTGTATACTTTTGCACTTAGGGGGGCATTCATGCATGCATATGCAGGCTAACAGTACCCTTCCAACCTTTAAAATGGAGCTCCCAAAAGCCACCATGTCATTAAAACACTGGTAACATTCAGAAGTAACCGATGGTACTGAAGCTGAAATATTGATCACTACCACTGTCAGAGGCTATAAAGAGCAGCTGCTTTCAGTTTTCAGAAATCAATAATGAATATGCTTATTAGCTTTCTTGCAGCCGAAAATTGATACCACTGACATATCTCTATCTGAGATATGAAGCTTCACTTGCAGCTGAGCCAAAGATTAAAACATTACAGAAAAACTAACCAGCACCTTTTAAAGCTGAGTAATTAATATGTTATATTTTGCTTTGAGGTGGATTCAGATAAAACAGAAAGAAAGGGCACCAGCACAGGACGTTGTGAAGCCTTGGTGGTGAAACAGTTCCCAGACTGTTCCCAGCATGCAGAGCGGCCTGTGGCATGGCGTCCTGTTTGCCCCACTGGAGGGGCATCATGAGGGCACTTCATCATGTTCTCTTGCACACTGGACTCCTGTAGGGGGCGCTTTATCATGTTTTGAGGCAATCCAAGAGAGCACTTTTGCTGAACAACTTTCTGAAGTCTTCACTATGTACTGGTGATGCTGGATCAGGATGTTCTCATACCTTAACCCACGCAGCCCAACCGTTCCTGCCCATCTCGTTGAAATATGTGTTAATCAACAACCTGTACACACCCGACCCGCAAAAGAACTTTATGCATTATATTTGCACAAAGTTGGAAAACAAAGGGCAAAACTGTGGGCTGCTGAAGTCTTTGAGGTGTTGCTCCTGCTGCTGGGCCGCAGGAGTCTCGTACAGAGTGTTAGCTAAGCTAACTAACTGCAGATAAAAGAAGAAATGTGAGTGCTAGCTACCTTACTAATTATTTTAATGAGTTAAAAGGTTAGCTTGATAAAGTTGATGGTATGAACAGACTTAAACTGACAGCTCCATGTCACATTAAAGCAAAGAGGCTTTTGCTAGCAGTTAAGATGTGAGTTTTACAGAGTAGGATGTACTTTAAGTCCCAGTTCTAATTCTTTATTTTCCCCACATTCTGTACACAATTCACCTCCTCTGTTTACCTTAGCTCAAGGGCTTTAAAGTCACTGAAACCAAGTGTGCGGTGCAGATCCTGTGGAAGCTCCTCTGAGACCGACTTGGCTCGCTGTCTTTGTTGACAGGGTCACACACCTGTCTGTGGCTGGCAGAAATACAATGAAATATATTGAAGGACTTGGAAGGTTTGTCGAAATCAGAATGCCTTATTGTGCCACTGGAATCTTTGAAAGGCTTCTAATGTTAAGGAGTCATTATGAGTGAGTCCTGTATAAAGAAAAAACAATTCAAGCTCGACTTAAATGCTCATCTTTGGCGGACATATATTTGAGTTGCTGAGTGGGAGAGTGGGTGTGCCAGATTTCTGAATCAAGGACATTACTGTGATAATCAGGGATTTAACGTCATAACATTTCCCATTATTGTAGGGCACTGAGGGCCACGAGTGATCATGCCAGGGCGTAGTTCGACGAAACATTAATGGAAAAATATAAAATAAAATAAAATTGAACTACTGAGAAAAGAAAAGGAGTTATTCTATCCTGATAAGATCATATTAGAGCCGGTACAGGAAGGAGATAAGGGGATATGACTCAGTGGGAGAAGAGAACAAGGTCGATGTGGTTTTTTACAGCAAAGTGAAGATATGATGTTTGCAAACAAAAGTTATTAACCAGGTCCTTTAAGGTGAGACCAAATGCATCTCAGCACTGTTGAAAGAAGAGTCTGGAGGCACCAAGTTCAACTTAAAGTAATGATAATTTCACCCCAACGCAATTAAAATGATTTCAGTATAAAATCCCTCAATTAAAGATCCCATTCTTTTTGGTGCCACTTTCTCACCATTTATTTAGTCCCCAGATTTAGCCGCTCTTTCATCAGCGCACAATGGATTATTTTCAGCCATAAAGCTCAGATCTTGATAAGACATCAAACGTTTGTCCAGAGACATTTCAAACAATCCCAATCTTGAAAGAGACAAATTATTGTTATCAGCTTGCCTGCAATTAATTAGGATGTCATTTGTAGCGAAATGAACTCAAAGAGAAATAACTGACACATTATAGAAACTAGCTAATTGTCTGAGATAATGCCTGGCATGGTTCGTGTACATTTCTTTCTGTTCTCACTGCTTTTTGTGTCTGTCACCGCCGTGTCCATCAACAGCCATGTGATGAAGCGGAATGTCCTCAAGCGAAATGCTCTACCCCTGCCTGCTAACTAAGCTCACACATAAGAGCTTCAGCGAAGAGTCTGATTCCTCGGCAGCTGTTTGTGCAGTCAGCAGAGTCTTTTTTCCCTCATAACCTGGAAAATTACGGTGATGTCCCACTCGCTCCTAAATTACATCTTTCCTCTTGTCCTCCTTGACTTTCCTGAATGTAATCATAATCCTGTCTTGTTCACCAAGTAAATGTCCTTCGTTCTTTGTTCTGTCATTATATTGTGTGGGCTGTGACCTCTGATGTATGACCTCCTTAGAAATGGTTGATTATAATATTGCTAATCTAGCAATTGAAGTTAATTCTGCCAGAGTTTAAATGGATATAAGCTGGAATCAGGATTCAAATCCAGTTCATGCAGTTTGCATGGGTCCAAACCTTTAAATTCATCCACTGCAGAGTTGAATACTTTGTTGGGTGTGTAACATTGAACAGTGACTTTTTTGGTCTGAAAAAGAGAATCCAGACACCATTGTCAAGTGTCTGATTGAAGGAGGAATAATACCAACAATTGCATCCACAAAAGACGAGATAGACACTGCCATTTAAAACCATTTAAAATCGTTTTGAGCCACTTATAACTAGACTAAAGGGGAGAAAAAATATCTATTAACACTTAGCCTCAGATGGTTACGCATTATTGGACATATATTATCACATATTCTAACTAGAAACCTTGTTAGAAACAAGTTCTATTGGTTTAAGTAGTATAGGAACATGTCAATATATATAAATATAAAAACAGTATATAAACATATATGTTTATATACTGTAACACATTACTTTTGCGGCGCCCACACTGATGGTTATGTAACAATGTCAGCTTAAAATGACCGTATATATTGAGGTGATAGGGACTGGTAAGAGAAAATGAAAATGCCTCCCCAATGGCGAGGAGGTTAGAGTGGAGGCAATGTCAGACTGAAGGTGGAGAAAGACTATAACAACTTGACAATCCAGTCAGGCAAGTCTCAGCCCTGGACAGTAAGATAACATAACTTGTTGTGAAGACTGACCCAGATATTTAACCTTGCCATCCGGCTCTGTCTGTGGCAGTGTTGGTCTCTGACTTTGGACCAGGGTCAAATACTTTCTCAGAGGGTGAATCTGATTGAAATGAATTTGGTGAGTCCATCATTTTTCCTTCAGCGCTAACATGAGGTTGACATTTTTGTCCCAGAGTTAAAGGTCCAGTTTTTAAAGAAAGTTGATTTTTGAGTCTCGTTCCCAAATCGTCAAATACATAAAAATGCCCCGAATGAAACAAATTAGAAAATGATTTTCATTTCTCAGTTTGCTTCAATGAAAATAACAAGTAAAACAAAAATTCAAGGCCAGAGTTCACTGGTCGATGTTCACCAACTAGGCGCAGCTGCCAAACGGCTGCAGGGGTGCGAGGGCCAGTTCAGCTTTAATTTCAGGTTCTTTTTGTTTCTTAGAGCCAACATGTGTGTTACTGTTTCCAGGAATCTTTTACAACCACTTGTAAGTTTGAATGAACATGATGACCATACTAAGCAAGCTATTAGAGGTTAATGACACAAATGGACTTTACCTGTCTGCTGACTGCTCAAAGCGCTTTACAACGCTGACACATGCAAACACACACAGTCATCATACTCTGATGGCTGCCATGCAAGGTGCTGACCTGCAATATGGCGATGAGTATCTTGCTCAAGGACACGTTGGTGTGGAATCGAACCAGCGACCTTGCAATTTGTGGAAGTGTGATGTACCTCCTGCATTTCTTTTGTATTGATTTACAAATACTTATTTCAAAACATGCAACATGTGTAACGCCATGCGTGTTTCATGATAGCATGATATGGCAGACTACAGAGGTTCACCATATAGTCCTACAGCACACAACATTTAATGTAGAACCACAATCACAGACTCACAGACGCTTAACGACACTGCATGGCCCATTAGCTGGTTGCTGGCCTTATGATGACTGGTCGGTTTTGGATTGGAAAGACTGGAAAGTCTACTTGTGTTCCAGGACACATTTCATCAGGCACTGACAAGGAAACTTGATAAACGCACCAATATGTATTAAATAGTAGGTTAAGACCAACTTGTCTGTCAGTGGGGTCGACCTGGACTGACAGATGGCCCGTCCCGAAGTTTATTTTCTTCCCGTGCTTCCATTCTGGCGTGCGGACAAAGTCAGGCACCACGACAGCGCTGCGATGACAAACTGCAGCCACTGCATGTTGAAAAACTGTGATGAAGACGTGGAATGATTTTATTGTGTTATTTTTGCTGATATTATGGTGGCGGCCTGGAAATCATCAGTGATGGACGCTTCCAAAATGAATATGGAGGAAAAACCCCGTATTGGATTGTGCCTGTAGTAGCTGTCGAGTTGGGTCATCATACTGTAGGTACCTGCAAATGTTACATTACTTACATGTATGTTTTCTTTTACGTTTAATTATTTGTTTATTGATTTTTTTTTGTCTCTCAGTTTTGTAAGTCATGGGTTAGTGTGATGGTGTTCTGGAATGTGATTTTCTGTTTCTGTTGGTCTGGTTTGTGATTGGACTCGCAGAAGGAAATAATCTCTCTTTTGGTTAAGCTAATGATAGCCGTTAGCTTAATGCTAATGATATCCATTAACTTAACCAAAATAAAGATTATTTTCTTCCTCACAAATAAAATTTTATTGAATTAGTGATACAAATAAGCAGATTCCTCAGTTTTCTGCCTCGAGTGTTTCCCTGTGTTTGTGCTTTGTCAAAGACCTTTTACATTTCCTGTCAGAGTGCGCATGAGCAAGGCATCATCATCCCGATCATGCTCACTTTAAATTGGACTTGATGAAGTGAATGTCTGCAGTGAAAACATCTTTTATTTTTTTTAAGACTTCTCCCAATCCGAATAGTCTCTCACACAATATCCCTGCATCAAACAAAGCCTCATCCAATTTTGGCTGATAATTTAGCACTATACCACGCCCTAATGATTATTGATTTGTATTATCATTGAATGAAATGTGTTTAGTGTGCTTGAAATTGAATTGGGAGGCGTGCATTTGCTTTGACGCTGCGGGGCAAATACCAAGAGTCATTAGACGCGCTTCTTAGATAAAAACGTAAAATCTCTTCCGCTGCAGATTCAGCCCCCTCTGGCTGATAGAGAGCCTTATTAAGAAAATATTGTCTGACTTGTTCATTTGCTCCGCTGTACAATTATCTCCACAAACAGAGGAAACAGAAAAAGAACCCATAATAATAAATGTTGAAAACAGCTTCAAGTCAGACAATCTGAAGACAGTGTCGGGATCTTCTTACCAATCAGTCATTCGTAAAGAGTGTCGGGCGAATCACAGAAAAAGACAGATTGCACATTAATCACCTGTTCAGCCGTACAGTACATTTGAATAACGTCAAATGATTCATGAGTTTGGGAATACAGCAACACTGAGTGAATCAACTGAGCCTCAACCTTTGACAGCAAGTGTTCATCACAGGAAACATAATTCTGTTTCTTCTGGGCCTGCTGGTCAACACGTATCGCTGTCATGTTTAAATATTTTGCAGACTTGAAGAGGTGGTAATAGTGAATGTTTTCAAACCTCCAGATTTTCATATTCCTACAGGTTTGCTTTCGTGGCTTGGTGTCTTTAAACCAAGAGTTAAACTGGAAGAAATGTATATGATAAAGTACAGTCCGTCACACGCTGTATGTCTTCATCATTCTGCATGTGTTACACTATTGTGAGTATGTGCTGTTGACATGTGTAACAACAGCTGACCAGTGTGAGAGTGCTTAACTCTCCACATATGTTTAGCTTAGCTTTCCTTTATTAACAGATTTCTTTGGAGGAGAGACACAACATCGGCATATTATCAAGGCTGATAGCATTAGCTTGAAGTAAAACTTCTGCAGACACGTAGCAACGATAGCATTTATTACAAGTTGCGTTTGTGGCAAAGTACAATATTCACATACTAGCTTTTCTGGTTGCTTTTTTTAAAATGTATTTTCAATTTAACAACATTTTATGTAACTGTGTTTGTCATTTCTTGTCCTTTTTTCTCCATCAACTATGTTTGCTATTAATTACAATGTGCAATAGATTATTTGTTTGAGCAGCAAATACCCTCAGCTATCTTCGCTCTTTATTGTCACCTAATGTGCAGTGCTCTTGCACAGTGATTTAAATTGATCTTTACAACTTATTCTCCATTTGTACAATGTAGTGTGGCTTATACCTGCTTTACAAACTGCCCAGTGCCAACTCTACAGTATACATCTATAGGTAGGTATCTCAGTTCATTTCATCCTCAACTTAGTTTAGTAAGTACTTAACTTTAACAGCTTACGCAAACAAGAGAGCATCTTGCAACCTGATCATGACAGCCACGACTCATTACTTCCTTATTACCAGACCCCAAACAGAATCTGCAGACTTTTTACAGGTTTCAGCTGTGATCCAGAATGAAAATCTGCAGAACTCAGCTGAAAACATACTTGTAACAACCTACAATTATCTCGAGCAGGTTGAAATAAATATTTTGCGCTCAGTTCCTTGGCAGTGAATCTCATTTTTCACAAACTTTGAACTCATCTCTAACTTTAGAGGGTGAAGATGTGTGATGTTCCGAGTTTAATAAACAGCAACTCCACTCATTTAGGTTTAACAATAAGTCAGGTTTCATGACTGTGAAGCTTTCACTCTTTGAAAATCTGTTGACTGACAGACATATAAACAGCTCGGACACCCCAGTAGCTCAGCTGGTAGAGCTTGTGCCCCATTACCTGTCAATCTTCAGCTTCACTGTCAATAAAGACGTGAAAAATGCCCCAAAAAACAAATGATAAATAATAAAAGACATATAAACACCTGCAAAAGTCCCCAAAAACTATAATATATTTTCCCATAAGATATAATCATCACACTCCTCATTGGGGCCATGCAGCTTTACCATACCTTAACATAGAAAAGTGTTTCAAAGTTTAAACGGGTCATGACACTTTGGACTTCAAAAACTCACCATACTTGATCAGCAGAGGTCTTGGCCCCATAATTAGAGACTTACCAAATTCTTACCGCATCGAAACATAGCTGGATGTTGGACCATGTAATGCTACTGCTGCTTCCTCCAAGCAGTGCCTAACACCTCTGAACGGAGGGAGAGCACCTGGGCAGCCTTCAGTCAGGTGACAGGGAACTCGGGGGAGCCAGAAATCGGTCCAACTCCTCCGATAGTTGGCATGCATGCCCGCCAGCACTGATGACCTACTTCACACCAGGTCTGATCAGCAGACCAGCAGGCAGACTGGACTTGTGCCTTTACTCATACCTAGGTTACACACAGGGACCATGGACTATTGTGTTGTTATGTATGACTAAAAAATGTGAAAAGCGGTGCACGATATTGTGATGTGACACTGAGAGCAGATTTATAAAATAGAACTAAAAGACTAAACCTCTCTCTCGACACGTTTTCTATCTTTCACCTTGTATTTAACCAGTGTAAGTTTGCATTCTGTAACTGATCATGTGAGGTGAGACTCCTCTGTCTGAGTCGTTTCCCGCCCTCTTACTGCACCCTACAGTCCACAGTCTACATCAGCACACTCCTCTGCTGCCGTGTGTCTTGTTGACCACAGGCGAGCTCGTCATTTCTCTGATCGCAGGTGAACTGGAGCAGCTGACTATGTCTGAGGGCTGTCAAGCTAAAGATGATATCGCTCCTAACAGGGAAGCATGCATGACATACAAACAACACAACACGTGGCCACAATAAAACACAGAAACGTGCACCTCTGTGGAGATATCTAGTGTTAAAATCTCTTCTCTCTACGTTTTCCTCACATGGAGAGCAACGCACAGCATCACATCAAACATGAAGAGTGATCTGCTCCCCATGTGTCTGCCTGGAGGTCAGAGGTCAAACATAGTCTCACCTCAGAGACAGTGAAGCTGTTGTCGCCGTAACAAAAGCTTTACCCTTTCCACCTCACTTTTGTCTTCTCGTTCACACCCCACAGAGGGTTCACCTTATTATTCATGATGGCATGGATGTGGATCTGTGTATTTATAGCCTTATTGTAGAGTGCCCCCACAGTAGAGAGTGTGTGAGGGTGGAATGGACAGGACAAAGACACACACACATCCATGCATGCCAACACAAAAATGTTCATGGATAAAAAATGATGCACATAGGCACTGGTGTAGTCCAGGGTATAAGTGGGTATACGGCGTATACGGCTCCCATACATGAAAACCCATTAGTCAAGTTAGATTGATTGACAGTCATCAAGCCAATCACAGCCATTTGAACAAACCCGCTAGTCCCGGCCGCCAGGGAAAGTAAACACTGACAACACGGAGCTGCCGTCACTCACTGCCATAGACAGCAAACAGACCGGGGGTATGAAACGGTTATTTGACTAGTTAATAATGTAGAATCTTGTCTGTAAATAACTAAACTATGTCTTGCTTTATGGCATGTCAGCTAATATTATAATCAAAGTTTTTATTAATTTTTGTTTTTCACAGGAAACACAACATACACATCATGTAACACTTTGTGCTATACACGCATTTCACATCTATTCGGGCAATAAAAACAGAAAACCAGTGATACAATTACATATTAAGCAAGACAGGTGGCAAACAAAGTTAATGCAAGCCAGGTAAAGTTAATGGTAACTGACAGGTAGTTTTTCTAGAGACATCCACTGATTTTGAAATTATTCAACATTATCATGATTCTTTTTGTTAGGAATGCCAAAAAGGAAGAGACAGCAGAAGATTGACTTATTTTTCAAGTCAAGAATGCTTCCAAATCAAAATCAAGGCTGTAGAGGTTTGTTCTACGTTTAAATAAAATATACAACACTTCCATGTTCAGGAATATTAACATTGAGTTCTTTATGTTTATGAGGAAGGGAAGTCCTGGAGTCAGGACAAAGTAGAGCTAAGGAATAAGGAATAGATCACACAAAATGCATAGTTGTCTCTTACTAGTCTGTGGGCCAGTATTGTATTGGTTTAGTAATTTCATAATCTTTCCTCCCTGAGATCAAGCAGCAGAAATTATGTGACAATGAGCAAATACTACTGACGGATTTTTGGGTAAACTAAATACTAGTCTTACATGTCACTGTTTCTAAAACAGGGCGTTTTTCTTGGCTGCGTTAAAAAAGACCAAGGACCACTGCACCACTGCACATAGGTGAACTCATTTGCATGCATACTGTGTATATGCATTCACATAGAACAGCACATGCTTCTCTTGTTAACATTACTTTATTAAAAATGTTCATTAAAATTGCGCGGCTTTAGCCAGTTGATTCCTCTGTTATTCAAGTATTCAATCACTGTACGTCCTCTTATAATGAAGTCAGCAGTGTTACCTTTATTAAATACCATAACTTTCATTACTACTTTCCAATCAGCAAGCGTAATTTTCCATTTACTTTGTCAGAGTTGATGGTCCCAGGCTTGTTGAACCTCGCCCAACACTGATTGTGTGCATGTGTTGTAACACTAGATATGCCAGTGATTGATTTATTGGTGTACACAAAATTTAAATTGAGATGATAAAAAATAAAACTGTAACTGCTTTTTCCATGAACAGTATTTATACAGATAACTTGTTGAGGAAGTGTGAAAGAGATAAGTGTGTAATTGGTATTACAACATAGTCAGAGAGTTCTATTCAAATGATTATTATAAATAAATTTTAAAAGCTGTAACTCAGCCTGTTTTACACATTAAAATATGTTCACAGGTCTTGAAGAAGAAACTCATACTTGAAAAGTTGTAGAAAGCCTTCTGACACTTAGCCAACGTTAGGCCTTTTATCTCCCATCCCCCTTTTCTCCAATACTTTTTGAGAAAACTGTTGTCAATCAGCAGTGTGACTTTCTCATGGGCATAACCACGCATTCTTTGGGGGGGTCGTGTCCCCCCCAATATTGAGAAAATGGCAATCTGTCCCCCCAATATACAGTAGAAAATATGTTAATTATGCACTCTTTTATAAACCCTGT
Source organism: Diplodus puntazzo (assembly GCA_963678695.2). NCBI lineage: Eukaryota > Metazoa > Chordata > Actinopteri > Spariformes > Sparidae > Diplodus > Diplodus puntazzo. The sequence goes on along the minus strand of OZ023155.1, from coordinate 38,478,309 downwards.
CAACAGATCTGTCTCATTATTTCTTATTTATTTTCAATTTATTTCCGTTTTTTAGGAAAACATAAGTGTGTGAACCCCCCTCCCAACTGTAAACTTGGTTGCGCCCATCCTAAGGTATAAAACCGTTTGCCCGCCCTCGCGGTGTAACAGCATTACTGAAATGGAGCGCACCTCAGTGCGCTGAGTAGCTCCCCCATGAAAACTCATTGGTCAAGTTAGAGTGATTGACAGCCATCAAACCAATCACAGCCATTTGACCAAACCCACTAGTCCCGGCCGCCCAGAACGTAAACAATTACATGCTAACACGGAGCTGCAGTCACTTGCTGCTGGCAGACAGCGAACAGAGTGGAGGTATGAAACGGTTGTTTAACTAGTTAATAATGTAAAATTTTGTCTGTAAATAACTCTGTCTTGCTTTGTGGCATGTTAGCTAATATTAAGCAAGCCAGGTGGCAAACAATTAGGCCAAGCCAGGTAAGCCAGGTAAAGTTAATGGTAATTGGGGATAGTTTTCTAGAAACATCCACTGATTTTGATATTATTCAACATGATCATGAATGCCAAAAAGGAAGAGGCAGCAGAAGATTGACTTCTTTTCCAGGTCAAGTTGTCATGTAAGTGGAGTTATGTGACAGGAGTACATTTATATTCTTGCATTAATGCCATGTAGGTTTTCATTTACGTAATTTAAAGCTATTTGTTGGAGCTTAAAACTTCTTTTCAATGAAGAAAATCTCCTACATCAACTCATCCCTGTTACTGCTCTCATTTGTTTCACATACAGCTCCTCCAGGTAATGTCCAGATCAGTTCAGAATAGCAGTGCATGTGTGAAACGGGCTACACTACTGTACATTGTACACTGTTATTTATGCACTTACTATATAGCTAAAGCAAATAAACTAGTAACACAAGCAGAAAAATCAATGTATCAAATTAAAATGATCATCAAGGTCAGCCATTGTTCTTCTGGTAAAATAATGGTATCTGGTCACAGTGTAGGCAGCACAGAGACACAGGGAGAGGGAGAGGCACGGTGAAGCAGTGGCCAGGCAGGGACATGCTCTGATACAGATGATCAGGTGAGAAATCTGAATGAGAAATTAAACAGCTTGATAACATTAGTTTTAACCTAGGCCTACATGTCAGCAGTAAATAAAACTAGTAACATTGGGCCTGATACTGGCATATAGGTGAGATATAGAGCAAAACCTTTGAGATAAGAACATTGATTTTCACTTAATGGGAATTTAAAGAGAAGCTTTATCTTGATTCTGTGGGAATCCATGCAATTTCACAGAATATTCCTTTACATGTGAATTCAAATGGTCAATGAAGTCCTCAAAACTTCTAAATGTGTGAATTGGACCCCCCCAATATACCATGGTTACGCCCTTGGACTTTCTACACGACAATAGTGTATATGAGAATGTCTAGTCAGGTTTCAGAGTGCATCATAGCACCAAAACATTATTGGACAAAGTCCGAAATGATCTCTTAATCACATCTGTTAAGGATAATGTCTCTGTCCTAGTCTTCTTAGATCTTTGTGCAGCTTTTGACACTATTGACCGTCCTATTACAAAGACTGGATCTTTTAATTGGTAAACACATCCTGTCTTAAAAAGATGCAGAGAAAGTATTCCACACTTTTGTTACCTTAAGGCTGGATTATTGTAATTCCTTTTTATCAGGCTGCCCCAATACGTCTGTAAGGACTCTTTAGCTGATCCAGAATGCAGCTGTGTGTGTACTGACAAACTCATATTAGAGAACATATTTCTCCCATATTAGCTTCTCTGCACTGGCTTACTCTAAAATCCAGAATCAAATTTAAATCCTCCTCCTCAAGTACAAAACCGTAAAGTGCCAGGCCCTGGCATATCTTAAAGACCTAACAGGGCCCTGTTACCTAACCTGGATGCTGTGCTTACAGGATGCAGGGCTACTTGTGGTTCCTAGAGTCCCAAAAAGTAGAATGAGAGGCAGAACATTCAGCCATCAAGCTCCTCTCCTGTGGAGCCATTTTGCAATGTTGTTTCAGGAGGCAGACGTCCTCTCTATGTTTCCTTTTTAATAAAGCCTATAGTTAGGGCCATCCGTGAGTAAAGCTCTGCTGTGGCTGCTGTCATAGCTCCCCTCTCTCCCACAGCTTCTCCCCCATCATGAGCCCGGTTCTGCTCCGATGTTTCTGCCTGTTAAAAGGCAGTTTTTTGTCACCAGTGTCGCCAAGTGCTTGCTCGTGGGGAAATGTTTGGTCTCTGTAAGTAAATGAATTTAGCGGTACGGTCTAGACCTGCTCAATTTGGAAAGTGTCACGAGATTACTTTTGTTGTGAATCTGCGCTGTACAAATGTACACAAAAATCACAAAAGATTGATTAACTGACTGATGCTGTGGCTCCAGAGGAAGTTGCGTACAATCTACGCTAAGCTACGTTGCACATTTTAAAGACAAATGATCTGAATCGCTATAACAGAACCAGAGACGTCACCTTTGTTATTTTGCACATTCATCTTCCTTTTCAAAAACTGGAGCCTCCATTACCCATAATGCAATTTAGCCACTGAGTGACATCACTGGAGGCAATTTAGAGATGCAGAGCCACAAAAGGCTTTATACTACTTTTTTCACATATGACACAATACTGCGCAAGATCTGTCAACCCACTTCAGCATGTAAAATCATTGAAGTTACCCTTAAACCAATCAAATAAATTTTTATTTAAATTTCTTTCTATTGGAGACTGAAATGTCGTCCCTTGAAATTCTTCTGTTGCTTCCTCTAAGTACAGTAAGGCTCTTTGTACTCATTCAGAGAGATGACAGAGATCAACACAGCTGCCATTCAACAGACAAAATGACATCATCATCAAAGATTTTATTATCATGTAAGTAAGACAATGATGTTAAGAGTGCAAGCTCAGGTAAACAGTACACTCTGGTTCTAATAATGCAGCAGGTATGCTCTTAATTATGCTAAAGAATAAATGACACAGTCACTAACATTCAGATCCCCTTTTAGGTTAGGTGTTGTGTAAACTGTGACAAAGTTGCATTTGTGTGTATATGTTATGTTGAACTAAGAAATGATTGCTATCAATACTGCATCTGTAATCTTAAACTACTTGTGCTTTCTCCATTTATTTGCAAACGACACATTTCTCCCCCGTGTGTTTGTTTGTTCAGCCAGCCAATCCAGCCGCTGTGCAGAAACACACCAGCCTGGTTTTGTCAACCAGAAACAGCAGGTTACGTAAACAGCTGCATTAGTCATCTCTGGTTTGATAATAAGTTACCTCCCAAAATAGCTACAGACTCAGTAGAATAAACAGCATGTGTTGTACAGTCAGTCAGCTATACCTAATATGTTACAGGAGACGCGACCTCATTAGGTTTGTCAGAAAACACGTGAACAATGTCATCAAAAGCACATGATGTATAGTACCGTATGTGAACAGAGTTGTGTGACTCTGTGACCATCGTCTGGAAGAAAAAAAAAACGATTTTTCCAGTGCAAAAAAAAAAAACTAAATAGACATGACAGTACATGGGCACACAGAGCACGGCGACCTGCTGTGGCATTAAGAGATGATGGCCTATTTGCTGAGCAGCAGGATGTCAGACAACCAGAAGCCATTTACTTTCCATGACCAATATGTGTACCAGCATCTGAAATGTGCTTCTAGCATTTCCGACCATTTTCACTATATGGCTTTTACATGAGATTCTAACAGCAGCAAGCGATCCATTCAGCTCATCAGCAGAGGAGACTGATTTTAACAACAAAATATTGGTAATCTGAACTCTGATTGGTTTAACTCGTTTTTTAATGCTATTTTATATGAAATATACTATTGATTATTCATAATTGTTTGCTTTCAAGGGGCTAGTTTACAGTCGGGACGGTTTTCATTGGTATATTCTATTGCGTTACATTTCTCTGTTGCTGCTTTTGTATTTTGTAGTTGTGTGCATTTATTGTGTGCCCATATGATTAAAAAAGCAACACTCCAGTGGACATGTACCTGAAGAGAAAAATGTACAAGTACCAGTATCAGTGCCAGCCCACTTAAAAGATTGGTATGGAGGGAAAATCAGGCTGAGGAGGAGAACAGGAACACAAGAACTCAGGAGGAAAACAGAATAACACAGGTGAGCAGGTAAAGAGGCGGAAACAGACAGAGACAGACAAGTAACACATGACACATGAGGATACGCTTCGACATAAAATAGGAAATCAACTAACCAGAGAACCCAAATCATGGCTGATGTATAAGAACCACATCCATGTAGCTGATGTGACTTGTGTACTGTCTCCTGATTGGTCATTGCTGATTGTCTTTGTCCTGCTTAACAATGTGAATGCGTCTGCTGTTTCAACCAGTTTGTGCAGTGTCTCCACTTTGATACATCCTCAGCTGCTTCTGCTTGCTTTATGACACAGTCTTACCAGCATAATGCCTTTTGACAGGATGACAGGTGATATCCATGTATGTGAGGGGCTTTGCCCAGAAGGAGCACTAAGGGCCACACAGTGCTTGCTCTTACATGATCAAAGTCACGGGAGTTTCCACTCCTGTCTGCATGTGTTCTGTGAGTTTTGAACTGTTCCTGCAGGTGTCCTGTAGGAGGTGATGTGGCTGTGCACGCTGCCAGGATGGCTTCTGTAATCCATTTGGTCTCTGTACGAGCAGAGTGACAGCTGTGTCTGCACTCCTGCTATCAAGGTGGGCCTTGTCTTTGACAAGGGTATACTTTGTCTCCCCTCCTGTCGGGATATTCAGTGTGCAATAGTTTAGGCCAACAAGGGCTGACTTATTTTAAAGGCTCAGAGAAATTCTTCCCCAGCAAACTCATGGAGGTTTTGTGTACTTTTCAGTTCATGTACCTCATGTCAAATTACCGTACTTTCCGGACTATAAGCCGCTACTTTTTCCCCATGCTTTGAACCCTGCGGCCTATACAACGGTGCGGCTAATTTATGGATTTTTACAGCTAACGGCCACTAGGGGACCTCCTCAATCTATGGATTGTACAGGTTGCGTCCCTCACCTTTAACGCCTGGTTTATTATTATGCTTCTGCGTCGCGGCGACAGCGTAGCTACGTCGTCGACCCTACACTGTCATTGAGCATTCGGAGTTCTGCGTCGAGGGAACGCGTTGTTCTGTCGGTGGACGTCATCAACGTCAGTGATTCAGGTTTGTTATGCTAACAACACATAGTCAGACAGGTGGCGGTGCTAACGGAGCTAACAGCTGTCTGTCAGTCTGACCGAGAAGTTTCTCACTTTACTTCGCTGTTAGTTGAATTAAATGACATTCATGTTGTCTTTAACTGTCCGTGCGAACCAGTCCGCAGCTTTGTGCGTCTGTTTGTGCGTCTCTGACTCTTGCGTGTTGACGTTTGCGTGGTCATAGGTTATGCAAATATGCAACTTGTTTGTTGAAATGTTAATAAAATGGAAGCTTCCCCAAACAGCAGTCTCTTTCCCGACAATCTCCTCTGAGCACGAGCCTTTACATATGGTAATTAAACGCTAAAACACCTGCGGCTTATAATCGGGTGCGGCTTGTATATGTACACATTTGTGTTTTTCCCTAAAATTGGCTGGTGCGGCTTATATTCAGGTGCGCCTTATAGTCCGGAAATTACGGTAATACTGGGCTTTACAACTTTGGTGTTATCATGGCAGCAACTCTTCTATCCTTCATCCCAACGATCGTGAGTTATAAATACAGCATTCACACTACAAAGTGATCTACAAAGACTGTGCGTCAGCATGTATATGAGTGGCCACTGGCAGACTTAGGATGTTTGAAGGGCATGGGTGAAAGGAGTAAAAGGAGCACCAGTTGTTTGTGGTGAGGCACCAGTGCACAGAAAGTCATGCTTAGAGGGCACCTGAGGTCACGCTATCAGTTTTTATTAACCACAGGGGAAAGTGGGGGTCGATCGCTGCCTCGGCCTGAGTCAACCAGTGTAACTGGCCACGCAGCGCTTACGGCACAAGTTGAGCCTGGTTCAACATTTCTTCCGGATGGCCCTGTGTGGTTTTTTTGGCTGGTGTTTTGCATTTGCACACCTCCTGCACTGGCTACATTCAAATGAACGAGAAGGCCAATGTATTCAAGTTGAGGAAATAGTATATAACTATCAGCCAGGTAAAACACAGCAGCTCAAACTTCATTATCATTGGAACAAATATCTCATGCTTCAGGTACTTGAGGAGTCTGTGAGGTTTAACTGTTGCATTGTGGGAAGAGGTTCCTGTTCAGCCTGGGAGGACTCACTAACGCAGGATGTCCAAAGGATTTAGCTGCTGAGCTATTGTTGTGATTAATTTGAGGTTTCACATAATGTCTGAAAAGCCATCAACTTGAGAGACTCGTCTTGCTCAAGAGACAAATACATGACGACAAGGAAAGACATTAGTTATAATGATGATTGATTCTCATAAAAACAAAAGAAAGTGAAGCAAAGACGCCACGGGTGAACAGAACTGAGTCAAGATGAGAAACAAGAGAAATCTCTCCCAAATTTCACTGCTTAGAGCATCCTCTATGTGGGAGATTTGTGCGTTTTGGCCATAGTTAATACTCAAAGTCTAAATAAAAAAAAAATAATGAAATATATGCAATTTTAAAAGATGATTACTGAGGCCATAAATAATCTAAAAGAAGTCAACTGAAAAAGATAATTTAGAATGTAAAAATGGTCATCTCAAAAATGTAAGATAAAGTGAGTAAATAACAAAAAGTTTAATTTAAAAAGCAAAGCCTGAAATGGAAATGTTCAAACTGAAAGCATTAGCAAAGGTGAAATTGTAAATGACAATGAAAATAAAAAAGGGAACCATGAAATGTGGAATTGAAAATGTGGAATAGTTCTTAGAATAGAATCTTAAATGGAATCGTGTTCATTAGATTAGGAGGAAATAATCAGCAGAACTCAGCAGTATATATTTGTCAGGCTACAGCTGTCATGATAATGAGTCAAATCAATTAAAAATGAATCTATGAATATAACGTGTGAGCGTTATAAGAACTCAACATTCCTGTCCAGTTAAATCAAATGTGTTATTTAGCATTCAATGACGTGTTTTTTAATGCTCTAGAATGATTTGACACGAAATAATAAGATTGTAAGAATACAATACATCCATTCATAAATAATATAGTAATACAGATAATTATAATATGACAAATAATTGAACAGCATAGCATAATTATGAACAGATGAGTCATAAACACAGACAATCACATTTGATTATCATGACCTGCATTATAGATAAGAGGTTGAGATAAAGGTTGAGAACTACTACCTTAGATGAACAGAACAGAGTGAAAATGGAAAAAGAAGGATTAAGTGACACAATGTACTGTATATAAATATATGTATGAATGTATGCATAACATCAGTGAAAAGTCACAGACTGTGACAGCGCTGCAGAGGAAATGCCAGGGCACATTAATGATTGAAAACCATTTTATACATTTTCGCAATCAAGGCACAGCAGACACAGAATTTCTGCTACAATGCCAACCATTATAAAGCTTTGGTTTTACATTGTTCTGAGGATTAAACATCTATAAATGTGGATTAATATGTACATATCAATGCCAAATCTGCTATGTACAAAAACAAAGGCCTTGTTGCAGGAAATGAAAGGTGCAAGAGAACTGAAGCACCGATAGTGTGGGTGAAAAACGTGAGAGGGAGAGAGGGGGAGTTTCGGATTGCGTGTTTGATCGCCATTAACTGCTGAGCTCTGACAGCCAACCGGGATCACCGTGGCTGTAAAAGCCCACAGGTAAAGTAGCCGATTTCTACCTAAAAGGTGTTCAATATTTAATTCAAGCCAATACACACATTACCTGCAGACTCACTATATTTATATCACATGCCCATTTGGAGCGAGTATGGTTTAAAGTGGAAGTTGTCATCTGTGAACTGGGTGAGGCAGAGTGCTCTCTGCAAATAGGAATAGATACACACTCTTGGTTTATTCAGTTACCATGAGAAATTAATGAGGAAACAAAAAATGTTGGCTTCCTTATCTAATATTTTTTTAGAATATCAGCAGAAAATGTAGAGAAAATTAATATGTCCCCTGGTTCAGGCTGAGCATGTCGCACCTGTCAGCCAGCAAGTTCTGGAGGAGTCTGAGTTTTAAAGCTCTGCAGAGACACAAACAACACAGCAGCACTCCTCACAGCACCGCTCTATTGCAAAACACGCAGTAATTACATGACACTGTTCCACTGATTTATAGAGTCACCTTAGGAGACCGTGCTTATATGAAACAATATCTGACTGTATGATTCTTCACAGATATTTGTAGACTAACATCAATTAATTTGGAAACTTCCACAACAATCATGTGCTGCTAACTTTTGGAGAGCTCGGAGACCGAGCTCACATCCCAGCCCCCCTCACTCCCCGCGGTTTGGCTCGTAATAACACAGTGATTTCATCCTGTGGAGAAAAGAGGCACAGACATCTGAATGAGACACTAATTAAGAAATTCAGTCATGTGTGAACTTGGCCATGCTTGTAGCATTCAGATGAAGTCACCGCTACCTGGACGCCCCCTATCCATCAGATAAAGCTCTGCATCACAGAGGATGGGACTGTCACAGTGAAGGGGCTGCTGAGCTACTGACTGTGACTACAACTAAGAAGGAGGAAAAAAAGGCAAAGATTAAATATTCAGATAATACTGATTTAGAATGAAAAAGGGAAGAGATATCAAAAGCAAATATAAAGAAATAAATAGCCAAGACCCCTGGTGGTTACTACAGTGATACATTGGGCTGACAGATTTGTAAAGGCACTGTAGAGAACACAATGAGCCATTAGACCAGTAGATCAATAACATTAGATATTGGCATGTGTACTGACAAATATTCACTGACAGCCATAGCTGTGCTTTTAGCTAAAAGTCAACATTACAATGCTAACATACTCAGCAACGGTACCAGCATGGTGATGGTCAGTAGGTATGAAGTTAACCATGTTAGATTAGATAAGATTATATTCAACTTTATTGTCATTGTGCACAGTACATAGTATATTAGCGTGAACCTGTGTTTCATTTCGTTATTGGCCCTTGTGTATTTAATATGTAACTCTTTGTTTTTCCTTTATTCTTTGTGGGTTCGACCGTGTTTGCTGTTGCACTGTCATCGTGTGACCTCGCTTTGGTCTCCATGGCTTCTGGTTTATCTTCACTTTTGTATTTCTCTTTAGTTTATTTCTTGGATTCTCATTTTCCTGCGTTTTGTTGATTGCATTTTGGATTATAGACTTTTGATATCAGCTCATCATTGAGTCTCGCTTTTTGTTGATCAACCTGCCAGGTATGTGGTCCAAAAGAAAAATAATTGGACAAAATAAAACGTCAACCTTATGACAGCACTGCAAAACACCAGAAACACTAACGTTACAGTTCACCGTTAAAATAGAAATAGACATCTTTTCAACCCAGCAGTGTGTTAGCCCCCCTGCACTAGCTACACGGCAACCCGGCTACTGTCCAAAGCAAAAAACTACTGTCAGAATCCCAATTTGACACATAACCCTGATCTCAGTTACCTGGGGAGACAACATGCTGTGTGATCACTAATTATTTTTCATTTTGAAAAGTGAAAAAGTTGTCTTTTGCTAGTTTAAAGTTGCATTATGTAAGAACTGGTCACCTGTACGAATTCATACTTCCAACGAATGGGGTAAGCTAGGGTGACCATACGTCCTCTTTTACCCGGACATGTCCTCTTTTGGGGGGCTGTCCGGCCTGTCCGGGGGGAGTTTATAAAATCCTTCAAATGTCCGGGGTTTTGAGTTTGTGTAGCGTGCACATTATCTTCGCATCACAGACCATTGTATTTACCGTACACGTTCAATGGTTCATTTGGAAACACACTCTGAGAGGCGGAGTTCCACGCCGAACCCCGGAACGTGTTTCATTCATTATAAAACAGTGCAGCGCATCAGAGCTCTCTGCTGCTCTGCCCCTCCACTCAGTTCTAAGCAAAGCCACTGACGCGACGCACGCATGCGCTGTCTGCCGGTGAGCGAAAGAAAAGGGAGAAATGCCGAAACGCAAATGCACTTTTACAGACGAAATGTGGAAAAAGTACCCGTGTTTTCGCCAGGGTCGTGAAAAATGGGAAGCAGAGTGTACTGTCTGATAGATAGAATTACTTTAATGATCCCAGACTGGGAAATTATTTTGTTACAGCAGTAGTGGGTCCGCAAATAAAACACTTTGTACATAACATAAATAGAAGGCAATATATACATAGTGTATATATACAATGCACAGTGTGCAATAAACAATAATAATATATACAACAAAACAAAATATGCAAAATATACCATAAACAGTAATAATATACAACAAAACAGTAGAGACCAGAGTTTGTATGACCAGAGTATGTGTCCGAGTTTTTATGACCAAAGGCTCTGACGACCTAGATAAATGAATGTATTGTTTATAAACGCAACTTTGTGTGAGTATTTTTCAGTATCTCCAAGAGGCCTGGTTAAGTGTCTTTTTGGGAATTCAGAATATGCGTTTAACTGAGTTAGAAGCACGTAAAAAACACTCGACCTGACCCGAAAAACCCTCAAAATTTTGCAGCGTAGTAGTGTCCTCTTTTTGGGGATTCAGAATATGGTCACCCTAGGTAAGCAGTAGTCAAAGTAACTGCTAACTGCTGCTTTCTGTATTCTGTTTATACACCCATGACTCTAGCCACTGTTAACTTGTTAGCTCAGGTAGCTGTGCAGCTAGCTGGACTACTGGTGCAGTGTCTACATTTACAATGATACCACAGGCGGTTTAGAGCTTCCCAGGGCTATCTGGTGAGCATGCTAACTTCAGCAAATATCTCTGCAACACAATACAACACCAAAACTGTGTTGTCTTCATGTTCTGATGATTATTTTAATTACACTTTGAATGTTTGTACAAATCAGGCAAATTAAACGGTGTTGCCATTTTACTTAAATCCAAAACTTTAAGCTTCATGATGGTGCGAGAGCAAAACTCAAGGAATCATCAAAGTCTGTGGGTTCATCTTATGGGGACTATGAAACTTCATAAGATATTAATTGCAAGCAGGACAAAATGGCCGGTCAACATTGACATCCTCAAAAAAATGAACTGGAAAACAAAATGTCATCAACACATAGAAGTCAATTACTTTTGCATTATTCAGTCAGCTTCAGTCTCTCCAATAGAGAGGAAATGTAAATAGAAAGGTCACACCACTGTGATATTACTGTGATCCTTCAATGAGCATGTGTAGTAAGAGGTACAGAAGAGAAGTAGGATGAATGTTTAACGAAAACAACAGGATTGGTTAGAGAAGGCGAGAGGAAAGATGTCATTTAGAAGACAAAGGGACATCCCACGTTTAGTGAAGAGATGCATTTTCCAGGATGTGACGGAAGAAAAGCAGTCTGGTGCCTGAGGAGGCTCGCACACAACAAACATCTGCTGGACTGACACTTGTCTGTAACTGGATGATATTCATATTAATAGACACAAGTAGAGGTGCAGTCAAGAGATTAACTTCATATCAGTGAGCAGGTTCAGTGTTTTACTCAAGCAAACACTGCGGTTGAAAGATCTTTGACTTCCATTAACAACATTTTCTACAGCAGCGTTCTGTGTGAAAGAAAGACATGTTATTTAGAGCAGACAAACTAGAATTGTTCCGACTATTTAAAAGAATCCATTTTTATCACATGCCTTCCTCATTATCGGTACAAAATGCTACCGTTTGTGAAAGCAATCCCATCTGGCAATTTCCACAACAATGCAACCTCTGCTAAGCGATGTACGAATCGCCTCAGTTTTCCCGAGCCATATGCCGTTGGAAAGCTTAGAAAGCTTCTAGTGATTCATTTCATACAAACCATTCCATGATACAACCATGACAGCAGGTACAACAAACAACCAACAAACAGTTTTTGCAACTTACAGATGGTCTATTACTATTTTATATGCACAAACGCATGAAACTATGGAAATTATGAACGATAACGCTTCTGTTACTTACTAGCAGGGATGTTTTCACACAAAAAATGGCCTTTTTTTCCAAGAGCCTTAATATTCACTCACAAAAACACGTGTTCAGTGTTCATTTTCAGTGATGTTGTTAACCAGTTTGAATGTCGACCATGTAAGATTGTATGATGTGGTCCCATTGTGTTTTACAGCTGATAAGAGCAGATGGAGGTCATCGGCAGGCGGACAACTGCACAATCATTTTTTGTCAAGAATAAAACCCTTCTATTTCTGAGTGTTCAGTCGTCTATAGCTCAATGCCAGAAGCACTTGCAGTGAATAGAGTCAACAGCTTTGAATTCACTTGTTGTATGAATGGAATAGATGCTTCAGGATTATTTACATCTATTTCCAAAAATGGAAATTAATGTAAACAGCTGACAATACACATCCAGTCGAGTTTATATATTTATATAAATATTATACCATGTATATATTACAATAACCCCATTTTACTGTATTTTATATTTTCCACAGTAAGTTCTGTATTCAGTTTTTATATAAAATATGATATGTTTTATTTGTTGAATATATATTCCCTTTGATTTCTTGCTTTTATTCATTTAAATAATATTGCATTGTTTGCACACTCATAGTTTAACCTTAGATTTAAGGTTGTGATGAGCATTAACACTGCCTTTAGAACCACCTATGTGCTGCTCCTGTCTGAATATGTAACAACCCAATTTCCTCGCAGGGATTATTGTTACATCTAATCTTGTGGCTAAGGGGCTCCAAGCTGATCCACTCAGCTTTCTTCCTTTGCCTTTTAAGCTTTTTAGTCTGTGTTTGATCCATTGGTCTCCAGGTGTTCAGAAGATCTTTACTGACCCAGCCGGCATCGAGGGCGCCGGCATTTTTAGCAACAGACTTTCACATCTCTAGCTGTGGCAGCCGTCTGGCTTAGCGGGGCTTCTCTCTGTTTGGCTTTTTTATGAGGTAGAAAATGCCTCAACTATGTAACAGTTTTATGATGCGTTTCGAGCCTGGCGATGATACGGGGGACATTGTACTGAGTACTTGTAAAATCGATGTGCAGGGCCAGACTGCAGCCAGAGCTGATGTTTGGCTGCTCTCTTTGGTCCTCCGAGATCGATAGAAGAGAAGATCGTTCATCTAGCGACACTTTGGTTCCTCTACTGAGCCTAAAAGTACAGCAGGCAGTCACACTGCATGTGGGAATCAAACCCTGTCGTCTTTACAGTGTCAGTAAAAGCTGCTGTAGATCTGAAGAGATTCATAATGATTACTGAACCAGAGCATTTCTGCACAGGGAGAACAACAAGCAGCATCTTTATGACCTCAGCAACCACCTCAGAGATTGATTGGTGTATTTTCAAGCTGGTCGATTGTTAATTTGTTCAATCATGCATTCGATGACAGACCGACAGATTTATGTGGATATAGAGATATGTGCTGATGATGCTTTGAGTAATTGTCTGACACGAACTGACTGATGGAGAATTATACACATAGTTCTGTGCAGCACTAACATATCCCTCTAAACTGTAATGAATGTGCGTTGCCGTAATCTTAGTGTAAGCAGCCTGTGTGTGTGTGTGTGTGTGTGTGTGTGTGTGTGTGTGTGTGTGTGTGTGTGTGTGTGTGTGTGTGTGTGTGTCCGGTTTGGAGTTGAGAACACCCACTGAGAGCTTCCACTGGATGCTTCTTTTCTGAACAGAGGCGTCTGGTGTGGAGGGTGAGAGTCTGGGGCTAAGCTATAATTTAATACCAACAGGAGTGGCGTTCCCACTCAGACCTCTGAAGGAGGATCTGACCTTGAGAGGCTGCCGCTGATAGACAGGCAACACAAAGACCCGGCTGGCTAATTAGATTAAAAAACATGGATCCCAAGGGATGGAGATGTGACAAGCACATTGATTCACTACATCTCCTCAATTTCCATCTCTCCACTGATCTCTCCCTCCTTTTCACCACCCCCCATCCTCTCACCACATGCCTCATTTTATCCATCTCACTGTGCTGTATATGTCAGCTTAAAGTGTTTCAGTCCGTCTGTTTATCTTTTCCTTCCGTATTTTCTCCCTTGCCTCCCTGGCTCACAGTGCAAATCTTCAGCTTACACAATAATGAGTCATTAATGTGACTTATGACATATTCAATAAGGGAAACTGACAATTTTCATTTCTTCTATTAACAAACGATTTGATGTATAGTTATTAAAAAAACCATCTAATTTGTCCAAGACATAATGTCATTGCAGTATGGATGATGTATGATTGGTCTTACAAATGGTTTACCATCAGAATCCCATTGCCAGTAAAATGGTGGTCCACACTGACCTCCACAAATGTCATGTGGAGAGTCTCCTCCATGTATAAGGCCAAGCTGTTATTGAATGGACGTTATCTGCTAGATTATAATATTGACATGGACATTTCTTGATATTGCCTCCAGACAGATTTACAGTAAGGATATAAACATCATTAACTACAAACCAATGAATGAAAAGAGCATGCAGCAAGCATTTCTTTCTATTGCAGCTGTAACTTAACACCCTCCCAAAATCCTTTTAGCTGAACTCCAGTCTTAGCTGCAGGCATGTTCAAGAATGTGTTCCAACATTTATAAGCCAGAAACTACTGGATATTTTTACTAATGGACCCGAGGAAATATTTGATTGGGTTTATTGGGAAATTGGGTACACTGCAGAGAGGGGTTATGAGGAGATATAAATGCAGAACAAAATAAGAAAAAAATACGAAGAAAGAATATAATATAGAAGTATTAAAGGGGCAATGTGTAAGAATTTGGTCAAAAACATCCAAAAATGAATTATAATTGTTAACAGGATGTGAGGAAGTGTTGTGTTGCAGAGAAGTTAGCATGCTAACCAGCGAGCGCAGCCCATCCGGTCCTGTGTTCGTTAAAACTGTGTTCACTGTGAGTATAAATTCAGCGAGTGGCCAATTCTTACATACTGCACCTTTAGAATTAGTGCTAAAAAATGTACATTAAAATCATGAGACTACAAGAAATAGAGACGTAAAAATAGATGTGTCTCTTGACAGTAGTCAATAGAATTATACATGATACATAAATGCTACAAACCACGGTGTCACCACAGACTTACTCATTTTTAAATACTGTTCACAATCTTTGGCAGCACTACTGAATATCTGGAAAAAGTAGTATAGAGCCTTTTGTGGAAGCTGCATGTAATCTGATAAATGATAAGGTAATGAAGGTGCCAGGTTCTGAAAGCAGTCCACTGGTCTAACATTGAACCCTTGAGTCCAACAACAGTTGGATTTGTAGGAACTTGCCCTCGTCGTTTATGCCACAACAAGGAGATGCGATCTGCATGTCTGTGTCCAATACACCTATCACCTAATTCCCTGCCACCTATTCATGATCTGGCTCCTTTTTCCCCTTCTCCCTGCACTTCACTAGTTAGAAGAACACCATGTGACATGCCATAAACGTTGCCTGCGGGAAGAGACTGCTTTCACAACTCACGAGGGGAACCAACAGACTCCCTTCAATCACTTATTTTAAGTATAACTATGTTTTGCAAACAAAAGCACATCTGTGGACTTAATATTCCTCATGTCCCGTGAAATCAATAGTCATAAAAAGAACCATAAACATCTCCATACTATCCAGAGAAGTGGAGAGAGTCCTGAATTTTTCCTAATCCAAGAAAGATGCCAAGACGTAGTTTTATCCTCCCTCTAACAATATATTCTTCCACAGCAGGACCAGATCTACATTTTGATATGTAACTTATCCTCCTGATGTAATCCTAACCCAAGTTACTAATTTTGATTTTACCATCTGCGTGTCTGATGTAGCCACAGTGCAATCTCCTGGTAAGTTTTGGTATAGATCCCAGAGGACTTTCTTAAGTAATGTAATCCACAATTTATGTTTATCTAAACTTTCTTTTACCTCCAACATATGTTTTGAAGTATAAGTTAGAACTATTTGAAACAAGTTCGAGCCATCAATGCTGGCGGAGGTTATATATCTGTGTGTTGCATGTATTATAACTGATAATTCCTTTTGCCTATTAAGCAATTTCGTTTATTTCATTTTGATCATGTAACCAAATGTTTTATGTGAAAACTCATGGTGGATTTAGGTGAACAGTCAATCGCGATCTTAAAACTTACAGAAGGATAGTTTTATTCAGCAATAAGTAATAAGTCTGTGATTTGATCAGTGAGCATGGCCTGGAGGGAACAGCGTGACCGAGCCTCCTCGGAGCCGCCCTCTCCTAAGCCTTAAAAAGAGACACATCGTGTCCCATCAGTCTCTTCTTCTTGTGCTCTTATGTTCGCTCTTGCTCTTATTTTCTTACTTTCTTTTACTCGCTTTTGTTTTTGCATTTTTACTTTCCTCCGCACTTTTTCTTATATTTTACTCATACACGTTATTGCTTTTTCGCCCTCGCGTGTTTTAGGCGTCTTTACTTTGTTTTAACGCCGCGTAACTTTTTATTTTTCAACATTGAGTTTTGTACTTTGCTTATTTTTGAGGCTCCGAGACTTTGTAATCTCCGGAGATTTAAACTACTTATACGGCTTTCCTTCAACTGACGTGCCGTTATTTTGAGAATAAGCAAGGACGAAATTAATTCAGTTTTTCTTTTTATATTGTTAAAGTATCGTGTTAAACTCAGAAGAAGCCATTTTTATTTATTTTCGTAACTAGTAACTAAGGACGTCACGCCTGGCCAGCGTTGCATCCTCCAGTTATTTTTGACGAGAAGTTAAATCCGTTAAGGAGTCGAAGTTGAATCAGCACCACTCCAAAGAGACTCTGATTTAAGACGCTGTGCATACATCAAAATCCGGTACAGAAACTGAACTGTTCAAGAAACCGGGACAGCCTCTCCAGCTGACCAAAGAGGTCGACATCCAGCCAAGCTCGGACGCCCGCTGCGCACTCAAACGGAAATCCCGTTGGGCCGGTGAACTACGTCATCGGGGAAGCCGCTGCGTCACCAGCCTGCGACCATACAGCCGCCGCAGTGCAGACACAGGACCAGAGGGTCGCTCCGTGGACCTTCTGCTACAAACCAGTAGGCTGAAATATCTGCACACAGCTGGAGTCACAAAGATCAGAGTTGGTGTCTATAAAGCTTCGAATTCCACCTTATAAACTCAATGAAATTTCGTATAGCATCCCGTTAGAATAGATAGATTACTCCCGTGATTTTATGAAGTAACGGATCGTTACACTGAAATCCACCATTGGTTAGAAATCAGCTGTTCAATAATTCACTCCCACAATCTTCACATTTTCTGTTGTTTGTTGTTACCCGCTTGCATTATTATCCCATATTATTTCCCCTGCTTTATTTAGTTAATAAATATATATAATCTTATGTCGTTGTCGGTGCACGTTTAATTTGATGTGGGAAATCGATGGGATCGTGGAAAGAATTCACTGCTTCAGAATAGGAGATTAAATGAAGAATCTGAAATTCAACAGATCCATTTGAGACTGATACACTTTCCTGTCTGCCAAACTTGGACCGTTGATATTTTGACTAATTCCCTCCGAGTTAGTCTAGAAAATAAATATCGGAGGTGGTGCCCCGTCTAAAATTATCTTTTTATCAAGGTATTGTCTCCTACAGATTCTTTATGGACAGTTTAAAACTGATCAAAATAGATATCAACTTCTTTTCTATTCCAGGCAGCTTCCTCTGGAGCCACAAAAGACTTCATACTACTTTTTTCATAATGCAGCAGTACTCCTCGAGACCTGTGAACACTAGA
This sequence comes from Diplodus puntazzo, assembly GCA_963678695.2. Lineage (NCBI taxonomy): Eukaryota > Metazoa > Chordata > Actinopteri > Spariformes > Sparidae > Diplodus > Diplodus puntazzo. Next base: position 38,460,477 of record OZ023155.1, on the reverse strand, counting down.
TTGTATTATACTAATCAACTGATTCATATGTTACATTTCATATTTCTTTTTGAATCGTTTAATGTTCAATACTGTGGGGCTCGATAGATTGGAATTTGGCCAATCATGAAATACTTGTTCGACTGATTGTCTCGGTGTTGCTTTTGCTCTTATCATGGAATTCTATTGACACCAAGAGAAATCTTGAATGTCACCAGTGTTATTCTTAAAACTAGTTAGCATAAGCCATCAAACAATCCATAACTAAATCCTGCAGAGCTCAAACAGCAGAGAGCAGTGACTGTAGCATGGAACATGTGGAAGTAAAGTTTAGAGCTGAGGAAAGGGCAGACGCATCAATTACAGAGGGGCGAGAGACAGAGGTAACCCCCAGCACAAATCTAGGTAGAAAGAGCTAAAATGCATAATCATCACATTCCCTCCCTGGTCATGCTCTCTAATTAAGCCATCTCCTGCTAACAAGGCTTCAGGCCTCGCTCTCTGTTGGAGGGATGGACTGAAAGGACACCGTGCAAATGCCTGACAGTTAATCACTACGCTCGTACGCATCGATCACACACCAAAGAAAAATGTCAAATGAGCAAACAGCATATGCTTACTTTTCAGATTATATGGAGAGGCCCTTGATAAATATATAGAGGATTATTTTCACCATTCCATGACAACATTGATAGTTTATAGTATTTTGCTTTAGGAATCATCTTGTGGACAGACTCTCAGCAAAAAAAGGGTTGATCTTCTTTCAAAGAGGGTTCTAATCCTGATAAAACGTGCACGCTCTGTGATCCTATTTAATACAGTGAGAGGACTATAAGTCCCATCAGCTTAGTGCGTATAGCATTCCTATCCATACACAAAGGAAAGAGCTGGAGACATTCATCTGCCTGATTAACAACTTCAGTCATTGTCTTCTTTAATTACAACAAAGTCAACAGCTCCATTACTTCCCCTCCTATCTATCTTTCATCCCTGCGCTCTCTGAGGATTCTGATGCCAGAACAAAACAGAGCGGGCTTTAGCCTCATCTGTAGGCCGGAGAGAAGGTCTGCTCCCGCACCGGAATGTAATCAGCATTCAGAGGAAGACAAGGAATCGAGACGTCCAACCAAACATGTATCCGTGGCTCCTGATGGTAATTAGTTTTCCTTCTGCTAATTGGGCTCAGTTCTCAATCGAAGCAATCGCCGCTCCCCTTGAAATTGATTTGCTGGCATCCAGCGTGCGAGTCAACCAGCAGCCAGTTGGTCGGTAAACCAATCAGTCAGTCAGTCAGTTGCTCAACCGTTCAGTGAGTTAGCTGGTAGGGCAGCCGTATCTGTCAGACTGCAAACCAGCAAGGCATCTGCTAAACACAGTTCAAAAAGTTAGTCAGCCAGTGCAAGTAAACAAGTCAGGCGGTCTATTGATGCGCCGGCCAGTCAGTCAATCAGTCAGACGGAGGCTGCTTTATCAAAGATATATCAGCCAGTGGTCCTCTCTGCCTGTGTTACAGCGCCGATGCCGACGCTGGGACAGGCCGCTCTAACGCTGCGTGGCTCCCTGAATGGAATGATTGATGACATGATGAGCGTAACGAATGATCTACTTCGATCAGCGCACTTCTAAAGCAGCACAATGAGAGTTACGGCTTGTCATTAATGACTGTAACGTTTAACAACAGCCATAATATCACTCAGTAGCCTGGATGAAACCACATTAAGACTGATAGAGATGATAGTAGTAATTTACTTTAGATTATCTCCCAGCAGGGGATCATTTTGGACATTATGTTTTATCTAAATTGGGGCAGCAGCGCGGTGGAGGTTAGAGGAGCGGGCTTATGATTGAAGGGTCAAAGGTTTGAATGAGGGACACCAGATGGGGATGTCCGGGGGAGGAAAGTTAACGAGAAGCACGCTAAATTTCTAGTATCAAAGTGCCCTTGAGCAAGAGCCTCAAACTGCTCAAGTAGCACACTGTTTAAAATGGTTTCAAGTGCATACATGAAAATCAGCTGCATTGTCAGGAAACCTCACCTGAATCGCTAAAGGGTGACAAATATTTTTACAGAGCAGTGTGTTCAATCCGTGCAGTGTGGTAGTGGCAGGCACTCACACAGCCGAGACAAAAATGGTTGTATGTCTCTGTACTGTAAGTCATTACAGCTAAAAGCACCAAATGGTATAATGCTGTGTTATTACATATTATACTTGGGCTTCTCCATCCCTTTTTAGATCTACTCAAATACCGAACACTAAGAGAGGGAAATAACTGCTCACTGGATATAATTTCACATGTTATTAGGCCATATCATTTCATAACCCCAACACATGTGCAGGAATACTGATATACAGAGTCAGAATCCAGGCCAGTATCCCTGGAATTACATCCAAATGGGTTGATTCTGCACTTCACAATTTACATCCAGTGCCAATGTTTAGTGTCAGTGCAGGAGGAGTTGTGTTCCATATGTAGTGAGGTGGAAAGTAAGACTGTGGAGGTTGGGGGTGGTGGATGGGCGAGCAGCAGTGTCATTGAATCCCAGCTTTGACAGAACCATCGAATACTAATGTTCTTGTCTGGTTACAGGGTTGTGGATAGAAAGATAAATTTGATCCAAGTTACCTTGGAAAAAAAAGTTTTGTTTATTTGCAAAAATGAGATTCATACCTACTGTGAGGACATGATTTGCATGAAAAAAACTAAGAAATGCAACAGAAAACTTGTATCTCATTGGAAACTGTGCTGTGATTGTGAGCTGTACGGCAGGATGTGTGCTGAGTGGGAGTGAATATGGGAATTAGTTAGAAAATGAGACCTTTATTGACCTTAGAGATGTTCCTCTTCTTTCCTGTATATAAAAATAATAATATATTCATGTTCACATTACCCGGCCTGGTAATATACTTTCACTTCATAGTATCATCCTGAGCCAGAAAAACATTATACCTGCTAAACCTCAGCATGCTAACATTGTCATTGTGAGTATGTTATTAGTGAGCCGCTAGCATGCACTCTTTTTTAATACTCTTTTTTATATACTGACAGAAAAGATGTTAAAGGTCATATTGGTGACCTCTCTAATGTAGATGAATACATTAATTCATTAAATTATTACCTCTACAGAGCACGTAGAAAGGTGCAGAATAAAGTAATCCTTTTACTTACATACATTATTTTGATTGTGAATCAAGAATTCAAAAATGTTTGCCACGTCCAAAACGACAGTCAGTTCTAGCTTACAGCAAGGTTTGTCAGTATAACAAGTCTTGGTAGATTGAGTTCTATAGTATGATCCAGTCAGGCCACTCGGCGGCCATCTTGGGGACGCCTCGAAAAGCCCAAAGAGACCAGACCCCTATCTAAATGAATGGAGCCATGGTCAAATCCACACTTTAACGGGATAGCAGGACGGAAAAAACATACAGACATGCTCGCCAGTGAAATAATATACAAATAAATACCAAAAAATCAACGACTTTACCGTAGAAATGATGTTTAAAACGCTCTTTTCCTACAGGGAGAACTCCACTGCGCATGCGCGCAGATTTACGACACCGACGTCCATCGTACAGCTGAACCTGTGCCGGCTGCTGCGCTCTGGCTCTACTCTACCTGACCATTGATGTATGGACCAGAAAATGTCTAAATGCATCGGCTTTGTGCACAAAAATATAAAATAGTTACCGTGTGTTGTTCCGTGGTTTCAACGTTGATGTATTTCCAGAAACTTCCAGCTGGCTCTGCTTGCCACCAAGTGAATGGTCTGTCGTAAAAACAACTTGTGCGCATGCGCTAATGGAACAACATGATTGGGCTATAATTTCCCGGTTCGGCGGTGACAACGCAGGTGATTGGCTGTTGGTGAAAGGGGCGGGATATGCGCCATCTTTGGCGTCGCAGATTTCCCCATTCAAAATGATCAGAGTGGCCTGTCTCTACATAGTAGAACGTCTCTGTATGATCCCAGCATACTGCACTGCCCCAGTGTTAGCTGGCTAGTATAAGGACCATTAACTTCAACTAGCGATAGCAGGGTTAATGTTTGCTGGTTCGCGTTAACAACATTAGCTAACATTTGCTCATGTGTGCTAGCTAACAGAACAGAGCACCATTTGAACAAAGCTTGTTATCACTCCCAATATGATGACGGGTCTTTTATTACAGGGATCACTACATTGCAATTGCAGTTAATTCTGTTGTATATGTCCAGTTGTTTATATATTTAACAAATAAAATGCATTTAATATCACTTTAGCATTTTAACACATTATAGCCTGTGGTTTTAAGACCCTTATTATTTTATTTTATTATCCTTTTATGTAATAGTATATATTAGTGTTATATATTGTTTTTCTTTTTTATTCATACACATTTACTCAAACTAATATATGTGAATGTGACTCATCCCTTAGGAGGGGTGCCTTGGGATTTTGACACAACCACAGAATATTCCTGCAATACACAGCTATTATTATAAGTAGTTTTTAATTGACCATGACAGTCATTTTTTTACATTCACTTCATAATACAGAGGCAAATTCTATTCCCTAAAAAAATATTTTAAAAATTAAAAAAAAACAGGGAACAAAAAATAAGCATGTGTGATTAGATAACACATGATAGCGACTACTTCACACAGACATGTATACAGGTGTGCCTTGAGATCTTGGCATGCCTGTTGGTGTGTGCCGTGAGCCACTGATATAACTGACTTTTGCATTTACAGTTATATGTTGTAGTGTTGTTCGTTTGCTGCCGTGATGTTTTGACATCTTTATAAATGCTAAGCAACAGCCAAAACCTGGTCAGCGTGTATTGTTCAAAGCGCTCGGAAAAGGTTTTTCACTTTGCCGCCTGTTTCATTATGTATACGAACGAGTCATTCGTTACATTTGCTCATTTCGCAATCTCTAATTAGATTTGGAAAAACAAAGTGGGGAAGTATGGCTAAAAGCAGTGACACACGCTAAACCAAATTGGAAAATGACAACGTGATTCAAAGGCCTCTGGTGTGGAACAATTAATGAACTCTGCAGAGTCAGTGTGATAACCCGAGAGCTAATGCTGTGCAGTGCTGCCAGAACAAACAAACACATTGAAATACTTTTGACTGCAAAACTTGGGTAAACATTGCAGTTCAGCAGTGCTCAAAACAACACGCTTCTTTCTCCACCCGGTAAATAACTTCTGGAAACACAAGCTTCTCACAAACAGGAAAAGGACATAAGGTCATTTTAACTATTATTAGTCTTGATAAAACCTCAGGCGTTTAAAAAGCAGGTACGCTCCCAAATTCTGCTACAACCTTGTCCCAGAGCATGCTTTTCACAATGCAACACAAGAGTGAGCTGTCGGAGGTGCAGCCTTGTGGCGATGTGACGTGGAGGGTGAGGGGACAGGGGTGACATGAGGCTGGTAGTCAGAGCTACCCGGCAAAGAAACAGCAACTGTTAGACTCTGTGTTTCTGCTCTGGATAGACAGGGAGCCTGACAAAGCTTTGACAGCACTATAGCACATTTATGGCCCTTAGGGAGCGTCACTGTGTGGGTACCTGAGCTGTAGCTGATCTAGCAGCCCTACGACGAGAGGCTCTCCCAGGTGTGTCAGCAGCCCCAGGCATGTTGTTTGTTGCGATTAAAGTTACTGTTCATAACCCCAAAATATCTTCATAAACTGTGAGTACAGTGTTGTGTGTTCACAGGAATACATTTTTTTTGCAGTTGTCCCGCCAGCGCTCATTAGCCATGCTAATGCTTACGCAACCAGCTGCTGTGTTACACTTGACAAACTGGGGCTACAGTTAGCCAGTTGTTTTTTTTCTACTTGACAACTGCTACTGTTAGAGGGGACATTGCTACCGTCGCAAACACATTAGCAACAAAGCTACCACGAGCTGCCTGGCTACTGTCCAAAGCAAAAATTGCTTCATATTTGACCTAAAAACCCTGATCTCAGTCAGAGGAAAACACATGGCTCTATTAATAAGTAGGCAGGGTTTGTTACTCACTGATCTAGTAGGAGGAAAGCTCGTTTTGAACCATCTCAAGTCACACTGGCAGGGGGGAACACATTTAAACAAAATACCGGAGCGGTATCCATTGAGTGAATGCTCATCCGTTCACTCTTGTTTTACATCAGTTTCTATCAGTCTCCCTTTCTCATGCTCTTTGCCTCCTCCATCAACAAGGTACTTTTGCTTTTACAGGTTCAAGTGTCCACAGTTATTCCAGTCGTTCCACTGTTACCTGAGGTAAAACAATGCCTCTTCCTGTTTTGGTTGTGCAACGGCAGACTCACTCACTCCTTTGAGCCACAATGTGCCCTTCATTTTTGCAGGAACAATGGAGCCTGGTGGGCAGGCCATGAAAGTGAAGTTTACAGGGAACCAGTCTATATACGGATGGTGTCATTTTTCGACAGCCATCACATGGAATCAGTATTTACCTGCAAAGTAGAAGCAAAAAATATGTCTATTGCCAGTTTAGCGCTGATGTTCCAGGCAGTAGAGGCACATTAAAGTCAATTTTAACACAGCTGAGCTTAGCTTACATTGATGAATATTTTGTTCCACACAGGTCTCTACCATTACGACTACCTCTGCTAGACTTCTACTTTTCAACCAGCATCCCTGCTGTGTCCAGTTATCAGCAAACTGTCCACCAGGCCGGCTACTGAACTCCTGCGCCTGTTTCATGAAACTTCTATAAGGTGAAACTGCAAGTCCAACATGGCTTTAAAAATAACTCAACCGTTGCTTCTTTGTTCTCTTCTTTATTCTTCCCACCAAGCATCGCTCAGTGTGAACTCTTGAATCAGCAACCTCAGAAAGGTAATGAAACGTAATGGGAAATGAAATGGGAACCGAAGAAGCAGCAGTCCTCTGTATTCTAAATACTGAACTTGTGAATCCCTGTGTTAAAATGGATTATGTGTCCTTTCACTACCTGAGTTTTTGTGTGGCCGGGGCCCCTGAGTCAGCTCTCTGGTCGATTTCTGACATTTTCTAGGGCAGTGAATGCAGATCATGTTTATCAATGAGCAGTGCTCTACATAGAGCTTGAAGCACATTAACACTGTCTCCCCTCCGCTCAAACCCAGAGACCTGAACCGACACTACACAGCCTCTGGGCCCCATTTCCTATTGGCACCGAGTGTGTGCGCTGAATTACCCCGGCCTCAATTATACAGATTCCTTTCAGCATGCAATGTTATTGTGATGCAGGTGGTCATTCTTTTGTTAATGTTTGCATTTTGGGTGATTTCAGTAGACTTTCTTGTCTCTCAGACATTTGTTACACACAGAATAGAAAGTTAAAGGAAAGGACAAAATGGCGGATGTAGAGCCAGAAGACAACCGGCATCTTCTGGTCCGTTTACAAAGCAGCTTCTGGTTTTAATATCAAAACCTGGTGCAAACTGGTCTTCCAAATGTAATGGCAATTCATAAAACAGTTGTTAAGACACTTTACTCAACCACAAATGTCAACCTCATGTTTGTGCTAGAGGTTCTCCAAGGTGATCGGGATTCATCCTCTGGGAACTATGAGTGTCTGTACAAAATGTGGTCCCAATCCATTAAGTAGATGTTCAGGGGATACCTGTGGCCAGTTGGTGGCGCTGGAGGCATTACCATCCTCAGAGCCAGTTTAATGTGTGCCTAACAAACAGCTCTGTTGATGCTTCAGTCCTCAATTAAAATGATGATGATGATGTGGGCCAGACGCGGTGAAACCGGGCTGATGATTAAGTTGTTACCGAATGGAGCATTGTTCTATGTGTTATGTTCCAGCTCATTACTATTCAGTCTTTGATGTGTGTTATGTTATGTCATGCTACATTAGGTTATAATGTATTATGCAGATACACAAAACATGCTGATCTGTTTGAACCAGATCTGTGTGTGTGCGAAAGAGGAAACACTTTGTCTAACAGCGATCCACGATGCAAACACAGGATGTGCGGGTGCACAAGTGTTCTTTAACTGTAAGCCTGCATTATTTTGCCATGCACTTCAGAGCATTATGCTTCCAGAAGTACACGTGCTTTGTTTTGTAACAAGGCTATTTTGCATGAATGCGGGAGTGCAAGAGCAATGCTGCTCTTTTCAATAAATAAATAGTAAAGCGAAACAAAGTCAATGATAAGGTCTATAATAGAGGTTTTTAATAGATGGATCATGGATCAGAACAATATCCAATGCATTACTGAGAATGATTACATTTTGACAGAAGGTTTTCAGTGTTTGTAGGGGTTTAGCATCCCAGGAAACTCACAGACCTGCATGTGTTGTAAATCATCTCAGCCAATCAAATCTGTGCCTTCGGACAAGCAGGCTGACTGCAGCTCGAGTGCGAGTTAGGTACACACACATCTGAGAGACAACCGTCGGATAAATAAGTGAGTCAGAAGAAATGTTTTTCACATGGCGCTTTCTGAAAAGAGAAAAGTGGACTACGAACACAGCTTTTAATCCAGATCAGACTGACTCCTACATGGCAGGCAGTGGTGATTGTTATGAGACAAAGCACAAATCTTTTGAGCAAACATAACCATTCAAATCCGAACTGAGGGCACTGAAAATAAATGTTAGAGCTCAGTTCCCCTTTTCAATGAGAGAAAGTGGTGAAGTGGGAAAGGATGAATTGGAGTTGTTAAGGCTGTTCACTTGTTCAGATGTGTCCAGATGGTTTATTATGAAGTTACTGTGAGGGCTGTTAAGATATCAAATGGAGTTTTTTAAAAAGAAGAAAGGGGGAAAGAAAGGTTTTATCCATTCATCCAAAATTAAGCACCACTTAAAGAGGCACATTTTTCCTAAGCCTCTCAGTAATGTGTGCTATGGTTTATTCTATTTTATTTTTTTAAAAGCAGTCCTTCTTGAAATAAAATGTATTTAGTGTACTTACTCACAATCCCTTGAGATTAAAGTGAAAAATGACAATATTGCAGAATTGCACTTTACGTAATTACAGACGTTGATACATATACTGCTCTACTTCAATGTACTGTATATGGCACTGAATTATAATGCAAATTATGACATTATGACGTTCTGAACCTTTGCTTAAGGTGACTTTCTTTAACTGGACCTCTTTGACTTTTAATTGAAACCCCCTGCTCTATAACACTGGTGGGGTTATGACCCATCTCCACTGTGTTAATGAACTCTCCTGGCATTGCAAGATACTTTCCACGCTGTGCTGAGCAGGTTCATGTTCATCATGTCACCACAGAATCATCAAATAAATTAAGTGGAATACAAATGCAGTGTAAAAGCACTTCAACATGACGTCATTCTGAGGAATATAGAGATTTTTGTCAATGTGGTCTTTGGTTGGTGGTGTAAGAACTAATAATTTGACATTTCAGGCCTCCCAATGCAAAGTTCCATCTGTACAATAATGATTCACAAACATCAACCTCAAGGTTCCCTCTGAAAGTAGGACCACAACTGTTGTTTATTAGACGCTCTGACCTAATGTGTTTATGTTCCAACCAGAGGATTTATTGGAATGTCTCACAAAAGTGTAATATTTTTATACATGTCATTTGGAATTAAACATATCCTCCTATTTCCCTCATACGCCATTTATTATGTCCGACCATCTGTTATATCTGAATTGATTTTTAAATGTTTTTAAAATTCTGACATTTATTAACTATTGATGTTAATGCTGCAGAGTGGAGACAGTGAATAAAAGGCGTAATTCAATACTTACTTACTTTTACATCCATTAAGTGCAGCTCCCAAACTTTTCAGTCATCACAATCTCAGAAACAATCCATTTATCTTGGAATGGGCGTGGTGGATGCTACTTAATGGATGCAAACTGGCTGACCTTGATGTCATGAAGCTAGTCATCTGTAAAGGTGATGAGAGTGTCAGTCCAGCCTGCAGCATAGTGTCTATTCAATATGGGTGGACATACGACAGAGCCATTTTCATTTGTCAGTAACGACAGCTTTGATGAGCAGTTTTGTCGGCCTCAACCTAATCAGCCGCATGTTTCTGCTCAGAGGCATGAACACGGATATGCTTTTTACAGCATTAGCTGAAAACATCCCATGACGTTAATGCGTTTGGATCAATTCATACTCTCACCTTTAACCTTATTCAGATGGAATTAGGCCAATGGGCAGAAATGTTGACATGCATAATGTTATTGAATATGGATATATTTTTTCATTATGAGCAGTTAATGCACTCTGTGAGAGGTGGCTGTGGCTCATGAGGTCGGGCGTGACGTCCATTAATGGAAAGGTCGGTGGTGCAGGCTGCACGTCGAAGTTTCCTTGGGCAAGATACTGAACCCAAACAGCTCCCGATGGCTGTTCCATGGATGATTGAGTGGTCGTGTGAATGGCATAACAATATGTTTGGGCGCTTTGGACAGGAGGCGCTGATGAGGAGGTTGGCACCTTGCATGGCAGCGTGTGCCGTCAGTATACGAATGTGTGTGTGTGTGACTGGGTGAATGTGACAAGTGAGCGGCCGGTAGACAATAAAAGAGCCAAATAAAGAGTCCAGGTACAAGAAACTTCCGAATGCTTACAGTTACATCTGTAAAAAGGTACAAGATAGCTGTCAATATATGTTTAGTGCCTGTGTGAGCTTTGTGGCCCCTTTTTTTGTTTGCATTTAAATTTGTGATTAAAGAAAAACCTAAATGGGAACTTCAGAAAATCAAAAAAACTCAAATTCTCACAATAAATGACTCTGATGTGGAAATAAAGCTGGTTTAATGAAGGTGAAAGTCAAACAGACTTGACAATTAAATTATGACCCAGATCAGTCATTTTTCATTACTTGGCCAAATTTTGAAAATCACTTTTTTGTTTAACTTTTAATCTTAACTTCAGCACATGACACTAAGATGAGGCGTTTCTCTAAAAACAAACCAAAAAAAAAAAGATTTCATAAACAGAACAATCCAATGTGAAGGTGGGCCGAAGACAGTGCAGTGACAATTAATAGTCCATCCGTCTTTCAATCTTTCAACAAGTGCAAATACATGCAGTTATAATTCCCACACACAATATGTATTCAGTAGACACATTCGTGTTGAGTCAAAGTCTGTTCCAAAATCAAATAATGTTGCCCTCTTGTTAGAATTGTGTCTCTTCATTGCCACCCAGTGGTGGAGGTAAACAGATGGCACTCATGTCTCTGGGAAACAGAGAAACAGAAAAATACATCCTTTGGTCTATCATTTCTGTTTTAAATGTTAACATCTAATCCTAAATATTTTAAGGCAAATTCAAATGTATTTACAAAATTGGAGTATTTATTGTAAAAGAACTCTGGCAGAGACTGGAGACAGGCTGTCAGATGCATCCAGGTCGTGTATAGTACACGCCTGAGGGAGAAGGAGAAGACATTCCATCTATGAAAACAACTGTTGTGGCCTCTGGTGGAACCTCTGTAGAAAGTAATCTTCCAGAAATAGCCTTTCTTTACTCATTGCAACATTGAACTTGCTCATCTTGTTCTGAAAGAGACTTTGTGCCACTAGCTGTTTATCTCGATGTGCTCAACTGTTGATATCAGCTGTGTGTGTACCAGATTTGATGTAAATTCACGCAACACGGTCCAATAATTGTGAACATTTCTGCTCAATTTTGAGTATTAGTTTACTGGTACTCTAGTTACAGAGCTGTCATTAATATTTCATCTGTTTGGGTTCATGGTTTTAATATAATGTTTTCAAATTGTATTGAATGATTTGAGAACAGATAACCCTCTGTACACCTTGTTCCAAAGCCCTCCATGAGCCCCTTATGGGCACAAACTAAAGGTGCGACATCCAGCGCACTGCCATTTTCCATGGTAACAGGATGCAATTCTATTTAAAAATAGCAACTTTGAGTTACAGCCCTGACTCACATTAGATACACCTGCTGCTTCTGTAACACAAAATGACAGAAAGTTGTTTACTCCGGTTTAAGGAGACACTTTGTGCTCATTTTCAGGTTCATCATTTTGGTTACTATCAAAATAGGTTGACATGCTTTAATGCTCAACACAGACATCAGTTTCCTCATGCTATCCAGTGCTGCAGCACTGTATTCTCCCTCTGCCTGTTTTAGCTGCTGTCTCTTTAAGGCCCCTCCTCCATGATACCCTCCCTATTGCTCTGATTAGTCAGCTCACACATGCCTGAAATAGCATTGCTAACATCAACAGAGCAGCTGTGCTAAATACATTTTACATGCCAAACTAGCAGCAAGGCATAAATTATGCAAATGTGTGACATGGTGACACTGTGATGTCACAAAGCCACTAAAGGTGAGACTGCTGACAGGGCGTTTCAGGAACAGTGTTTTCTGTGGGAGAGACCAGCTTTTGGTGCGAACTTTGACCTTTTCAACTTTCAAGATCTCTTACATGCACAAGAACACACAGTAAATAACACAGTGAAGGGGAGGAAAAAAGGAGAAAGCAAAAAAGGTCTCCTTTAAATAATGACCTCACTCCACAAACATACCATGCATAAACCGCACAGTTTGATGATAAGAACATTAACCGACCAACACAGCTGTGGAGGTGAGGACAAAAAAACACACACACAAGTGAACTAAAGCAAAGGCTGAGTCTGATCTCAGTTCGGGGTGAACTGAATGTTTCTACACTTTCAGGTGGTGCAGTTTGAGCAGATGGCTCTCAGCCATATGCTTTGGGAGGGAAGAAGTTTGCCAACAACCTCGGGGACGTCAGTTTGTACAGGTCTAGTTTCATCTCAGGTTATTTTTACTGGGTATTTAAGCGAGGGCAAAAAAAATGGATTTTTACTGCTGTGACTGTGAAAATTACTGGCACGCTAGATATGGATGGGACTGGAATACAGGTGTAGTTAATCCAGTCCCAAATACAGCTCGAGAGTTTACGCATTTAGCTGGCGTTCTTATCCAAGGAGACATCCAAAGAGTGTGCCGTAAAATAAGCCTCATTTCTCTTTTCGCCAAGAAGGAGCCAACAGGCAGGAGTGTAAGTCTCCTTTTAGAGGGTTACAGAAATATAATCAAAGGAAATGTTGGGGTGAAGCACTAGAATAACCTCATTGTCCCTGAAGGACAAACAGTACATTAGGTACACAGCCTACTGACTCGAGTCAAACTGGATTTATAAATCACCCTTAATTTGGAGGTTATGCACAGACCTTTGTGCAGCCAGACAATGTAAGATCTTTTTCTGGAAATTCTCATCCCATTGGTGAGACAGTCTTTGTTCATCCTCTTACAATTGACATTCCCTATTTTAAGCCCTACATGTCATGTCTGTTTCATTTGAAATTAGGCTTTGATGAATATTGTATGAAAAAGACCTGCGTGCAAAGAGACTGACCTTCACAGCTGCTTCGCTGCTGCGTTTGAAGTATTGTCAAGTCGCGTGGGCTTACGAAGCCACTTAGGCTAACAGAAGCAGAGAGAAAAGGACGGCAAAATATTTAACTAACATCACCTTGATTTGAAAAGGCTAGCCGCGAGGCTCAACAGGCAAGGGCTTAATCAGGAGCATGGTGGTATTTCAAATGGCACTTTAAATGCCCTTTCTCCGTGTTCTGTATTGGTGAGCTGTCTGGGTTTGCCCATTCAGCTGCACAGCTGTGATAAAGGTTAATCTGTCCATGTCAGATATCACAGTGTAATGGCCGTTTTTGGATTAAAATAACAAACCGGGAGAAACCCAAGTAACACACACACACACACGTACACGTACACACACTCCATGAGGACCTACCTCTGCCACTATTTGTGATTTTCTTTTACCTTTATTTATTTATCTCTATGTGCTTCCTTTGAAACATGCAGTGACCCGCCCGCTGTTAAAGGCACTTTACAGCCAAATTTGATTTGACTCTTTGCCTTTTGCAGTCTGATGATCTACTGCAGCGCCAGCCATCTGAAGAGTTTTGAGTAAATAACTACTGACTTTTTAATCAAAGACACTGAGACTTATGGCTCCACCTTAACACACATGCCTGAAACATCTGGGTGACCAGCTGCTCCTTTCGCTAATCCGATCGACTCCTTAATGTTCTCTGAGAACATCTGGCAGCGCCTCAGCTCTTTGATTCATCTCACCTGGCGGGGCCTCGCTACTTGGCCTTTACCTTGCTCAGTAAGCATTTTCAAAAAAAAAATATCAACGCTCATGACTAAAATCCATCAAGAGAAAAGTGGAGCCACACACACACACACACACAAAAAAAAAAACAGTCTCCAGTAATCAAATCTGTGGTGCCGGAGTGTTTTTCCTGCTGGGTGTTTGTGCTTACACCACAGCCTCAGGTGACACTGATAGCCGGCTCATTTGCTCCTTTTAACGTGTCACTGACAGTTCATACTCGGGGTTATTGGTACCGGCGGCCTGTTAATATCTGCAGCTGTAATGCGGGGCAGAAAGGCTGCAGGCTCCACTGGCTGCACACTGCATCCCTCACTCCCCTTCAAAGCAGAAAAATGACACAGCCTTGATTGCAGAAGGTGACCAGGATGATTGCCCCTGTAGATCTAAATCAAACCTCAGCACATGATTACCTCTCAGAAGGATGTATGAGGCATGTTGGGAATGTCTTCAGGAACAAATGATACTTCTTGGTAATGTTGTGACACCATTAGTAAGGATATTATAATGGAGGAGGTAGGGGGTAACATAATTACAGGCTCATGTCCTTAATCAATGTTGATTACAATTTCAAGACTGATGACGATGGAGTATCCAATAACACTTTACGGAATCTAATAAAGCATTCTATTTTGTGCATCATTCAAAAACATTTCACAAGTTCAAGGGGACAGTCGGAGGCTCCGGAGCCACAAACTAAACAATAAATATGCTAAATATCCGGACAGACGTCCATATGCGGAGAATTTTGTCCGACAGGCCTATAGGGAAGCCTGTGCGGTGCTTGGCCCGCTTCCTTCTCAAAACCTGGGCTGCAGAGCGTCTGTCGGGGCAGCTGTCCAAACTACAGCCCAATCAGGCCCCGTGCCATCTTTCTGCAAATTCAGCCTCAAGCTGTCAAGCTCAAGAATGCTCTGGCACACTTGTGGGCGGCAGAATCGGCCACCATTTAGAATGGAAAGCACAATCTTGGTAAATTTAGATGGAGTGACGTGGAGCAACAGCTCTATACATGCCGCGTGGTGTCTCAAAGTAGCCTCTTACCGTAATGAAACCGGCATTTGAGATGCTTATCTCAACAGCTGCGTGCGGCTCCGCGTGTAGACATCTCTAGCAGCGTCGCTCTCAACCTCCCTTTTGTGTCGTCCTGCTTCTCATCTCATCCGTGTCACGCTGCTGAATGCCCTGCCTACATCAACGCTCGGAGAATGTGTGATAAACTGTACGCTGTGCTCTCCACAAACGTCTCTATTCTTGGATGTGCTGAAGATGAGGTGCTGGTTTCGCCCGGGCCCTGTGGCTCAATCTCTGTGCTCTTGAAATTGTCAGCCGCAATCATCGTACCCACTTGAGTGTAGGTTCTTATGAACTCAACCTTGGCTAATCCACACAGCAATGCCTCTGATCGCTTCCTTGTGGAGATAATATTATTGGATACCATGTGATAAATCTTGATCGTTAGCACTCTGCTTTGGAGAGATTTGGAGAAGAGCGGGAGGTGGGGGGCGTTAATCAATAATGTGAGTGGCCTGATCACCCTTAGGGGGCTGCGCAATTGCTGTACAATGTCACTTTTTAATTCAATAAGCCACACAGCTGTTGCTTCTCCCTGCAGAGCGCCTGTCTCTCTGTTCTTCTCCCCGAATGTACACTGAGAATCCATTTTATACAGCACAACTCCCTGTTTACACAGAGAGCTGCCTCCCGCAGACAGTCACGTATGAATAGAGAATGAGGTTTAATCACATGTAGGACAATATGAGAAGCCACAGCTTAACCTAAATACTGCTGTTCACCTTCACTTCCAGAGTATACTCTTGTTCAAATGGAGATCTCCTGCAGGATAAAGATGCCTCAGAAAAGTAACAGTAACTTCACTTCAGTCCTCACATCTAAACCCTACAGAGCCCCTCTGGGATCAGGTGGAACAGGATGTTCGCAGCGTGGATGTGCTGCCAAAAAATCTACAGCAAGTGTGTCATACGACTGAGCCAAAATGGACAGAGATCCCTGTGGAACAGCTTGCTGAATTCACGTCGCCAAGATTCCTCATAGTGATTATACTCCACTCTGTATGCCTATACTCAATATGTCAGTCTGGTTTGCCTGGTAGGCCACATAACCAACTCAGACGGGCTTAATAGGAACAAGGGGGAGCAGACACAATAGATAAGAGGAGAAAAGACGGAGAAGGAAAACAAAAAGCAAAGACACAATGCTTGGGCTTGTTTTTCTCGTGCTCGGTGAGCAGCTCTCAGCACGTAATTTGTTTTTACCTAATTAAATAGGGCGCGCAAGGATGGCGAGGTGCCATTGTAAGGGATTGTAATGATCTGTCACCTAAGCTGAGAGCATGGTGTGGATCTGATTGACTGTGACACTTCTCTTGGTGGATAACCTTCAAGGCGGTGCGAGGGGGACAGCGCTGCCTCTGCAGTGTAGTGTACAGTGAGGGCTGAAAAAACAGGACATGTTGGCGGATTACCAAACGCATTAAAGAAATAACCACGTAGGAGTCAAATTAAACCATTCGCTACACCTCCCAGACAGTGATGGACCTAACATAACTTAGCAAGCATAACTAGGACGGCGAGTCTCTCAGTTTCTTCACGTTTTCAGCGGCGTGAGTGAGGTTATAGTAAGAGACACAGCCAGTACTAGTAACATACGAGCTAAAGTGTAAGGAAGGGATCAAACAGTGTGTGCATCTGCTCTAATGACTCTAATAACTTACCTCCTACAGTGTGTGAGCGACGTTTTCATTTACACCATTAACTACATAGGTCTGTTTACATGGAACTGAATATTAGCCTGATCAGCTGAGTGGGTGCAGATTTGTCAGGGCTGTGACTCCTGGAGGCCCCGCCCCCTCCTCCAAGACATTCTTTATATTCTTTATATATCAGCTCTAAAATGTAGACTTAGCATGATGAGGTGTATTAATGTTATCTTACAAGTATAAAGTAATGTAGCCTAAGGTGGACATTAGTTCAGGCCAAAAAAAAAAAAAAAGATAACATCAAGCTGGATCTAAAATTGTTTAAATGTGCATTGCATCCACAACACATTAAAATGTGTTAAACAAGAGAAAGCACAACATGCACAACAAACGAAAAGTCAAATGGAAAACACAGTTCTATTTTGGTAGAGACAGAAGGAGAGAGAGAGTGAGAGACGGAGAGGACGTCCTTATCCTTCCTCTCTGGCCTGCGTTTCTCTCGCAAACAGCCTTTTCTGACTGACTGTCCTTGTTAGCTCTTTACATCTGTTGCGACTTCTGTTCAGTCAGTTAAAAGTTGTGGCTTTTAAAAATTGATTTCATAACCAAAGCAACTAAAAGAAAAATCTGTCAAGTTTATTTCATTTGAGCGTTGGCCGTATCACTGCACTTGGCATTTGCCTTCTTTTCAAGCAACATAATTACTGAAACACATGTTCCATTTAACTACATACATCATTAGTAATGTACCAGGAGGTCCTTTTGAGGTCAACGTCTGAACTGCTGTTTGACAAACAGAATTAGTCACATGTATCAAAACAAATCCTAAATAAAATGATGTTTAATTTTGTGTGGTTATGACAGTATTTACCCTGCTATTATTACCTTAGCATTAAGAATATGAACTATATCGAGTTTTTCATTGTTAAAGATGAGTTGGCTAAAAAAGAATTGCCAGAATAAAAGCACCAATTTGGGGTTTGAAGGGAGCCTCTCTGTGGTGGCAGACCAACATCCAATAAGAACTTTTCAATACAATACAACACATAGATAATCATCATTCATCTTCATTTGCACTGCATGGAATTTCAGGTCACTCTTTATGTTAGCTAGCAGTTAGCTGGCATTTGATAGCTATCCGCAGCGGAATCAACCGATGTTTGCAGCCGTTTGAATTCAGTGAGTGGAGCTGCCGTTGCATTGTAATGTTCTTTAGCTGTCACAGTGTTCAGCAGCAGCTTTTTGGTGTCCCCCCTCGGTAGCTGTCCCCTCCAAAGTTGATATTAGATAATCACTCCTGCTATCCACATCTGAAATCAAGGCATCATTGCTTGAGAAATGATGCTTGTATGACTTTCATGTTGTATGTCTGCCAGTGTTATAATAAATAGTAATTTTAATTAAAAGCAGGTGCAGGATGGTCTGGTGCTAACATTCAATACCTGCATGAATGTAGTGAAGCAAAGCACTGACACTCACTGTAAAAGTTTCTTACTGGAGACTTACTGGAGATAAAAATAAAAATATATATATATATATATACATATATATACACTGGTACGGTACATATAGCAAAGTTTTTTTCGGCCACAATCCTTTTATATTCATCCTATATATGTAGGTACAGTCAGGGAGCTATTTGAAGCCACAGGTCAATCTTTCATCTCTTTATAAAAGATAAAAAAGAATCCATCAGTGAAAAAAGCCAAAGCCACCTCCTGCGACGCCTCAAACTGGCGCTCAACGGCTGCTGTATCTCTACGAGATCACAGGTGATCTGTCATAGCAGGCAGGTGTTTCGTATGCTGGTCAGGGTCCCTTTAGAACAGCATCTGCTCCCTCCACATCCTCCACATCCTCCCAATCAGCTGCCCCGTGTGCGCACACACACACACGCACACACATACGCACACACTCTATTGTAGTCAGCTGGTGAATGTCTTTGTGCTCTATGCCCTCTCCAGCCCTGCTGTTTATCTACACTTTCCCCGACACAATCCATCTCAACATGGAGGCAGAAGAGTCATACCTGAGTACAAGCGTTCTCTAAGTAGCAGAGTTTAGCCTGTCAGCGGGCCAGCTTTGCTGTAAAGCCACGTGAATGCACAGGGAATCGGGGCAGTAGCGCTTGGATGGGCACAGTAACAATTAGTTGCGGTGGAGGACAGAGAGGAGTGTCTGCGGCTGTGAATATGCATGCCGTGGTTCTCCACTCCTTGTCATTGGGACTTAATAAAAATGCACGACTCAACAAGGGGCACTGAGCAGAAAGATTAAACTGGGCTAAGCCACCAAACTGTCTGCATCTCTTGAATTTTACATCTCATAGGCCTAGAGGCACAGTCTTTCCCCCTGACATACTCCACTGGTCTTTCAGGCAGATCTGAATGCATGCATCGGTGTGTGTGAAGTGATACAGGAAGGTCTCTCCAATCTCCTCGCCGATGGACTGGAACAATGCCAGTAGAGCTCACAAACACTGCATCTCTTCCCTGAATCTGGACGTGCCTCAGATAAGGACCACAGCGACCAAAAGGATTCCTGACACGGGCCAGGCTGGCAGCCGTGGATCCACCAGGTCGACACAGATGGAGGTACGGATGACTAATCCTGACTCACACAGACACCAAGGTGCCAGCATGTGGTAATCATGCACACTGGCAGCAGTAACATCAGAGACTTTGAACTTGATACAAATTGTAAGTAATAGGTGAGGTAACGGCGATAAAAATTTAGATAACTCAATCATGCCTGCCAACCTGGACTATATATCCATTTCAACAATTTTTGATGTATTGCACAATAGCTTGGTGCTGCAACCCGAGGAAAGATGTGCATTACCTGGGCTCCTCTCTGGATCTTGCTGGACAGAAAGATTTCTCTGGACACGGTGCCCGCTAACTCGCGCTGTTTAAAATTCACAGTTTTTTCCCTGTAAATAGGGCAAATCTATGGGGCCTTCATTAGAGATTGTGGGCTGCTCCTCTGTTCTGCAGCCCCGTTTGATTCAGATGAACAGCAGGTGAGTTTTTACAGAAATCAAGACACGGGGAAGACTGCATCTAGTTATATCCCACTGTTACAAAGGGCAGATCATGCAACAACTTAAATAACTTTCATTAGTTGAGGTCTTAATTCATACGACTTTACATAAAGTACGATTTAATCCTGGAATCACGCACATGATTCAAGTCTTTCTTTTTGATGTGTATTTTTAAAGGTCATTATATGTTTTTTACGCAGACAAATCTTTTTTTTTTTTTTTAAATATATCCCAAAGTGATTGTTTTGTTCATCCTCTGTGTAAGATTGTTGACAGTTGGTTCCAGCTTCTCACAAGGTTTGTGAGCCAATCGTATGACGCCGTTGGCATTACCTCGTATCTGAGTTCAACTGGGGACAGCCTTCCGTTGCGTAACCCCTCCACTCCGAAACACCGCTGTTCTGAAATTAAACACCGCTGTTCTGAAATTAAACACCGCTGTTCCGAAATTGATTTTCAAGTTTACATTACTTCCAACATCAAACACTGCCATCCGCTCACCGGCCGCACTCACACAACTCATTGTTTTTTTATTGCTAATAGGCCTAAGTCACTATCTTCATTTATTATGTAGTATATTTTCGCTTGCAGCAAACACATTTAAACGTTTGTCTAATCTTTTTACACGCGCTATCCGTGGTGCTGAAATCCCCACTTCCAGCCACACTCGCACAATTCTGAAATAAATTGTGGCCCATGGGTGCGCATTGGAGCAATTCTCATACAATTTCGGATATTTAGCATGATAAAGTAATTTCAATTCAACATAGCTATTTGTCCAGCTGAAGCATAATGAGTGTTATGTCATTAATATGAAGTAGGCTTGTTTTGCGGCTAATCAGCCACATGATCCATTTGAACCCACAAAGGAAAAAAGGATAAATGCGCAGCCTCCGTTGCCTTTCTGATTGTGTCCGTTCGGAACGGAGGGGTTTCCCCAATAGCTTTTTCGGAATAACGATAAATTGAAGTCTATGTTCGGAACAGCAGGGTTTCGGAAAGGCGGGGTGTAACCGCATCAACTGTCTTGGTAGATGACGGTTTGCGGATAAAACATCTAAATAGCTGCGTACTGCACTACCCTAACATTAGCTAGCTAGCATTAGCCAGTGTTAGCAACATTAATGTTAGCTAGCTAGCGTTAGCAAGGTTAGGTAGTGCAACAAACTGAGAACCACTTGAAGGGGCAGATGATTCTAACAACAGCCGTGTGGTGACATGAATGCAACACAAGGGAGATGGAACGCTGCATTTAGTGGCTGAATGTTTTCAGCAGCATAAATAATGGTGAAATATTATGCTTCTTTTTGTCTCGCTTATTATTTGTTTCTCTAATCAGATCTGAAACTGTTCCCACTTTTTTTTGCAAGTGATTAGATCGGATGGATTTTTGGGTCCAGACATCACCGACACATCTGCATGAGTTACTGTGGCAAAAACGTAGATGTCAGTAACTCTGTATGATGGTGATGCTGCTTTCCAGCATGGAAGCATGATCAATCATCTCGCTCTCCGAAACAATCACATTGTCAAGTCATGGAGCAGACAACTTATTCCAGCGTGACTCCCAGGACTGTTGTTCTTTGTGTTTTGTTGCACACTGCTCTGCAGGTAGCAGCATGGCTTCTGCTCTCATGCACTCTGTCACTGTCGATTTGATGTCGTTATTGTGCTTTGAAATCCGATACGAGCACCGAGGTCGTGCGGAATGAGACGCATCTGGAGAAATTTGAAACGTTTTGAAGAACCTTCAAATGTACCAGAATTTCTTGTGGTTGTTTTGCGGTCCAGACTTCCTAAAATCAATCTGGATACAATCTGGGTATGCCAACTGGGCTGGCAGTGCAAACAAAGCCATAGAAACACCTGGCAACGCAAGCAAGACACTGCTTCTGTGTCCCCACACAACAGGTGTCTCCAGCGCCACATTTTGCCTCGGTGACACACACACAAACACAGACTCACAAGGTGATATCATTACCAGCCGATGCTGTTGTGGCTGGTAATGATATCGTCTTATTCAAACTGAGCGCTGCTCACCTCAAACAGGTGAGATGAGCACAAGACAAAAACACAAATAGAGAAATCTGTCATTGGAAACAAACATGAGTGTTCCAACTCAGCCAGAGAATCTTGTGTTCGTGCACGACCGCTTCGATCGCGCTGACTGAGAGAATGTGTTCTGTTTTCTTTAACTCTAACAATCTGAGAATCTGTAACCGTGAAATCCCCAGATGTTTTTTAGAGTCGACCTCAGACAGAAGCACCTGCTCTTGAAAGGATGATTTAGGTTATTTTGACTCTAGTTTCATTCTTAACCCACTCCATCATTTGTAATAAGGACAGTAGTGGTCCGTCTACAGTATGTGCAGGCTACCATCTGCTTTCCTTTCACATTCATTGGGCATCATCATTGCAGTCAGGAAGAAGGGATACACCACTTCTCCCCGGCCATATGCATTCATCAGAGGAAGAAAGCCTGCACTTGATATTCAAAAACCAGCCATGTTAGTCTGTCAGCGCACGGCTCTTTGTAATACTCTGATTCTCTCCCACTTTCTCCTCTGGTCCTTTCCAGCTCATTCCTTTTAACTTTGTCGGGAGAAAGGATTCATTATTTGAATACATCCGCTCTGTTGCTAATTTGTAGGAGAGTGAAACGGAGACTGATGCCCTCTCCGACCCAAATCTGCCGTGTCTAATTATGCCGTCTACCTTTTTTAGGTCACACCTGGTGTCACAGCGCCACACTCCAGCAATGTTAAGTGGTGCTTTTAATGGGTTTTCTGCCACAGGTTCACGTTAAAAAATAAGGACCGCCATAGACCGCTCCATATTAAGGATCAAAATTACCTGCGAGAGGGGGTAAAATCATTTAATATCTGGAGACGGAGGGAGGTGAGATGAAAAATGAAAAGAAGCAACTCCAGTCTCGTTGGTGTTATATATATAATTTCATTACTCATTTTGATGTTATTGCTGAGTAAACCGCTGCAAGCATTTCCTCCAGTATGGATGAGAAAACACATGAGAACAGAAATACTCACATGTAAACTAATGACATTTGCATTTCATACACTTACTTTTCATACTCTCACATTGAAAAACAAGGAACCGGCCCTCTGATGCAGACACTTTGAGATTTCAGTGCTGCTGCTGCACATCATTGTCAGCCTCATATACAGGACGCTGGTCAAGTGACAGGTTTTTTCTGATCTGCTCAGCTGCACCATGCGTTATAAAAGTGGAACGTAGAGGTGAAAGATATGTGGGAATCCAGGATCTCTGTCATCACCACCTGGCAAAAAGTACCAGCTAAAACAAAAATGACAAAGCTTTACATCCTGTTTTCACCTCTTCACTCATGTAACTTGTTTGTGTACGCTCTATTGTAATTCAATAAACAGCCCTGTTATCAGTTCAACCTCCGTGAGGCATGTAGTGTTTTGTTTATGTACACATTGTTAGCAAATGTGTAAATTCAATTATGTGTTAATTACTGAGGCCAGACTCACAGGTGATGCTGTACTGCACTACTTTATATCGACAGGACTTTGTAATTATTTTGTCCTCCCCATTTGTGAACATGTGCGATGACAGAGCACCTTACATTACAGCTCTCCACGGGGCCGATCAGCATTGCCAGATTTTTAATGATTACCATATTTGTATAAATCATTTCGCCCTGTGACGTATCAATAATGCCAAAAAATCAAACAAACAGATCATTTGAACATCTGTGATGCTTAATGTTAGTAGTTAGTTTTAGTCTACTTTGTCCCATTGTGATTCACTTCCAGACACGATCAGCAAACTAAAATATGGATCCTGTATTTCACGTGACTTCTGTTCAGCCAGTCGTGCTAAGTGTCGGCTGTGATGATGAACGTGATTTGCAAGCCCAGCTATCGTTCTTGCTAGAGTTGGTATACTGTGTTCAAGTCGAGCTGTTTTGAACGTGCCGGTAATCCCCAGTTATTTATGTAATTAGCTTAGCTCGTGAACTGAACTGTTTTCATGCAGAATACGAACCGGCTTTCAGTCGTTCTGTGGTGTCATTTCATGTTGTGTTGGCAGGATGTTACAAAAGCTCAGACTGCTGGTCTTGTGGACACCGTCCTTCAGCCACCATAGCTACATCTGCTTGCTTTAAATGAAATGATGTGATTAAACACATGTCCTGTGAAAAAAACATGTTTACGGCCATTTATTCTTGTGGTTATGACTCATGTATTTTAATGTTAGTCCTCTGGTATGGTAGTTAAACATTTCCCATCTGGCAGCGCTGTTACCGATTTTGCTAGCTGCTGCATAGTTACTTGAATCACAGGGTAAGACAGCCGAAGGTACAGGACTACAACCCATGAGAGTCATAATAATAAAACCTAATAATTTTAGACAAATTAGCACGGAGTGGGCTGGAGCAACTCAGAGGATGTTCAGTTCACATCAAAAGTCATTTTGTGACACTTTCCAAATGGAGCAGGTCTTGACAACACTCCTTGATTCATTTATTCACAGAGACCCAACAGTTCCCCCATGAGGAAGCACTTAGTGACAGTGGAGACGAAAATTGCCGGTCAGAAGCCTCGGAGCAGAACCGGACTCAATGGATTGGCCAAAAAATCTGTACAATCAGTGCTAATGTCAACAAGCTGGCTAGCAGGCCAACTAGCTTCCACTTTTCATATGCGCTAGTTAGCCTAACCTGCTAACTGTGAATTCTGTGTGGAATACAAACCATGACGGAACAACCGGTCCTCTTAAATGTTGATGGTAGTAAATGGATCCTAAAAATCTGTTCGGTTGTTTGACAACATTTGCTAAATTTGCCGGCTGCTGTCATGTAAAAACCAGAAGGTCATAAATGTAAAATAAATAAAAGAAAAAGAAAAAAAAGAACTGCAGCTCTTCTTTTACAATGTAGTTTATTTTCATTCACAAAATGTTAGTTTGACCTCCAACAGGGGATGACGGGCTGTACAGGAGACACATATTTGGGAGGTATTTGACTTCTTCAGGATAAGCGAAGGATTATAATAAATACTTTTATTGGTCTGATTCTATGAATGTTTGATATCAAGTCTTATGTCAGACTTAAAGCTGTAAAGCCCCATTCTGCAAATCAAAAGGTAAGTAAACTGAGTTCAGATGGGTTTATCCTCCTCTATATCCCTGCTGCAAAGTGAATTTCAGTTTAACTCCCCTGACACTGAGGCTTTGCTTAACAGGAGGAGTTGAGACAGAAAGCCCAAGGCACTGAAAATGAAGGACTGTTAAATAATTTTTGTCAGAAGGGGCGTCAGACTTGGATTGAAGCAGACAAGGCTTCAGCAGAAACACAAGGGATAGTCCTGTGGGGAAAAGTGTGTGTCATGCTCAACCCCTTCACTACCCATTCTGATCAAGCTCTTTTACTGGATAGGCAGATTCTAAAACAGGGCCAAATCCTGAAAGATAGACACACACACACACACACACACACCCACACACACACACACACACACACACACAGACTTAAAGCCACGTGTCTGGAAGATTTCTGTGACTAGCATACACACTTGACTTCAAATGAGACCAGCAAGTTTCATTTTTTGCCCTGAAACAATGTATGAGTGTAAAAAAAAATTCAGGGTCGGAGTCTACAGCATGTGGAGTGATTCAAAACGACGGACAGGTAGGTGTCACTTTAAGGCCCAATACTTATGTCTCTTCTATTTAAGTCTAAACCATCACAACCTGCCTGCTCAGTCGCCTTGACCTGCCTTTCTGACACTCATAGCTGAATGTTATGGACATTCTTATATTTGGTCCTCCGAAACACAAAACTAGTGCTTCAGCAAAATAACTGAAAGTTGGCAATGATGATATAAGCTCGCTTTCTTTGATCAAGGAGTACTTCAAGACGAAAAATCGTCAAGATTTCTCTTTCTCAAGGTTACGGAGTAAATGTTGAACGTTTCTTATTCTTGTCTCGTCTACATCGCTGCAATGCGTTTCATTCAAAATAGCAGACACTATTAACAGCTGGTACAAAGTTTCTTTTGTGTTTTTGCCGTCCTTCTTTGGCTCCAAGGCACTTAAAGAATGTATTTTAAAATGTTATTGTTAAAGTGAAACTCTAGCCAAAAGCAACCCAGGCTTTATTTGTGATTGAATATGAGTCAAACCTTCGTGTAAATGTATAATTATGACGAAAGAGGCACTTAAAGATTTATTGTAGTTTTTCGGGCAAGCTAATTGTTAATGGAGTGCAGGGTACTTTAGGAGCACAGGCAGGAGAGTAATGGTGGACGCTCCTCAAGTCTGCCTGTCAGGTCGCACTCGGGGATCGACACTTTTTGTCTGCCATGACGGCGACGTGCTGGAGATCCAGCTCCTACGGTGAGTTGTTCAAAAACCTTCTTTTTAGTGAACTCTGTGTACACAAACAATGTTCTCAGTGCTCGTGTTCATGAGTAGAGACCCTGGTGATGCTACGAGCAAAGTTTCATGTTGTGTCGAGCCTTCTTAGTGTTTTGAAAATAGCAGTTTTGATGCTAGCATGCCAGTGGCCCATGCAATCCATTGAAAATTAGCTTGCCCGAAAACGAAGCTACTGTAAATCTTAAAAGTGCCTCTTTCATCGTAATTTTGCACTTACATGAAGGTTTGACTCATATACATTCACAAATAAAGCCTCGGTTGCTTTTTGGCGAGAGTTTCACTTTAACATAGAAAGCCACTCAGGGTCCAGCACTGTCTTATTCAGTGTGTGCCGATGCACCAGCGGTCCTCAGTGACAGTCTTGCCTGCTATACCCGCCATCAAAACTTCCAATGCATTTGATTATCTCAGGTTGGTTAGCTCTGAGTGTGCTTTCACATATCTTCTGAAAACTGGTATTTATTTGTATGGGTTGCATAGTCGGACTGCAGTCGCCCGTTTGGCAGGTTTGTGGCTTGCAATAACACCATCACCATCCCCTCCAACTTCTGGTGTGAAAGGCGACCAAAAAGCATACATTATGATGTGAACGTGATATGTCGCATTCTGTATAAATATCAACCTTGGATGTATCTGCAGTTTGCAGTCAACTGTAACATTATATCCGGCCAACTGGGCTGCAAACGCCCACTTGCTTGTGGGACTTGCGGTCACATGGCATATTTTTTGGCACCAAAAAGCTTCAAACCTCATGCCAGCACAGCTCGTGTGACAGGGACGCGTGACACTCTCTCTCTCTATAACATCAGATTCAAAATACAACCAAAATGGGCACACAAGCGATTCACGAATAACTACAATGGGAAATAAAAGAGCAACAGAATATATAACATGGATTAAATAATTACACCTGTATTTACAGATTTATATAGTGACAAAGGCAGCAGTCAGCACACATGAAGCCCTGTTTGTATCTACTGACTTAACTTGAGTAGTTTCTAATGTTCATTGCCTTTGGTTGTGCAACACAAGGTTACACTGTTTAGAAAGGTGCTCTCTGAAAATACATAATTATTACTATTACTATTACTATTAGTAGTAATATTGGTAGCTGTAGAAGTAGTCGTTTTGGGTAGAGAATAGGGTCCCATCAAGTGTAGAGGGATGACTTGAGATAACTGCAAAAGATATTTCTTGGATCCATTTCATCTTACAAAGCTCTACTTTTTCCTCATATAGGCACCACGAGGGCCCGAGAGCTGAGATCACAATCTTGTGAAATGGTCATTAAATTGGTCTATATGTCATGGGACCAATGTGCCGTGGGACTGCCGCTACCATGCTCTCTGACCAGGCTAAATAAGAAGATATGGGAGAGCTATAATGCAATCTGATGGTGAGAAAGGCACATTAAGCATTTTTTGACGGGATGAGTTTTCATTTGGATTTTTTTTTTTTTTTAAAGGGACGGTGTATAGTTCTGTGAGAAGAAATTCAAACTCTGAGCTCTCTTTTTTTCATAACTGAGTAAACAAGTTGTTGAAATAAAGTCACCAGAACACTGTTTGAAGCTGGAAAGGTGGCAGGGTCCGCCACATATAAACAAAGTAAAACAGTGTGAAAATCGTGTTATCCTTGGTAATTCAGTTTATTCATGAACACAAAGAGAGTTTGATTTTTGAGTTTGTTTAGGCGGAAAAAAAAAAATCAGTCAATGAAGATCTTTGTCTTCCTTCCCAAAAACAACATAGTGCACCTTTAAAGCAGGATTTGGTGTTTTTTTTTGGATTCAGCTTAGACTAAAGCAACATCCCCTCAAACACTGAATGCATCCAGTGTTTTTTGCAGGTGTATTGGTGACGAGGCCACAACGTCTATTTTCGGCCTGATGATGAACTTTAATTCTCTGTAGGTGGGTGAGGTGGGTTAGGAGCTGTTTCTAGCAGGCTCACTGAGTTGCATCCCTGAAGCTGTTTGCTTGCATCTCCCACACCACAGTAGCATGACTTTTCTCATCAGCTATGTGATCTCCTCCAGTTATGGTTTAACGTTCTTGGTGAAATAAAAAGGAAGGAACGTCCATCTTATTTGTGATGGGATGACCAATATCCAGTTTGATTATTGTCCTGACAGGAACTTGTTAGTAGGCTGGTTTTAAAGTTAAGATGTGAGGAGTGTCTCAGCTGGCGTTCAACGAAGGTCTTTTATACCTTTTGGGATTCGGGGAGGAGTAGATTCAAGGTCTGATTAACATCGAAGCTCCAATTTCTCCAAGATCCAGTTCTAGTTTGTATGGGCGAAACCTCGAAACAGCTCTACTGGGTAAAATGGTAACAAACATCACACACAGACAAGGCCAGACACATCGCCACAGCCAGAAATCAAATTTATGATTCGTCCACATACATACACACACATAGGAAATCAAACTTTAAGCTCGCTGTCAGCAAGCATTAACACCGTAAACAAAATAAGTATCTCTTTTCACTTTTTCGCCTGCAGAATTCTCCAGTCAAGTTAATTGGATGTGTATATGAATCTAGACATTTCTACACATATGGACTTGTGCTAATGGCCTTTTGCTTGTCCGCATCTGTATGCCAGGCATGATTCTGAATTCTCGCTCAGGTCTCCTTGGAACAAACAAATCTCAAGAGGCTTACGGAGTCTCTCAGAAAGGTTAAATGAATTCAATACAAGTTAAATATAAGGTCAAGTAAGATGATAAATAATGCTACGTTATGTTATTTGTATTAGTCCCAGTTTTGATGTAGTGTCACTGTTTCTGGGACAAATGCTGAATAATAAAGAAGCCGCCGTTTTGTCAAGTAACATATTGTGATAGATCACAGCGTGATTTAATTAAAGTCATTTAACTCATTAATGATCTGTGTCCTGAATTCATAATTTAACTGGGAAAGAGTTTTACACTACTGATGCTACTAACATGGTAGCTAAGTCCTCCCCCTGCTACTGTACTGTTGCTACTGCATCAAATACTCTGCTCCTACTACTAGCATACGACTAAGGCAGCTACAACACTACAGCCACTAATAGTGTCTAGTACTCAAAGCCATGGGCATATGAACCATTACACTATTTTGCCATGTAGAAAAGGCGTCTGTCTCTTCATCCATGTCTGTACTTCATTAACAAAGACATTCTGCTGCCTTATGGAGAAAATTCCCAATCAATGAAATTCCACACCACGTTTTCCCCTGACCCATAGCACATACACACATACACACCAGCGCGCCGCTCACATTAATAAGTCATTGATGCCCGAATACCACGCAGCTGTGTCAAGGTTGGTCAAACACTGTCACTACAAAAAGCCTTGAGCACAGAGAGTGTGCTAGGTAGGAAGAAGGGAAATGTGACAAGAGGAAAGGAAGATGGCAAACTAAAAGGGAGAAAAAGAAAGGATAAAATAAAGAGGGAAAGAAGGCAAATGGACTGAACAAAAAAGGGTTGAAGGATATCAAAGGGAGCTACAGCCGTAAGCTTTTATTTTTTATTATTGCTTAATCTTTTATTTGTTACTGCAGTGACACCATTACATTCGTGTTTATACAAGTAGGCACCTGATAAAAGTGCCGGGTTATGAAATGTATTCAATCAAGAACATGATCAGCACCAAACCCCTTAAGTCGTTATTGATGAGTAACTGTGTCACATTAATTTAGATATTTCATAAGATTGTTGGTTCAGTGTGTGGGATTTTAACCTACTTGCTATTTAAAATTTCAGTTACAATTTTAGCCCAAAAACAGTATGTACAGTATCTACGTCTATTTACGTCTAGCTACAACAAAGCTATTATAAATAAGTCATCAAATACATTTCTATACTGGCCAAGAGATAATGCCATCGTCAATCCCTGATGGCTGACAGACATCAACCGCTGAGCCGTCTACCATCGTAACATTGTGATTTAGTGAAAAGGCACTTTCACCATTACTATTACTAGTACTACTTACAACGTACGCGTATTTGATTCTGTGTGTCTGCCTTGTGAATGTGAAGCTACTGCTAGCACCAGTTAGCTTAGCTTGGCATAAAGCCTGGAAACAGTAAAATGGCTTGCTTTGCTCTGTCCAAACACAGAATCCACCTACAGCGCTTCTAGACCTCACTAACGTCTGATATCTTCTTGTTAAACCTGTACAAAAAACAAAGTGTAAAAAGATGCCTGACACTAGCTGTTTTTAGACAGGGCAACAAGCTGCCAGTTTGCCCGTCCTTTTGGCGGCTCGGTCCGCGGTTTTAGACGGATGCCGGCAAATTGGGGGTCTGTTTTGGTCCCCCGATTTTCCGCCTCGGAGGGTACACTTATTTCCGCCTCGACTGCTATCGAAAACCGAGGCGGAAATGTGCCGGCCTGTGCGTGACGTGGGCGGAGGTGTCAATGACCTGCACTGTTGTGCGACCCACAACCGAGGAGTTTTAAAACCAGGAAACAGCTGATCACAACAGTCAGTCCATCAATTCATTCGCGGACATTAAGATGAACAACTGGACAGCCGCTGAGATCCAGGAGACGCAGCGTCTCCTCGGTCTCTGGAGCTGTTTGGTTGTGTTAGCTTGTTGTTGTAGCGCAAGCTAGGAACAGTCGCTACTTTCAAATTAAAAGCCCCCCGCTAAGAACCCAGTTCTAAACTCCAATGGGGTGCAATGTAAAGCTCTTTACACACATTTGTCTTTTGAAGACAAATTCTATGTCAGCCAACTTCGAGCTTCACGTCACGTCACATGTTAAACCTACCTCAGAGGCGGCTTTTGGAAAAGGAGGTTTTAGAAAGACAGGCCGGCACATTGCCGCCTTTACCTTGGAGCAAATGTGCCGCCTTTTCTATCTAAGAAGGGTTACTATAACTGCTACTTCGCCTGGCCAAGAAATTGCTGTTGCAGCCCCTTAACCCTTAAATATGCTGTAAAGTTGCCATGAAAGAAAAAGCTGATTCTCTTTAAGAAATAATGCCATGTAGGTTCTGTTGTTTTCTTCTCTTTCTCTTTGGTTCCCGAGTGTATGTAGCCATCAGGGAAGCGGAGAAGAGGAAGTGACATCTATTTGTGTCCAAGTGCTTGTCACACCTTTCCAACATCAGAACGGCGAAAGCTGTACCTGTCAGGTTGCTTTTGGTAACTTTTGGAAAGCGACAGTCGATACATGCCTCACAGGTAAGGTTTAAATTTTCTCTCAAGCTCTTTCTTTTTTGTGTCATTCACACATCTAACTCCTTCACCTTTGACTGTGTGCACACAAGTGCAATAGAACCCCCAAAATATGTGAGCCCGCTTCTGAACCCTTATGGATAATCCCCAGAAAATCGTACAAATCAGTCAAAGTCAGAGACATTGATTAAGTCTTTTCCAACTGCCAATCCACCGAGGACATGTGGCATCAGGGACAGATACAAAACACACATGTACTGGGAAATAAATATATATATACCTTTTTTTTCCTAAACTAGATATGTCGAGGGACAAAACAATGAACAAATACAAGATGATTGCCATCAGTTCACTGCAAATGACCCTTCTATTAAAGTCCTCTGTCTCCTGTCAGTGTTACAGGAAGAGTAAATCACAGCTGTGTTTAAACAGATGGGAAGCAAATAGTTCAATCATGCAGCAAAAAAGATGAACAGCAGCATCCTATCTAGCTTCATAACATGCAAAACATGATACAAAATGTTCTTTTCTGCAGACGATGCCGTGTTTCTGCCTCACAGAGTTCATGTAGCTGGTTTCATACGTGTCTTTACCACATCATTAACGAGTCAACGAGGCGGATAACTGCAGCGGCCTCAGACAGCTCGGGAGCCCGGCGCTGAGGGGAGAAAATGGAGAGACATCTTTTATTCCCCCGGCCCTCGTCTCTCCCAGAACAGAACAGGGGTCTGACTCTCTGCTCAGATTCTATTTTCAAGGCTTGTGACCTCTCCGACACGCGACTCTGCAACTCATTGAGAGCATCAAGAGGTTCTGTTTGTTTTTGCTCCCCTTTTTCTTCAATCACCTTTAGCCACTACCACAATCATCCTTGGTATTGGAGAAGATTTCCTACCAGTGCCCGTACCTGACACCACATTTCAGACGGGCAAACTTTAGAGAGCCATAAGGTCTTTGTTATGGGACCAAAGCAGGCAAAATAGACGGGTGTGTTTCTGTTTAGCTCCAGCACACCTCCATTGTAAAATAAAAGATCTCTGCAAAATATTCAAGCCTTTTAATGGATGTTGGTATGTTGATGAATTCATGTGACATTATTTTTGGAGTTACTCAAGTTAAATGTTTAAAGATATAATATGTAGGAATTCTGCATTAAACCAAATAAATAGGCCTTAGTTGTGTATGTTGTTGAGTTGTGTACGTACATTATCCCAAATGTTTCCAAATATGTTCAAACCAAGAGGAATCCATACGTTTACACAAAGTAATACTGTGTTTCAGTAGGTCGTCAGAGCTACTTTCAGGTTAGGGAAATCGGCAAATGAAACAAAATTATGAATATTTGTGACTGTGTCACATTAGATACATTTTCATCAGGTTGTTTAATGGAACAGCAAAGCAAGTTTGATGACAGCAGCACTTACATTTACATTCAGGGCATTTAGCAGACGCGTTTGTCCAAAGTGACTTACAATAATTGCATATCATTCTAGATAAAGTAAGAAAAGAAAACCTAGAAAACATTTTCAAGCCCTCGTCGGAGCACGGTAGCTGCTATTTATCAAGGACAACATTTGTGTTTATTTGCAGTACAGCACCGGTGAGCCTGTGTGACTGTGTGGTTAAATGCTTTTCCTCTCATGCTACATTCATGTAGTGAAGAACATTTCCCTTCCCAGCCCCAGTCGGCAGTCAACATGACCAAACATAAACACCCAAAAACTGAGGTCGGTTCCATGGATCACTGCTGCAGTCAGGTTGATAAACAGGAGAGAAGACAAGTCCTCTTATAAATCCCAAAGGTTTAAAATGAACCTCTGAGCTCTCCTCCCGTCAGTGAACAGTTCTGGATCAGAGTAGAATCCAAGATGGCTCCATGTGTTTATACTCTAATCCAGACTCTATAGCCGACTCTCCTGCCCCCCCGACCACTCACACAACACTCGGCAAACAAAATCTGTTGTGTGGCAGAAGTGATGAGTTGTAGGTTAAAGTAACTGGCTTATTTAAAAAAACCTCCCTAGTAATAGAGACGAGGACTATGTTAACAATGGAATAACCACTTTTTTGCTCTTCACATTAGAAGCAAAATGTGCCGGCATTAGATGTGTTCAAAGTCGAAAAGATGTCATGTCAGTAAATATCTGTGTAAAAATACAAACAAATCCTTCTTACAGTTTGGCTCATTTACAGTATAAAGGAGTGTTTAATTAAACTTATTTTCTCTTGCTGAGGAAATCATAATCACACACAACATCATTGGACTATTACATTTCTGGTTTTTTTCTCTCTTTTCTGGAACATTTTGTGCTGTTACTTGAGAGTGAGCTGTAGAGAGATGACAGTAAAAGACAGAGGGAGTAGAAACAGGGAGAGGGAAGAGGAATGAAGACAGCAAATGTCCTCGTCCAGGGTCAAACCAAGGACGCCGTGGTTCATGGAAGGCACCATAACCAAAAAGCTGCCCTATTTCTTTCTTCGTAAGGTGACACAAAATGTGTTTCATGCAGCAGATGTTAACCTGTACACGTGAAGGGTCCATTTCAAAATTCTACGTACCTTTAGTTGCCATGCAGAAAAGTTTTTACATGCCTCTCCTTAAAAGGTTTATTTTCTGAGGTGAATACTGTATGTGTAGAGTTTTACAGGACAAATCTCAACACTTTATATAAAGTATTTATGAGCAAGTCCAACATGCAAGGCTGCACTTCTGCTGTTTGCATCACACAATGATTAATGGGTGTACTGTCCTCACACGCTGATGTCAACTGATAGATACACTGACGGCACGGAAAGAGGGAATTTTCACTAATTTCTCTGTTTTTGCACCCTGTGTCAGTGTCCAGGAGAATAAATATCATTTATATATGATTTGCTTGTTCAGCAGTAAAGTGCGGTTTGATTTTATTTTCAACTTATGTCTGTATATTGAAGGGATCTTAAATCATACTCTGTTATCTGTTATTGTGTCATTTGATTTTGGCAAAATCGTTCTGGTATTTCATGCTACTGTTCACAGCGATTTTCAATGGAATTATCAAAAAAAAAACAAGCATATTTAACACATGTTGGACAAAGAATGTTAAAGGTTAAAATTTCAGTATGCCAGTATCTATGTCTTTTTGTTGAATTTCTTAATAGCATCCAGGGCCGTTACAGGTGATTTAAAGAGTGTCCGACGCTTAGAGAATGTTACGTGCAGTATTTTCCCACTACAGGCAGAAATAGCAGGTTTGATCCCCTCGAGCATTCCTCACATGAAAAACCATCATTGTGCTGTCGGGTCCACACTCCACCAGTACTCTAAGCTCAAAGTCCAGAGCGCTAGCTGCACCACTAACTGAGCTATCGGCAGCTACAAATGGCAGCAGTTAGCGGTTCCTCTGGTGATGTGCTGCCTCCTAGTTGTTCGGAGTATGAATACGACAGATGGCCATTCTTAAATGCTGCACAAGGTAATTTTTTGGATGTATTTGATTAATATTTACCGTAATTTCCGGACTATAAGCCGCTACTTTTTTCCCACGCTTTGAACCCTGCGGCCTATAATATGATGCGGCTAATCTATAGATTTTTACGGGCTAAAGGCCTCCAGGGGGCGCTCTAGGCAGCGCAAGAGCAAGACAGACAGGCGGAAGAGATAATGCGCCGAGGAAGACGCTAGTTTGATTGTGTTTTGAACAGATATTTTGCGCATCATGCACACACCCTCATCGTGGAAAACACACGAAGAAATGCATATGATGCAGCTTTTAAGTTAAGGCAATCGATCTGGTTGTCGAAGAAGGAAATAGAGCTGCTGCAAGTAAGCTTGGCATCAATGGTTATTTTTTTAACCAGCTGTTTTACTTTCGTTTTACTGCTGTGTTACTGCCGTGTTACAGGCACTATTCGGAAAAAAGCATTTATTTATTAAAAAGGTAAAACCCGCGGCTTATAGACAAGTGCGGCCTATATATGTAAAAAAAACAAAATTCTTTTTAAAATTAGTTGGTGCGGCTTATATTCAGGTGCGCTCAATAGTCCGGAAATTACGGTACATTGGTAGAGACTGAAAAACTGCCATCAAGGAAGGAGTCAGTTGAGGTCATTCAGAGATCTGATCAGACAACCCGATGCCTCCTTGTGAAGATATTCTGGGCATGTCCAACTGGCAGACGGCCTCGGGGACGATGCAGAAGGAGACATGTACTGTATAGCAAGTCTACTGAAAGTCAAATAAGCTGCACATTTGTACAGTCAGTTGTAGGATGGTTTCATAGTCACAATCACGCTAAAAGTTTAACAAATAAAATTATGTCTTTAACCAAAAGCTCTGATTATTCTGCCATTCAAACCTTAAATGGCCCCAATTTAACTTGGGCATAGTCATACAAATACCAAGGAAGTCAAATTAACAGTACATTACCTTTCAAGATTCATATTCAACCATGCCAAATCTAACCAGCCCTCTTGTAAAGTATTACAGGATTTCTGCCTTCTTCCAAGCACAAAACTATTGTGCCTTCATGTCTGTCCGTGACAGTTAATACATGTTGTCATGCTGCTCCATCAACAAGTGCATCACAGAGCATTTAGCATTATATAGCCAGAAATAGACATATTGTGTAATTAAGTTTGGATTTACCGAGACCACATACCTTATTTAAATCCAGCTACAGTGATCCAGACATTCCTTAATTTCAGATAAGCCTCAGGTATGTAGTAATGCTGGCAGAACTGGGTTCAGGTACCATGAACCTTATTAATGGAATAAACTGCAAACCTCTGAGATGTAAAAGCTTTGCTATTTGATTCTTTTTATGATTCTTGTAACTGTGGAAGACAAAAGAAAGATCTTCATAGACTGATTTTAATTTTTTTTATGCCTAAACAAACTTAATAAACAAACTATATTCATTAACAGGACTGTATGAACTGCTACACAAACTGACCTTAAAGGACTTCAGTCAAAAAACAGAATGCAAAGAGAGCTGCTCACCAGTTTAGGGATCTTGTTCTTTCAAAATTGTAGAAAAAGTCTGAGGTACTCCCAAGGGTAGCGAGTTAAAAAGCCTTTAACAAATCATGGCAGTTGAATCACAACAATAGTAAAAACATGCCTCTGCACTCCTGCACACATGGCTTCCCTTTGGGCTCTTATAGGTTAGCAGACAGTCACATGATCAGCATGGCCAAGTAAGCAGTAACATGATTGGTTTAGACAGCCACATTTGGTTTATGCTTTGTTCTCCCAATATAAAAACAACCACATGGACATTCAGGTCTGTAAAGGGTATTGAAATTTATGAAAGACTGTATGTTGTGTTATTACAACATGATGTTATGTCAGTAAAGAAGCTGGTATTAGTCATATTACCATGAAGATTGCAATTTCCACACTTGTAGTTGCCTAAAAGTCTGTAAAAGTCGCTTTAGACATTTGAGAAATAAATAATTGATGCTTTTCTAAGTGTATTATAATATTTCCATGATTTCCATGTTGTGTCTGTATATTTTTCTATAACTCATTACCCTCTTGAGTGCCTCAGACTTTTCGTATGATTTTGAAAACATGGCCTTAAAGGACAACAAAATTTCATACTGTTTTACTTTGTTTGTATTTGGCAGACCCTGCCACCTTTCTAGCTTCACACAGTGTTCTGTGGACCTTCTTTTCCTCTGAGAACAGCTTGTTTATTCACTTATGGACAAAGATTAATTTTCTGAGTTTGTATCAGTACCTCATTAATATCGTATATATACAAATTCTGAGTTTGAATTTCTTCTCCAGAAATAAACAATGCCCTTTTAATGTCTTGTTTATCGTGTAGCTGTGTGCTCTTACTCTCAGTTAGACCGTCTGAGTGAATAGACATTGTTCAATAAACATGAAAATTGTTAGAATGATTTAAAAAATACATTACCTGTTGAACCTTTCCAGACAGCTACAAAGCAAAGAAAATAATGAGCTGGCTTTGTAAAATTAAATTTATGGCAAGTCCTCACAGCACCTGAATCTCATCTGGTCAAATAAGGTGAGCCTACTGTTTCAGACAGATAACACATTCTTCTCCTTTATAGGCCCCATTGTGCCGAACGCAGCTTCAAGCAGAGGAGACATAATTTTGGGATGTTTTCCATTTCCTCTGTGGAGCCACAAAATACCACTCTTGCTTAGACTTTTCAAAGACAGCAGTGTGTTCTGTGTGCTTAACCTCTGTTGTTGAATACAATAAAGTATGCAGCATTGTGCGGTATTGTGCCTGCGAGAGTGTGATCCATGAAGGAGAGAGCATTATAAAACCATCATAAATGAAAGAGGCTGCAGATAACAGTCCCTAAACACTGCTGCTGCTCTCCTACGATCCATAATCACTGAAGAAACGGTGCATTACACAGCGTATAAAACACAAAACAGCACAAACACTTGGTCATTTAACCTTGACTTAACATCTAATTCCACCTACAGAGGAGGGACATTAGCTGTGTCATCCTGCGAAGACGGAGGCAGAATGTGGAATACATGCTTCTGTTCGACTGTGAAGTAAATTGACTTGTTTCCTGAGGAGAAAACTGATTATCACATTGCACTGATGGCTGTCGTTATTCAGTGTTCACCTCATGTTTAAATTCTGCACTAATTTTCTATTTCTAAATTTGTTTTCCTAATTTTAAATGCTGCAATTTATTCGTTGACAGATATTTTCAGATTATTTGTGTATTTTCTTGTGTCAGATTTTGCATTTTCTCTCCCGCACCAAATTGCACTGCTGGTATTTTTAACACCAACATAATGGTGCAATCATTCCTCATGCATTCATATTCTGGGTGAAGCTGCATTAGGCAGCTCATTTGAGCATTTGAGTAATTAGGGCAGATCTACTGGGCCTCAAAGGCCAGATGGAAAGCTTTACTTAATAATTTAGGCTGATGATTGTGATGTCATATAAAAACCACATGAAGTTCAGCTTTTAGAGCTGAACAGGTGTGTGTTTGTATTTTCATATCTGCTCTATACTTTTTTGCAGTTTTATCACAATTTGGAGTTAATTTAATTTTGCATTTACTGCTTCGGCGCTAAAATAATTAAAGACTTATCTCGTGTCATCTTTTTTCTTTTACTGATTATTTTCTAAGTTGAATTCACACCTGTTCTGCACTGTGGGGTACTTCTTCCTTTTCCTGACATACAGTATATACCAAACTCACTTGCTTTCTTCAGCTTTTAGGTAACTGTCTCTCGCGCAGCAAACTCATCTTCTTGTCTCTGGTTGTGAACATACAGAAATGACACAAACACCCAACAAATACTGCTGCTGACACTGAAAACAATGATCCTAATATTATGTGCACTATTACCTTTTTCCATATTTACAATACTGCTTTTCCATATAATGTGCAATATCACGTAATCGTTATGTGCTGTTTCTCATTATTATATACGTAAATCATATGTTTTTCATTTCAGTGTGTGTGTGTGTGTGTGTGTGTGTGTGTGTGTGTGTGTGTGTGTGTGTGTGTGAGCTGTTTGTAAAATTAAATCAGAGATGGAGATTTTCACTTGTTCCTAAAATGTCAGTGCAAAAAAAAAAAAAGCCTCGCTGCAACATGTGTCACATTTCTTTTAGTAAAGCCTCTGTGAAATCAAGCAGATCACAACAATCCCAAAAAGACTATGAGTTCCTGGAAGGACCGACTTCCAATCCGTGTACATGACTAGTTGTGACCGGACTAGACTGCTGCTGATATCAGCCGCTGCACATACTTCCAGCCGGGGACGCGGCTGACCAGCACACTGAAGAATACCGGAGAGACTGCCTTGGGGCTCTACAGATTTGTTCAAGCAGCTAGAGTCAGACTCAGTGCTTGTTAGCCTGTGGATTCTACTCCTGCTGCACACAGACTTTGTCAAGACTTCCTGCTGCAGTTGATCGAGGTATCAGCTGCAGCAGCTGATTGATAGTTAGATACCGTAAAGGTCTGCTAGTGCTCAACGTTGTTTGGTACTTATCTTCTTTTGTTTTGTCCAAGTTATTTCTAATTCCTGTTGCTTTCATGATACAACATACAGGTTGGGAGATTTCCATTTGTTTAACGCAATAATACAAATATAGCATCATCAACACAAATACATCTCCTGGTTTCAAATGTTCAGATTTATGTAGCCTATTTAAATGTCTTGACCGTGATATAGTGAATATAATAAAGGTAAAGTAACACTCAAACTTCCTGGCTCTTGTTTTTGAATCCAATTGATTCAAACAGCTGATGGTGAACACAGCACAGGTTGTAGCAATGCAAACACATTAAGGATCGTGTGTGATTGCAGTTGAAGGAGCAAAGATAACAGTGTTTGCTTGTTGCTTGGCTGTAATTGTGTGATTGAGCTGTGGGAGGCTGGCTTTAAAGGTGGCTGCCAGGCCAGCAGTGTGCATGGTGCTGGCCTGGCAGTGCCAGTCCACGCTGCAGATGAATAACAGATGTTGGCTGACAGGCAGGACCATTTGTCATTTAACTGTCTAAGCAAAACAGGCTGGAGGGTGTCACCATAAGTCAATGTCAAAGGCTTGGACAGCGAGGAAGGGATCCAAACATTTTAATAGAGTTTAACCCTCTGCCGCCTCCTGCGCTGTCACCACAGGTACGGTACTCACTCCTCTTCTTTGTAGTGATTAGAAGGCAGGCTCTTTGAAGTAATCCGCTGTTATGTTCACCGACCACCCGCACACTTACTCATGATTAACACTTTGTAATACGTTTTTTTTAATGTAGAATATTAATTCTTCCTCTCAGTGGGGGGTGCTTTGTACTCGCAGTCCGTTGCTGAGCAGCGGCTCTCGCTCGTTCTGTGGCTGAAGGGATGTGTGCAGATCGAACAACTTATGTCCGGTGTAAAAGAGGATAAAAAACTCTTTGACACCAAACCTAGTGTGTACAGAGATGTACGCAAAAGTATTATTGCTTTTGACCAGAGTTGGATTAAAGTTGGTTTCCTGTTTCATCTGCTGTCCAATCTCTGCTTGTTTCTGTCCTGAAAAGAGCATACAAAGGTGATTTTTACCTCTTAATTGTGATTGTCTGTTATGCAGTTCATCCTCCTTGCCATCACTGCTGTAGATGTTCTGTACGACATCGCTGTCAGCCTGTGATTTCTGCCACCACCTGTGGAGAATAAACTAACCTTTTACCACGTTTTCAAGCAGTTGCTCTCACAACAGCGAGATTTACCGCAGCTGTTTAGGTAATTGGAATGGAACCATAACTGTAAATCGTGTCATTTTACTAGCATGAAATGCTTATGCAGTTAAATTAAACATCATTATGTTCAGTTCTTACCCAGCCCCCCCTCTAATAAACAGCTGCACTGCCTGGAGGTAGTTCAGAGCCACAGCAAATGCCAAATTGACCATTAATAGTCAACTATAATAAAAGGCTCTGTTGTCTCGTGATGAACTGTATTGCGGTCCTGTCAGTGGCATTGTTTTAATAAATGTCAAAAAGCTAATACCAGAACAAAGCTGTGAAATGAGCACATCTCTGGGTGGTTCATTTCTCGGGGTTGTTGAAGTGCAGGCTCAGTGGCGGCATTGTTTTTGATGTTCTGCAGAGAATGATGGCTTCTTTTATTGCCAGACAACAGCGCGACAACATTCCTCATGTTGACAGGACTCCATATTCACCTCAGCGCTCAAGGGGCTCAGCTCAGCCATTTCTTCCAGAGCTCAGCTCAAGGTCATCATCTCCACTCGCACGAAAGCTTTCTCCCAGTTGTTTTGTGCGACCGCAGCCAGACACACTTAACTACATTTGGATTTTGTCCTCCTCTCCCTCCCTTTCTCTTCACAGCATGGTTGCATGTTATTTCGTGTCGCTGTCAGAAGGCTGCCCGGGAATAACTGTGACAAAATCCCCGACGGAAAAAAGCAACAAGACATCACGCCGGAGGAGCCATGATGCAGCCAATTCCCTGAGAGACAGTTCGCCCTGCAGCCGCACAAACCACTGCATCAGTCAAATGCTTCCAACAGCTAAATCTAACCGCAACTAGCCCTCTTCTCCATCCCCGTGAAACCTCACCCACCCCACAAAAATGAAAAATGAACAGTATTATCACTTCACAGACAGCTGCCAAAAGGATATTAATAGAATTCAATTGCAGAGGAGACTGGAAACAGATCCTGTTGTGTGCGGTTCACAAGAGGCAGGCTCTGTCCAGCAGGCCAGCTCTAATGCCGTGTTATGAGGGGGAACGTATAGCAGTGGAAGGGAGAAAAGATATTCACAGTATGGGCATTGATCTGCCGCTATTATCCAGGGTGACATACAATGAATAAGAGATAGAAAGAATAAGAAAAGGAACTACTAAGAGGAAGACCAAGAGAGAGATGGGATGACAGCGCAAATGAAGGTTAAAAAGAGCTTTAATGAGAGAGGGAAAATGAGAGGGAGAGACAGATTTCTGCAGCACATCACAGCTGGGAATTGGTTGCTTCCTGAGGCTTTCAGTGTGAGGAACATCTTTGAACCTGATTTTTTTTTAAACCACCGATTTCCTTTATTAAATTAGTCAAATTTCCATGAGAAAAATGAATTATGGACATTAGAAATTAAGTGTCAAGAGGGTGGATATTGTATTCTCTTTTCAGCACAATGTAACACGAAGGCAGAGATGTCAAGGGTTGGAGCGGCTGATGGCATGAACAGCAATTATGTTTCCTCCAAATTATTATATTCTATTTGTGCCGTTAGAGGTGAGGTCCCACACATCACACTCATACATGAGATCCATGAGAAGACTCTGATGTGAGTTTGGTTAATATGAAGTTACGACCAGCAGCAAGCTACGTTAGCATAACACAGACAAACAGCTAACCTGGCTTCGGCCTGAAGTAACACAACCAGTCCCGGGAGTGACTGCTCAAAGGCTAATGGGCTGAACACACTGGCTGCCCCCATGGCAGATCATCTTGTTTTTTATTTCAGGGACATTGTTTACTGGAAAATTGTGTGAAAAGCGTGTATTGATGATTATCAAGGGCAATGTAAAAAGCTAGGGCTGACGGTTGGAGCGCTGAAGCAGCCACGCTGTACGACAGCAGGCAGTGTGTTCCAGGGGAAGGAAGAAGGAAGTCTGGTACATAGTCCCTGAGTAAAACAACAAGTTCTTCATTTACACACCAGTTGTTGTATAGATGAGACAAAACAAAAGGCGACTTGTGAGTTCAGAGGTGCTGTTACATTCGTACAGACAGGCTAACGCTCTCCCTCTGTTTCCAGTCTCGACATTAGGCTTCTTTATTATGCTGACGTGTTTGTGGTACCAATCTATCTTTCTAAAAATGTTAACCTACATTATCAAAGCTTTTCAACAATTAAACCCAGAGAAATCCACAATTTTACCCAGGGTACCGTTTTATTTCGATGCCTGATGCTCTAGCCCCCCGGGGAGATCAGAGTGAGGAAGGAAGTCTGCGAACAAGACTAAGCGTAACAAGAATAAAACTTTAAAAAGTTACATAGTACGTGAAGAGTCATGCCTAAGTGTAAGTGAACAGCTAAATTATTTTCCCGTACAAAAACAGTAAGCCAGGCAGCAACAGCACAAACTAGTGTTGTGTCGATCGCGAACGTGTCGTTCGAACGAACAAATCTTTTAAGTGAACGGAATCACTTCAGTAACTGATTCGTTCCTTTCTCAGTTCAGTTGAGCTCAGCTGCGAGCATGCCGGCTGGGAGTGGAACTGCCGCGACTCACTCAGAGAACTGTGAGGACATGATTCACGTTCGCGCTGTGAATTGTTCATGATTCGCGAACCTGCTGCACACAGAGAACTGTCGCTGAGGACGTGATTCTCGTTCACGTACTGTGCTGATAG
Source organism: Diplodus puntazzo (assembly GCA_963678695.2). Classification (NCBI taxonomy): domain Eukaryota; kingdom Metazoa; phylum Chordata; class Actinopteri; order Spariformes; family Sparidae; genus Diplodus; species Diplodus puntazzo. The sequence continues at coordinate 38,417,148 of OZ023155.1, read as the reverse complement.
TGGCGCTGTGTCACTCACTCACTCACTCAGGGCAGAGGAGGTGATTCACGTTCAGTAACCGTACTGTTAAAATTAGCGCTGTGTTGCTAACATCTGTGTAGCATCATGTTAAGTGATTTTACTGCACAGTAAAAGTCACTCACGTTCGCGAACGTGATTCACATTCGCTCTGATTCAGTGACAGCGCTGCACAAGCGTGATTCACGTCCTCAGCAGGTCGTTCACGAACGACTGATTCACTCATGATTTGTGTCGCTGTCGACGTGTTTCTCGTTCACATACTGTGCTGAAAGTGGCGCTGTGTCACTCACTCACTCACTCAGGGCAGAGGAGTTGATTCACGTTCAGTAACCGTACTGCTAAAATTAGCGCTGTGTTGCTAACATCCGTGTAGCATCATGTCAAGTGATTTTACTGTGCACAGAGGACACTTTCACCGTGTAATCATTTTAGTGCATGTATACCACTCAAAGCAGCGCTGCGTCTCCCGCGAATGATTGTGTACTATAGTTCGTGAACGCACCGTCCCTCAGTAAGTGAACGTGAACCTCAGGGCTGAATCGTGAACTGAATGACGGATCGTTTGGCTGTTTATCAGTTCAGGGAGTTGAAGAGCACTGAACAATTTGGTGAACGAATCTTTTGAACGAATCATTTTAATGAACGGATTCTAGAGATTCAGTACAGTAAAAAGAACTGCCGTTCCCATCACTGTGTGTTTGAATTCAGGTCAAGTCTGACTGAAATCAGCACTCACCAGAGTCTCTCTTCTCTCCCCCTCTCCTATCTGTGACAGTAGGTCCCAAACAGTCACTCTAAGCTAATAACATGCTGTACAGGTGATTTACAGACATGTTTAGCATACAGACATGTGAATGGTATCAAGCACTTTACACTACCATTCAATACCACAACAACGTCATGAAAATGTCCGTTAGTTTGGTTCTAACTGACCACTACAGCATTCACAAAGGTAGGAGGAATTGTATTGGACTGCGGTGAATTACAGGGTGTTCTTGTAATTATGTCTCCCTTGTACATTGATGGGGTTTAATTGCAGGTTGTTGTTCTTGCTTGAATGTGATCACATGTTTGACCATGTTAGTATCTATTAGCACCTTGACTTTTTTTCTTAAAAAGAACAGATTGATTATCGGTCATTCTAGGCCAAACTGTTGCTCTTCATTAAGCAGATACAGTTCATAGACTCCTCTGAGCCCCGTCCTGCATGCTGAATTGCTTTACTCTTCAATTGTTGACTGTAATGTTTTCTTCGTCACACAGTGCTCTATTTAATTTAATCAGTGCTCAGCCTGTACATCGGGTTAATTATTATGTGTTGTAGCATTGCCTTTCCCTCTGCTTATCTTTCTCAGTTAGTGCAGGTCACATGGTCTCCTCTATAAAGTTGAACATTTCTCTGTGCGCTGCCTATAGAGCAGTCAGGCACAGCACAGCATCTTTTACTGCAGCAGCCACTCTCTGTTCACCTTGCTTGCACTCATTGACTTTGATGTCGAAAAAAGTTGTGGAAGTCTGAGAGATGCAGAGTTGTGTGAACAAGTTCCCCCAGCTGACCAGCCGGAGAGGAGACCAAGCTGGAGGAAGTCATTACAAGGCAGATGGTCAGAACATGAAACTAAAGCCATCGTTATTTTCAGCGCTGGGAAAAACGTTGTGCAAACTTTAAAGCAGCTCGCTCGTTCTTCGGCTAAATACTGAAACAACAACCATTGGAAAACCTTAAAAATAAAATAGATTTTGCTGGAGTTGACGAGTTCTTGGTGAGACTTGTGCCTATGTGGGACATGCTGGGCCAGGGGGAGCGAGCTGCACTATCAATCATCATGAACATAAAACCAAACACTCACCCTCAGGTGAATCCCTGTGGCCCATCAGATCCTGAAAACACAGCAGTCAGAAAACACATCTTCACCCAGGTCTGACTGTGAGCGTGGCAAGGGACTTCTAAACAGAATTTGCATATAAATGAAGCTGGGAATTAGTACCAGTTTGTTCTTGAATGTAAGCATTACCTCTTTGAGTAATTGAATGTTGATGGCATGTCTTCATGGGGTTTCTATATTTACGGGTGGTGCACGCGGTGCTGTGCATGATATTACAGTCAATCTGCATAAGGGATATTTTTGTCTTTGTGCTTTGATGCCATTCAGTTATTATTCCATCTGCATTTATTTAATCATTTACTTATCTCTAGATTTGTATCATTTGCAAGTGCATAGATTGTCAAGCGGCTGTCATTCTCCACAAGCAAAATCAAAGGCAGCATCAACACATGAAGTTTGACCCACTCAGAGGGACGTTATGGTGCATTCAAGTGCACCTCATAAAAAATGTACATGACAGATGTCAGGGCATGAATGTCTAATAGCATAGCTGTCAGTGCTGGAAAATAAGTGTAAAACAAAAATTGAATGGAATCGTGGATTTGGAGAATCGTGACACCCCTAATAGATAAAGTGGGCAACAGGAGGCGCAGTGGATGCTGTCACTTATAAACTTATTGACCATGCTTTAAGTAATAAGATAAAACATTCAGGGCAAGTGCTCTGATAAGTAGGGTTTAGCAGTATACTGCTATCAATACCTACAACTTCCAGATTTTTGGAAATAATAACTTGCGAAGGAAGCACTTTATGATGATGGATCTGCAGCATTGTATTCCATTAGCTCACATTTTGGCAACAGTGTTGCTCCTTTAAAACTCAAAGGAAAACTATTTCACCATCTACTGACTATATAAAGGATACATACAGTATGTATGTATTTTTGATATATGCTAAGCTGCCACCACTATGAAGTGAATATGTTAAAAACAACACACAATAGTAGGAACTTTTTATTAGAAATCTTAAATATTCGAACTGGAATGACCTGTTTGATTCAAGATTTACAGTCTGTAAGAGCAGCAGGCCATTTGAAGTAGTTTGCTAGTGATCCAGCTGTGGTTGCTTTTAAAATTCACTATGAGAGTCTCCCATTGCATGCCCAGTTGACCTGTCACACAAACTCAGCTAATAAATAAGAAATGGAGAGCACTAGGGAGCACAGGGTTGGGTTTTTGTGTCCTTGCCAAAGTTGAGAACTAACCTGCAGCCTTGTGAGAGGCAGTGTGTTGAAAGTTGTAGGTCAGATTTACCTTATATGCATGCTTTGTAAAGACCAACTGTCTTAAGGCTGCTTTAAACTTAAAGCAGCATTATGTAGAATGTGGCATTTTGTGGGATATGGCGCGCTTTCTACAGTTTCTGAGTGCAACACTACTGTTGTAAATACAAATCCAAGATCTATAACAACCTGTCAGACGTACTGTAGGTTCTAAATCCATAAAATAAAATCCATTAATAAAAGCTTTCTCTTCAGATTAAAGGGGATCCCTCGAAACTACACAGTGCACCTTTAAGGTAAAAAGTTGCATAATGTTGCTTTAAATATAGGTACAGCGTCGCAACCACAACAACTGTGATTGGTCCAGCATTGTACAGGAAGAAACCCCAAACTTTGGCATAGGAACTGCCAACTAACATCTTTGTTGGTGTAATGGCAGAGCGACATAAGCATATAAGTAAATGTTCACAACAGCGAAGGCCACTTGCAAAGTCTTTGTACATACGTAGGACTCACCTGCTAGCTGCCATCCAGCTGAAGCACCAAACATGTGACTTACAGAAAAACAGCGCAATATGGCAATGTAGGATAAAACTAACGTCAATATGAAAAATGATAAATCAACGTTTTAAAATATTTTGGATATACAGTATCCACTCATTATACAAATTGACAGGAGGAATCTAATGTGATTGAATCGGATAATTATAAATCACAAAGTAGGTAAATGATGACAGGTGGACGATAATGGCCCAAAAGTGAATCAGTTAGATATGTCATGGTTTGAGTTTTGGGTTTAGCTGTAAGTTCTCTCCTTTTTAAAGTTTCTTAAGTCTCTTACTCTTCATCAGTTTGTTTCCCCTGTGTTGGTCCTGTATTCTCTGTCCTCCGGTCCTGTTCTACTTCTCCTGTTCCCAGAACTTAATTAGTTTGTACTTTATTTAGTTTTATCTGTTTGTTTTTTTTTGTTCTTCTTAATTCTTGAATTTTCCCACGCCTGCTTCCTCTGTTTTTCTTTCCTTTTATAACTTTAGTTTTGGATTTGGGGATTTTTCAGACTTTGGTTTGTCACTTTATTTTAACAAAACTCACTTTTTTATTATTTATCCGGACCGCCTCCCGAGTGTCTTGCATTTGGCTCCTCACGTAAAAATCTTCAGAATATAATAAAATAAATTGAACTCATAATTGAATAAAAATAAGATATGCTATACAAACTATGAATTCCCTGAACGAGTGAGACTTCTAACTGAGTTTAATGAATTCCTACTTGTTGCTTGATTGTTTCTCAACATTTTCATTAGTGTAATTGTCTCATTATTTACAAAATATAAATGTTTCAAAACATGTCAGAAACCATGTCGAAGCACGCGTGTGTGTGACCCGGTGCTGCTTCTCCTCAGTGTGGTGTCTCCATCGAATGTCACATGATGATTTCTCAACATGTCCATCAGCTGAGGCAGGAGGATCTGAATGGGATTACACAGTCGACTGTGGTTTCACTGGACAGATCCCAGTTGTGTGAATAGATATGGTCCGCATTCAAATTTCACTCTAGAAGCAATGATAATAATGATTTTAAAAATCCAAGATCGAATCAACTCTCTTCTGTACAGCGTGTGTGTGGTCCATGAGAGCAGTGATTGATTTTTCCCTCCGACTGCAGGAAACTAATGAAATATGTGATGTCTTACAAATGCTTCCATTATGTGAGACATCACCCTTTTCTCCATTTCCCAGGTGTCAGTAAGTGGTTTACAGGCCTGTGGGAGCCATCTACGGCTCTCATTAGAAACCCAGTTGTGACCCTGTCTTAAACATGTCATCTTGAACCATGCATTACTTAAAGGCTTCATTGATTGCCAGCAGAATCACTAGGCCTCTGACAGCCAGCAGGGCTGATGAATCCAGAGGGCCCTGGACATCCGCAGACTCCACCAGCCTCCCGCTGTTCAATTCCCTCCACATCACCACACCAGTCAATACCTCTCTCCATCGATAGGGCGCTGTGGAGAGAGGAATGGGTTTTCACCACTTCAGCTACCTGCTGGTACTGACAGCTGTCAGCATCTTCAGAGAAAAAAATCAAAACTACAAAATAATAATTGCAGACTTAGCCGTAAACAACAGACATCAGGCCCACAAAGACGTCACAGATCCATGTTACCCATTACCCTGGGGTGTACCTACTGTGCTCGCTGCTGATTGGAGGAGGACAGTGATTGAATCAACGATTGATCATCACCGATCGTGAGCAGACTAACAAAGGAGTGCACCTCTTAACAAGATGAGCAACTGTTTACTCGCCTTCAACTGGCTCAATCCATTAGGTTGGACGTTACTGAGCTGTCTTCGCCTCCAAACAATCAGCACACAACCTTTTCTCGAAAAATTTCCCGATTTTTTTTTTCCCCCGCCTTGGGAAGAGAGGTTGTGCGATTGCAGCCTTGTGCCTCCCTTTAAATCCACCCGGGCTCTGAGGTGCATCTATTAAATTAAAAAAACCTTGACTTTGGTTTGAGAGGAGCACACTGGGTCTTGGTGTACACACAGAGAGCAACTGATTGAAGGAGAATGCCACTGATGGAAAATGTGGCAACTGCTGAAGGAAGAAAGCAGTAGATAAAATGGGTGAGATGAATATCCCATCAGCCCCAGGCATGGGATTTAATTTTCCTCTATGAGCATTTCTACTTCAGCTTGGGAAATTGATCATTTATATTCCCATACCAGGTGGAAATGTTGAAGGGCTCGTGTGCACAGCGGTGTGTTTGAGCGCGCGCGTGTGTGTGTGTGTGTGTGTGTGTGTGTGTGTGTGTGTGTGTGTGTGTGTGTGTGTGAAATCCGACGTGTAATGTGGCTGAGGGAGAGGCGGGGAGTGTGTGAGAGAGGAGAGAGAATACATGAGAGCGTAACTAACCACACCGAGCCCAGAACAACGATTCACGGCGGCGATACAGTTGTTACTCAGTTAAATGATTCAGCAGTAACAGGATAAAACGAAAAACAAAACAAATATCAAACTGACAGTCGGCATCGCGGTCGGGGGGAAAAAAACCCAACAGAAACTGACAGGTAGATTAACGCTTTCCCAGCGGCTGTTTAGCTCCAAAGAATAACATGATCACATTAATCGTGGCTCGTGATTGATAGCCACTCTCGTGGTTGACGCCTCTATCGTGCATCACACGCTGCATGGTATACACACACGTACGGCCCCTCCAGCCACAGTGCATGCTCCATCACCGCCTCACCTCGCTCTTCATCTGTCCTGCCTTTCTCTAAGACATAATGCAGCTTTTATGTACATGTGTGCAGATACACACATGGGTGACACGTGTTCAATCATGTCCTTGTCAGCTTGTTACTCATGAACAGACATCAGCTCTTGCCGGGCTCCGTGCACGGCACGGTTGAAAACAATCCCTTCAGCCACTCACGGTGACGCTAAGATCACTTGACAACAACACACAAACACTCCCACGAGGCACAACATGAAAAACATATTTGCATTGACTCGACTTCTCAGCTGTAATACCTTTGAAAGCTTTAGGGCCCTGCTGGGAGGCGGAAGTGCTCAGTGTAGGTTTGAGATAATGACCTTGTTTATGCTGCGGTTTAAAACAATCTCACTGCAGTGGTTGGGAAAATAATTTCCATTTTGAACCTTGCAAACAGGGTGTTAAAATATTTGTCACCACACTTGAAAAACTTGTGATGCATGTGGCCTTTTGTTCTGATATTAAAGTGGTAGCACAGCAAATGTGAAAGTATTCAGGGGGATTAGGAGCAGAAATTGAATATACATTCTCTAGTATTAAATCGCCTGAGACTGAAGATTGTTCTGTTTTTGTTACTTTACAGTGATCCTTCAGAGGCACTGTGTCAACTATAGTGATGCGTTGGTCGACCCGCCAGCTGACCCCTGGCTTGGGCAGGTTTGGGTAGCTTACGAGAAAATAATCGTGTGTGGCAGTGAGTGACAAATCGGCATCACCTGCAGAGCGGCTTCTATAGCCCCATTCACCTGATCACCTGATCTGCTACCGGAGGTAGTAACAGAGCCACAACAGAGGCAAGACGACATCCGTGTAAATGGAAAAGCCGGCAGTGGGGGACAGGGGTGTGTCGGCATGATGGTGTTCACAGTCTGACAGCTAAACAGATCCTTCACTCGTCAAAATAAAGAGAAATGATCCACTCTCCAGCCCATGAAGCAATGAAACACGACCAAACAACAGTAATATGGTAGCAGGCCGTGTCTTCAGCATCTTATATGAGGGAGGAGTGTCTGTCATCCTGTCTGTCATCCTGTCTGTCATCCTGTCTGTCATCCTGTTTGTCATCCTGTCTGTCCTACTAACTCTTTGTCACATTTCTGCCCAAAAAACATTGTCTGTCGCCGGGAGCAGAGCCAGGCAGCTCCTGCAGTTGAATGGCGGTGATTAGGTGACATGATTCAGAGCAAAAAACTTTAACTCACATGTCTCTGTCTGCTTCCACAATCGTGGTTTTGTACTTAATGTCTCTGACAACATGTATAGAAAGAAATCACAGTGACGATGAGCCCTGCCGACTCCAGTGAACTTTACTCGGAAAGAAACAGCATCTCTCCTCGCGAGTGTGAGTCAGACAGATGATAGCAATCATGTAATTATGTAATTTAGAGCAAACAACTTAACTTTGTCACTCTCACGATGCATGGTGGGTCAGGATCTCATCACATCACATTATAACAGCACCCATATGATTATAAACAGCTGGAACATTTTTTATATTAACAGGTGGAGACACACACACACAGAACCCAACATCGTGTTGTGTACCATCACGCCTCTTTTGGTTCTGAGTACACCAACACAGAAGTGTTTTGCAACAGTTCATCATGACGATGGGAAGAATGTGTTGTGCTTTTTTGGGTGAGAAAGACAAAAAGAAAGTTCAGAAAGTTCCTTGTTCAAAACTTTAAGCTTGAAATGTTCAAACTTATTTCATTGCCATTCATCAATAATCATCATCATTTGAAACACAAATTTTTCAGTTACTTTCTTTATTTAGCCTTGATCTTGAAGAAGAAAACGAGAAAAGAGAGAAGCCCACAGTTGCAACCTGTGTCTTATCCTGAGTACGAACACTTTTGGAGATATAATACATATTATTGTTTTGCAGGTCGGGCTTGGTACAGGTCGCTGATAGGTGCATATTTTTACAGCTTTGGCATAATGGGTCGGCTCTCATACCGGGCTGAGTGGGTGCGTGTATGAAACAACCTTGATCCACGTGTAACTGGTGTCCACCGTGCCGCACTGCCATGTTTATAGCCCAAACTTCCAAACTCGGCTCTAGAGAGGGCCTTTCATGGAGGGTGAGATGAGGGGCGGTTAGTTGGGTGCAATTTCCATTCCAAACACAGTGTTTCCCACACAGAATTTTGACAGTAGAATAGCATAATAAATAGAACCATCTGCCCTCACTTTACAACGCTTGTCCTCTTGCTCATGCTCTGCAGAGAGACACACAGAAAGAGAGAGCGAGATGTTCTCTGGTATTACATCCCATCAGTAAACACACTGACTGTGATGCAGCCTTTCCTATTCAAGCTTCATGCTCCGTATAAGCTTGCAAGTGCACCTGGTTGGTGCCGTGTCATTTGGTACCGCGCTCGTTTCAACTGTTTCGAATTAACAACATGCGGCTCACTTCCTGTGTTGAATCTGGAGAACGTGAAAAAATCCCAAACACGACTAAACGAAGAGTGCTGCTGATGAAGATGGTCAATAGAGCAGACACATCCTGGGAGAGAGGGACAGAAAGGTGAGGCAAGCCAGTGTGTGTGCATTCAGATCGACACTCTGCAGGCAAACTTTAAAGTGATTCTGAAAACAAGACGAAAGTGTAGAAAACAAACATTTGGATGCTCAGTTAGAAAACAGTTGAACATTAACCTACAAAGGCTTTCAGCACACAATATCCAATATATGATAGCTAAAGTGTAATGTATAGTGTGTGAAAAGGCTGAAATTATACTATTTAGTATGCATATGCAGATATATGTTATGAACATGAATATGTGTGCAGATATGCAGACAGTGTAGCAATAAAGCATATCGCATATACAGACATACTGTCTGCTCACATTATAGAAAATCTAACTGCTACTCATCTGTGCCGTATGTGTGTATGGACATTAAGCTAGCTTTAACTGTTACTGTGCTAATTAAAACATATTACTGGAAGCAGACAGTATTAGTTCAGAGGAAATGTCCCCTTGAACAGCAGTGGGCCCGAGATGAGAATCACCTCTGAAGTGAGTTTGGAGGAAAAAGATTAGAAAACATCTCTTTTTTTGTAAGAAGCATAATTTGTCTCTGCATCCTCTGATTCCGATTCAAGTGATGCCCTTGGTGGTGGCTCCCATGAGAGAGGCTCCCTGGGAGCCGGGCTAATCAGATCGCTTCGTTCTAAATTAGACCTCCAGGGAATAAAATGCCCAAACAAACTGAAACATTGAGCGTGTTTCTCCCAACAAGGAGCGACGAGGAAGATTCCCCCCTAAAGTGCCTCTGCGATTGGACTACCTCATCTCAGGCTCGGCTCTCTTATCTTGTCCTGGAAATGTTTTTGGTACATGTCTGTCCCCCTGTAACCCACTTCTTTTTTCTGACTCTTTAAAACACAGTCGTGTCTTGTCAGGCACAAACAAAGCCTGCTCCCACAGCTCCGGAGGTCCAGCAACAACAACAGACTCTCCAATCAGCTGTCTGTCATTCTGCTGCCGATACGACCGAGTAGTCAGCATTCAGCACTGCCACTGAGCCAGCAGCACTGCTATCTAACCATCCTCACTCAGGCAAAAAGGTGTAATTAGCTGCTACAAATTGCAAGATCCTGTCTCTAATTATGTATGAATTTTTGCCCCCAAAAAGGGCTTACATATTAAAGAGGAAACTTGCCGTTGTAATGCATGTATTAATGATGTCCAAAAGTTACTTGTTAGGATTTATGCAGAACTTTGCTAAGTATCTTTGCTATGCTAATCACAAGGGATTCTGGACAACATGCAATTTGAATGAGATGTACTAATGAGAGTGAGGTGGGCCTCTGCAATGCTAAGGACCTTCAAAGACAGAATAAACTAGCAAGCTCGTGAGCGGCGTTACCTAATATACATAAATTATATATGACCTATGGAGCTGAACTAAATCTGTTGATTTTTATAGCTTAATAAATCTGATGTCATTCTTTTGATGTGGAAACGACACTGTTAATAATGTGGTGCAGCTCAGTTTAATCATGTCCGATGTCCGAAGATTTCAAGACTTCCATGTAAAGCTTCATATACTTCAACTACTACTCTGCTGCTAAGAAGTACTAATACTACTTTTTTTTCATTAAAGTGAAATGACAAATATTGCTGGGAACCAAACAACAATATATTGTTATGTTAAATATGTCACTCATCTATTATATAAAATGATGATCCAACTCTGTTTCTTCTACAGTTGCTACTGACCAACTTTTCTAAACTCTTTGTGATTGTATTTCACAAACTTGCTTTAATAGAATACGAGTGTCAAACCATCTTTTTGTTTACCATACAGAAATGTTATCAACTCGTGTGTTAAGATCCATATTATGTCCTGTAAAAACACTGTTCTATGTTTGGAGCCCTTTGCAGTAAACATGATGAATTCACATAATATGACTCATGGTCACTCACAGTGAGCATCGCCTTGACCCTAAACTGTCTCCAACACATGTGACCTGTCAAATGTGCAACAGAGTTTCCCACACATATACTTTCCTTGGGCTAGCATCGTATGACAGGTGCTCTATGTAGTTTTGTGGAAGACATTTTAATCAGATTGTGTTATATACCTTAACAAACTCAATATACAAACTGACCTTAAAGGATGACACAATTTCATACTGTTTTACTTTTTTCATATGTGGCGGACCCTGCCACCTCTCAAGCTTCAAACAGAGTCACAGTATTTTCCTCTAAGAACAGCTTGTTTATTGAGTCATGGAAAAAATGATTATCTCAGAGTTTGTATTATTACCTCATTAATACTGTAAATGTTGCAATTCTGAGTTTGAATTTCTCAAAAACAACAAAGTGCCCTTTAATGTAATCCTACTGTACTGTCAGATTCAAAGTCGGATGTCCACCCCTACTGTAAGAAAATATATTTATTTCTTTTTGTTAACACAGAGCTTACTTGACAAACTAACACTGAGTTACACTATGAGATATTGCCTCATACCAAACATTGAATGTCAAATTGAATCCTTTTTATTTGCCAAGAGCTGTCTCCAGCGGTGGACAGCAATGACGATGCTATCCCTTTCTTGCTTGTGAATGTGGTTACTCGCAGGTAGCAGGTGGTCAGAATAATCCTCCTGGACAGAGCTGCTACTCTATCCTCTCACGTTGGACAAAGGGCCAAATGGAGGCTACACTGACTCACTCAGTGAGTGGTATTCTGCTTAACTGGACAGTCTGAGTCTATCCTTTCAGAATGCTTCCTTCAGTAGATATCAATAGATGTCTGACTTAATGTCAGGACTGTTATATCTTCACCCTGTTCATAATATCAATCCATGTTCGAAGGTCTTTAAAGCGCTTTATGTAGTTTGGGGGAATACATTTTGATCAGAAGAGAAAAATCTTCTTTGGCTGATTGTTTATTCATGTTATTCAGTCAGTTTAGTTTGTTTGGACTTTAAAGAATTTGACATTAAGGTGCAACACAATTTCATGCTATTTTACTTGGCGGACCCTGCCACCTCTTGTAGCTTCAAAACAGCTTGTTTATTCACTCTTGTCTGTTTGGGTCTATTACCAAAACTGTATCTGTGTGATGTTTGGTGCTGGGCAGGAAGCACAGAGTGGGTTCATCAGAACGTCATCAGTGAGAAGACTTCACCAAACCTGATCCACAAAGCTGACAGCGTACACTCATGAGAGTCGTCTTTGGAACTGTCTTTTTTTTCTTGAGACACAAGCAAACTGTTTTGTCTGTTGGTATGAGGACGTGTGCAGGAAAAATCCCAGCAAACCTTTGACAAGACAAGCTGCTTCAAGGATCAAAAAGGGCGACACTCTCTTTAACCGCGAGGTATTCCTGCTGCCACATTGGCACAGGACCTCCTAGATCTACAGCCACCAACTGCTGAGTATCCATGTATAACAGAGGTCAGGACAATGCCTCGGAGGTTACAGGCTTAAACATTCGGGAAATTGGCCTTGCTGCTCCATGCATAATTTACATCAGGGCCGGTGTGAGGACAGATATAGTGAGGAAGATGAAAACGTCCAGCAGCTCTTACATAGCCTGCCTCCCAAAAGAAAAAAAAAAAAACATAATCTCAAAGCTAACAGTGGTTGTCAGAGACGGCTTGAGCACCTTGATCTTCATAATACTTGCCTTTTTTTTTTTTTTTTCAGAATAAGTGGCTACGATGCTGGTTCCCCCGAGTGTTCGAAGGAAACCAGGTTTGATATGATAATTCTGCAGCTCGGCTCTCCACTCTGCCATATGCCCGACCTCTCTGTGGGGAGAGGAATGCAGCTGGCTCTTCTCACTATTAATCAGCCTGATGGGGGAGGGGGAGGGGGAGGGGAGGGTGGTGGTTGTGGCGGCGCCGGTGGTGTTGCGATGGGGAGGTACTAGCTGCAGCCGGATGCTGGCCAACATTTCATTACACACACACACACACACACACACACACACACACACACACAACCAGCTTCTACATGTGTGAAAACGGCTGCTTCAGCATTCTCCCGTTCTCCTCTCTCACCTTCTTCCCCGTCCCTCCTTTGTTCCTTTCCTCCTTGTCTCCTCACATTCCCACCTCGCTCATCTTTACTCATCTCCTTTCTTTTTCCATTTAAAAGCCTCCAACATCCATCACCCCTCAGCCCAAATACACTCGGCACCGAGAGCAGCGGTGAGGAGGGCCCAGCAGGGCGAATCTTCGGAGTGGACAAAATATGAGGATATCAGGAGCAGCTAGTGTCTCCATCAATCAGGCTGCTCAGGTGAATCCAGGTGAAAGCTCAGATCCCTGATTGATTTACCTGTTAAATCCACTTCAGTCATGAAGGAGAGATGGAGATGAAGCGGGACTAGACAGACTGAAGAGAGCGGTATAAACCTCGAGGAAACTGAGATATGGATCTTGCAGAGATGACTCACACATAGAATCAGGCGCTAAAAACAAAATCAGTAACTTCAGAGGAACTTCAAATGGCACAAAGTAAATCAATGTTTAAAAAAGGCGGAATTACCCCCAAACAATGTCACTTTCATTCATTTCCCGGCTCATTTGAACATGAATTTATTCGAGCAGGGCTGATGTCTAATAGGAGACGCAGTCAAACAAGATTTACTGATTCTTCTTCGGCTGAATCTGAGCTTCAGAGTCTGATCTGCACTGATTAGTGAAGGAAATAGCAGAGTTATGCTGAAATCTCAACATCCCTAAATCCTAAAGGAGCTCTAAGTTGCCTACAGCCAGTCATGCATGCTGCCCTGCAGTCATATTCACATATTTCTGTTTATACCTCAACTGCACATTGAATTATTGAACGTGTTAGCTCCTCCTAAGGTACACTGGTTTTCTTTACTATAGAGATGTATGATGATGAGCTACCACTCTCTCAGGTGGCACAGGGACTTCAGGCAGCCATGCTGGAGATCAACACCTTACACACAAGCAGCTACTAACGCATTCAAGTCATATTTTACAGAGCATAATTACATAAGCTGAGTGGGAGAAAACTTTCATCCTAGTTGCGATTCTGAGGAGACAGAGGATATTTTCACATCCAGACATTTACTGGTGTGAAGAGTAGCTGTGGACAGCACGTCGAAATCCAAGTAGTGCTCCCGTATCTCACTGTGTATAGTTACCTGAGCTGCCACATGATGCAGTGTGAGGTAACATGGAAAACATGTGATCCACTGCGTCATATACAGCACGTGGAAGTTTGGGTAACACAAGTCTTACAGGAAATGTAGGTACTGAGACGTTTTTGTCTGTACCCACACCACAAGTGTATGTCTGTATGCAAGATTTTACATGAAATCAGATACAGTTAACAGGTTTGCATGGGGCGTACAGGGTTTGTACGTGGTAATAAAGGTGCTATTTGTAAGAAAAGTTCATTTTTGAGTCTCATTCACAGCCTGTCTCATACTGAATACAGGGATGCTGTCCGACCCGACCTACAATCCCACAGCATCAGTGTTTGACGAGTAGGGGATGAGACGCAAAAATAGGACAAATAGGACTTTAAGTCCCCTTGAAATGGAGGGTGGTCATCTCCTGTAACAATGATCTGGTAGGGAGCGACTTATCAGGCTCATCAGGGGAGATGCAGCACACCTGTACTGCCTGGCTCACCTGTTTTTAAGCTAGCGACAGACCCTGTCCCGGTTCTCTCTCCTTCACCATGCCAGACAACATGGAAATTCCAGCTCTCCACATGTATATTATTTGATGATTCTTACTTTTACATTGTCAAACTGGCCACAGCTGGTCTTAGAGTTTGAGAGGCTGTAGTACTAGCTTGGTGCCAAGCACAGGTAGCCACTGTTAGCGGTTAGTTAGCAACATGTTGTGTCATTTTTTCATCAGGAAACTGTTGATCACCGAGGGCTCAGGCAGAAAACATTTTATCCACAAGTTCACCCAAATCAGTGTTATAAATTATAAATGTGTTTTTGTAATCACTGAGGCCTGTTTAATCATATTTTTTTTTTATGTTTAACATGCATAGGCTTCACATAGGAATTTACATGGGTTTCATGATTAATCCCAAAGGTTTCACACAGGTGGATGGTTTCAGGTTAATTTACTTGGGATTCACATATGATCACTGGAAGAAAGCATGTTCCGCTTATTTCACACAGGATTTTAAGATGTTTTCACATGTTAAATTTCACAAGTGCAAAATCAAGTGCACCAAATGAAATACCATTTTTTTCATTACAACTTAAGCTCAACAATATTAGTGGAAGTTAAAATGTTGAGGATGCCCATGAATGTCAACCTTTTGTTGCAATGACAGAATGACCTCTGTCATTGACTCTGGTATAAAACCTGATGATTGTGCTCTCCCAGCATGGTTTGACGGTGTTTCACGATGCTTGTTGTGATGTCACAGAATGCTTTGGTCAGGTGACTGTGGAGGAACGTGTGTGTTTTGACCCTACTGGATGTGTTACGATATATGGTACAAAATACTGCACTTCTGATGAACACCACTTTCTAGGACGTCATTTTTAATATCACTTTAAATTATTCATATAACTGCGTTCTGTTTTATTAAATTCTACGGTGGACCCGACATTATCTCACTAATAATGTATCATATCGTGTAATAAGATATGTTCAGATGAGTGCCTGTACAGTATTACACAGCGTGTGATGGAGACTGTCTGTTCTGCCTGTTCAGATTTGTCTGCCAGTCAGAGGTGCTGCTGCAGACTTGGCAGAATATTCATAAAACACCCACATCAGGATCACCACACCCTGTCACCGGAGTCTTTTATCCACACTGTAGGCATCAATGGCAACACAACACCACCTCAGCTGCGAGGAGAGCACCACGTGTCTGAATGTATCAGTAACACAATATTATCGGCCACAAATCCTACAGAGTTTCTTCGTTACTGCAAACTCTCACAGACGCAGAAAAAAAATGCACAAAAATGATATTTAACTTTCAACGATGGCTGGTTCAACTCTGCGGTAATGAATTGTTTACTTTACTCCAAACAAATAACTAAGTTTAAGCTGTCATCCAGCCTTAGATATCCATCATTCTATGTTTCATTCTGGCAAACCTGCCAATAACTGCAACAAATTAGAGGAGCACATGACAAGACTGGCAGCGAAAGCCTCTCTGCTTCAATATTTCTGTGCACCAAATGTTTCTCTCCATTTCTACAGCACTTGATCCCTTGTAGACTGCAGCACAGAGGGGACAACGAACCCTTAGAAAAATAGTGCCAGCTGGCTCTTATTCAAAATGGGACACAGATATACGCCAGGTGTAGACTACAACTTATGTAACTCATTCATTTATCTTGAACTAAATTCATTAGAATATTATGCAGTTTTGAAGAATTTAAAAGACTGCCAAGTCCACCAAAGCAGCAGAGCAAAAGGTCAGTCAGCTGTAGGAAAACTACAATGCCAGCAGATGCATAGCCCACTGCATTATATTAAATCTGACTGTAAGAGATAAAACCTGCTATTGCCACAAGAGGTTTTTTTTCTGGACACATTTCCATCAAGGGAAGCCAGAAGATCTCACCAGCGACACGCTTTCCTTGAAAAGTTTGGCCCTAAGCTATTGCAGCCATGGCTGGAGGAAAGGAAAGAGCTACAACGACTTCCAAAAACTGATGAATGCCTTATAAGTCCTTCGTTTTCTGCAGAAACAGAGATGCTTTAGGTGAGGAAGGGGGCATTCACTCAATGGAGAGCGCTGGTGTTTTGTCAAGTTCTGTTTCCCTGCCGATACGTGTTTCCCCTCACCAGCAGGACACGAGGCAGCTCAGAACTGGAATCCTTTCTACTAAATCAGTGAATAACAAAACCTGCCTTGAGGTAAAGAGATTCTTCGTTACCGTAAAACTCTCAAAGACACAGAAAAAAATGCACAAAAATACATATTTAGAAAGATCGCAAAAAACGAGCCATAGTGACCTAGCGTTAGCATGTGTCTAGCTCACGTGATCATCAGTTATCTGTCTATCTAAAGGATTAAAAATGTTAAAAGACTAAAAAAAAAATTAACTGTAAGTATTAACAATGTTTACAAAGCAAGTTGTGAAAAGTTTTAACTGAGATAGGAATGAAAAGAGCTGCGATACCTATAGAAGCGTACCGTAGCGTTGGCACCATAAGCAGGAGGAACTGCAGTTTGTAAATCGTGCATATACGTCACAGTAATTTTGCAATCTGCGATGCAAAATCACAACCAGGATGCTGAGAGGGAAAAGTTTTGTCTGCCTCTGAGACTTGTTCGGCTGTTACCACAGTCTGAGTGATTCGATGTAAATGTGTCTTAATTATCATCGAATAATGCGCGAAGCGTCCCAAGTGGAACATGGTGCCTCTCTGCCAACATGCTGTGAATGCTCTTGTAGTTTTCTTACGTGTCGTGTGGTACTGGGAAGTGCCCATGTTGACACCTGCTGGTCTATTAGCAACTATCTCTATTTATAGGCAGAGACCGCATTGCTATTGATGATATTTCTGTTTCATGCCGTTCCCATCATGCCATGAACGCCGGTTTATCATGTCGCCAGCCTGATAGTGTGCTGCACATTTAAGCTCGTCTCACATTCTCAGTGTTGTCATTTGTCACCAGCTCGTCCTGTTAAGTCTGAGTCTCTGTAGGCAGGCAATACTCCAGAGGCCGCCCATGAACACGCAGGGTATCTGTAAAGCAGCTGTGCATCCTCCATATAGATGAGAGAGAAATGTAGAACAACGGGGAAAGCCTCTCAGCGCAGCGTACGAGAAGCTCGCTTTCAAAATGATCGAAATTTTACAGAAAATTACATTTCAAGTCGCTTGCTGTTCTTTCTGTTTGGTTTAATTCGTCTCCCTTGCAGCCACACGAGGCTCATGGCTCACTGCTTTGGACTCAGCCTGCTTCAGTCTTTAGCTGGCAGCATCGAAACATCAGAATGGATTCAGCTTATTCCTCAGTTCATATTGTTCAGAGTCTGACAGATACAGGACAGAGGGACAGTGCTGTTGGATGTGTTCCACGGGCTTTTAGACGAGCTCCCCTGTGTTTTACTATTAGAAATATTTGCTTTGGGAAGGTGGCTTTTAACAGGCGGACACAGCGTCAGCCTCGGGGTACAGGATGATGACAAACAGATGGTCTGCTCTGATTTGTGCATTGCTGGTTGGTATGGAGATACCGCAGCTTTAATGGCTTGTGATAGGTGTGCTAGATAGAAGGAGATAGGAACACAGCGATAATGTTTGCTGTATGCTGTCTAATGTGTTCCGTACAAATCTTTTAACATATTTCTTATGGTAGTGTATTTTCATTTTTACATTTATTTAACCAAGGTTTGATTAAAGGACCAGAAAACATACTCTGTCAATTATGAATTATGGACATATATCATATTTCCCGTCACTCTTCAGCTGCACAAATGAAGCCCTGAAAAGGCCAGTACTTGTCTTAAGGTGTGTTCATGTAGTTTGTGTCTATTTGCCCTACAGTATTGACCGTAGTAGCTGTAAGCTAACAAGGAATGCTGACCGTGTGACAGAGGATACCTGTTCTTTACCTCCGATTGACAGCTCAGCCTCTGACTGATGTCAGAATTCGCCTCCTTCAGTCTGAACTATGTCTCGCCTCCTCAGTTTGGCTGAATAAGCATGGGACTGTCCTTGCTCGTGTCTTTTCAGTGACTTTGCATGCAATTGCCATAAACTTTTTATCGTGTTCTGTCTGAACATCTTTACACATTTTCCCTGGCAGGCAGGTACCCACTGTAGCCTATAAATGTGTACTTTATACTGGGCTCTGTCCATCCAGTATTGAAGTGTTAGTGTTGTTCCTTGAACGTCATAATTGATGTTGCTCCAGGATCATTATCTCAAATTACGAGAAACCATCAAAAGGCTTCATTGGTTGTGTAGAAGAAACGTAGCCTGGACACTGGGGTTCGTTACCTTATGGAACATAATATTATACCACTCCTTTTGTATTAGAAGTTACATTACTCTAAGTTCAGTGACTGTTTTCTTTTTTTTTCAGTATTCAGTCGCTGTTTTGTTTGGTTTAGGTGCCAAAAATACCTGGTTAGGTTTTGGAAAACTTGGTTTGAGCGAAATGAATTACCATGTTCCAGGAACAACATTCACATAGAGCTACTGGGCCCTGCTTTGTCTTTTCTTCTTTCTTTTTTTACCTTAGAGTCAAAACATGTTGTACCATGGTTGTGTTCGCTCTTCCAGCAGATTTTAAACAGCTCACTTGTATTTGAAGCCAAATCACCTCCATGAATGTCATCTCCCAAAGGTGGCACGTGACTGCAAAAGAATCCAAGTGAAGCACATTTCCAGGCATCCGGACACGGTTAGGATTCCTCTCAGGGAATGAGATATGAAATATTAACCTTGTTTTCCGTCCTAATTGGCTGAAGCTTCTAAGAAGGTGAAAGGTGAGGTTGGGAAAGCACTTTGAACACGGCGAGAAAGAAAATAGGCAGCGACATTCCTCATCAGCTCAGAGGTTGTGCTTAAGGTAGGACGCCTCGTCTGTGAATACGAGAGGTCGTGTTTAATGAAATTCTGTTTTCTGTAGCAGCTCCCGCTCTTCATTCATTAGGCTGCTGCAGATATTTCAGGAGCACTTGCTTCCTGTACCTCTTGTGTCTGGGCACAGGATTACTTACCTATGGAAATGTACTTCAAGAACACAGCAATAATATACAGGATAATATTCTGGGTAAGGAGACTCAGCAGGCTGCACAATTCAAGTTATTGCTTCTTTTTTTAACTCTGCTGTGCTTCAGATTAGATCTGGTTTCATGATATTCATTGAGAATCAAAGTTTTGATTTCTTTCAGAGGCTTAAATTAGGCTTAAATATTTATTCATAAGTCAAACAGTTCATGAACACAACCACACCTGTCACTGCTCAGCTTTTTCTGTGTTGCAGTGGACACACAACGCCCGCTAACACTCGCTTCATTATTCTTCTTCCTTCCTCCACATCCACATTTAATTTTTTGCACTGCTCTGCTTTGTGCTGACTTAAAATGTCTTTTGGCTTCTTTAGCCCATTCTACCATTATTTGTCGTCTTCATTTTTATTTCATTCTTGGAGTCTTATCATCGTCTGAGGGTTTATTTCTATCTAGCTGAGAAGTTTGCATTTCTTCACTTCTTCTCTCCTAAGGTTTTCTATCATTTTGAAAAAAAAGAGAAGAAAATGAAGACTAAGACTAAAAGTTAAAAGAAAACAGCACCTTTTTTACAGTACAGACAGAACTCTATTGTCTGACAGCAAACACCTTGACTTTAGAGACAATATAGTTAAAGGAGATGTAAGACTTTAGGTAAATATGGGCTCGAAGCCTTACGTTTAATTGAATCCTTCCTCCTTCTTCAGACAAAATCAGGCACCACAGCAGCACCATTTATTTATTGTCCTTCATCGTGAATTATTACAGGGGGGGGAGAAGGGAGCCATTAATTAGACAGGGATGTAAGATGTCTCAATGCCAACCATTTGTCTTGCAAGTGATTACTTAGAGAAAAGCTTTTTCTTTGATATGTGGCTGAAAGCCACAGTATTCTCTGGGAGTTATACAGAACGAAGATAAAGGGAAGGTATCATTCAAAAACACACAGACCCAGGACCAGCACTCGTTTAGCCACAGTGACCACTGACCTGTCAGCAAGGAAAACTCTGAATACGTTTTTCCTTCTTATAATACAGTAAAAAAATGATTTCTCTTCCAGAGTCACATATAAGCATCGAATGAGAATTATCAGTGGCTTCATGTATTCACTGGGATTAATCCTATTGCACTTGTTTTATTCTAGATGAGTAGATATCACATTTTATAATTCAACTGGAGTGCCTGTATTTTAACACAAGGACGACTAAAAATATTTCAAGGGTTGTTTACTTTGGGCAGTTTGGCATCCGTTTGTAACTCTGGGATGACTGCCAGGGTGTAGTGTGATTACAAAGAGTCACGCAAAATCAAAAGAACAACAAGGAAAAAAAAACAACAACCTAAATGCAACACGGGGATGAGCAATCACACACATAGCCATTTTTAAACTGCTCTTTTCTGTTAAGAGGGACACAGAAAATCAGTTTGAAGGGGCTCTGTGGAACTTTTGTGTTGTGCTAGCAGCCACTCATTAGTTTATTTAAGTGGACTCCATTTAAACCAATGTAAGCGACTGTGAAGAGACGCACTGAGACAGGGTTCTCGAGAACTTCATGAAGTCACATCCTTCAGACTGTCACGGAAAATCTGACCAGAGCCGCCCGCAAGGAAATCCACAGTCCAGCAGCTTTAAACAACTTCAACAACAAATCGTCCACAGGCTTGTGTCGGCCACCGACAGAGGCAGCGGAGGTCTCACTGTTCACGTCACGTTACAATCTGCTATCTGCTCACACGTGGCCAGTAAAGAAAGTGATAAACACATGGGAATTGTGACAATTGTTACATAGAGCTTCACAATTAAATGTTGTTAAATCTATCTGACATCAGCCTGTCCTTTCTCCTGAGCAAAACTGGGAGAAGAAAACAAAATACCAACATGTCAACAATAAAAGCCAATTATGGTATTATTGCACTGCAGCTAAACGCTAACAAACAAGTGTCAAGTTGAACACAGTAGGCAGCTGAAGTCTGCCGCAGATTTAACCGACAGCCAAGTCCATTGTGACGTGTGTGGCTTGACATGTTTGCCGCTGATCACAAAGAAGTCGGTCATTTAATCGGACGTGTAAAACACAAACAATACCTGAGATTGTTGTGGTTGATTTGAGTATTCGAGCGTGAGCACACACACATGCACACACTGCGTACGTCTACGAGCTAGTTGGAGTTGCTGAATGCAGCCAGTGATGCAGGCGGTCTTACTGCTCTGTTGTGTTCTGTTCTGTTGTGTGCAGATGTCTGCTCCCTGACACATCAAGCGCTCTCTCAGTCCTTCTCCTGGTCATGGCTATTTGTAACTTTGATGGTGCTGTCGCTAGCTGACTGGTGAAACAGATCAATCTTCCCACCAAATGTTTCCTCACTGGTACATAATTATCCAACAAGAGAAAATAACCAACAAATGTGAATGCTTTGATTATGTGTATGATCTCAGCCATTATTCCCCAGCAGGGCTCTTCACCTCAAACTATGCCTGAGAGTCGGCAACTAAATCTACATATTACGGTTTTATTTCCAACTCTTCACTCAAAAACTGCATCTTTCTCCAAATACCTTGCCGTTGACATTTCTATTGTACGTCTGTGTCTCAGACTTGTGTGCTCATGTGTAAAGCTCTCTGTCTGCCTGAAATTGGCTTTTCAGCAATGATTAGAACACGGGCACGGCTACAGTGCGGGGTTATAAAACATGCTAATCCACTCAGAAACATGGACAAACATCGGTATCGCTTCCTCATACAAGCACAATGTGTGTCGCAGACAATGAGTGGGCTGTATTGTGTGCTAGATATTTAGGATACGAGCCAGTCAGCCAGGTTTCTCCCCGTAAGACGCTGGATGCCTTTGATTCTTCCACTTGATATACAGAAACATAGTCCTTCACTGATAAATTACACTATTATTGCTGCTCCTTGTCCCTCTGTCTGTGTCAGAGACTGTCTCCTCTCAGTCTGTCTCCACCAGAGCTCTTTCTTCTCTGTCCCCATCTCTCTCCGTCTCTCTCTCTTTCTCCCTCTGGTTGCTGTATTGCTATCAGCACCAAGTCAGAAATGTTCCTGTTATTGATGCACACCAATGCACAGCCTCTGACAGGAGCAGACAGCATGAAAAGAGAAGCTGCTGAAATAAATACATATGTAATGAGGGAAAAAGGGCCGCCAAATGGCTTGCCAATTTGTGTTTGTCAAGGGCTGAGCTGGGGTTGCATTGACGTATAGATCTATAACGTATATAATGGAGCTTCTTCTTAAGTCATTTAGAGGGGTCTACACAAGGCATCACACCCACCTGCACAGTCGCTTTGGAGAGGGACTGGATTAGCAAGTGGTCCAGTTCTCTTCATTATAGAAAATTGTTTTTTTCCAAAGGAGACTTCAAGTCATTCAGGCTGTCATCCTGGGAAAATTACATGCCATATCTGCCACCGGCTGTGCAAGGCAAAAGATACAAGCTGGGGCTGCCAAGTTGAACATTTCAACAGCGATTTCTGTTAAGTGCGGAAAAGTAAAGCAGCTGCACTCACTCAACGTTAGTGAACTGGACTGGGATTTTCAGGAAGATTGCAGTACACTTAGGCCTTAAATGTCCAGATATACTGTATGCTTGTTTCTTTATCCAACTAGGTCTTAGTCCCGGCGGGGTATCATCACTCAGAATAAAAAAGGCTGTATGTACCCCTACATTATTTAAAGTTTCATTTATTTCTCACACCCTTACAGGTCGAAGTATAATGTCCACGTACAAGTTAGCTGATCCAGTCAGTCCTAACCAGAAGAACCAGGGGGCTTGCCAGTGACTCCCAACTGTGACGTTATGTACATGAACGGTGGTCTCGGGATTTTATTTTAAATATCTATCCACAACACATCCTCGTACCTAAATAACTAAGTATGCCGATTGCCAACGACTCCAAAAACAGCCTGAAAATTGCAATAGCATACCTACATGTTTATTTTTTCTGATGGAGACTGGCTGATGAAAACAGCTGAAATCTGATAAACAACAGTGTGAGGACACTGCTATCGACTTGTCTATGAGACCCAAGCGGGCTTCATTACAGTACAAGTGTACATAACACAATAATTATTTGGGTAATTAATTACACTTAAAGATGACACCCGCCCCCCGCCACAGTCTGTTCAGTAGCACTATGTGGTATCTGCTGCCGTATCACCAGACTACAGAGCAGTTTCTTTCCTCTGAGACTCAATCCATCTTTCAAGCTGCATCATATGAAACACTTTCTTTATTCCTTTCTTTTTCTGTGATGTAGCTAGAAAGGACTCAAACTCAATTTTCGTTTTTGCAGCCCCGGTGTCTTTAAATGATAAAATAACCGTCTAAGTCAGGACTCCTAAAGTATACCCACAAGTTTTAGTATCCAAACTTAAGTCGGATTTTTACCTTTGTATAAAACCTGAAACAAAGTTGTTTGTTCAGTGTTGCCTTGGGGAGTACAGTACAGGTAAATCAGGTGTCCTCTTCTCTGTCAGAGTTATTGGACATTATATTCTCTTGTATACGCTGTCAGAAGAGAAACATCCTGGAGCAGAGCCTTTTCCGTTTGAGTTGCAGCGAAATGCAAACAAATGAGTAAATGGATGCCATTTAATCAAGAGCCAAGCACATATTTGTGCGCACTTGCTGTATTAACTATTTGAGAGCTTAGCACTGATGCGAGTGATGACTGCATACACACCCAGAGCATCGTTTTTCACATGTTTGTTCCTGCAGTCTGTCAGAGATCAACCGCAGAAAAACCAGAACACTTTGAACAGATGTGATGAACAGCTTTTCCATTTCCACATCAGTTGGGAAGCGGGAAACCGTATAGCCTCTGTAACAGTAAGGAACAAAAGCAAGAAAACTACATTAAAAACAATTCCCTTGTTATCACAGCTACATTAATGGATCTGTCAACAGAGCTGGTCAGTTCACACTGTGTACCTGTAGAAGCCTATTGCACCGTATGCCCCCACATGCCAGGAAGTATGGGATATGGTGTTGCAACCCTGCCAGTGCATTCATTAACAATACCACAGTGCTATATGTTTTTCACTTCCTTCCATTAGTTAACTCATGGAAGAAAAGACGACTGCACATCTGTTTTAAATACTGGCCTCTTCTGCCAGTCAGCCTCAGATACCTGATGGTATTTAAGGGATCACAATTGAAATTTCCTCTTTTCACGTCCGAGTGAAAAGATGTGTCACTCTTCATGTGAGGACGGCTACGATCATGTTTACTGCTGAGTGTCATTCAGCTGTGAAAAACGTTGCGTGACTGCTTTCTTCACACAATCACGGGATTCATTTCATTCATCCTGTGCTATTATGGAGCAGCGGCTATGGTCGTCTGCTTTTAAGCCCTTGTGTTCCAGGCAATTGTAAATGGCGTTTCTTGAATTCATCAAAGCGCAGTCATACAATAAGCGCAAGAAACTACTTGAGGCGAGAATAAATAGCTAAACTCTTTTTCTTTCGATGAATTTATCTTGTGGTTGAAAGCAAAATGTAGCTTTGCAAAAAACACATTGTGAATATTAAAATGGCCACATGTGTAAATGATGAGGCACTTATTCCCACTCACTGCCCACTTTTGTTCATGCATGCACGTATTAGTGTGGACAGCGATACACACATCGAGCCTTGAAACTGAAGAATTCCCATAAGCTTCGTCTGCCACAATAATCAGCAACACATTTCACACAGTGTTCTGTTTTTTTTTCTCCCCTGAATTCATTCAGCGGCGGTGCACTAAGACAGCGAGCAAATTACCAGCACTGCCAGAGGAAATAGGAAATGAACATAAACCTGCAAGTCTGCCCGGTATTCCTCTAAAACAAAAATAACTGTTATTGAAATGAAAACTTTTATTATGATGAATAATCCAAAGAAAAAATGGTTTAAGTGTTTGTGCTAGGGCTACTTTGGTAGCCAGATCACAACAGAAAGTGCTTCCAAAACCAGAAAAGAACGAGTGTGATGTCCGGCGTGCACCTAGCTAGTCTATGCTAGCAAGCATTATTATAGCCAGCTAATTAGCACAACTAGCACATCCAGCAGTGTGAGGGAGCTGGTCCCGGATGCTAGGCTACTATAAAAGAGTTCAAGGTCATGTTAGCAGCTCTATTCTGTTTTTTTATTAGATTTGGAGAAATTTAAACTCCAGCCGGTGGTTTTCTGAGACCATGTCAAGTTCACCAAAAGCCTTTCTCTCGTAATATAAAAAAATTATACTGTTTGAAAATAGTGCCACAGGAAAGTCCTAAAACCTAGAAACACGTCTGCATTTGTAACACTTCTGGTTCCCTTGTCTCAAGAACAATGATTTTTTTTCACTGTAATGTTTTCTTAGATGTCTAAAATGAGGAATGTGGTTAACATAAGCTAAAGAGATATTCATCTTTTGTTCTATGACATAAAATATGTTTAGAAAAAAAAAAGGTGATTGCTAACAAGTGGCTTGAAGAGACTACAGCGGTTGGCGGGAACATTAAACGTCATGTCACCAAACAGGGAGACTCATTTACTATTTAACAAGACAAGTCAGTTTAAAACAGCAATAAGTCCAGGGGCGCCGCCAGGGGGGGAAAGGTTAGGACGATTCCAAGGGCCCGGCACTGACAGGGGGCCCTTTGAGACATGGGCAGCCCACAAAAGGGCCCAACTAGATTTTTTTTCATGGGGCCCAAAATCCCTGGCGGCGCCCCTGAATAAGTCAGATGGGTTTTTCAACCAGCTCATGGCGCTAACATTAGCTCAATGAGCATCCGTTCTGATAAAATCTGCGAGCGATAGTTGTCATTTCAAATGGCTAAATTGATGGCTGTCAGCTAGAAATAAGAGGCTGCTTCTGTCTACCTCCGTCTGTCATCCAGGACGTATTATTTAAAAAAACGCTATATATGAATTATATAATTGCAAACTGGGTGTGTGTTGTGCAAGATGGAAAAGCTTGACAGTCACTGAGTGAGGGGGGCTTAGTGAGGGGTCATTTGAAGTCTGAGTGTGAGATGGTCCCAGGTGGCCTTCCTGTTTCATCAGCCTGATGTCTGTGACAAGACCAGCATTTTGTATTTCTTTATTTATTTTGCATCAGGGAACTGCACATTCTCTCTCAAAGCCTATTTTTGCTCAACCTGTCAATATTCACAGCTGATGGAAAGTGCCTCTCAGAAACGCCTCTCACAGACTTGGTACAAATGAGCTGACGGTGGAGTTGCCAGGACAACAAGCACCACGATCCCTGATTGACGAACCACGACCGCAACTCAAACATCAGGAAGTAGCTGGTGGTGCATACACGCTCAAAACGAATCCGTGCTCCTCCACTAATCTGCCTACAGCTGCCGCACATCTCGAGCATTCGAAATTGCTTGTTGTTCTTGGAGCAAATGGTAATTTCTCAGAGTAAATACAGTGAGCGACAGTGTGTATTTTTAGCTCGTAGATAATCAGTGAATCAGAGATACATTATACAGTTTTACACTGCAGTGGTCCGTCTGGAGACGTGACTGAGCATGGTTTACAAACAGCTTGCACTTTGCTTCAGTGGAGAGCGGATCCAATCCCTGTGGACGGAGAGGAAGAGAAAACATGCACACACCAAGTTCATATTTTAGGCAGTGAAAGAGTGGGCTACCTTACATGATGTGTTTTTTTCTTTTTCGTTAGCTGGAAGGCAAAAAAAATAAATCACTACTCCCCCCTGCTCTCTCTCTGTCTCTCACACACACACACACACTCTCTCTCTCTCTCTCTCTCTCTCTCTCTCTCTCTCTCTCTCTCTCTCTCTGGCTATCTGATTATCTCACTCTTCCTCTCTCCGCCTCTCCTCTTCTCCGTTTCTTCTGACATCACAGGAGCGTTGCAGCTCAAAACCATACAGTAATATTCACTGACTGGATCTCATGCCAGTGCCCTCAACACTCCAAAAAGACCCCTGTCAACACACACACACAGGCAACCACACACGCTTACTATGATGTGTACATCGCTGCCTCCCTTTTACTCCGCCGTTGTCATGCTATCCATCTTGTACAGGGGCCCACACAGTGTATTTGGGGGGAGGGGTGGGGTTGTGGGGGGCATTACAGGAGATCTGGGACCAAAGTGTCTCCACTCATTCCCTCAGCCTGGCAGTAAAGCCGCTTGCCGCTTAGAGTCTCAGTCTTCCTTCCCGCACGTCCTCCTCCTCGTTTATATTTTTCCTCCTCCTATATGTCCCTTTCCAACAAGCTGGTGCATTATGCCAGCGACCTCCTAACTCCACCGCAACACTAATGACAGCAGAGGCCTTTATCTGGCAGGGGAACAGGATCTCATCTCCAGAGCTGCCCCCGGCTACAGTACACAGAGACATACATTAAGCCTCGCCAATACACTCAGAGAGGAAATAGAATTCAATTTAAAGTAGCTCGCAGAAAGACAACAGGCGAGGTTTTATTTGTGCATTTGTTTGTTTTCTTCCTTCTGCATTGCTATGCAGCACCTTCAATATCAAAATTAATAAGGAAAACATGATTTGCATTGTGGCGGTCAGCAAGCGAAAAAAAGCCAACAAATAAGTTTGTTGGTGATGAGCAGAGACACAGCCCGGCGTCATCATGTACAACACACAGCAATATGTCACAACTTCCATTCAAATTTAGACGTGCCGGGCTAAAATGATTGGCTCTTTAATTAATTGCATTATCATCAGCAAACACAGTGATTTTCTCCCAGCTGTGAAAGCTCCTGAGAGAAGACAGATATGATGTAGCTGAGGCCACTGCAGGAAGGAAGCAACAGGCGCAGGGCTGCCACATAGTCACAGTGCCCCCTACTGGCTCACACGGTGTCGACACCGAGGGAAAAAAAGCATTACCCTTGGCACTTCATCCAACAGCAAAAAAGCCAAGGGGTGGGCATTTGTGCACACAGCCATGGGACACTCAGAGAATAGCATCCCTTCAGAATATGAAAAGGATTTTCTGCCAAGTGTTTGGCAGTCCGTGCAGTGCTCATGCATACTCAATTTCAGGGTTGCATTTGATAGAAAACAGCTTTACATGATAGTGGGATGTGAATGTGTACTATTGAGATGGAAAATATTCAGCCTCCCATGTAAAGCATTCGGAGGCTTCCAGGGGACGGCTCAGAAATAGAGTCAGACTGTATCCAAGTCTGCACCACAAAGGTCCAGAGGTTCACAATCCATCTTTTCACGTGGTTATTGGTATAGTACAAGTGTTTCCCGCAGCTGAATTTACATATTTAAATGTCAGTTTTTCTGTCGTCATCCGTATGCATGTTATTGCATTTCAGCGACAAAATGGACCCTTAAACAGGATTTAGGGTCTTATAGGGGGTGCTTCTGCTGAGCAGCATAGAGACGGACTCTGCTGACAGGTCGTCTGGAGACAAACGCTGAAGCTGATCCATCGACACTGAATAATGGAACAACTGCTGGAACACAGCGTGTTGGCAGCTGTGAGATTGTACTGGGACATTTTGGGATTCACAGCTGGAAGCTACTGTCATATAAAACTCAGCTGGGCTGGACATCTCAAACAAAAACTTGGTGAGGCAACAAGTCTGTCAGGAATTCAGTGTCAATTACAGAGTGCTTGTGTCTTTGCTTGTGGATCATGTCTATTTAATTCAGATTTGAAGTGATTTTTCCCCTTAACCTCTGCCACCCACGCTCTGCTTCAAATATAACGACTGACCACATTAACACTGCCTGAAACAGGCATGCCAGAGACAGACTTGTTGTGCTAAAGCGATGCAGTTTGTTGGGAAACAGCGGCAGCAGAACTGGCATATGGTTGAACTGGGCAGAGCATATGTCCCCAGCATTCATGCTCCGGTCTATCTCCACAAACACGACGGACCCAGGCCAACATCCCCGGGCAAAGAGTCTGCTCCTTGTGTCTTTCAAACAACTCCCAAGTGTTAAGCGTGTGCAGCGCAGTAACAGCTTACACACTGAGAGTGATGCAGAGGAAATATAAAGCTTGTAGTGAATTACATTAGCCTTAAAATGTAACATGGAATGAAAGTCATGAGCACTCCACTGTGTGTATGTCCGCCCTACATTACTCACTAGAATTGCTGGTGTTCCTGCAGGGCTCTTCTATTCTGCTGACAACATCCTCCTGTGATCTAAATATATAGTCGGCCTGTAGGGAATATGTTTTGAACTGCCTTTGAATTCTACAGGATACGTTGATCTTTTAAGGGAGAGTTTAAGAGCAATCTCTGGAATGTATCCACACATGAGGGATGGGCTCATATCACCCATCTGTTTTCCACTGATGATTAAGAGCATTTATAACCCTGTGAAGATATATGAGAGGGCTGTAGTTACAGTATATTAGCTACATTATCTATTAGTTACATGAGGAAGTTGTGCTTGTGTTAATGTCCTCATTACTAACACTGAGCTGCTGATGGACTTTTTCCTTCTGCATTGGCAACTTTTATTCACATGCAAGATTTCTCAATTATGAAAATTATCATTTTACTATATCAAGTATAAAAGACCAAAGGAGCAGTAGTTAGAATTTAGAATTTAAAACAGCTCGATCATTTTGATTTTCAGCAAGGGAAAAAGAGATAGAGCTGTAATGTGACGAAATTTTAATGAGCCACCACAAGTCGTTAGGATGTAGAAGTAGCAACAGTAACAGGATATGCAGTAGATATCCAAATTAAAGGGGAAATATCTAGACATTTTAATGGAAAAACATTCAAAAATCAACAATAATGATCAACAGAATGTGGATAAACAGCTGTTTTGGCGTTTGATATCTGCGTATAATTTACTGAAGTTAGTATGCTAACCAGCTAGCCCAGGCCCGTCCCGGTCCAAAGCTCCTGTGCTCGAGGTGTAAACACTAACAGTGCCCTGGTCCCTAAGCTAACTAGCTAAGGGTGGCTACAGTTAGCAGCAGTTAGTGGTTATTCTCATGATATGCTGCACCCTATCTGGAGTATGGAGTTTGGAGTATGAACTGGACATAATACTTACATAGTGCACCTTTGATACTGCCAAAATGACATCAGATGATGCAATAAAATTGTGAGTTGCTAACAAACCAAAAGTATGTCAAACGTGCAGCAGCAGGAGATAAAATACACAGTATGCATTAATGTAATTAGCCTTCTCTGAATTCAAAGCATATCCTCGAGCTCAAACTGTATGAATAATCATTTAACCGCTATGGAGAGTTATAAGCTCATCCTGTGTGTTTGGAAGCACAGACGTTGCCCTACAGGTTTAGTTCTACACATTTTAATACACACACTGCATCCACTCTCACTAATTTATCACTGTATTTTCATACTGACTGTAACTTAGAACAAAACTAGATAATCTAATGTAGAGAGAGATGCAGCAGTTAGTAAAGTTATGATGAAACATAGCTCTCCACCACTGTTCATTCTCAAAATCTGTGTATATTTGAGTGTGTATGTGTACTTGTACAATCTAAAATAAAAATCTGAATAATATCCTTGGCTGGGATGTTATCACTCTGTAATTCCTGTTTCATTTCAGTCAGATATATTTACAGGTATTTTTCTAAAGAGTCTGTTTCTCCTGCACTGAGGAAACTTTGTTCTCATCACCAAGGTGAAAGTGAAGGAATTCTGACTGTTCCGACGTGGAGAGTCTCTCTTAACGAGGTTTTTGAGACACCTTGACAGTTAACTGTACCTTTACTTCTCGCTGCGTTCTGCGTGCCGTGGGATCACTCTCTGTCTGCCTAATACATCTGAGCAGATATAATCTGTTCTGAGAATATCATTTCGCTTCATGCCCTTTTTTTCTATTTGACTCATTTTCTTGTTTAATTGGTTATTACAGCAACATTTTGTTCAGCAGCAGTGTTTTGAAGATTAAAAGAAAATCAATAATTAATGCACATCTATAAAAGTGTGTTTTGAGAGGAGATTTAAAAATGGATACTGATCTGGCTACCCTCAATCTATTGAAAAACACATGTGTAGAATGTGTTACAGTGGCAGAATCGGTGTGACATTTTCCATCATTAAAGATAGAAATCAGGCTCCAGCCTACAGCTCGTGTTTGCCCAGACAGGTGAGCAGTGCATTGCACCGCTGTTCTAAAGATAACCAGGTCTCTTCTGTTTTCCTCAGAGCAACTAACAACAACACAAAATGTCAAATCTAAGTTTATTCATTCATTAGGCCTGACGGAGATGTGAAAGTAGATAGAAATGGTGCCAGGCTGCCAGTCTGGCTGGATCACCAGTCAGCTTTCATTTTCCCCGGTGGTTTCGTGCCCGTTGGCAGACACATTTGCATAATGAATGCAAGGTTTATATTGAACCAATCTACACTTTTTCTTTAGCCATTACATTGTACAATAAACATTTACATAATCCAAACTGGCAATAGACAAGTTTCTTGCTTCCATGCAAGAAACTTGTCTACTGCCACTTTGGATTATTGTCATCCCACTGGCCAGGATAAAGCGTTTAGGTTCCTTTACACCACTGACACGTTAACATTTGTATAAGTCATAGGCCAGGTGACACGTTCACACTTCATGTGTATGACCTGAATTTCATAAGAACGTTGCCAAACCAATGACCAAAGTTCAGAACTGTGTTGAAAGATCTGTAATCGTGACACCACTGGATATTTTTAAGGAGACCCTGGGAGATCTTCCAGCAGTGTTTTTGGCAACAACACAGGTTCTTTAAGCCAGGATCTTTTCCCAACCTTAACCAAGTAAAGTGGGTTCTGCTCCTAATATAACCAGGCCATAAGCACTCTGTGTCACAACATATACTTGCAAATTGAACAGAAAGAAGCGTTGCAATAAACAACAAAAAGTTGCAACATAAAGAATTGTAAAGTTTTAATATAGCCGTGTTTCCAGAACCATACATAGCCAACATGTTGGTTATTATAATTGTATTCTTTTCTAATTTAATCTTCAGAACACACACAGGGCTGTCTCTATAACTGCAGTGACGTGCTTTGTAAGATGTGTTTTGTTTTTCTAGTCGGTTTATGTTTTTGAAACTTGGACATGTTGATGAACTCTCCACAAGTGACCGAACTGCTGACTCTAATCTCTGGTTTATGTGTGTTCAGTTCCTAAATATAATGTGGCATTTGCTGTTTAAGTTATTTAGATTAAGACATCATTTTGCTTTATATTGAGAGGAGGAGAAAATAGAACTAGATAGAACTACAATAGAGAGAAAAGAGCAGGGACTCAAGAGGTGAACCCAGAAGTCAAAGACAACTTCAGTGAACCAGAATTAACTGCAGGACGAACGTTCCAATTTGAAGATGAATAATTAAAGATCATATATGAAAGGATTTAAACTATTTAAAATGGACCTTTAGAGCACTTTATGCATTAGTTATGCCATAAACCTGCTCCCAGTGCTACTCTGTAAGACAGAGAGCCCTGCAAATATTATAGACACATTTTCCTGGTCTACAGGTTGCATTACTTAATTAGGCTGTTAATATCTCATCAGAGCTGCTTTGGCTGTGGCGGTACGAACTCCACTACATAAAGAAAAACGCTTCATTTCAACTTAAAATAAGATGTTTGAGGACTCACGTTCTTTTCTGAAACTGATAACATAAATAGTTTTAAGTAGATTGAATCAAAATCTCTATATACGTACACATTTGGAGTAAATATTCAAAAACACATCGCAATCAAATTGCAACTCGCATTTTTATTGAGTAGCTATCACCTCCTCCACTTTTATGCAACGGCCTTGAACAATGGCCAGAGGAATTCATTTCCTTGTAAAGGATCGTAAATCTACGTACATCTGTCTTTATTTTTGTGAATTTGTCAGTGTCAGTGGTTCAGCCAAGCGTATATCCTAAACCACTTAAAGCAGGAATTTCAGCTAAATTCTATAATGTTACTGTAGTGAGGATCAGCTGTGTCATGTACTGTACATTACTTATGTGAATTGATATAAAATTCATCTAAACCAAACACTGGGAACACTGTCTGCCATTACTTATATCTAGTTATTGAATTATGAATTAGTGAGGTGTAGGCTCTCTGTGTCTTTATGTTAACCCTGTAACAATAAATAAAAGCAAAATGCAGAAAATAAGGCCGGAAGATTTTGCTGCTATTTCTCTGCTCATTAATCTGCACAATGGTCCTTTGGACTGGAGTTGTTTCCTAACAAGAGGACTCGTGCCTCGATCTAACACCTTTTCCTCCGGACGAGAAGAGGAGAGCTGCTTCTCCTCTGTATGTTCGTTCCAGTCAGCAGGTTCACGTGGACGCCATCCAGCTTCCCTGCAGTCTGCAGGGGAACAGAAGGTCTCTGCAGTAATCTGTTGCCATTTCCTTTACAATCCAGCAATTAACATCACCCAGTGACAAAACAAAGATTTCTCTCAATGTAGTCTAATTAGGAAGTGATTCGTTTTGTTCAAAAACACCCGCACAGGCCCCCGTGGGGATTCAAATGATATGTAACTGAAGTTTAATGGGTCTCAGTTGCAATAACAAGCAGCAATGAATATTAATATTTTCTAAAGACAATAGCGCTCTGTATGGGTTTTAAACCCTCAGAGTTGCTCCAGTGTAACAAACCAAAGGCTGAAAAAAGGCATCTGCTACCAGCAGTGTGACCTGCTGAGCGGGAGCACGAGCACACGAGTTTATTCAGAGTCAGTGTCACAGTTCAGCCAGACTGAATGCAAAAACAGATGGTGCACTTAGGAGTAGAGGCGACACAGAGAGACACAGATAAGCCACTGCAGCAGCCGCGCATCAGATTCTTCAGAACGGACTGTAATTATTTGAGGAGGGTACGCTGAGAGCCATGCTGTTTGTCAGCACTGCATCACCTAATCCTCATACACTTCCACATATTGATGCTGGTAGGTGTCTAGTACAACCCCAGGCTGGAGAGACATGCTGTCATTTGCCTTGCTCAAGGGCAGGGAACATGACTGAGAGGAGGAAGAGTGCCTACTTCATAAGTTTCTCCAAACTAGATGGGATTCAAACCAGTTTACATCTCCTGCTCCAATTTCTAAATGAGCGACTCCCGACCGAGTGTACATACTACTTCTGTTAGAAGTTGCTGTGGGGTACTTTAAGATTGTAGAGTAGCTCTAATCTGACAAAATAGAAATCACTGAGCTTTTTACCAAAATATTCAAGTCAAGAAAAGGTGGTTAAATTATATGAAAGTAATCGAAAGGTAATGGATTGTAATCTGTACAAGAATGTTGCGAGGTATGTTGCCAGTACTGTGATTGAATCTCCCTACAATATATAAGTATGTATATACATACATTCACAATATATTAGTGAAGGCTTTTGTACTTTTTCCTTTACTTTCTATATTACGTGTCCTTTTCTTCCACTTTGGAAAAAACAAAACTGAATGTACTGTAATTCAAAAAGCCTTTACTATGTTAAGAATGCCCCTGTCTGAGGGAATACATTTAGATTATATAGATTCCCACAAGTTAGCGACGGAAACAGAGACTCTTTGAGTGACCTGGAGTCCTCGTTAGCATTTTGTTGCCAGGCAAAAACTTAAATTACTTTTAATTTCAAAGTTTAGTTTTTTGTTTGTGTTTTGTTGATTTAAATGTAACGGGTCTGTAAGGATTAAATGTAGTTATCGTTTGATGATGCAAGTTAGTTAGCACAGTAACATCATATTAAACAGAGCTTCATCACTTGAAATGTGGCAGATGGGCGTGTTTTTCTATATTTTCTCCAGTATCTATCAGGGCTATTAGTGTAACCAAAAAAAAAAAAAACTCGGCCACTTATTAAACTAAAAAGAAATAGGGGTCAGCATGTCATCAGAATAACCGCTAACTGCTGCCAACTGTACGTGTCATTAGCGTGTTAGCTCAGTTAGCTGTGTAGCTAGGTGTCCAGGCTGGGAGTGCTGTTGGTGCTGACACCACTAACACAGGAGCTTTGGACCCGGACGGCCCGGGGCTAGCTAGCTGCTAAAAAAGGCAAAACAAAACAAAATATCAGAGCAGTTGTTCCTCCACATTCTGGTGCTGAAGTTTCCAACCAAAATTCTTCTTAAATATTACACTGTAATACTGTAAATAAACTCCACTTTAAAATTCATGAAAGAACGCAATTGGAACGTGTAAATGGAGAGGTTAAAACAGATATTTGGAGCCGCTGCTGTAGATTTCTCTGTTCTGCCCTAAATGCACTCTGTTGGCCAAGATCACTGGAATATCGAACTGTAGCGGACAGGCTGCCGAGAAGCTTCAAAGGGCCATTTTTTATAAAGGTATTTTTTCTCTATCCTCACCACCTCCTGCCAGGCAGAACCACCTTCCATGTACTGAACTCAATTAAACTCTGCTACTGACCCATTTCCCTAGCAATGAGCTCGGGGAAGTATCTGACAAATGCAAGTTCATGTCTGCCTTAGCCCGGAGGATTGTGGCTTCAAGGAACACTCCAGCTTCAAAACTGCGAGGTAAGGATAATCACATGCAAATTTCTTACTATACAACAAGCTCAAAGAGACAGTGAGAAGCAGAGCAGGGAGAGGTACACTTTGAGTATTAACATGCCTTTGTTTCTCTATGATATACTACAGTGACTTCAGTCAAAACTGCAGGCTAATCGCTACTGGTTAAACAGTTGGTTAAATCAAACACTCAGCATGCTGAATGATGACTAACACAATAACACCAATGCAATGTCTCCTTGTAGAGTGAGAGGCAGGCCTCAAAGAGAATCTATTAGCAGATGAAGTGGTAACGATTTAAGGACACAAGTCCATTAAAAGCCATTTTCTTTTAAGAGTCGAAGGGAAAGCTCACGGGTCCGTGGAGTCCAGTTCTGCTCCTATCAGCTCCAGTGTGGAAAAACAAGAGCGCTGGGCCGCTGGGACATTCCTGCGAGCATTATCAGCCCTCCTTAACTATTCTAAACTGACATCAATTGCTGTGCCGGCTCGATCCCAGTGGACCTTGTTAGCTCCATTTAATGGCAAAATGAGCCAACTTCTAAGTCCTGCTCTGGTACCAGGAGCTGCGAGTCCTGGCTGCACTGTTGTATTAGATGGTGAATGTAAAAAGATATCACACTAATTACTGAAGGGACACAGGTTTGGGAAGGCTAAACATTTTTACATTTGTCAGCACATGGAGCCAGTTTGTCTTGGCAGACACAGAGAGACATTTTCATAAAGATGGCACAGCTATTGCATTAAAAACATATGAGCGGCGTCTGGCGTCATTTCAGCAAATAGCACCCAGATTATATCCATGGTGTCAATTAAATGGACTGTCTAAATGGCACAACTTCTGACCTGTTAATCAGCTTGTATAATTAATGAGGAATTGAAGCAAATTGTTCTGGTGCATATTTCATTCAATATTAGTTTTTATAATAGACTGTAGCAGTCCTATTTCTGCAATTATCCTGCATCAAATATTTTAATAATGTTTGAATTAGATTATGATGATGAAACAAAATTATTCATTTACAAGTTACAAAGCTATTCTTGTGATGGGCGAAAAAGGCAGCAAAACTAAAAACCTGACTCTGACATTTCCTGCGATGCTTAAAGAGAGCCTGTGTGCATCAGCAACAATCAGCAGCCGTTCATCAACACTTCATCAGACTGTACAGTTCTCCAGTCCTACTTATACACATACTTTATTACACCATTGAAAACTAGCTTATTTGCCAACTCTCAAATATTTCATTGTAGCCTCCCTCACCTGCTTTAAACTGAACACTGTATCTGAGCCTATCGCTCAAAATAATTAGCCATGATGTAAATACGCTCAAGAATCTTACTAGTGAAAACATTCTTACAAAAAATGGCAAGAAATGTATAAAAAGTTTGAACAGTTTGCTTTGAAACTCTCAAACCAACCCCACAGGGAACTCTTATGGATCTTACAAAGTTGTTTTCTCGTGATAAATTAACTCATTATCTTAATTAATCATCGTCGTGTGTTTCTAAGATAATGAGATACATTAACCTGTTATCAGGACAAAACACCTTTGTTTTCCCAATTACTAAATAATTAACTAGTGATCTCGAGATAATGGCATTAGAGGGACATAACTGTATGAATGACCATTCTCACTTTCTGTGAATATCAGTTATTTTATCCTTAGTTTGCTAACATTAGCCATCATAAGCATACAGAGTCATACAGAACAAATATGCTCCCTTTTTTTCAGTCCATCTGGGGTTTTCTGGCCTGGCTGTGACAATGACGAGCGATGCACCTTGTGCCAAAAAGCTGGGCATATTGTGACTAATATGCATGTCTACAGGGGTGCCAGGAGAATATGATCTACGTTGAAAGAGAGAAATGCTTGCCGGGCTCAGTGCCATGAGAAAACTTTTGCAGGCAATGTGTCTGTTTGGGATTCCATCAGTATTCTGAGTATTTACCTGATAAGAGATGACATAATTCAACATGATGTCTGAGTGCGACACTCTGGGCAGTGTGTGGTTTCTGGACCTATTCCCAAATGTGCTGAAGTGTCAGGTTCATGTGGGATAGTTTCTGTTTCACAACAGTTTTCAGCACCTGTAGCTCTATAAAGCTATCACTACCCACTCCGCTATTAGACGGAGACAAAGTTGGAGATGGGTGAGGATATAATGAAGATCTAAGAAAGAGAACTCATCGCTGCCCTTTCAGAGGCTGGCTGACATTTCCTCCATCTTGCCAATGAGATCACCAGAGATGACTTGGGGGGTGGAGGTTCCTACATTTTTGTCAGCTTTAGTTTGAAGGATGCAACCCTCCCTTCTCAACCAGCTGCCTTTCCTAAAGTTTGATCAGGTAGTTTGTCTTCACAAAGTAGGTGTGTGAACTTTACAGGGGACTATTTATCCTAAAACTCTTCTATTACAGCTCTTTTGTACAGCTGACATTTAAGGCAATCAAAGTATCAACTTCGCTTAACTCTCTCCTCCTTTAGCAGCGGCTGTTGATGTGTCCTTGAGCAAGAGAACGAAGCCGACAGTTGCACTTGCAGTTGTTTTAACACTGATTTTACTGGGCAGCTCCTAGTTTTATTGTAAATGTGGGAGAAAATAGGAAAATGTGGAAGTATATTAGAGAAAAATGTCCATAGAGGCTTACAAGCCACTGAATACTAAATAGTGAAATGTCTCTTTTCTTCTTTTTTTCTTTTTTTTTCACTTTCAGTTGAATTCAGGCTCGATTGCCCGTCCTTGTTATCCTGCATGTTCATGTCTGAAATTCATTTCTTAAATTTCAGTGTCTGAATTTGATAAGGCCAATTTCAGGAACCACATTTAAATGTTTTACTCGACTTGAATTTTTAGACCCAAATTGAGCAAATTGTTATGATTATTGAGCTATTTGAATATAGTTTTGGAATATTGGACCCCTGCATTTTCTAACTTTATTGTGAGCCACACACAGGTAATAATTGGTGTTCCATTCAATTATGCAATTGTTCTCTCCATGGAGAAGAATACAAATAATAATAATGTTCACTGCTGTCTGTGTTCCACTAAAAAGACCAGGGAAGGTTTTTATTTCCTGGCTTCTCTGTCTGGTGAAGCAGCCGAGATTTGAGGTGACATAAGCGTTCGTGTTGATCACAGATCAATAAGCAGCGCTGAGGTCATCAAGACCTCCTTTAAATGAGACAGGCTGAGCGTTACCCTGGCAACAGGCTGCCTCAATGAGCAAACAGGAGATCCCCAAACAATCTGGACGTGGATAAAGTCTGCATACTTCTATGTTTATGTAATCTTCTGATTGTTAAAAGATGTCCAAAGAAGACCTTCCAAAATAAATAAAATAATAAAAAGATATGGCAAAAAAGGAGAGAAATAAACTGGGCTGTGACAGTATTTCACCACAATCAACACACTGGCCTTCAGCTCAACACCACGTCCTTCCCAGTGTTCAGGGTCCCTTTTCCTCATCAGGTGCTTGGTTAGGTTCAGACAACAACACTACTCGGTCAGGCACTACAAGGTAAATTAAGTCTATCTCAACTGCCAAAACAGGCAATTACAGGATAGTTGCAGCATAACAGACACATACAATAGGTAAGAAAAACTATTTGGTTAGGTTTAGATGAGAACATTCTTGGTCACAAATGAAGCCTCTTAAAACTTCCCGTTGCTCCAAACCAGTCGGTGACGGGTCCGTGCTCGGACCTGCAAGAGTCCGCGACTGGAATGAGATCTCCCGCGACGACTCGCAGAATCGTAATGCCCCGAAGCACCATTTGTGGAAACCAGTTGCAATGGTTTATTGATCCACCAGGCGGAGCAGTGACGATGGAAGCTGTAGCATTAAACTTCAGCGTGAGTTCAGCTGTTCTTACTGTATCAGAGTATTTGACGTATGTGAGAGAGTGTGATTTTCACACAGAGCATATTCAATGATTGTCGGGTTACCATATCGTGAGGTGAACAAAATGATGCTTCACTTTTTGTTTTTCAGCAGTGCTGAGGAATTAATGATTTAACAAGAAGGAAAAACTGCATGTGTGCAGCGGCTGACCGCACTCAAAGAACCTGCAGTGGTACCAGGACAAACTTAACAGTGCTAGAGCCATTGTATGGTTTGTTATTTGCAAATTTAAAAGTCAATTGTAATTTCCCATGTTGTTAGATTACTGCTGGACCATGTTGTCAGGTGCGTGTGGAAATCGGAGAGCAACCAGGTTTTTTTTTTTTTTGCCACAAAGAAAACATGATTTTTTCTGCTCATTTTTCCCGTATTTCTGCAGACGTGGAAGGCACATGAGAGTACATTTTGTTGAAGCGAGGCCAAACACATCATTGACATTACGATGCATCTCTTTGCTCTTATTCAATGGACATCCCGACAGGTCTCGCAGCCCCCCACACTCATCTAGCACGGCTGCAGGGCTGTTGAATCAACTAGAGAACTGTGTCCCGCATTTTGTCAGCATGCGTCCACAGACACAAAGAGCTCAGACAGATCTGAAGAGTGACAGCTGCCACGCACGCTCTCTAAACTCAGATCAAACTGTCTAAACCTGGCTGTGCTGATAACACATAAAGCCAGAATCTGTCACTACGCTGCCTATTCATCCCCTCACATGCTATAAGGAACATTTTTAGAAAACTAGAAAACTATATAGAAAACTTGTGAACTGGGAGTCCCCGACACTTTGCTTATGTACTATGAAAAAGAAGGCTGAGAAACTTTGATGAAAACGGAACAAAAGCAGAGGGTGGAGAAGCGTTTCAGGTCTCTTGGCAGAGCGGCTTGGGAGATGATGGACGGCAGGGTGACGACAAGCAGCGAGAGGCCACAGGTCGGCTCAAACCCCGGGCCTCTGCAGGGTGTGTGTACCCGTCATACACACCAACCGAGCCACTGAGGGGCGTCAGGTCGATTGGTGGGGAGGGGCAATTTAATCAGAACAAAAAGATCTTCACTGACTGATTTCATGTGCTTAAACACACTAAATAAAGACACGGTATTCATTTTTATGACTGAATGAACTCAATAAAGAAATGGCCCATTTCAGAATAATACACGTGTAGTATATTCTTGAATTATAACCATTGATGCAATTAATGTGTTCATAACTTTAGGACTGCAGCAGGAGAGGGATTAACTTATTTTAATACCTGTATGTACTGCTGAGCCGGCACAACATAACCATAATATAACCTAGCTACAACTTTAGATTATTAATATAAAATATGAATTAAATAAGTAAAGTAACCAGTAGGGCTAACGCTCTCTAAGCTTAAACTAAAGCTTTAAAACAAATGTAGTGGGATGAAAATGTAATTTTTGCCACTGGATGTGATGAGGTAGAGGAGTGTGGTTTAGGTTTAAAGGGCAGCGATGCTCTATATGTTTACTGTGAGGGAAGCTCAATCCCATGGTGACACCCTGCAAGTGAATGAGCTGAAAAGCAGTTAGATGGAGGGAGATAATCCAGGCTGAGGTGGATAAACTGAACAGCCGCTCGAGGTTGCTGCATAACGACAAACGTAAATATGGGTCGTAATAAGATGCATTCATTTTCACAATAAATGTAAATGTAAATCTCACCATTTAGCCAAATAGTGTGCCATTGTAGACCTCCAACAGCTAAATCATGAGCATTTTTTTCCTCCCCTTTCTATTAAAAAGTAGAGTGACAGCAAATATGGTCACAGAAAGAAGGAAATGACTTTAAATTCTGAGCTGGATGTGAACAGCTGTAAGTAATCCACATTAAACCATCCAGCTACACCCGGGAAAACTAACAGCAATTTAATCAAAACATGCTCGTGGTCAGTATTAATGGTAATGGATGTCTGTCCATCTTGTACTGTTCTAAAGAGAATCTGTGGTTTAATGAGCTCAGTGCCGTATAACATCTTTGAGGAGTCGACTCACTATCTGCATATCCAGGAGCTGCTGAGGAAACACTGAAGTTCTATTTGCACAAGACTAATGCAGCGACGACACATAAAGATTTAGAATAATTGTGGAGATTAGCGTTGACTTTTTTTCACAATCGTATCTGACACGTCTGTAATTTGTGAAGTGAGAACACCATCACATATTAACCACCATAATTTGCACGCAACCCTTGATAACATAATATATTTCCATATAAATGGAACTCCAGCTAATTTCCATTTGCTCTTTGTGCAAGGTCTCATTTTCATATGGCAGGTTTCCTCATCCTGTCATGGAAAATGAAGACAGCGGTGAAAAGAAACTTTAACAGGTATTATTGAACAAATTCCAAATTATATTGTATCAAAAAGTCTATGTTCTGGTTTTTAAATGTGGATTTTCTGGATTTATTTATTTAATTGTTTTTTGACATGATGATTGCACTGGAGGGAAAGTTAAGAGATCACCAGTTCATCCAGAAGGGGACGCGATCTGTACCAAACGTAATCCAGCTGAGAGCCAATGAGAGAGCTGATGAAGGTGCTCAGTCACCCGGCTCATGGGAAATCTAAGAGCTATATTGTAGGCGGAGACTGGACGGGTTTTAGTTTCTTGAAGACGTTCAGCCTCTCATCCAAGAGGCTTCTTTAGCTGAGGCGTCATCACTAATGCCAACCTCATACCGGTGCTACAGGGGAAGCCAGTAGATCACCACAAGCAGCAGCAGCAGACCCTCTGAGCACCCTGGATCTGGATCTGGATCACAAATGGTAGTCTTTGAGATACTTCAGTCTGAGCCATCCTGCTGTGCACTGAGCCAAGCTAGCATGGTTAAAAAAAATAATATAGAACATAATTGAATTCACAAATCAGTGGTGCAATACATTTAAATAACACTGAGAAGTTTTTAACACTGAACCGTTCCAAGCATTTCTGCATTGTGAATCCTCGTATTCTGGTGTGTGTGAGCACCTCTCCAGCTTGTCTTTGACTACAGTGTGGTCTGTAAGTGTAGTGGTGGCTTCCTGAACACTACGTGAGCACTAGAAAAGTGTGTGTGTTTGTGTGTGTGTGTGTGTGTGTGTGTGTGTGTGTGTGTGTGTGTGTGTGTGTGTGCATTAAGGCAGGGTCATTGAGGAGTAATAGGATTGCTCGGCCCCGCTCCCTCTCCCGACACCCTGGCAAAGACAGGCCTCCTAAATCATCCTCACATCTCTGAGCAAGATGGAGGGCCTGGCATCGTCCCTCCCCGCCCTCCTTCCCCGCTGCAGCCATAAGCGCTCTCCCCGCTGTGGAACAGATACTGCTCACAGCCGTGATTTCCCTCAAAGCTCCAGGAGGAATGGAATAATATCTACTCAGCATTCTGTAAATATCCACTGGGAGAAGGTACTCCAGTTCATTGCGGCTGTGCCACAGTTACTTTGTACGGGCTCGGCTGCTCATCCTCAGCTATGGCTCTGTGTTCTTGAACTTTTCATCTTATGACTCTTAAAAAAGAAGTGTGAGGTGAAGAAGCCTACTCAGCCTCTATAATTCATTATTCATCGTGTTCTGTACACTCTCATTCAGGGTCATGAAGAGGCTGACGCCACCTGATGTCGACACGTGACACCCTT
The DNA here is from genome assembly GCA_963678695.2 of Diplodus puntazzo. NCBI lineage: Eukaryota > Metazoa > Chordata > Actinopteri > Spariformes > Sparidae > Diplodus > Diplodus puntazzo. The sequence continues at coordinate 38,373,535 of OZ023155.1, read as the reverse complement.
TGCAGCCAAAAGTTTTTTGAATTTTCATTCAAAGTTGTTCAAGACATTAAAGGGACACTTTGCTGTTTTGGAGAAATTCAAACTCAGCATTGTGATATTTACAATATTACGGAGGTAATGATACAAACTCATGAGTAGTTATGTTTTCCATAACTGAACAAGAGGGAAATAAGGTCCCCAGAATGCTGTTTGAAGCTAGAAAGGTGGCAGGGTCCGCCATGACAGACAATGTAAAACAGAAATGGTGTCGTCCTCTTAAGGTCAGTTTGTTTATTCGGTCTATTCAGCTGAAGGGAGTGTGTTAAAAATCAGTCAGTTAACATCTGTTCTTCCCCGAAACGTCACACAGCAGCGCACCTTTAAGTCACAGCAGGAGACTCTGAACGTTTGCCCTCCTTAATACAGATAAAGCACCTGCATGTTTTGTCGGACTGACCTGAGCCAGTAACAGTAAAAGACCATTTCCCCTCCGCTTCTTTCACTACTACCACCACTGTGACAAAAATAGAGATAGATTTCCTTTTTCTGTTCTTTTTATTTCAGCAACAAACAAACTGATGGCGTGTCATAAATCCAGCTCGGTGTGTTTTTATATCTGTTGTTCCAAACAGGAGCAGCTGTACGACAGTGTAGTCACAGCCCAGAGCCCAGCCTCTCCCCACGCTGTGATAATAATGGTTAGGGTTTTATATGCGGCCTCAGATATAAAAAAAAAATAAATAAAAAAATGTCCCTGGATACTGAAGTTTACAAAGAACAAGATGACAATAGTGGGAGAAAATGAAAGGACACAAAAATTGGGTGAAGCTTAAGTGGAGCTGAAGGAGAAAAGGTGTTACTGATACTGATATATATCACTTTCCTCCAGCACAGACCTGCACACTATTCATTCTGACACGTACGTCAAATAATTTCAGTCTACAGGCGAAAAAAACAAGCAATTGACGTGACATAAATGTGATGTCAAAAGAATCATGTCAGAGCGTCAGCCTGAAAACGACTACGTTCACGGGAATACAAGAGACCTGTTGAACAGTGAAAAGTTACTAAAAAGACTGACTGGAGTATAATTTTGTACTTTATGGCAGTCTATACTTCTCTTCCCCCTTTCAGAGGGAAATGTTGGCTTTACTCTGATGCAGTTTATTAACCAAAAAACAAATTCACAAACTGCATAATACACCACTTTGTTTTAGATTAAACGGCCCAACAGTATAAAGAAGTTAAATGAGCTCCACTCCAACCAGCTGAAATATTTAAATGCTGCTTAACTATTTAGGCTTCAGAAAAAAAGAACATAAATGAATTAAAGGGGCCATTGTGCATAATGTGTGCTTAAACTTCTAAATCTAGAAGTGTAATTAGCTGATAGTTCTTCTGTATCAACATTTAAGGCTGTTATAATAAACTATTTTATCTCCTTTTAGCATATTTAAGCTTGTTGAGTTGAGTTTATGGCTGCAGCTATTCTGGTTCAGTCCCAAAATGCTTATCAACAGGGTTTCCAGATGCAGCAGACAGCTGTTTTCAGCAGAAACCCCAGTGCACACGACTCACAGAGACGACGACTAAAGGCCCATTTATACCCTACGGTAATAACGTCCGTATCCGGAGGTCGTTTCATCCGTCAGTGGATCCGTTGCCTCCAAGCTTACCAATCCGGAGTGCTTCGGACGAAACTGAGCAGTACCACCGGAAATCGGGGCGGCAGTATACCCTCAGAAGTCACTCCATTGCGAAAATCGACGAAGAAGAGAGCAGTTGTCAGAAATTCAAAGAAGAAGAAGAAAAAAAGTACAACATTGGACATTTAAAAATGGCGCAAAATTTGGAGGAGAAGATACATGATTTGGTGAGAAGGTACATACATTTATATGATGCCACAACACCGGGTCATCCTGACAAACAGCAACTGTGTCAACGGCTCAGTCATTCATGACACGACCCCACTGTCTAGAGGACAAGTTGCGCTACGTTCATAAAAACGCTAAAACCAGACGGAGGTATGTAGGCCAGTAGCGGAGAGAACGTTTGGTACGGACGGACGAATTTCGTCCGGATCCGGAGGTATAAAGCCAGCTTTACTCGCGAAGTAAGCTAGAGCATTTGCAGTTAAAGTGAAACTCTCGCCAAAATGCGACTTAGGCTTTTTTTGTGAATATATGAGTCAAACCTTTGCTTAAATGCATACGATGAAAGAGGCATTTTTAAGATTTACCGTATTTTTGTTTGTTTGGGAGTGCTACGGGCACTTTAGTGATGGCATCAAATCTCTATTTTTAAAACACTCAGAAGGCTCGACACAGCATGAAACTTTGCTCGTAGTATCACCAGGGTCTCTACACGTGAACACGAGCATTGAGAACATTGTTTGTGTACACAGAGTTTATGAAAAAGAAGGTTTTTGAACAACTCACATTAGCGGATGTTTCTTCCGCTCGCCGCCGTCCTGCCAGTGGAGAAGTGTCGATCTCAGAATGTGACGTAACCTGGAGGACAGTTAAGGTGGAACGCTCCTAAAGCTTAGCTCCATATAAATGCACAGACAATTCATTGTTTTGTCGTTAGTGAAAAACAATATTGACCTTGAAGTTTAAAAAGGAGCCTCATATAAGAAACAATACTAAAATCAAAAGCTGGAAAAGTCACGTGAGATATCGCGTGAATAGTTGTTGCTGGAAGACAGTAGTTCCACCTTAACTGTCCTCCAGGTTACGTCACATTCTGAGATCGATACATCTCGGCTGGGAGCGGAACAAGCTACTGCTAACGTGAATTGTCCAAAAACCTTCTTTTTAGTAACTCTGCGTACACAAACAATGTTCTCAATGCTCGTGTTCATGTGTAGAGACCCTGGTGATACTACGAGCAAAGTTTCATGTTGTGTCGAGCCTTCTGAGTGTTTTAAAAATAGAGATTTTGATGCTAGCGCTAAAGTGCCCGTAGCACTCCCATTGAAAATGAGTTTGACCCAAAACGAAAATACGGTAAAGTGCCTCTTTCGCCGAAATTATGCTTTTACACGAAGGTTTGACTCATATACATTCACAAAAAAAGCCTAAGTTGCATTTTGGCGAGAGTTTCACTTTAAACAGTGAGACGTTTCCCTCAGGAGGAGGTGGAGACCAAACACAGAGCTGAAAGGACAGTGAACGCTGGAATTTTCCCACCCGTAGTTTGGTTCATTTTTCTGGAACAACCAAAGAAATGTGTTGCTGTATTTTAGTTCTGGTCCAGTTCCTGTTCACACTGACATTAAATAATGCAGACTGACTCAACAGTTTTGCGTCATGAACACATCATCATGACCCAGGGAACTCAAGCTCTGCAGTTTTTTGCAGTTTTTTATACAGCACTGACATCTTTTGGGTGGGAATTTGTGTTCGTGGTGGCACAAAGAGCTCACAGGAAATAACTAATTATTAGCATTATCAATGATATTTGACTGCAAATCATCCACATGTTACGAGTACTGACGAACAGGTGATGAAAAGGAGGCTTGTTGTACAGTAATGATTCAGAGCTTATTACTGTGGGATCGCTGCCACACACGTGTTGATGGACTGTAATGAACTGACACAGGAGCAGGACACAGCACAGCAGTTTCAACAGGTTCTGACCCATTAAACAGGGAAAATGCTGGCATACATACACACACGATACCATTAGAAATGATTTAACATAAATACATGGCTTGGATGTTAATGATCAGCAATTTGATTTATTAGTAATTAAGCTCTGGGTATTGTGCTGATGTCACGTATCTATTATATAAAATCTTGCATCTGGTCCACTCGCGTTCACGTGGCTTTGTTCAAGCGGCCTCGGGCCGGTTGTTTGGGCCGCACCGGGGCTCAATGGTCAGCTTCCGTTTTAATGTTGCTCAGTGTCTAAACAGGCAGCTGCTTGCTAACGCGGTAGCCGTATGAACTCAAAGGGCGATGACGTGTCAGTGTTGTGTTCGCAGCTTGTTTCCGCTGCCCCGGTTGTCCTCGGGTGCAGGACAGTATTTCACATTGTGATAGTTCTACTTTCACTCAAGGATCTAAGTTCATCCTCCTCTGTTGATTTGATGCTTTTATGTCTGTGAGTAAACACACAGACAACAACTTAAAGCTGCTACAAGGTAATTTCATTTTTTTGTTGATTCTTGCGCCCCCTGTGGACAAAAAAGTAACATAGTAACCGGAACTCAAGATTACAGAACAGCTCCTCTCCTCCGCCTCCGGTTCATCTTCAGCACTCCAACACGGCCTGTTGAATAGCCAGTTTTCTCACTGGGGGTCTCGTGTGCTGGTGTTGGTCGTATAGAGGTATCAGTATCGATTTGAGTCTGTTTGATAACCGCTCAAAAGTTCCTCATAGCACATTTAAAACCAAGTCAAATCAGCCGCTGTTAGTGGAAAGAGGTGCAGAGAGACCACCTCTGAGGGAAAAGGGCAGCATTTGAATAGATAGTAAATTAGTGTAATATAAAGTACTTTGATAAAGATGACTGCTCAGTCCCGAGCTTTTAAACCACCAATTAGACAGACTCAGTCATTCATGATATGACAATAATTAGTTCAACAATGTCAAATGTATCTTATCTATAGCAGATAACTAATCAGTCCGACTGTATGAATTCTCATCTGTAGTTATTCATTCAAGCTTCACACATTCATTTGCAAGTGTCTTTTTTTCTGCTCCTAAAATATGATGGGATTTTTAATTTGGAATAATTATATGGTCATGATTTTATTTCCCCTCTGTGTCTCTGAGGCTTCGCTTCGTGTTGCAGCAGCGTCCCTCGCTGTCCCCGTCACTGTGATAACCACGGGCGGATGAGGTTATCTAGCTTTCTGCCATCGCTGCCTATCTCACCAACAAACTCGCTGCTACACCACTTTGATTTGGTGGGAATAATCTAAAAAGAGACAGGATAGCTCCTACAGTGTTTTGCTTCAGTAAACAAAATTTAACCCATCAAGCTCCTGACTTTCTGTTTGGTCTTATCGGCTGATGTTTTGTCTCCGGGGTTTATACTTTGTGTCGAATGAGCAGAATGGAGAAGTAGTTAGAAAGGGGCTGTGAAGAAAGCCACGGTTCAATCAATGAGTTCGAGCTGTGGAGACATGTGGAGGGATGCGACGGTGATGAACCTGGCGTGACGTATACAAGATCGTACAGTTAAGGAAAAAAACTTTGAGAGATTCTCACAGAGGAGGTTTCCAGAGGCAAAACACTGCAGGGCGGAGCAGGCGGAGCAGGCAGAGCGCAGAGCGAGATTAAAGCAGCTGGTTCTTTATTTATCAGGAGGTGGGAACGTCGCTGTGTGCCAGCTCTGCTGTCAATCCATCAAGATCCTTGTCAGCTTTTTCCTCTGGCAGCGCAGCTAAAGCAGCAGTAACACTAATGGAAACAGGAAATCAAACCATTAACAGAATTTAGTGTGAGCGGTTGAATTGCCTCTGAAGCAAAACAAGTGAATTAATGAGAAAAGCTGTTTTTATTATAATAAAGAGGGCAAATAAATACAGACACAAAAAGGTGTTCCATTGCTGTTGTTAGGGTTAGAAACACAGATGAGAAAAGGAGCACAGAGTAAAATTGTACAATTGTACAGCCGAGATAACAAATGGGCCAAATGGGCAACTGCCTGGGGGCCCCAGACCCCGAGGGCCCCAGATAAACTCCAGAGTATTACTAGAGCATTATGGTTCATTATGAGGGACTTTGCATGAGTCCGGCTTTGTTTCCTGATCGTTTGGTCCCATCTTGACATTTTAAGTCACTTAATACTGTACTCACGTGGTTCAGAGAAGAAGAAGAACGGTCAACAAATCTGAAACTGATTTGCGGCTGCGTTTCACTCCCTCGTGATCCGAATGCAACGTGACAGAGCCTGAGCAGTTTTGTCCATATGTGCAAACCTGATAAAGAGCTATCTACACAGAACTGCTGCCAGTGGTGCATCTGCTGAGTTCTGACATGAATACTAATGCAATAATAAAGTGTTTTGTGTTTCTTATTTGTAATAAATTGAGATCTTGTAGAGATCTGTCAACGTGAAAATGTCCCTCTTGATCACTCAGTTATTGTCATTATTCATCAGACTGAAGAGAGTTTATTATTATTATTATTATATCAAATAAGACCAATGAAAGCACTGAAGCTGGATCCAGGCACGGTCAGGTACTTTCTACTTTAAAAACATGTCATCAGTAATCCAATAGCACACAGCAAACATAGAGCCATGAAACATTCCAGCATAATAATGATCACAATGTACCTTATAGTGGTAGTACTACTATACGGCTCAGTGACGAATAAGGTTTCAAGTTGACCAAAAATGTAAATAGGTTAAAACTGCAGATCAGTGTAGTTTTTACCTTTGTTGAGGATGTTATTCACTCATTTTTAAACTCTCATCTTCAAAAAATGTATTTTATTTGATGACACCAGTCAAAAATGTCGTACTGGATAACGATAACGATAACGTTAATGAGTTTTCAGAACATGTTTTTTAGTTTTATCCCATATGACACAGGATTTTACAACATGGTGTACCAGTGACTGAAAAGAGTAAACAAAGCACATTTTAAGGAAGACTTTTTAACCTTTCACCATTGTTTGGGGCTCCTTCTGGGACTTCCTGATGGCCTAACTTCCTGTCTGATAATGTGTGCCCCATAATGCCCCATAAATTTGCTCCAGATTGCTTGTTATTCCGGATAACGTTGGCTGACATACCAGTTTTGGGACAAGCTGCTCCAAAGCATAACATCCACTGGATGTCATATTTTTCACAACATTTTCATATATCAAAAATGCAACACTCGTACAATAATGCCTAGAGCAGAGATTTTTAAATTTATTTTCTTTTCAACTATTTTGTAGCTTTTTTGCATTTCACCATGAGGTCCGGACAGTTATCCAGTATGACATTTTGTGACCATTGTGTCGAATAACAAAACCCTCAATACATTTTCCTATCATTAGATAAACAGAGATTCATAGATTGAATTAATGTGTTTTTTATTAACATTTTTTGTATTTTTACTCCATAAATGTGCTTTGGACATCAAAATTGCACGTCACGTCATTGTGCCATATACTACAACATTGTTTTAGTGTGGGTACCATAACATTAAAAATGTGAAATGTTACACATCTCCGCTCCTGTCACGAAGAGGTGTGCAGCACACGTGATGTGTTCATCAGGTTGGGTTTATTTTCCAGATGTTTTCGTACGTCTCTCAACAGCACAGTGGTCTCACCTTTGCTCCTCCCTCCTTTGTCAAAATGTCAGGCACGTCCGTCTCATCTCTCTTTAACTGTGGACATAATGGGTCGGCAGTAGCTTGAGCAAAGTATACATGATGATGTGTGAAAAAATGTAACGGATCAAAAAACAAGCAGATATGGTGTGTGTGTGTGTGTGTGTGATGTGGAAAGAAGTGCACGTGCAGCCTGGAGCCGCTTTGTCAAAAAATGTGTACAAGTGACCAGTTGTTAAATAGCACTAACAAACATTCATGTAGTTCCATTTTTTTTAATATGTTTTGCAAATTGAAGGAGACAACTTACAAAAATAACTGAACAACCAAGAATTCAAATGTCCATTATGATTTTTTTTTTATTATGAGAGAAATGTGACTTTACATCACCCAGAGGGTGAGAATAAAACATAAATAAAACATTCTTACAAAATGTTGCAATAAATCACCAACAAAACATTTTTTACATTTGATTTGTTTTATACATAAATCATATTTACATTTGTCTTTGCCCTTTTTTTTACATGGTTGGGAATGAAACAGTTCTGTACCACTTTTATAGTACAAACATTTCCTTCTTTTCATAGTGGAGGTATAAAAGCTCTCCTCTGTCTCCTGAGAAGATGCTGGGTTCTACTCTAGTGCATTTTATCATTAAGATTTAAGGCTACGCAGGGTTCACCTGATGGACACACTCGTCTCGTGGACAGGCCTATCATCATCAGGGGGGGAGTTCATTTTCCTGACTCGCGTCTGCTGATTGTCCCTTACAGAGAGAGGTTTGTGGTTCTGCCCGGTCGCTCCCTCAAACCGCTCGACCGTCTTTTTTTCATATTAAAGCTGCTGCTGACTGCTTCCACTGAATAACCAATTACAATCTCTGACAACTTATTTGTTTCTGCAAGTCAATTACAAATGCCGTGGGGAAGATGTCACAGAGTGTGAGAGCCCACGCTCATCACATTATCTCTGTACGGCAATGACCTGCTGAGAAAAATATGTCAATTGCTCACAGCAGGTGGAATATGTCTAAAAAAGAAATAAAAAAAAACAGTTTCATACTTTCTGGGTGTTTTTGTTTGCGTGAGAGGGAACTAAATTCGTCATAGGTGCAGTGCTCCCTAGTGGTCAAAACACACCTAAAGCGACAAAAGAGAGGGGGGGGGCATTCCTGTGTTTCTCTGACAGGATTACACCAAAGCCATAAACAAAAGACATGAAGCAACTAATTGGCTGGCCCAGTAAGCCTCTTAGAAGACACACTATAATAAACCAGCCTGGACATGAAGTCAAATCCTCAATACAGACGGCAAGTTAACAAACAAGCACTTAAAGACGAGACAAAAGAGGCAGCGAGAAAGCAGTTCAGTGGTGACGCTCTGTAATTCACTGGAAAAGGGTTTTTTTGTCTTCTGTTTTTACTTCCTACCTGTCCAGCAGGTAGTGCTGTGGCCCAGTCTGGGCTCAGTGGGCTAAAACGCAGGCTTAAAAATTAAGACAGGTCAGACAGGTCACCTTGGAAGTATTATGTAATAGCTACCCAAACCTCCTTCTATCATTTTAAACACTAATAAAATGGAACCGCAGCATCTTTTATGCGCTTGAACACATTATCTTGCTTTGGATCATTGTTGCCTCTGATGAGCATCAGTGCCCTCGATTAAAAAGTCCCACAGAATACAGAGCTCGCCTTGATTGATATCTCACACTGATAACAAAATAAATGCATCAACATATCAGGACCAAAGTGCTTAACAACACTGATGAGTGTTGATTAATTTGAAATGATCAGAGACTCAGGCGGTACCTGCTGAGCAGGTTTAGTCATTAAACGTCCAAACAGGGACACATAACATCATCTGGTGTTTTTTAATTAACGTCCTCTCTCATTTTGTCTAACTAGCTGCTTTGTACCTAAATGAGCAGCCTCCATTTCCTAAAACCATCAGCCGTGTGGATCTACTGAGTCTATTATCACAACTGAACGAGGGAGGTTGAAAGAGAGAGTCTGAACTCTTTAACAGACAGACACCATTAGTATGCTACCTGCAGAGTTACATGCAATTAAAAAAGGAAGGAAAAGCCCCGCTCGTCACTCAGATGAAAGATGAGGGTTGAATAAAAGCCCATTGACAGGCAGATAAAGCTGGGATCAAGCTAATATCCATCCAAGGCTCTAAAACACACTAAAGGATATGAATTGAGCCATGAGACACAGGGAGATATGTCTCAATCCTTTCATTAATGTTGAGTCTGGGAAAGCAGACACGCACATCTGAAGAGTTTCACTCCAAAATGGAGAATTCCAGACGTCAAATACATTAAAGTCCAGCCAGGAAACATGATTGATGGCATAGAGTCATTACAGAGGATTACTGAAGGTAGCGTGCCAATCACGTTTTGCTTACAAACTGAAGGCAAAATCAGTGGATGCAATCACATCTGCTTTGTAAACTCTGAGTAAAGGACTGTGAGGCTCCGCTTTTCTTTCAACGAGGAATGAAACACTGGACCAAACACTAAGAAAGACACTGTTTCACTATTAATTATCAATGAGATGGATAATTAGAAGTTTTCCAGTGCCACATGGAGCTCGTTGACATTCATATCGGTTTCCAAGCTGAATTGGGTACGTCTCCATCCTTGTGTGTGTGAGTTCAGTCACACGGAAAAGGCTTCCAGTGAATGAACGCAACAGCCTGTGGGTGTGGAACTTAATGACAGGACGGGCTGCTGAACTGGGGGCTGAAAGGCAGCGAAGCCTGTGACATACATGGCAGAGCTTGTTAGGTAATCTAATGTGAAATGTTCTCAATTTGATTCTCTAGCACAAAAAGGAAGAAATTATTCCTCTTTCATGAAACCATCTTTGGAAAACGAGGGGTTTTCAATACCCCAAAAATGTATTTTATGTACGTCATGTACATACGCACACCTGCACGCCAAAACAGAATCCCTAAAATATTTCCAGAAACTAAAAGCAGTGAGATTTGATGTAAAAATACATTTCCTGCCTTGTTCTTACTGTAATGTTAAACATTTCTGCACTATGATGTGGAAAATTAACTAAATGTCTTTTCAAGGTGATTTTAAAGGTGCCAACAAGCCTGGTAGTACACTGCAGCGTGACTGCTTGGCGGTAACACACTCCTTCTGATGTCAGAATGGCTGTTGCAGTTCGATGATGACGAGGACGAGGAAGAGCCACTCCTTAGCAGAAGAAGATCTCTCCATCCAGAGGAGGCTCTGGGAGGTGCTGGGGGTCTGGGGGGAGGAGAGGAAGAGGAGTCAGCGTCAGCACCACAAGAGAGGATTCTTCCTCTAAGAGGATTTTGCTCGCTGATTTGTTGTAACATTTATTCTCCGGGGAGAGTTAGCGAGCAGCATCATCGCGCTTCACACTGATCAAACACAGTGAGCACAGTGCAGCGAGCCGTCGCTGAGGAGCTGACAGAAGCTGCTTCATGTGCTGTATGTTAGCTCGCTGCTCATATCACAGCCTCCCTTTCATATCTACAAATGTATTTTTACTTTCATGTGTATCAATGCTTTTTCACATCAAATGTATTTTGTATGCATCCCCTGCTGTGTGTGTATTATTGTCTTGGATGTGCGACATTGTTCTTTAAATGCAGGGAGACTTACACAAACAGAAACAGCCTTTTCACGCCTTTTCATGCTCGTACTTCACTCACACTCAGGTGGAGTCAGAGGATCTTCAAACCACATTAAGGCTGTTTAAGATCCCCCTAAAATCTTACCTGCGTCCAAAATTCATTCTACATACTAAACAGGTTTGAATTATGTGGTAGGCTCACAAACACAAACAGCACTCTGAACAGCCCTATGCGTACGGAACATTAAATAAGATTGTTGTGCGATGATGTTGATGGACACCCACAATGCAGTGCACACAGTAAATGGCAGAGCTGCAGGAAAACATCTACTACTACGATTACATTTTGTGAAAAACTAAGACTGCTTTGAGGAGCTTAATTTTGTTTCTGTCGAGTTTGAGTGAAGTGTGTTTTATGATGAGTTAATGAGGCAATTAAGCTCATTTTAGGCTCGACTCTGTACTTCTATCAAGGTGTTAAGAATATTTCTTCACTCACTTTGTCAGTTTATTTTGTTTATTTTTTAGACTTAGTAGCAAATCCATTGCTTGTATCTCCCAGCTGAAACTGCAGGTCTGTGCTATCATACTATCCCCTGTTATGGTACAATGTGGGATTACACAACAGGACTGACCGGGGCTAACTGGTTAGCATGTTGACGTCAGTAGATAACTATGCAGCACAACACAAAGACTTCTTGTGTCTCCACATTTTGTCAATAATGTTGGGTTAATTTTGGAAAGTTATAAACTAAAATCCTGGCCGTATCTTACAAATTGCCCCTTTAAAGGTGCTATTTGTAAGAAAAGTTGATTTTTGAGTCTCATCAAATAATGACGCCCTGGGGTGCAGGATGGGTCGGCCGCCATCTTAAAGCGTCAGTTTTTTGACAAATTGGGAGTGAGACTCACTTTTTCTTACAAATGTCATATTTGTTGGTACAGTGTCTTTGAATAGGGTGAATGGTGTCTTTGTCTCAGCCACTCGCACCCCTGATGCTTGTTTTTATCACTATGTAAGTGAAGGTACACACAGCACCAGTGATTTGGGTGAAATGGGATCATATTTCAAAGGAAACTGCTCATGTTTTCCCTCTAAAGTTCTCCAGCTGCTCAGCCTCAACTCTGTGATAAACAGAGTATCCTGACAGAAACCTGTAACTGCGGTGTCGTTAGCTCTGTTAGCCTAGCAGACTAATGTACGTTTTCTTGAAAAGTTCTGTCTTGTGTTGTTGCACTGTCTTGATGTTTGACTGTGTAAGCAGTCAAGTCAAGTTTTATTCTCAACACATGAAGAGTATACGTTAATGAGTGTAGACTGTATACAGTTGGTATGTATTTGGGACACGGTGATTGACTCCAGAATCACAGGACATGAAAGTGGCTGGTGTGAGGACCCAGCAGCACTGCAGCACAGAACAATGAGTGACCCGAGGGAAAAACGGGAAAGTACATCACGGTAGACTGTGGCTGCGTTCGCTACAAGATGAAGGAGACATAGAAGATAAAGAGGCTGCGTGATGCAAGCTGAAACTTGCAAAGAAAAATGTCCTTAAAATACATCACCAGGCAGAACATTGATGTCAGGCTTTACAGGCTATGATGAGTACTTATTATCAAAGTCCTAAGAGTCAGAGTCATTCGGCAATAAATGTCTGTCTTACAAACTGCCACTGTGTTTCATGTTGATTTAATACAGGTGGTTTATTGGAAATGTAATAGTGATTTTATAGGTTTTGGCATGGGCCATTCAGCAGAAAAAAAAAGTCCAAATACATGAAACGTTCATGCGGTTTCTTACCAGAAGCTGTATGGATCACATGTGAAACATCAACTGATTTAATATCAGCTGTCAATTACAATGTCGATGTATTAGTCAGTGTGTATTCTCCGTTTTTTATTATTAAATATAAAGCAGTATTACCTCTCTTAAAAAAAGGAAATTAACTACAAATACCATATTCATACTCTTCACATTTTTATAGGCAATATCCTCATAACATTTTAGGCCTGTTGCCCTCAGCAAAGTCACAGCCAAGACCCGTTTTTAGGCTTGTTATTTGAAAAATGTCCCCTGGAATCACTCCTGGTCATGGCTGATCGTATATCCACGGTGGGTTAGACTACACACCATGTACTGCAATGTGATGCAATTAGGCAATCGGGAAACCTTGTCATTTTTTTGCTCATACTTGGGTAAAATTTGTCTTTCTGAAAACACCTGAGGGCTTTGTGTGTTAATTACTGTAATCTTTTTCATCCATTTGCCTGTCCAATGACGTCCTCCTCCCACACATCTACCTATCACTTCTCCTCTCTGATAACTAAATGCCACGTGTCTAACCTGAAGTGTCCTTGACAAAAACACTCAGCTCCGACCTGCCGACTCACTGAATGATTAAACTAAATGTAAATCCATCCGCTCCTCCCTACCTGCCGTCTGTGCGCTCCCTCCTTTGCCCTTCTTCTTCTTCTTCTCCTTGCCCTCTTTGCTCTTGTTCTTGGCCAGCTGCAGCAGGCTCTTTGAGATCTGGTGGTTGGCTTCACTGCCCTTGAGGTTGGGGTTGGTGGAGGATGAGGTAAAGGGATTTAGGCCTTTCCCTTTGGTCTTAGACCGCTGGGGCTGCAGCCTCGGCAGGGAGGAGGAGAGCTCCAGCGGGTCCAGCTCCAGGGAGTGGGAGCTGCCTGGGAACTGGGTTTCATCTGACGTCGTAGAGGGAGTCCTCTGGAAGGAAGTAAGAAGGATGTACAGCTGTTAACAACATCTGTGAGCGAATATGTATTCATATTTTAATGTTTTTGCAAGTTAATAAAAGATGAGCATTAATGTTTCCAAAAACAGCATATGGTGGGAAATGAAAACTGTGTACTTAGGTTTTGTGCAGGTTTTAGATTAAATGCCTGAAAATGTAACAGCTCGGATTATGATGCAGCACTGTTTGCTTACATTGCAGAGAGCTTTCTGTTCTCACTTTCAAGATGACCCAGGTTCAAGCCTCCAATTCAAGCATCAATAAAAACCAAACCTGCTGAGCTCATTCTGTGTTCCCCTGCAGTTATTGTTAGGAGTGTCCCTGCTCACCTCAGCCACACGGACCTCCTCCATCTTGTCGAACTGCCGCTGCACAGCTTCCCTGTCCCTCTCCAGCTTCCTCTGAGCGTCTCTCAGCCTCTCCAGGTCTTTCTGGTACTCCTCCTTCTTACTCTGCAGCTCCTGCTTCTCCTCCTCCAGCTCCTTGTGTCGCTTCAGGATCTCCTCCTCCTGCAGTGGTTGGGAGGTGCATCGGTGGATTTATTGATATGTTGGTAGTCACTCCATCATTTTGTACATTGATATTACAACACAGTGTTCCATCATCTGAGACTAAACTAATGAAAATATTCATTGAGCTACACTATTCTCTGAGATAGGAAACTGAACTGCAAAACCCTTTGAATGAATGTGCAGAACATCATCTGAAAAGTCTCACGTTTACAGATAAATAAACTAGACATTGGCTTGTCTGGTTTCCTGTTCAGTGTAGGCTCACCAAGATCACTGGTTATTAATGCCAATCCACGCTCACATCATTAATGCCAATCCACGCTCACATCATTCAAACTATTCACCTCACTAACAAATGTATATTAAGTTAATTTAAAAAAAAGACATGTCTGTTGTTTTGAAGTAAACAAATTATTCCTGTGCACACACTTCCTCCTGCATATGAGAAAACACAAACAAAACAAAAGACAACCTGGCAGTGGGTGAATTATTTAGTCTCTGTAACAGACTTGAATTACTGTCAACATTTTGAAAGTGAATAAATTGCTTTTCTGTCTCTTCCCTCTTTCACCTGCTACCAGCAATATATTATTTTGTGTTTAAAGGTGAGAATGTCAGTCAGTTTGGCTCTTATCATGAAGCTGTCTGAAAATTCAGCCAAGTTAAAAGTATGAAAACTGCAGTAAGCTTATCCAACACTGGCGAAAAAAAATACTTCGTAGGAAACTTATTCATTCAAACTTTGTAGTTAATTTGGATTTTAAAATGTTTATTGTGACAGTTCAACCTAGAAGACTTCTATATTTGTTCAGCCATTCACAAGTCATCAGCACAGTGCCTGAGTCAGCTGGCTTACTACACTAGATTTAAGCTAATCTTTAGTCATTAAGCTAAACCTCTCGACCTCTACTGTGATGTCTTTGCATCCTCCCCAGTTTTAATATGACCCTGCAGCTTCAGTCAAACTTTAAAGGCAGCTGTGGAATTTCTCAGACAAAGGTTTGTTTTTGAAGGCAGCTTGCCATCACTGCTGGAAACCCCGAATGTTTTGCACATTATTACATTGAACTGTATAAGGTAAAATATTGCACAAGGTGAATGACTGCAGGATAAAACCATCCCGCTGTTAAGAAAATTGGCAGGTGTTGTCTTAAGACTTACAGCTGCCTAAAACAGAACTCGTAGGAAATGATGTATAGTTACCTGTGCACGGAGCAGCCCCTCCCGTTCAGTCAGCTGCTGTTCCCTCAGCTCCCACTCCCTCTCCCTCCTCCTCTTCTCCTCAGCATGAGCTGCCTGCTGTCTCTGCAGGGATGCCAGCTCCTGCCGCTGCTTCTCCAGGCTGCGCTGCTTCTCCTGTTCAATCAGCGAGCTGGGCCGCGAGGTCTGCCGCGATAAAGACGTGCAGGAGGAGGAGCGCTCACTCAGGGCCTGCCGCTGGTCCTCGATGAAACTGTCCTGCTGAACTACCACCGCCTGGGAGAGACACGACGAGAGCAGCAGGGCAGATAGATGAGATCAGACACATCACTGCTGGTGTTGTCTTACAGATATTCATTTGTCTGTCTCAATCAGCGTCTCAAATCATATTTCTTCACCTCATCGTTTCCCCCCCTCATCTTACCTGCAGAGTGCTGAGTAGGAGATGCAGATTGGACACACTGTTTAGGACCTGCTGTTGTAAAAAAGAGAGATTACTGATCATCTTGTAAACGGAAACATCTTGGTGTGTTCTTGTTCTACTGCATGGAAGAAAGCTGTCTGTTTGATATCGTCTTGCTTACTGCTGCACTTGACTTTGCTCGTTAAAATGCACCGTGGATGGCAGCAATGCTTCATTCTACACATTGACTTTTTCTTTCAATAAGCGCCAGCGGTGGACTGAATGTAATATGAATTTACCAGCAGACTAAGACAGCATTAAACAAACTGGAGTTAACAGTGATGTGACCTTTTCTCTATTCAAACATGGACAAAGAGACAAGGCCACTGAGCTTTCAGCTGCTACTGATGTTTACTAAGGCACACAATGCCCCAATTAAGTGCTGGAAGCAGCATTTCTAACACACAGAATGCATTTTCTGTTCAATAGTTAACTGGAAGTACTTTTGCCTTGTTTAGGTTGAATGACCATCAATGCAAAGATATTCGAGTCAATCTGCCTCACTGCATCTTGTTATAACTTCTCCATAAATTCATCCACAGAGACTCTGTTTCCAATTGTCAGTTTTTTTAGATTATTTGTCTATTTTTTTATGCTGAAGGAACAGTTGGTATGACAGCAAAATATCAGCCTTTGCATACATCATTGAACTTGACATTAACCACTTTTATCTAAGTATATAAGCACAGTACGCTTGTTTAACAATGTATATTATGACATTCATCACCCACCCTTATTTACCGGTTTTATCAATTGATTATTACAACACATTAAATACTGAGAACTTGCAGACCTTTTTCACTGTATCCGCTATTCAATGTTTGTGATTGAGTGGAAACCTAATGTGATCAGCAACAGACTAAAAGGTGAAATATCTTCGCAGTGTTTGGATGGATCGCCATGAAATTTGATACACGTATCCATGGTGCCCAGAGGAGGACCTCTGGTGATCACCTTTCATTTTCAGGTTAAATTTACCAGTACTTTAGTTTATGACCAACACTGATGTCACTCCCATCAGCCCCAGTTGTACTTTATATTTAGTGCTAATTAGCAAATGTTAGCGCGTTAACTTCATCATTAGTTTCAGTCATTGTTCTTAACTGTAGTCTTTGTCAGTCTTATAATCACTGTCTGAAGTGGCCGCTTGTCTAGGTCTGTTTTATTGTTAGTTTTTATGTCCATTTTAGAGAGTTATATTGTGTGTTCAGTTCCTCAAAAGCTTAACCAGGAACAAAGACTGAAGATGACACAGCTAAGAAGTCATATATTCATGGGTTGGTTGCATTTGAGTTCAGTGTAGTAATGCCTACATGTATTGTTCCTGTCAAAATAAACTGATAAATATACAAAATCAATAACACACTGAACTAAGATGGACAGTACTGGAAACATTATAAAGTGAGCGTCACTGTCACCAAGTTAGTTCAATGTTAGTTTAACCGCTGTGTGTAACTAAAGCTGGACAGAGCTGCTAACATGGCTGTAGGCCTTTTGTCTGGCTGGTGGATATTTCTGTGGCATAAATGTGAATTTCAAGGAATATTTATCTGTCTTGGTGAATTCTATTTCTACTTTACTTGCACTGCTTGTAGTGCTCGCTCTATTCTCATGCATAATTCATTTTGATTTTATTCTTCATTTAAAACTCTTCTGAAAGCTTGCTCTTGTACAGATGATTTTATGAAATAACTTCTTCTCTTGTGTTTGAAGTGTGTTTTAAATAATGCTACTAACATCTAATGCAGCTAATACAAACATCTACATTACAACGACTACTTCTCTTACTACTGTTTAAGCTGGAACATTTATTGCTGCTGATAGCGATGATGGTAACACAGAGTTTTGACAGTTTCCATGTAAACAGCAGCTGTAATTGAGCTCGAGACAGGAAGTCAGAGTTACCTCACTGTTCCTCTTCAGCAGCTGCAGCACGTTGGCGTTTCCTCCCTGCACACACACAAAAACACACACTAAGTATGTGCATACAGACACAGCTTGGAGTGTATTTTCACCTCTAGCTGTATTTGAAATGACGATGACTTCATATTATATTTTATATATAGAATAGAATAGAAATTATAATGCTTAAATGAACTATGGATTGTTTATTTACTGATGATTCTGACACACTCCCTTCACATCCTGCTGAACC
This sequence comes from Diplodus puntazzo, assembly GCA_963678695.2. NCBI lineage: Eukaryota > Metazoa > Chordata > Actinopteri > Spariformes > Sparidae > Diplodus > Diplodus puntazzo. Next base: position 38,355,577 of record OZ023155.1, on the reverse strand, counting down.
CCCTCTGAACTCTGGCTCTGTGGCCAACATAAAATGTTAATAAAATCAAGTACTGCTCTCTTATTCATGTACAATTAACAAGGAATGGCCTGGTGTCGAGTTGGTTCAGAGACTAGAAAAAATGCTTTTCTTAAACGACTCACTACAGTAGCTCAGTTTCCACTAAAACATTCAGGAAACAATTATGTGCAGTCCAGCTGCAGGATATATGACTACAAAGGCTAGAATCCAGTGCGGAGCTACAATAGCAGCAGCCCATTCATTTTCATCCACTGTTCAATTCTTATACAACTGATGGTCGCCATTAGCAACGAGACCTGGCAGGGAGAGTCAAGAGGCTAATTCACTGGAGGGAGAGAAGCAGCTAAATTCATCTTAATGGTATTGTTGTTAATGTTGGAGGACAAATGCACCCCCACACATGGCCTCAGGTTCTCATTGAGGCGTGGGGGCGTCACAGCATCAGAGCAGAGAATAATTGGCTCCTGAGATGCTGACCTTCTTTAAAACACTGTCCGACTCCGTCCTGCGCAGATCTCCCGCCGTATCCTCGCACTCATCTCTGTCTCCACCTGACACAAAGGGAAACCACAGGAGACAAGAATGAGGCAGGCAGCAAATAATACACATTCAGGTCCACTGCAAGACAAGACGAGAGTAGAGACACAATGTGATATGGAACATTTATCATATCTAACTATTGTCAGAAGTTAAAATTGTGTCTTTAAAGTGAAATCGCAGGTCAGTAAAAGGTCTTGTCTGTTCTCCAGAAATGTTCGAGAGTCAGCGACGGGTGCCCACTACAATTCATTGTGCAACAAAATGTGCCTAATGAACACCAAATGGTATTAAAAGTGATGAAATGGGTTTTACATGAGTAGCTGATTGCAGGAAGATTTGGATAATTCAATGTTTAACACACCCCAAAATCAAAAAGAAATGTACACATAAATGATTTTTTGACTTTGGGGTGAACTGTCCGTTTAAGTCATTGTTTGAGGGTAACAAGAGTTAGTCATCATTAATCAGACAGTGACCAATAGTGAGTAAGAACTGTAGTTTCTAGTTACAACTGGAAAAAAAGGGACCAAAAAAAGGAACAAGATCAACGCATAAAATTAATTTTCAGTGAGAGTTTTTGTTTTTAAGCATTTTGCCTTGTGGTTATGTATGAATTGATGAATCCACAGGAGTATTTATAGGTCTAGTGTAGTGCAGCCAATCTGGTTGTTGTAGATTCTACCTTTTGAGCTAAAGGGACGTCTGCAGGTCAGTTTTTTTCATTACGTGTCACACCAACTTCAAAAATATTTGTGTCTTTCTACTGCAGAGTCAGCACAGTTTTTAGCAAGGGCCATCTTTCAGGCAGTGACATAATTCTTTAATTGACTAATCGTTCTGTCTAAAAATGTCTGTCACAATTTCCGATAGCAAATGTAACATCTTTAAACGTCGCGTTATGCAAAACCAACAGTCCCAAAAAACTAAATATATTCAGTTTATTATCATATTAAACAAAGAGCAGCCAAATCTTCACAACTGAATGGCCTCAACTGGAAAGTTTTGCCATTATTGGTAATAAAAAATAAAAAGATAAATCCATTGTGAAAATAGCTGACGATTAGGTTGTTTCACTAATTAATTAATTGACAAACCATTTCAGGTATTTGAATGTTTGTCTCTCAGTCTCTCTCTCAGTGAACTGAATAAAGTCACAGGTTTCACTCCTGCAACGTCCGATGTTGTGTCCATCAGCTGCTTCATTTCATCTTCCACTTAAGAGTCTGCGGACAACAAATTTACTGCTGATATTTCATTCCATATTGAAATTATGCACAGCATGTGTTTGTATTCATTTCATTTTTTTATTAGTTGCATTTTGTTTGCCTTTATATTTCCTTTCTTCTTGACGCGTGCAAATCACATTGCTCCTGCCGAGCCTTTTCAACCATATCTAAACTACTTACAGTGTGTGTTTCTGTTCACTCCACACATCTCTAATATTAGTTTATAATGCTGCGATTGTTTGACACACTGCCTCTGATGAGGCACAAATTACAGGGTGAAATACGCTTTTAAAAACACCACAGTGATAAAAACATTCTTTAGTGCCATTTCCCTCATCAGTTTTCCAGGTGCGCTCGTCTGGACCTCAGCAGAGTCCCTATGTGTGCTTGCAAGCGTCTTGTTCAGAGGTAGCGCTGCAGGCCACGTACCCCTCAGGAAGCAGCAGCTCTGCTGTCCAAGTCTCCGTCAAAAATGTTTTATCTAACTGCACTGAACAGGGGCATTGTGGGAAGTTCTGGGTGTGTGCCTGCAGTCATGTGACCACTAAAAATCAGTTTAGGGTGAAATGGTGAAATATTTTACTTTTCAGACCTGGGCTGGGCTCCCAGCAGTGTCACCACACATTTGCAGTCCAGTCACTGACTCGATGCAGTTATCTACACCAGCAGGTCTGGGTTCAGTGCCTTTGACTGTTACAGGCTTCAAACGTGTAGTTTGGCTGACCACTTGGCTGGTGTGCACAATCTCTCCACAGAAAACAAGCATTCAGCAGCAGACTCACTCTTACTGCTGTGCATCTGGTGACTGTCGAAGCCTCCAAAGGTCTCGGCCCGACGGGGCAAACACACCGGCCCCACGCCTCCTCCCTCCTGGACGCTGGCCATTGCCCCTCCCAGGCTGCTGTTCACCAGCGTCTGTAACGTCTCCACTGTCACACACACACACACACGCACACACACACACAGAGGCAAACATCAATGTGCAGGTCAGTAAGTGAATTATCCTGGCTAACTGTGTTACTGCTCAGCTCTGCACTCATGAATCCTACCAGGCACTTCTGCTTTCAACCTGCTGCTGGCTCCTGTTGCTAGGCAACTATTGACAACCTGTTTGAACCGCAGAGCTCTTTTACTCAAAGTTTAAACATCTTACCATCTAAAATGATATGAACTGTGGAGAGACACATACAGTATTGGTATCCACATGCGTATACAGATCACGCAGCACTGTGACCTTTCCGTTAAAAATAAGAGAAACAAAGCTGTTGCTGCTGGACGTACGGCACGATAACCTCAGCAGAAGAAATGACATTACTTCTGCCAATTCACATATCAAATATGGACAATTATTGCTCCAGGCTTTAAAGGAGAGGTGAAAAACACATTCTGTAATAGCACAGCCAAACCTTTTCTGCTACTTTTAAAAAGCTGAACCACTGCAGATGTTCTCCTTTATACATTTCTTCCTGTATTAGAGCTGAATACAATTCTTAGTTGAATGTCAGTTACACAACCTGTACGCTATACACACTTCCTGGGATTTTGTGAACAATAGCACCTTTTTGTGAGACACATTAAGAGTGAACTGCATCTGTGCTGGCTCAGTCCTCCCTACGCAGCAGCAAAAACAGTCCGAGTGTTTTATTTAGAATGCAAACACACAGACTATAAGACAGCTCTTGGTACATCAACTATACCAAAAATGGTGCGTAATAACTGTGCAATGCTGCACCTCAAATGATTACAAGTGCAATGCTGTTTGACTGCATCTTTTTCAGCCACTGCGTATTTTTTCTACACTTTTAAAAACCAGGAGATGATGAGAATGAAAAAGAAAAAAATCACTCTTTTGGCTAAAAACCTGATTTTGAATTTTGTCATTCATTTTTCATAATGTAAAACTAAAATGTAACAAATCAAAATTCAGTGGAAGGCAGAGATATAAGATTTTGTGACTCAGCAAGAGAAATGGCTTGAGAATACTGCGTGAAATATTTGTCATTTAGATATCTTTGGAGCAGTTTTTTTACTCTCTGCTTAAATATTTACAGAATCGTGTCGTAACGTGCGAAGAATACGTTGTTCTTCTCCGTCTTCCTTCGCATTTCATTCTCTCTTTGCCACCATATACAGAATCTCTCTCAGTCTGTGCTGCTTTCTTCTCATTCACATTTGATGAGTGGAACTGAAGAGCTGGAGTGAAATCCAGAAACACACTTTGACTCCTTTAAAGTCTCACATCCACTCTATTTATCATCCCCAAACATAAACACTCCCTCCCACAAATTCTGCTCTCTCAACCTCTGTTTAGATCCAACCACAAACCATTGACCTTTCAAGTATCTCAGAGAAAAAGGGCTCATCGGATGGACTTAGACGGAGAATAAGCATTTTTGATTAACAGAAAAATCAGATACACGCAAAAAAAATGTACTTGTTAAACTGTACCATCAGTAGTACCTACTAATGAATTTGAGTAACTACAAAAGTCTTCCCGTTCCCCCATTTAACCTTTATAGCTCTGTTCTGAAGGATCATCACCCAACTGAGGCACTGAACAACAAAAGAAGACACTCGGGCACAGGTTTTCAAAATGTGTAGGGTGAAAAATGTACTTTTTTGTCCACCGGTTCGTGTAGTTTTTTGGCTTGTGAAAGAACAAAATCTACCGGCCACTTTCAAATTTACCAGGATTTAGCAAGGATTTTGACAGATACTGAGTTGTTGTACCCCCTGTACTTCCTGTTTTCTAGGAGGGAGTGGGTCCCACAGTGTCTATTTAAAAAACCTCTTCCGGCCTATGTAAATGGAGAAAGCAATAGAACAGGACCTGAGTGTTGTTTTACACACTGTTGGGCGTATTCAGTGTTTCCATGAGAGACTGAGAACAAAACCCCATCAGTCTCTTACTGTGCTAACAATGTGACTACAGCTTCAACTTGCACTTTATGCATAGGATTATACAATGTGTGAAATGTGTGTGAGCTGGCAACAATGAACTTGTGTGGGTGGTTATAATAAAAAAAAAAACTTGTGTTCAGGTGACATCCAATTTGCAGCTGAAACCATAAATATGCAGATGGAAACTGAGATACAGCACTGTCTGTCTCTGTCTCTATTCAGTTCTTTCCATTCTGCTTGATAGTTAAACATTCTGACGCACTGTAAACACTCTCTTTCTCTCTCTTACCTTCCTGCAGGGCATCCTTCATGACTGACGCCCCCCTGGGTGGCTCCACGCCGCAGGCTGACCTGAAGAAAGGTTCACCCTGCCGGCAGACCTCCTCGCCCGCATTCAAGCCCTCCCACATCCCCCTGAAGAGTTGCACCTTCTCCTCCAGCAGAGACATGATCTCTGTGTCCTTCTGCTTCAATAGATCTGACCGGCAGAGGCAAGAGAGGGAGAAACAGAGACAGAGAGTGAGGAAAACATTTTGTGCTGATTTGGAGCAAACTTATCCCGATCTGCTTTCACACCAGCACTCCAAACATGTTTCTCTCACCTCTCATCTCCTTGGCTTTAGTCTCCAGCTGTCTCTTGTCATCTTCCGTTTCACTGGGAATCCCTTCATCCTCATCCCTATCCCTGTCCAACCAAGCAAGAGAAAAAAAACAAACATTACAGCTTATAAATTATACACAAACAAACATCTGCAAACCAACATTTCAAAAGCCACATCTCACACAATACCTATTTCTAAATTCACACACAATAGTGACAGGGCACATAAATTGATTAATCCATCAATTGAAATTAGGTGAAATTAACAGCCAATTCACACTAAAATGCCACTGATTCACTTTTATCTGACATTTTATAGACTAAACAAGTCTTCAAATAAGGATGACTGAAAGTAATGATTAGCTCCAGCCTTATCTACAACCAATCAGTACGCACCGACATCGACACCACAGGACAAGACTTTCACTAGAGGGGGATTAGACAACCCTGAGAGAATATATATGATGTTTTTCAGTGGAACAGAGAGACAGAAAATCAGTAAAAAACTATTTTTGTTTCTATCACCTCCATTCCTGCCAATAGCCTGATCTCAATTTTGTATTTTGACAGTAGTCAGACAGAGAAAGAGAGCGACAGAGTACTAAATCTCTCTCCTTCCCGCTGGCTGCAGTCAAATAATCCTCTGCTTATAGCGAGCTGCCCTTGAAGCCAATCCAGCATTAGACTGTCCCTGAGTACACCCCATCCCCAGGTAGAGCAGTGCTAATCCTCCTGACAGCAAAGTGCTCTGTCGCAGCTTACCGTTTATTACTATCAAGTGAACTGGGCTTGGTCTAACTCCTGGGTAACAACACAGACAAACCATAGGTGAAGCCTAAGAGGCCAATACTGAATGTAACGCAATTTGATGAGAGAGTTTGTTCTGCAGTAGAGGTTATAGGTTGGGTCAAGTTTGGGTAAATATGCTGAGGTAAATGTATGAGTGAAAATGTCAAAACTGTTCATCTGGCAACGAAAGAATCCATTCTTTTCAGTATTAGCATATTGCCCTACACTTTTTTTGAAAAACCTCTCAACACACACATAAACAAATCCCACTTACATGGACTGCATGGCTTCCTGGATGAGATGCATCCAGGTGTTGCGCTCATCCTTCGAGCTGGCCAGGACCTCCATCATCTCTGGCTTCTCAATGCCTGCCGTGATGAGGAAGAGGCCGCGCTCTTCGTTAGCGACCTCCCTCACAATCAGCTTCTGAAGGGAGATGACTGTGGAGCGCTGGTCCTTCAGGGAGAAGAGGGTGGGTAAAGGAGGGGAGGGATGGATGGAGGCAACAAGGGAAGAGGATGGAAAAAAAAAGATGACAGTGGGAGGGTCAAGGAGGAGAAAGGGGAGGAGGGAAGACAAATGTTGAGGACAGGGAGAGGATGGGAAAGGCAGGAAGAAGGGTGGGGTGAAGTCAGAGGGGGGGAGAAAGAAGAGATGGATAATTATAGAGGGAGGGAGAGAGGACGGGAAAGACAGAAAGTGCAGAAAAGACAGGCGTGCAGAATGAAGGGAGGTCAGTTAGAAAAAAGGAGGATTATAGGAAGAGTGAGCAGTTGGTGATAAAAAGGAAAAAGGAAAAGAGGGAGAAAATTAGATTTTGGTTATCATCCACATGAGAGTTGGCCGACTTAGAGAGCTTCAGCACACAACGAACCACTGGCTCATATCTGCTCCGAGCATTAAAACTCTGAAATTGTAACCACATCCCCACATTTTTCCTGCAATCTCTTGTCTGAAGATTGAAGGATAGGTTCAGATTTTCAGATTTTTTTAAATGATTCTTTCCACTACGACTAAGCTGTAAAGGAATGAAAACAACATTTTGCACAGAAATGCACTTAAAGTTCCAGTCAAATAAAATGAGGAGGTTATCTTTAGACAAAGTCTTTTCGTCATAATTCCATCTTTGTTTACTCTCCTTTCACTGCACCTCGGGCAAAGAAAAGCAGTCTTTGGAAACTCAAGCATGGAGTTTGTACTAAAAGACTACCTCTGATTTGACTAACTCAGACTCGCCACATTTAGCATCACATGAATACTTCCTATCATCTGTCAGGGTGACCTAAGTGCTACTGACCACTAGTTCTGTTGGTGATCCTCACAACTGAAGAATGTTCTGCCCAAAACTCATGCTGCTTCACATTGCTGTGATCCAATAGGAACCACATGTCATTCCTCTTTTTTTAAAATCCAACAGCTTCAACTTAAACATGTCAAGCCTTGTTTTAATGATAGATGTGATTATTATGCCACAGGCCTCCCCCTGTTGTAATTCCCCCTACTGAGTGTGTGGTGTGTGAAACTGTGAGCCTTGTAAACATGGAAAAAAACGCCTCAAAACTATATGATTTATCACAGTAGGGTTACATGCCGAGGGCCAGAACAGCTTTATTAGGTGCAGCTAGCTAGATAGAGGCAGGCAATATTACACAATGGGAAAGCTAAGCAGGCAAGCTAATGCTAACAACAACAGTGGGATAGGAAAATATGACAACCACATATCTGGCTGCACTCATAAGATCTTTATTACTGGAGGGATGGAGAGAGAACGGAGGGAACAGCAGAAGGAAGGAGGGAGGAGGAGGAGGAGGAGAGATATTAAGAGGCAGAGGGAGGGAGAGAGAGAGAGCGAGAGAGAGAGAGAGAGAGAGAGAGAGAGAGAGAGAGAGAGAGAGAGATGACAGCAGGAATTTACCAGCATGGCGTAGACGTATTTCTGGTCTTTCTCTTGGAGGAAGACGATGACGTCTGATAGTAGCAGAGCATGTACGTCTGGAGAACAGACAGGAGAAAAGTAGTTGTTTTATTATCAATTTATGTATTATTGGTTTTCTAAGTAGCTTAAAGAGACTATAGCTGTCTATCATTTTGTAGAACAATCCTCTGTTGTATTAGAATAAATAACTAGAATTTTGAAACTTGAAGGATTCATCTATTTTCACATTTCCAAACAATCCTGACATATTTACAGAGACAAAGACAATGTGTTGTCTGTTACAGGGCAGTAAAGCAGTCGGTGAGTGTTTCCTCACCCTTCAGTCTTCCCTGGCTGTTCTTCAGTTGCAGCACTCCATCGTGGATCAGCCTCCTCCTCAGTAGATCCTCCCTGGCAAAGATCTGACCGCTCTTCATCATCATGATGGACTTGCTGTCCATGCGGCCGTGAAATTCCTTCAGACGACGTCTTTTCTCGTGCTCGTTCACCTTGCTGTCCACCGCTGCTATCACCTCCTTCACCAACCGGACAGAATCCGTCAGGTCTTCGTAGTCTTCCTCGCTTTCTGTTTTTCGACATGTGACGAGGGAGGTTAGATAGGCAACAGCAAAGCAGTTTAGCATTAAGAAAAGTAGTAGGTAGAATCAAGACATACCATAACATTTCTGACGGGATCGTACTGAAAGCCCACAATCTGTTTGTTTCACTCATTTTATCCAGAAAGTTATAATTTTAAAGGTTAGTTGTTTTGTTTTTCCCAGCGCAGGCTAGAGCATTTATCCCTGTTGCAAGTCCATTTGGTGATTAAATGGCTCCCAACTAACACACTTCAACCAGATTGGTAGAGTGGCACAGCTGATGAGGTGTTTGTGCAAAGCGAAAGGTGCAGCGAAATTTTGGCACCCCTTTTGACCTTTAACTGCGTTACCTGCATTTCCACTCCCTGATAAACCTCTGATTGAAAACATCATTACAGAGAGGACTGAAAGCCTTTTTCTGGTTGTTTTTGGTGGAGTTGGATATAAAAAAAAACCTTCTGACATCAACTTTTCTTCTGAGCAGACTTGCACCTGTGGTCCACAACATTTTTAACACTTCTTGGGGAGGCAGTTCCATACGTCTTCTCCTTTAGCAGGATTATTTCATCTATTTATCTCGTCTGCACGAGTCATCTGTATGCAACATTGGCCTCACTGCCTCACCTCTGCTTGTTGGGTTAATTACGGTTCGATACTCTGTATAGATTGTTCTTTTCTAAATTGTTCAAAAATAACCTGCCCTTTCTTCCTGAAAGGCTTCATTCAACAAACCTTAATGGGATTTCAGTATGTAGAGAGTAAATAAGCTTAAAGAAGCACACAGACAATTACCATTGTTACTGAATTGAAGTTTCTGGCATTTTGGTTGTGAGAGAATAAGAAAAGAAAACTTGAGAAGAAAATGGAAACTTATTTCAGAACCTCCTACCCGATCAGAGCTGTGGCGTTCATGCACTGAAATTCTTACCTGTCAAGTAAACGGTGTGGTGAGTACTGCACTGACTTTCTACTTGTTTACTGAAATGTTACTCTGCTTCATCCGGTGTGGTTGTGGTTTTGATGCGATTTTGTTGACAACACTTGTTACAAAAGCAAACAACCCCACAACTGTTACTTAAAACTGCGAATGATGCAATGAAATGCACCATATTTGTCAGACTGAGCCGTGCTAACTCAAATTAGAGAGATTATCACAGATTTTAGGACATTTAGAGAAATTCATTATCATTCTGGAAAATGCATTTATTTGTGTTTTACACGAGAAAATTAATTCAGCTCTTGCATCTGCGTGGTAAAACTAATGTACTAGCAAAGACTGGAAACAAGGGAAACAGCTAGCCTGTCTGTCCAAAGACTGACTAATAAGCATGTTATACAGGCTTTATTCAATCCATACAAGAACCAAAATGTAAAAACAATACGTTTTCATTCTACAGGGGTCATAGTTGTGGATTCCCCTTACTTCCCATCTTTGCTCTGAGCTAAACTAACTGGCCTCTGCTTGTAGCTTCGTGTTAAGCTCACGAATAATTCAACATCACTCTCATATCAAATTATTCACAATAAAAGAAAACAGGCGTGTTTCCCAAAATGTAGAACTATACTAAGTTATGCCATTTTCGTTTAGATATCTGTACGTGTAGGTGCTCCTCTCTCTCTCTCTCTCTCTCTGTCTGTTTAATCACTTCCTCTGCTTATGTTAAATATGTGGCTCATCTGGTTTTCTAAATGAAATGAATTTAAAAGCTTTTATGAGTAGAAGAGTAGAACTGCTGAGTAATCCAATCACCAATAGCCTGTAGGTCTGCACACTGAAAAAAGCCCCAGAGTCATTATGGAGCTGATATGCATCTTGTGTATTTTGAACTTGGCTTTTGGACTGAAACTGCTATGTTTTTCCCTAAAGTGGAATACTTCCCTCCTGTGGTTGTTGCACTTCAGTCCTCCTGAGCACCAAAATACTATCCCTAACTTAAGTGTTTGCCCTCTTATTTCCACTCTGTTTATATCAGAGTTGGCAGCAGAGAGTCATCTTAAAGCACCTTGGGGATTAAGTCAGAGCCCCCCGTCCCACATAGAACTATAAACAGGCTTTGGGGAAGGATTAAAGAGAATGTACACAGTATGAGGCCAGCTGACAAGAGCTGCTTCAAATCAGATACAAATATGGTGTGAAATATTTCAGCTCCTCAAAGTAGGCTTGATCTATTATCCCCAAAACACCTGTTTCACATATGTTTCAGTTTTCCTCAGATATTTTAAAACATGTAAAGGAATAAGAGGAATCGATAAGCTTCTATAAGAGATATCATTTTTAGGATAAATGTGTCTAATCACGAGTCCAAAATTAGATAAATGCCAAATATCAATGTAGCTCATATGAAAAACTGAACTGCTTGACTGTGTAAATTGCATTTAGATGTGATTTCATTTCATATCATATATTGATGGTTTTGACACATTTCAGTGCAGCAAAAATTTGTATCTCAACAGGTCTTAAAACTTAACACCTTGCTAAAATATTTTAATGTGGTTTAAACTCCAAGTAAACTTTATTCTCTTATGATCCATAAAAAGCTAAAGCAAGCAACATTTTCCATATACTAATGAAATGATTGGCCTTATTCTGCCTCGTTTTCTGTCACTCGTTTATGGGCAAATACTTTGGATCCAATTATAAAAACGGATCCCACTAGCAGAGAGTTCCAAGTAGAATAAGAGAATCTTAGTTATGTAAGAATGAACGATTTTGTCTCACTGCCTAAAATCTAATGCTTTAAAATGACTCTTCTGCGCTGCACTGAGAACTAAAGAAAAAATAATACTAATGTGCTCTGTATAGTGAATGCTTTTACTGTAAATTCTTCGCAAGGTGATTGGTGAAGACATATTTGGGAAATAACAAGTGTTCTTCCTTTGTATACGGCATCAGAATATCCTATGAATCTTCTATCTTTCTATCATCTCGACAACTACTTTCCCTAACTTACTTTATTATGCACACACATTAATAGCATGGACGAACAAGAAGACATGAAGCTAACCTTTGGTGTGCTGAAGCATTCTCTGAATCAGCACTGGGTACTTTGTTATCCTCTGGGTCACCAGCAAGATGCATTCTGGGATGCCGAGCCTCCGCACAATGCTGCTACTCATCTTTTTCTGGAAGAGCAAACGACAAGTGCTGTATTAAAATGTGCCAACACAACAGGTGGCTGAAACAAGGCAAGGTTTCAAACCACCACAGGGAAACCTTGAAACTCGACTGCTGTACAACAATGTATTAATAATACTTTAGAAGGTTTTTGTTGTGATTATGAAAATGACAGTTACACAGACATACAATACACAGAAGACGATCGAAGCACTGAAGCTTTAAAAAAATAAAACAAGCAAAAACAGTGAAGGGTAATGTGGCTTTTATACAAAAAGTTTCAAATATATTTATGTAAAAGACTAAGAAACAAAGTTAAGGCAAGACAGTAAATGGCTGCTGACTCAAAGAACAGCACTCTATAGAACAAAATCTTGTTCGACAAAAAACAATCTCGTCTGGAAAACAAGACATCTTTAAGGGAAATACATCTTATGAACTTAGTTGTGTCTTACTTTGATAAAGGCCTTGAAGCGTTTGTCTTTGGTCAGGAGGTCCTTGTAGAAGTTCACCGCCTCATTGTGGCGGCTGCAGAATCTTCCATAAACCCTCTTCATGGTTTCGCCGTTGGAACCAGAGAACTAGAGCACAGTTTAACAGGCATGAATACACAAAATAAACAGTGACCTGCACAGCAAAAAGCCTAAGCTAGAAAGCTAAATCTGTATGAGGTAGGTATGTGATTTCTTTGTTAATTTAAGACATTTGCGGAGACTATTTGGCAATATAAACATATATAATTCAGAAAAATGTGACTTTATATTATAAGTGAAGGATACTAAAACTCTGGCATTAGTTATGGACTCGAACCTTTGATATTACTTCCCCCAGAGCTGACGACTTCTACTGAAGCGAGTCTACAGCCTACTGCGTGAGGCTCAAGACACCGTGGTGATTACAGTTATATGGCTTAACTTCGCATGTTAACATTCATTTATACCATCTTAAATTTTTGGTTAGCATGCTAACATTGGCTAATTAGCATCAAAGGTGCTATATGTAAGTATTTTGGATTAATTTAAATGAAACATTACTTTTTTTATTGAAATGAAAAATAACTGAAATTATCAACAGAATGAGCCTCCAGTCTGGACCGTCAGCTGCACAGCTAACTGAGCTCGGTAGCTTTTACAGTTTGCAGCAGTTAACAGTTTCTTGATTGATTTGCTGCCTTCCATTTGTTTGAAGCACACACTCAAAAGGGGTCATTTCTAACATATTGCACACTCAAACAAAGTAGAGCCGAGGCTGATGGGAATTTCTTTAGTTTTGCAGGAATTTGGTAATAAACTAAGGTACAAATGACACAGTGAAATGTTGACATGAGCAAAAGTCAAAAGTTAGTGGGAATTACTCTCTTTCAATCAGAAGAGTGTGTGCAAAGTTTCATGGTAATCCATCCGGTAACTGTTGAGACATTCATTCTGGACTAAGTGTGAACCGACCTACTCACAGACTGAAGTGAAGGAGGTCATGGACGTTGTTTCTAATGCACACATTTTGTTTTTGATGCTTTTTTCATATAAGATAATTAATATTTGCAGCCTTCAGGTCTTCACACTACGAAGACCCCCAAAGAGAACAAATGCAATTCATTTGTAGAGTTTAAGGACCTGCATCCTCCTCACACCAGCCACTCCCTTCTCTCACCTGGTTGACCAGGATGTCTCCTATCCTGTTGATGATAAAGCTTCCCTCCAGGCTCCCCCCCTCCAGCTGGCTCTCCCTTTTCCTCTCGAAGAGCCGGACGAGGTGCTGCGTGTGGAGCTCCAGGAGTTCATCTAGAGCGGGGAACAGCTTCTCCACTGTCTGCTGCTCCAGCTGCACCTCCTTCTGCAGGCCTTTGCTGTAGACCTCTGACATGATGCGCAACGTCCGGATGTGATGCATCTCCGTCTGCATCAGCTCTGAAGGACATACATGGGGGGATACAATATGTAAATGTTCTTCGGAATAATTTAAAGCATATGTATTTACCACAAACAGATTCTAATTACAAACTGGAGACTTCTCAAGGACTTTCAAAACATCAGGATGTATTTCAGTGCTTATTCAAACTAGTGAAATCTGCAGCCTCAATAGATCATTGAGATTTTTTTATTAAATAGCTGCAGTAGAGAGTAAGGACCTAGATGAGAGTGTGCAGGAGTATCACTGAACAACTACACTATTTTTAACTTCTTAAACTTTCTTTAATTTGCCATTCAGTTAAAAAAGAAAAAAAAAATCAGCTTCAAAGTTTATTTCAGTTAATCAAATATACCATAGATGACATCTTGTCTCTTCACCAGCTCCTTGTCCAGCTGCTGCATGTACTGCTGCTCCACTCCTAAACTCCATGAGTCAGCCTCCAGCTCCTTCGCCTCTCCTTCAAACTCCCCCATCAGCTGCCCGTCCATCATCTCAGTCCCTGAGGGGGAGACAGCCTGTACTTTCAACTTGGAGCTCACATTACGGATTCCATAGCTTTTAGTTATTTTTAAATTGAGATGACTATTCCTTCTGACTAAGACATTTTAACATTAAGGGAAAAAAGTCACAATTTCACCAATATGCATCAGAAAGAACGCTTTTTTTATTAGTACTGGATTATTAGAATGGTGTTTGAAATACACTCTGTTTTCCATTCAAAGGCTCAAGGCTGATTGGCAGCTGACTTTGGTAGTCAGATTAGTAGTGTATGTGCGTGTGTGTATTGACCTTCATCAGTGAGCGATTCCATGGACTCTGTGACCTGGTTGGTTCTGTTGAGGGAGTCAGTGGACTGGGAGAGATACCGCAGGCCTTTAATGGGCATCTCATCAAACACCGGACTGAATGGAGACATAATAATTAAACAAAATTATATAAATCGCATTTTTACAGCCAGATACAACTGCAAACACCCATTAAGCTGTGGAAAGACAGATGGTGCACTGCAGTTGGCAAATAAAATGTTCAAAAAGACGAGCACAAAATAATAAAAAAAATGTGTCAATGCAAATGTCAAATCACAACAGAAACGTGCAACTCATGAAACACACACACACACACACACACACACACACACACACACACACACACACACACACACCCAGCGATGTTGCTTATGGAGAGACTCTTGGAGAGGTTGTTGCCATGGAAATTCATGATGCTAGTGTGTCTTCGTCCTGATGGGATCATCAACGAAGAGTGGTCTTCAGGGGACAAGATGGCCGACCAGGGGCGCTCCCTCGTCCCACCAGCTGGGCCACAGATACAAATATCACAGGAGACAAATACTATAATCATCATTGTGCACTATATGAAAAACAATAAGATAACCTCATCCTGTCATTGTTTGAAAGAAAGATCTCCTGCAAAAAATGCTTGGCATATAATTACTTTTGTGATATGTGAGTTACCCATTGGCTATATACTGAACTTGGAAAGAAATGCCTTCAACCTCTATGCACTTTAGAAACAGAACGAGTTGCAAATGATCTAAAACTTGTATGTCTCATCCCAAGGGCTGAATTTAAAGTTTTAACTTTTAGTGATACTTTGATTTGTGTCTCTGATGCTGTGTGGGTTTTTCTTCCTGCTGCTCAGGTCTCTCTTGCAAAAATGATCTTGATCTTAGTGAAAATCCCTGATTTAATAAAGGTTATATAACTTATTCTGCAAAACATTCTAACAACCACAGAGAATCAAAGAGGACACATTGGAAAGCTGGGGTTTGTTTTTACTCCTCAAATGTGACGCGTGTCTTACTGTTTTTTGTCATTCAATTTATTTTAACAATAAAGTTGTTTTTTTTTCATTTATATTGAAGTAAATGTTATTTTTACATGTTTAACCTCTGTGTACCTCAGATATATTGTGATTCATATTTAGTTCTCTGCTTTCCCTACAAGATTTTCATAAAATAAGTTACATTTAATAAAAAAAATGTTGCATGATGGCAAAAAAAAAGTTTTTAAAATTATCAATTGAGTTTTCAGAAGTTTGACCACCACAAGAGACAACATAATTTGTTTTGTAACAAATGTAAGATCCTTTAACTGATCTAAAAAAAAAATTAAATCACTTAATAACACAAATAACTTACTAAAACTAGAGATACCAGCGTTTTTACCCAATAGAGGCAATGTTTCTCTGTGTATTCTGCACACAGAGATCTTTCCTGCTCACTTTGAGCAAGAGGACACAAGAGCCCTGCTTCTTCTGAGAAACCCTTACTCTAATTGGCTGCCTTGATTTTAAAACAACAGTAAAACTTGTGAGTGCGCAAAACAGCAAATTAAGTGCTGAAACTTAGTTAATATAAGCTACCTTTGGAAAACTCAGTAAGTTACAGTAAGTAAAAAAAAACCTTCAATGTGCCGACACTGAAGAATTATTAGAAGTCTGAGTCACTCACATTTGTTCCTCATCGTGACTGTAGTGAAAGAGCTTGAGTCTGGTACTGCATACTGCTGTTTGGGCAGCTGGCCAGAAAAACAGACAATAAAAGCATAAATGAGGAGTTCAAATCAATATTGGCTGCAGGACTACAGAATATTACAGAATAAGAGATGGAGTTACTCTGAGGGAACTTTTACCTTCATCTTCACCTTGGCACAAACAGGCAGGCTGTCCCTGCAGCCCTTATGGACGGAAGCATTACAGTCTGGAAAGAAAAAGCAACAGAGAGTACTGTGAGCATGATGGCGTGGAGGGTGTGTGGAAAGGTGGGGGCTAGAAATTCTGACTGGTTTTCATAGCCGGCCAGGAAACTCCACCAGCCCACTAATGAAAGCCAGACTGGAGCAGAGCATGTGATGCAATCGAGGGGTAATACTGCTCGTGGACGAAGGAGAAGGAAAAAATAAGATAGGCCGACGTCTGACGCACACTCACTCACTCACACACACACACATAAATACTGAATTGCATGGGAAAATTTCAATTATGTAAACATTCCCAAATCACCACGGAGCAGGGGTCATCATTCAAGATTGCTAAAATAAGATCTATGCTCTGTGATCTGATCCCAGTGAGTCAAAGACTTTCATTCCCCCGTACCATAATTTGAATTACATGCTGTCAAATCATTTCGCAAGAGTTGACTTTGAAGCAGAAACCTGCCATGTTTATTGTCCATACTTGTCACTGGTCATGTCAAAATCTAGCTTCACAAGTTTCCATAATCTTCTTAGAGGCCTGTTTCCAATAGACAGGAGTGTCTTAAACAGACATGTTGCACAAGAGAAACCCACAAGCCCACTATCAGACCGTGTCACCATGCATACAAAATTTCCGTTCTTAGGATTACATCAACGCTCTCAGTCAGAACACAATCATGTAACTCAACAAGGGCAGAAAGGCAGCAACACTTTCATGTTACAGGTTATTTTTTTTACTTCCACCTATCACCTAAAACATCTGTACAGTACACTGGTGGAACTGTAAATAAAGATATGGATGAAAGTATCCGCCGAGTAGATTATGTGATATGTCTAATTATGACCTGCACAATAAAACCAGCTTAAATTCCTGCAGTATTTTTCTCCTCTTAAATGGTTTTATTGGGAAGTTTACTGCCTTTTGTGGACGTCCCACTAATTCAAGCTAATCTCAGACAAAGGATCACTGTGTTTGTCTGTCGAATGGACATCAGCCAGACATCTGCGAGCGCAACCCTCCCGAAAACACCCCCAGAACCTTCTGTGGCTCCGAAAATACGAACCAGACCAGCTGAACACAACAAGGGCTGTTTTTGCCAGTCTGAGGCAGATTGTGACCATCGAGAGGATTGCTGCGATCCATCGGAGAGCTGGTTTCTCCTTTTTAGGCTTTCTTTGGGGTTGTGCCAAAGGCTTGTGCAATAAACTACATCCTCTTTAGAGCTGCTGCTGCTGCTGCTGCTGCTGCTTCAGTGGAAAACAATGCAAAAACTGTGCTGTTGTCTCTACTGAAAGTCTGGCTCGGTAGCACTTCAGACAGTTTCACTACTTCAAACTGATGGTGATGTAGCTTCAGCCAAGTATGAACGATTCTGTTTTGCTGACACTCTTTTTTGACTATACAACACACACTTTCTGATGCTTTAAAACCTAGATTCTATATTGTGAGCAGCTCACAAATAAATAAAAAAAACAAATACAGTTTTGTCTATGATATATATTGTATCATAATCATATGGTTCAAAAGTTCTGACTGAGCCTCTCCAGAAAGTTGATGCGACTTCCGGATGATTAATGTCTGATGATGTAATCATCTCAAGAGATTTTTCACTACTGCTTCCTTTTTCTCATAAATCCACAATAATTTTAATAATGGATCATAGAACTCTTAATTGGTTTGATTAAAGCAACAGGAGACCTGATCAGCGGAGTGACAAAAAAATGCATAAAATCAAAAAAAGACAAAGGTACTTACGAGAGCAATGGTACGCCTCCTTGTTGTTGAAAGCCTTATTGCACTGGAAGCAGTGGGTTGCCTGGCCTGAGCCCACTGCCGTGAAGAGATGACCATTAACCACCTTCTTGTCCTTCTCTTTGCCCTCCTTCTCTTTCTCCTTCTTGTCTCTGTCCTTTTCCTGCACAAGTGGAATTATCATAGTTAAAAACACAAACCATAGAGGCAGACGTAGGTCACCGAGTTCAGTCATTACTTGAGCGTTTTACGTTTTTATGTTTTAAGTGTAAAGAAAAACATACGAGGCATTGACAAAATGTCTCGCCGTCTGGCTAGTCACTTGTGTCAAATTCCAATCTGAATCCTGCAGAGCAACATTATTACTCTGATGTAGTACACAGCGGGGGGGCTTTGCATATTAATTGATGCATTACTTATGCTGACAACAAATTGTCTCATTAAGAGGCTATTTTAAATGTGGGACATGTTTGTTTCATTGCTGCTGTGCTTCAGTTAAAGACAATAGGATTTTGTGTATAAAACTGACATTTGGTAAATTTTTACAGGATTACCGGTAGAGGTTTATAATGCTGGCAGTACATAACAACACTTAGAAACAGCTACCAACCAGACTGACCATTTATACCAAAGGACAGTTAGTGATCATATAACACATTGTCTTGTTTTGTAGACTACAACGAGGCTCTTATTCGAACCGTCTTCTGATGGACGAGACGTCAGTGTTCTGAAACACACTACAACTGACGGAGACAAGCTGTCTGGGAATCAAATCTTTGACCTTTCCATAACAGGGCGGTCTTTCTGCTGCCTCTGCATTCATGGACAAGGTCATCCTCAGCTGTTGGTCATCTCTGTACACTGAGCTGAATCACAATCCCATAAAGTGATGCAGAGAAGAACAGAGCTCTTATTCTCTTGGATTTACATCACACAGCCTCCACCCAAACCCAGAGGAAATGGGAAAATGGAGTTTCCAGCTCCTTTTAATGGCCGGCCCTGGGCCTCTTGGTTTGAGGGGACCACAAAGCTCTGACATACTACAGCTCATTTTGTTTAGTTCCTTCAAGATACCATTAGGCTGACTGGGCCACAGCTAGCCTGCATGTTTTACAGCCATTACAACACTTAGCATTCACTGTCATTTCCTTCAACAACAAGCTATCTCACCAAAGATGAAACACATCAACATACGTTTTTCAACTACAGGCATAATGAAATATTCTTCATCACAGTAACCTATCTAAGAAGCCGTTGCAGATATGTTTCCTGTAAAAGAAAAATAATACAAAAACACTTCAACTTCTTGGAATAACACAGGAAGCAATGGTGATTCTCGTCACATGACTTTTGCCTAAAAGCATTCACAACAGGAGAAGTAATCACTTGTGACATCTAAACCAGAGCTTTAAACAAAAAGACAGTCTACTGAAACATACTGTAACAGGCGATGACTTCACTGGAAAAAGACGTCAGCCCAGAGGGGAACAGCAATCACTTTAAACATGATATTGTGACAGTCCCTTTCAGTACAATTTGACTGGGAAACCAGAACGTGCTGTTAGCCTACCTCCAGCCAACCTTTCCATCTCAGTGAGAAGCCATGGCTCCCTGTGAATCTCCTGTATAACATCCCTGGCTGTGGCTGGGCAGCTGAAGCTACTGCCTGCACTGAGGCACCATCAGGAAGGCAGCAATGAGGAAGTTACTGGCTCGTTACAGGAGGTGCTATTACTGCAACGAGCCTTCAGTCTGGTACAGACACTATGTCAAAACTGCGCAAGCTAGATTCGCTTCCAGATATTTGGATATTGTTCAGAAACTGTGTGTGTACATTGTAGCTAAAACAGATCATCTGACAAAAGTCACAAATAAAACATTTTGGGGAATTGACAGGAAAAATGTGAGGGGGATCCTGAAATCCTTCAAAGTCTCATCCAGTTGAATTCAATTCAGATATCAGAAGTTTTGATGTGGTGTGTGACGGGTCTGTGGTTGATGTCAATGTAAACATCACAGCTTTGCTAACTGACTTAAAACCTGTGAAAAACTTGATCAACAGTTTTGACCTTCGACAGGGAGTAACCAGTTGCAGGATCCTGTCACTTTAAAAGCAAAGCGAGGGCTGAGGTTAGAGATGAGTTTAGAAAACCACAGCCAACTCTAGCTTCCTGTTTTACTTCCTGTTCACCCCTTGTCTCTTTGCAAGGACTGCACAATTACTGACAGCGAACACAAGTTAACACAACTATATATAGCCCTTTTATTCCCAAACACAACTATTAATCAGCGTAAATTTAAAAACGAATACTAACAATTATATTTGCAAATCATATCAATAGATACTCCAGTAGAGTATATCAGTACTTTGATTTTCAAAGCACAATGCTGAGTTCTAAATTTACAGTAAGGTTTCTTCTTTCACAAAATAATTCACCCGACATAAATAATAAGGTTTGTCCTCACTCAAAATGTAACAACAATGTAATAATGTGAGAAATACCTACTGTATTCTAAATGGAAAGAACACCTTTATCAGGGGAGTTACCTGACCTGGCTCTTTAACCACATCTTACACCTTAGACCCACGTCTGTGGCTGGAAAATGTTTTGGGAGCTCAAAACCAAAGCTGTTAAGGAAATCTGAAAGGGGGGGTCACAGAAACACCGACTTGCCCTAATGCGAGACATCTAACCCCCCAACTCTCAGACTGTGGGCGGTTGGAGGGCCTACAGATGTTGTAGCACAGGCCAGGACCCAGTGAGACTGTGTGGTAATGTGTAAATGTTTAGCAGAGTGGGGGTGAAAAGCAGCCAGGAAGAAATGTTTAAGGAGGAGAAGTATATAAAAGGAGGTGCCCATGAAGCCGAGCTGTGGGAATCAATAAAGTAAATAGTACAAAGTGAAATATAGTAAATATACTGTTGAGGTCTTGCCACAGTTTTATTAAGGATGACAAAATAAATGTTCCCTTACCCTGGTCTTCTTGTACATCTTGTTCTTGAGGTAGCTGAAGGTCCGGCTGACTTTTGTCACACTTTTTCCCTCAGTGTCGCTCCGCAGGGGGCCAGGCTCCTCCTCTGATATACTGGTATACGCGCGCACACACACGCACACACACACACACACATACACACACACACACACACACTCATTTAATTTTATCCTCAAACAGCTGTAGTCACAAGGCTTACCTGTTCAGACATTCTGAAAATGGTTCTTTACAGCACTATAAAGGTTCCAGGGAGACGTTTTGACTGCATACAAGAACGCCTCGTCTCCATAGAACTATAAAGGTCACAGCTGTCATAAACAACAAAGAACTATTTTCCGGTAATGTGAATGTACGGAGTCTACATACTGACCTGTATGCTAGTGAGCCAGAGTTGCTGGAAAACGACCTCATACCTGGAAAGAAACAAGACAGGAAGTGAAGAGTAGGACAGAGATTCAGGATTTGGGGACAAGATGGTTCTTATTCCCAGTGTTTGTCATCTCAGGAGGAGAGTCTTCATTTTCCCTTAATTTAAGGTTAAAGGGATATTCCGGCGTAAATGTAGTCCATGGTCTAACACACCGTGACACCGAGTAAAACCGAGTAAGACTGCTAGCTTATGTAGTTTTAGCAACCTCAGAAAAGACCGCACGACAACAATACACAGCAGTCTATGACTCTAACAAGAAACCGCCATCAAAAAGCCTCTCATAGCCACAAATAATGCTCAGAACAGCACCAAACTTCAGCAACAGTACAAATAGGGTCCCAGCACATAGTTCGAGGCATCAAACATCTGCTAGCTTAGCCGATAGCTTTACAGCTCACCACTCTCCTGCAGCCCTGACGAGTCGATTACTGAGTGCAGTTAGAAATGCTCAATTCCGTTCTTTTCCCTGTCAGCTCTCGATAATAACTGTTATTAACACATATGAACTTTGATTGCATTTCCATTGAGTAATAATCATACATTTTCATCCTTGAGCTGCGGAACTCTACTGCACTCGGTCATCGACTCGTCAGGGCTTCCCCACAACAAGCAAGCTGCTGTGTATTGTTATCGTGCGGTCTTTTCTGAGGTTGCTAAAACTACATAAGCTAGCAGTCGGAAAACTTGATCTCTCGGGGGGGTTTTACGCGGTGTCACGGTGTGTTAGACCATGGATTAAACTTACACTGGAATATCCCTTTAAGATCTCTGTTTAGGGGTTGACCACACCATCCACCAGGTTGTCCTGCTTTATCTGAATATACAATAAGTGAATGCCCTCACGGCATAACTACAAAGGATTGTCAGCTTCACTTCTGGCTGTAAGGAAGAGAACTGAATAGTCAATGCCCCTCTGGCCTTCAACAGCTACCTTTAATGTCCTTGAGCGAGGTATTTAACGTTTAGCTACTCTCATGAAGGCCAAAAACAAAATGACTCTGGCACTGATGAGGGTGACCAACACTGAGGCCAAAAGCTGAAACTGAAGTACTGCTGTTAGATCCAGTGCCAGTAATGGCTGCAGATACTGGCTCCCAAAAAAATTGCTGGCTGCGTAGACATCCAACCTCATGAAAAAGGGAATTTCAAAGTACAAAGTCAATTTTTTTCCCACCAGACATTATGGTCTCAATACTTAATCATATTCCATTCATTCTGTGTCTTGACTGTTCACACAAAGCCATGATGGCCAGAGCTAGCTCCACCATGCCTCCTTGATTATTCACATTTGGATTGTCTGGCTCCATTAACTGCCAAAGTATTACCATTTTTCAATTAATCTCTGACCTGGTTGTATTCAACAGCAGCATATAATATGAATAAATAATACCAATAAAAACATTCAATAATCACCACAGGGTCATTACTTATTTGGCATCAGCTAAACACTGGCATGCATATTTTAATGGCAGACACATCTGCCTCCATCACTTCCACTCAATATGCTGGTGTACATGCAAATATGCAAAGCATCGCTCGCCTGCTCTGCATCAGAAAGTCAAACCCAAAACAGGATAATGAGGGCAAAGTTTTGGCCCAGCTCCGTTGCTAGCAACACAGTCAAGGAGACTGAGGACACCAATGGAAATATCTCACCGATAAGAAAAGGGAAGGCTCTTTGTCTTTAACTAAAGGTGATGGGCTCACATGTATCTGGAGGGAAGAAAGGGCTTCCTCACTTCACTTGCAGTGTTTATAGTTATTCTTTTTCCTCTTTCCCGGCATTTGTGTTTCATTTTTGCATAGTGACGAAAACAAGGACTAATCTAAGTAAAGGTCAGCTAAATATTGGGCTGGGCGGGGGACAGGAGAAGCTGAGGTCTTTCTTAACGTTGTCAACGGGAATCATTAACACTAAGCTTGCTGACTAGGTGAGAGGTGGCTTTCTACTCCCATGATTTCACTACGAACTCACACTAATTGCACATTCACACTGCAAGCAGCTTAATATCAGCTGTAATTAGTGGTTTGCTTATGACAAGTTTGTTGCAGATGAACTTTGGGGCTTGGTCGCCTTTCAGCATCTAGTTGTGTTCAGGCTTTAGCACATAACCTTTATGTTACTGCAAAAGCTTTAACACAAAAGAGAGTACTCAACAGTCAAACTGAGAGGTTATGTGCATTTTGTGATGGAACCATATACATAAGTAGCAGTATAATATAGTCATCTACACCTATTTGAATGATTCCAGAAACACAACGAGGCACATCAAGAGATTTACATGATAACATAAGTTACTATTTACTTTGATTGATTGCATGTCACAAGTAAAAGCCTATCAGAAATAATAGATAATCTGAATAATCACAATCTGCAGTGTTGTGTGCTGTACAATAAGAGAGGCCACAGCACGGCGACTACAAACAGAGAGAGAATGCTGCATCAGAGCCAAGGTAGTACATTTTCAAATCAATTTCTTTAATCGGCGATGGGACACAAAAAACAGATCAGGAATGGGCTCTGCTCTGCCCTGATAATTGGCCAGGCCGACAATTAGTTTACCCCAATTATTAAGGCCTGGATATGGCTGTGCAGCTCAGCCTTGACTCCAATTTTGCCCAGTGGCCACTTACAATATTGCCACAAAAAAACTCCCCTGCAGTCCAAGTAGAATTTTCTCCAGATACCACTAATAAAGGAGACATTTTTAAAATGGGAGAAACACAACTGGGAATATCAAATGGCACATACTCCAGAAGTTACTCCTAAATCTTTTTTGGCCTTTGTGCCAGGCGGGAAATTCTCATTGGGCTGAATGGGCACCATCTTTGGGTCCAGTATCAAGTTATCTTATACATCTATGGGCAGCCCTGCTCATACCCATAAGAACTGGGCCCATTTGAGCATGATGAGCCATCAGTTCTGTTATAATCACATAGTGAATAGTAATGACTCTGGGTTACATTTGGCTGGGGGAGATTGAGGACACTAATAGGAAGAGCTATTGTTCGGATTCAGACGTAAGTGCTATGTTCTACAGCAGCTATGCTTACAGTACATTACTTACTCAAGTTGTCCTCATCATCGCTAGATGAAGAGTCCCCATAAATGAACTGAGACTTAGATTTGGTGAGGATGGGGGAAAGGTTGAAAGAGAAGGAAATTCGCCTCTTACGTCTCAGGTGTCCCACTGCTGGGGGAGGCAGGAAGGAAAGAACCACAGTAGGAACTGATCACTTATTTAAATTCTGAAACTTTATAATAAACAGTGAGGAGGGAGGAGAAACTGTAACACCCGACAATTTTAACTGGTGAAGAATCAAGAAATTGTTTAAAGGCCCTGCCCACCTTTCACATGAGGTCACTGACCTACAAATCTAACCTAACCAACCCTGAGGGTGCAACAACCATATGTCGTTCAGTCAAGTGTGCCTACACAGGCAAATAAGCATTAGGGAAATAATTGACCTACATAGGACCAGGGGTGTATAGAGCCTTTGAAGTATTTACAAATCTTTTGAGTGATTTTCAAACAATTTTCTTCACACCATTAAACTACTGGGACATCTGAGTTTAGAAATGAGAGCATGGGAATTGTGCTTAAATTGCATTTGAACTTTTAGATATTTACCACTTTATTCACCCATTTAGCGCTCATCTTGTAATGTTGATAAATTGTGACTTTAAAGCAGGATAGTAGAAAGGAAATCTAATGATAAAGAGGTCAGGGAGGCTCAGTGTTACAAGGAATCAGGATTGGTAATTGCCTTACAACTTGTCACTCACCATCAATGTCTCTCTGGCTGATGGCGAGCATGGACACAGACTTAGTGAGGGGTAGGGTCATAGGAGGACAGCTGTTTCGCAGAGGTCGATACCGCCTTGATTTCTGGGATGTGAGACAAGGTTGAGTTAAACACAGTGTATAACAGTGTAAAATGAAAGGGGTTCTGAACCAGGCAGAGATAACGCGGAACAAAATGTTACCAGCCACTAAACTAGAAACAGGAACGACACAGTCAAAAGGGAAACTACACATGTGATTTTTTATGTTGTGTTCACGATGTATTTTTATTCGAGCAGAGAGAAGACGCCTGAGGAAAGCGATGTTTATT
This sequence comes from Diplodus puntazzo, assembly GCA_963678695.2. Taxonomy (NCBI): domain Eukaryota; kingdom Metazoa; phylum Chordata; class Actinopteri; order Spariformes; family Sparidae; genus Diplodus; species Diplodus puntazzo. The sequence goes on along the minus strand of OZ023155.1, from coordinate 38,329,951 downwards.
AATTCTTACTAATCCCCAAACTGACAGGTCTCAAAGTTCCCCAGACTGTTTATAAGTCTTGTTTTTGTATAAGCAAATCCATTTTTACTCTCATTCAATTAAGCTGAGGATGTATTTGTGCATTGCTCGGGGCCGAATGTGTCACAGTATGAAGATATGTCATCTAAAGGACCAGTGTGATAATTTACGTGTAGATGTGTGTGAGTGTGTGTTAGCTGACCGGGTCATGTCGTCTGCTGTGCTCGCCCAGCTCTCCCTCCTGCTCCTCGGTCAGAGAAACCATGGAGCCCCTGTCATCGCTGTCATGCCTGGGCATCCTTGAAGGCTCAAGGATTCGGGGGCCCTTGGTGATGGGGCCCCTCAGCTCTTCTTGGACCCCACTGAGCCCCTCCAGGCTGTAGCTGTAGTGACAAGCAGAATCAGAGGTGACCTCAAAGAAGGAGGAATGACTTTACTGTTCACATGCGCTTCACTATTTATCACAGCTTTCTGGTTACACAGAGCTACTGCTGCATCAGACAGACACACACACATGCGCGCATGCACCTGTTGACACACACACACGCACACACACACACACACACACACACACACACACACACACACACACACACACACACACACACACACACACACACACACACACACACACACAGCTGGTCCTGCACAGTGTTTAGCCAGCTGAGTTATCACTGGGCTCCGGAGCAGATTTACAGCTGAAGCAGCGGCAACTGACTTCCAACATCAGCATCAGCATAGAGCGCTGCAGCTGTGATTTACAAACCCAATTACATCGATCTATGACTGAAAATAAGAGGCCTTGAAAAATCCAATACAATGATTATGGAGAGGAAAACTACAGCTACATTTCAGGATGAGCTATGCTGTGCGGCTGCAGCTCTATCCGCTCCAGGACAGACTAGGTGAAAGTTAAAGCTCCAGCTGTAAATCTCTCTTATCTTCAGCCCTTGGCTTTGCATGGCACTCCATTATCCAGCAAATCATCAGTCCAACACATTCAAACACCACTAACCTATACTGGACCGAAAGAATCATGACTTGATTATCAGTGACTCACCTATCCTCAGGGCTGTGAATGTAGATGACTATATCTGTCATATTAAAGCCTGCTTCCCGCCAGTATTATTGCATGCTATCCTACAGAGCCACAAGGTCCTCGGGACTGAAACATAACCAACACCAGCAGCTCCTGCTGCAGTCCTCTGCTGTACGGAAGCTACTGACTGACAGACTGGGCAGGGCATTCATACACTCATAAAAACACATGCTCACAGGCATACATGCCCTCAAACACCACAAATGCAAATCAAACAACATGTAAATGCGCCCTATTCAAAGTGGGTCAGAAAAACAAAACACCACACACACACACACACAGAGTACCTGAGGGAACTAACTACTTCCACACCGTGGCTGTGGGGAGCATCAGGAGGGCACCAGCTGATGCTAACAGAATGTGAGGTGGAGGGGTTAGTCAGGGTAAAAATGGAAATGGAGATAAAGATGAGTGATGGTGAGCAGCGACGTAACAGTGAAGCAGATAGAGGAGGAGTGAAAAAGTTGCAGGGATGTTGGAAGAGGGAGACAAAATGCCTTGATCCAAACCAGTGCGGTGGCGGCCACTGCTTTCTTGTCAAAATGCTTAGCGCAGAGGCATCTGAACAAGTTCTTAATTAGAGCCTGACAGACAGAGAGGCGGGCTGATGTTGTCAGCCATTAATACCTCATCACATATATAGCTATCTACATCACCAAGAATTTGCAGCGGAGAAAATTTAAAGTTAAATTGAAAATTGCACATTGTCCCTTACAAATAAAGTTGAAATTGAAATTGAAAGGATGTTTTAGATCATTTAGAGACAGATTGTCCACCATGGTGCAATGATAAAACGTACCATCGTGGTGTTAAAATTCTTTGTTCACCATATCCAGGAAATCTACAACAATTCTGCAGAAGACAAGTACAAGTTCCATCCAGCTATCCAGGACTGAATTCAGAACTCTTCTGATGCCTCTACAGTCCCGAAAAAATCTCAGGACCTTATAATCCCCCAAAAAATGTAAATTAAAGAAGTATCTGTTCTCAATCTCTAACAATACAGTCGTCTGAGCCTCCAGAGCATAAACTCGCCTCTTTCCATGAGGCTGCTTGTTATTACCACTGCAATACAAAACACCAGTGTGTGTCAAACATCTATTTGCCAAAGTATTTCTTGTGCATTCCGACGGGTGAAAAGAGAGCAGCATTTTTTTCGGCGCAGTTGCCTGCAGGGACGGGGCACAATGCAGCAGCAGTTCAGCAAGCATACATTAAAAAGTGGGAGCTCGACACAGGCTGAAGCCACCGTACATGAATTTGCCATCGCACGTCACCTAGCAACAAGTCAATCTTAACAGTAGATGAACTGATAAATGTGATTCATTAGTACCTTCTCCTGTGAAAGGTCGGCTTCCTCTCACCAGGGCTACGGACGGAACTGGAGGTGATGGATGAGACAGACAGGAAGTGATTGATGATGGGCGAGATGAGGTGGGATGGGAGGGGATGACAGGTCAAGAAGAACATAAAGAATTAATGAATTAACTATTTTATTTGCTGATGGGACCATAATCTTTTTAGTAGGTTGGATATCTGTGGGGACAAATGTGTGTGTATGAAGCTCTGAGGCACACTTCCATGTGTTCTGTATACATCCTGATATTTTCTTACTAATTGCCTTGGTGGAGCGGGGGCTGTGTGGCGCGGGCACCACTAGGTGACACCTCGGCCTGCTCAGTTTTCCTCCTGGCTTCACATTCCTTACATGCACATTATGTAATGTACTTGTATGAGTTGTATTTTGTCATTGGAGTCTGTAACTGCATGATTTTGACAGTCTGAGGTTTCGTCCAAGAGTTCTTTGAGGGGGCTTTTCCTTACTCGAATCGAGAGTCTAGGAACAGAGGCTGACATTCAATGTACATGTTGTAAAAAAAACCGTTGAGACAATGTGTAACTTTGGGACATATTTGCATTTTTGCAGAGAAGTACATGAGAATACTGATGCCACTCTCATATCTGTTCATTACATGACACTGGAACCAGGAGACAGTTAGCTTAGCTTGGCACAAAGACTGGAAACAGCTAGCCTTTTTCTGTCTGGAGGCAACAAAATCCACCGAAAGGCAAATCAAAAGGTCACTTATTAGAGAACATAAAAGTTGCTGGTTTCCCAACAACTCACGGTGAAGTTACCACACCTGACCAAGAAATTTTCCCATGTACAACTTCCAAAAAATCCTCAAATGTTTGGTTTCCCCCTTTAATAGATTTAATCAACCACATAAAAAAACATGTTTTAGTGGTTTCCCCTGTTTCCAACCTTTATTCTAATCTAAGGCTGTAGCTTAAAATGTATTGAAGTCATCATCTCATTTAACACTCGTCAAGAAAGCAGGTAATCATACTTCCCAAAATATCAAATTATTAGTTTGAAATGTGACTAAACATTTAAAGGGGGCAAATCAGGCAGGAGGTGCTGATGGCATGTGTTTGTCTCGCTAATGAACTCTTAATGACCTTATTCTACTGTCGCTCCACATGTACAAGATACTTTTACAGGCACAAATATTTCACAGTCCTTATACTTCACATAACCTAGATGTTTAGCAGCAAGCATGACTTGTCTCTTAATGTTCTGTCTTAATCACTTTGGCATGCATCTTAGGTGCTCCAGGTGCCTCGTGTTTATCTATAAAAAAGGCATCTCCAGTCGAAATGGTTTTTTTTTCTCCATCATTAGTTACACTGTAAAGAAAGACTACAGATGAGAGCTCATGGTGATGGCAGTCTCTGCCCAACCTCAATGTAAAAATAGCAACTGATAAAAGAGAAAAGCAGCTAATTTTCTGTTTTCAGTTCAACACTGCGACACAGGCCAGTCAGTCTGTGATAGGCCGCTGTTATAGCTCAGACAAAAAACGTAGATGCCAAGGTCATGTCCGCTTTGTCCTCTGTATAAAAGTGACTGGGAAGTAGGACATACTGTTTATGTTAACTGTTGACTACTGTACTGTTATTGTGAATGTGCGTGAAACTGTGTGTACTGTGTGTACATGTGTTGAGGCTGAGGAGTGTGTCTCTGAGTCTGTGTGTGTGTGTGTGTGTGTGTGTGTGTGTGTACAATGTTGGGAGCTCCCTACCAACACCAGACAAATGGCAACACAGCTGCTCGCAGCAGGAGGAGGAAACACTCAACATGGCACAGAGGGAGTGACATCAACAAGCTCTAATAATACTGACGTCTGCACAAATCAGCTCTACTGACATCCGACGACTAACACGAAAAAAAGGAAAGGACGAAAAAGTGACATTCCTATCTCACAATCAACTCAATCCACAATGTCATTAGAAGTTCACCTCCTCTGGTTCATCTCTGCGTCTCCTCCGTTGTTCTTCCCAGGACCCCAGCTGTGGCGGCGAAGAGGAGACAGGGAGCGGATACTGTTCCGCAGGAGACAGGAGCGCCGTGGCACCTCTGTCACTCTGTCTTTGGCCTCTTCTTCAGCTTCACCCGCTGCTGCTCCTCCTCCACCACCACCGTCTGTTCCTGTAGTGACAGTAGCCCGAGTCTGGACACCTTCCTCTGGGCTCCAGCTACATTCAGGGCCCTGGCTCCCCTCAGGACTGGAGCTAGCCGGACCAACACTGGCAGTGTCGTCTGTGGAGGAGCAGGAGACGGAAACCTCGCTGGTGCTGTCTCCTCCTGTCACTGGCTCATCATTCTGAAGACATCCAAGAAATATATATTGTCATTATTATTTTAAATGCCTTACTGCCAAGCAACATGCAGCTATAGGATCTGTCAAAGTAAAAGACAGCGGCTAAAAGCTAGTTTATCATGAGCCACAAGAACAGCTTCATTAACTCAATAATGAGCTAAACTCTAATGAAATGTTGACTGATCTCTTTTTTAAGGGACTAGACATGTGTAAAAATAGCCATTTTCACTCTCATCCCATATTTAATCAAGGGGCGCTCCAGTGGAAAGTGGACTCCAGTGTCAGTGCCTTGCACTACTCACAGCCTCACAGGAAGTGGGACTATCCAGCTGCAGTAACAAGGGAATACTTAAAATCCATAAGCCCATGTCACCATTTTATCAGCTGCATAGATGAAGAATATAATAGAATAGAACAGAATAAAACAGAGCAGAACAGATGTCCTTCAGATTATTGTTAATTACCTAGCCAATCACGTTAATATCCATCAGCATTTCTGCACTGAAGCATGCACTGAATTAGGAGAATGCCGGAGAGCTGTTTAACCCACAGGAATGGGATATAATGAGGACCAAATGGCAAGGCTTAAGGATAATGAGCCAGAGCCACTTTATAGCAACACTGACATTAAACAAACACCAATAAATGATGGCAACCTTGTGAAAATAAACCTTTCCCAGGAAAATGCTTCTGTTACACACAGTCTTTTCAAGGTCCATTCATCACTGTTACAGGACTGTCCTGGTGACTCAAAAGTATGGCACATGAAAAATATACAGCGTGTATATCTATATCTATATCTATCTATCTATCTATCTATCTATCTATCTATCTATCTATCTATCTATCTATCTATCTATCTATCTATCTATCTATACACACACATACACACAAACACACACATATATATATATATAAACGAGAACATGTTACAGGGACTCCTTGTATTGTTCTTGACCAGTCTAACCTATGTGACAGTTCTGTAATACAAGCAGTGAAATAGTAAATAGTCTTTGGACTGGGTTTGGTGGGAAAGAGCCCCCGGGCGCGCACACACACACACGCACACGCACACACCCACACCCATACCCACACACATACCCACACACACACACACACACACACACACACACACACACACACACACACAGGTATGGGAGAGTCCATTCAGAGCTAATTTGGAGGTGTGAGATTTAACTGGACCTATTGTGCTGCCAGCTGCAGTGTGAGAGCCGAGCATAGAGCTGCTCCTGTTGGAGGGCTGCGAATGAAAGCTCTGCTTTATGCTGCAGGCATGACTTCCTCTGGGAGTGAGAGGTTGCGTGGGCTTGTGCGTCCATATGCTCCGTGTGCACGTGACTGTAGTGTATGTTTGTGACACACACGTATTAGCTTGGAAGATTCAGCTTAATTTGAAACTTTATTTTACAATGTTTGCTTTCAAACTTACCTTATTCAATCAGTGAGCACCTAATGTTACAATGTCTTGTTCAAGGGCACATGGATCTGGCATGTTCTAAGCTTCAATACTGCATATAGTTCTGTGCTTGACAAGATTTAAAAACTTAGAATTGGAAATCTAAGATTAATTATCTTGTTTTAATTATGCGGACTAGTCTTAAATTCTTCATCAAAAGTTTACGTCTTTGTGCCTCAGGAATCACATTAACTGCAAAACAAGCTTTAATTTTTCAGTGTGATAGAATTTTGAATGGAAACAAGTTAATAAAGAATTATTTGCCAATATTCCGTGTATTTCACTCATTAATGTGCACCAAGTCTGCTCTCAATTAAACTGATCCAAAACCAGCATTTTCCAATAATTTCAATCCTCTGAACACTTACCAGAGCTACTTATTTCTATTCTGAACCAACTTAATCAGAAAGATTTTTTGTTAAGTTCAATTATCCTCCTGCATGGGCAGACCAATTCACTACTATTAAGTCTTAACTCCACAATTTCCGTGTTTATTTCTTGCATTTTAATTTTCCTTTGTTGAAGTGAACGCTTTGACCCCAGAGTTATGAAACACTTTCTCTCCCCATTATTCTACAGCTTTTAGAAAATGTACAGTACCCGATTCTTTGCACAAAAAAGACAATTTCCCTTCAGAGAGCAGTGAAGACATTAATCCTCTCTTACTGCAGCTGAATTTAGCTGCAGTGGTCTTTGTGTAGAATCAAAGCCAGCGCACGTCATGGCGCATTTGGCCCGTCCATGTCTATCTACAGCGTCCTAACCCTCAACATTGTACTGTCTACTCCAAGGCAGCTGACATTCTCCACACTGACTTTCTCCATTGTTGTTTACAACAAAAAGGACATTCGGTTCACATTGCCATAACCATGTTTCAGCTGCTCAATGCAGCAGAAACTGATGGAAAGTATTTCAACTTTAACCAAAGGGCGCCTGGCTTCAAACAGACTTTCAACATCAGCAGAGTGACAGCAGGGACCACTGCTTGCACTTCCCCTGCAGCAGTGTGGAGCTGCCGGCTTAAAAAAGATGCTTAGTAGATGTTTGGCATCTCAGCCGCAGGCTGCTGATAAATAAAAAGCCAAGCACAGGCTGACAAAACAGCTACTTCATATATACTGTATAATCCCTATAGGACAGGCTGCAGGGGCAAACACACAGTATACTCTTGCAGTTTGGAGTGAATGAACTGGATTTTTGTGCTGCAGCTTGCAGAGGATTTTGTGAAAGTTTTTGAACCCTGAATTCATTGCTAGATCAAAGTTATTACATTTTCTATTATTTTTACTTTGATTTATTGATATATGCCTCAGTAACAATCTGGTTAACACTCATGCAGACACACAGCCACAAAGAAGAGCTGTGTGTTTTTCTTTTCATTTTTTTCATAATTGATGTGTCTGGTACAGGGACTTGAGCCACCACTCTGCTACCCTCATATAAACACAGTTACAATTACGGTGTGTGTTTTTCATGAACACCTCAAAGGGGGGATGTGTGACAAAGAGACAGGAGTGAGTCTGACCTTTCTGAAGACGCTGTCATAGCCCGGGTCAGCATTCAGGAGGCTTTCTATGTCGCTGCCAGAGTCTCTGTGCACTGTGGAGGGACAGCTGGTGGCACTGCTGGTTCTGCTGGGCAAATTAGGAGACGCTGAAGACTGCAAGGATCCTGAAAAACACAAAAACAGTAATACTGAAAATACAACAGACATTTCAATCAGGGTAATATTCTGGTACAATGTGATAAAAGTTAGATTGCTGGCAACATCCTTTTTTATCGATGTTTTTACAAGTATTCGGTTGTTAAACTGAGAGGCACCATGTTTCCAAAATAACATGTTTTCAGTTCCTTCTCTGAAACATAAGCAGGTCTGTTAGACATCAGTGAAAACACTTCTGGGAACCGGAGAAGGTGTGAAAATTCTGGTGGATCAATGGGCGACTGTCCTCACTACACTGCACTACACTGAACAGGCCGACAACTACTGTTGAACTGAGGTTAAAATCGCACTCAGAAAAAAAACAACTGAAAATGCTACTGCTGTGCTTCAAACCGGCTTTCATGACAGAGCAGCATCACCATTAGTCACCCCGAGGCCAACTGGACACTGATGTTCACTTACAAACATCAGTTTTTATTTCTGCAGCATGAATTAAGAGGTTTGAAGTCAGAAGCAATTTTCACTTCACTTAGCAGTTGTTTGATCTGTGGAGCAGATTTCGTGCAGCCACTTTTAAGTCCAGTGTCTGTAACCATGAGCCACATTAACGCGTACTTGAGTAATTCATCACTTCCACACCTGAATCACATTAAATATCTTCAAGACACAAAAACAGCTTTAAAGCATTGCTCTCACACGAAACCCTATGCCTAAGATCTTACTTCAGTACTTCTCATCGAGCACCGGTGTCCTTCAAATATAGCCGGTATTAAAGAGTAACCCACCATGAGCCATTATTTGGGTTTAAATACACTATTTCAGGTGCTTTATCAGGCCCCCTCATTGAATAACAAGTAATCCACCCGAAAGTCTGCCCAAACTCTACACTTCTTATGCAACAGCACTGTGGCGCTGCAGTGTTTTGTACATGTAAGGACATGTACAGATAATATCCCATGCCATACTAAAAGAGGAAGACTGTAACCAACTACAGCACAGATGTAAAACAGTCGGCGTACTTTAGCCAAATGCCAAAAACAACTGGATGAGATCATCTACTGGGTTTGTTATTTTGCATCATTTCTGATGTCTATTTCTGCCCACAAAAGCGGAAGTTATTCTTTATCCCTCAGGAACATTTTCCCTCTGCTCATATGAGCAAGAGGAAGTTCTTTGTGTGCGTGTGTGTGTGTGTGTGTGTGTACGTGTGTATGTGTGTGTGCATGTGATCATCCCAGAAAGACATGGATTCTGTATGAAAATCTCTACAATGAAATAATTAACGATGTTAGAGAATAAAGGTTTGCCCCGATGATAGACACCAAATGCAGCTGATGTCTGACTACAGCAAGTGGGCACTCCAGGAATGAGTCAGCTGCTCTGACGAAGGGGGCCGTGAGGGGGGTCGAGACATGGGACAAAGGGTTACGGAGGGAGTGGTCGGTGACAGAGCCCTTCATTCTAGCATGAATGTGTTATACTCCCATTACAGACGGGCTTATGGGGGACACAGTCACACGGACTTCCTGGATCTGATTGACTGCTTTTCTACTGACCACTCACAAACACATGTCTGCAATAGCATGAAAACATAGGTGGGTTGACTGCTTAGCCCCGTGACGTCAGGAGGGAGAAATATCTACAGGATCACAATATCCCCTCATAAATTCACAAAGCATTCACACATGTAACATGTTAAATGGACAATTCACCCAAAATCAAAAAGAGATATTTTTCCTCTTAACCGTGGTGCTATTTATCATCGCGATATCTTGAAAGAGACATCGCTGTTGAGCTTTTTAATGAATTTCCATTATGTTCAAGAGAAGGCAGACATTTCTGCAGCTGATATTTCAAAAACTCTGCAATGCATATCAACAAAATCTAGATTGATAAATAGCAATACAAGAGGAACAATGTGTATTTTTGATTAGGGGCTGAACTGTCCCTTTGGGGAAATCTAAACCAGAAGATCTCAAGTATTGATCTTCTGCAGCCAGTGCTGTAAATTTCCATATTTTATTTTCATTTATCAGATATTGAGTCATTCAATTATACTAATTAACATATTCTGACCCTGAGCAGATGAACTAATCAGAAATTATTTTATTAAAATGAATACTTGCTTTTCCAGTGTTTCAAAGATCCTGAGAACTAGCGCCATTAAGTTTCAAGAATTTACAACTGTTATATAACTCTGAATGCGAATAACTTCATCAGAGGTGTCAGAAGTTTAAATCTTACTTAGGAAATTAATGTCTCCATAAAGCCAACAGCAGCAGAAGGAGGCCACAAAATGACAGGCACATGATTATTTCTGTATTTCTGTATAGACTGTCACCACAACACATCAGCAAAAGCCAGTTTCCTTTACAAGATGGCAGACAAGATAACACTTCAAGCATGAAAACTACACTGACCTCTGACCCCCACTGCTGCAGCAGAGCTTAACCTCGACCAAGGTGGCTTTGGAAGTTGATGCAAAAACATTTTTCTCCTTTTTTTCTTCATATGTCTTATGCTGAGACACCAGCATGAATGGAGAATCCCAAGATGTAAATGTGAAACGTGTGTGAGTATGTGTGCGTTTCGGGGGAGTGGTAAGTGGTGGTGACAGAAGTGGATGCTGGGAGGTTTTTTTTGGACTCCACCCCCTCACACCTGTCCACCAAAACTAGCAGGGGACTGTGAGCTTTGACAGCTGTCCTCCTCCTTCTCTCTCAAACAGACCACCACACACACACACACACACACACACACACACACACACACACACACACACACACACACACACACACACACACACACACACACACACACACACACACACACACACACACACACACACACACAACAGGTGTAAAGCCCTCTGATGAGTCAGTGGGTGGTTGGGGTTGCTGCTTGAATGTAAATCAGCGCACACACCTGCAGATATTACTTCGACTATAAAACAAGTTAAATCGTTAATTTGACTTTCATATAGAGAGGCTAACACAGAAAAGCTTAAAAAAAGAATATAACTGTTGCAACGATAAGAAAACAAGCCGCTTCGCCCAGAGAGTAGCTGGAGGACAGATGTATTCTACCGTCAAGCCAAAACACAGAGGCACTTTTCAGTTGCCATGCTAATGCAGTACTAACACGATGTCATCAAATACTGCTTGAAATGCAAAAAGTTACTGTCTGTTTTTCAAAACAGTTAAGATGCACTCATTATATGGCAAAAATCAGAAATTACTGACAAGATAAAGTGACCATTGGGCCTCCCCGTCTCAAAACACTCTTCGCTGCCCATTTTCATACTGTTAGTCGAGATAAGTTGCGACTGAGGCTACCTTAAGTGTTTTCCCAAACTGCAGATTTTATCAGCACTTACAGATGAAACCCTATTTATTTTTCCTTATATCCTTATATTTTCTTGTCGTGTATTTTCTAAAAGGACATGACTTGTTAGATTTATACAACTGGGCTGACTTTTTGCAGATAGAAGATATCTGTGTGACAAAAAACAGTTAGTACATCTCTGAAGCTGAAAAAGCACCGGTGGATGACCACACCAGACGCACTTCTGAACAATACAAAATGCGCTGTGCTGTAGCTAGGTAACGCAATCAGCTCATAATCAGGTGTTGTATATCTGGACAAATTAAACCTGTATCAAAAATGTTCTAACAATTTTAATTCTCAACTCACAGCGCACACATTATATTTCTTTTATTCACTGATGTTTGTTTGTTCAGGGACAAGTATTTTGCATAAACTGAGGCCACACACCACAGCATTTATAGCCTGAGATAATTTGCAATGCCCATCCCTAGACAGGATTTCGTCAAGAGGCTGCCGACATATAGCCTCTCATTTTGCACTGAAATATAACTTCCTTGCACACATTTTATGGAGTACACTACTTAACCAAACTGTAATTTAAACCTAATCTACCATATCTTTCTTTTTTTCTTCTCACTGTATTATTTTTGCCTCAAATCCAAGGCACACCCAGCGTCTTCCTCCTATATAAATAAGGGTTACTGAATCGAGTTGAGCTGAGCAGTACGTAGCTTCCCCCACGATAAATGTAATATCATGCAACATTACAAACAACACTTTACAGCAGCCTCATGCTGGTCAACATAGGCTACCAAACCACAGGCAGCCAGGCAAGCTACCAAACTGTGGCCATTCAAAAACACATTATCCAGCTACATTATAGGATGCAGATCCAGGTCCATCATGCACCACAGACAATGTCCAGCATGGACAGTGATCGTTTGAAGAAGCTTGTTTTAAGTGAGATTGTCAAATAAAATGTACTATATATATTTAGTCACCAAACTGAGGGTTTTCCCCATACTTGTAAATGAAGTGCTCATCCCCTTTGAGCTTTATGAATCCAGACTTTGTATAACATCACTTAGTTTTATATGTAGCCTGATTTGATTTTTATGTTAACATGTACATTAACATCTAGAATGTGATTAAAAAAACTGACTGGTATTTTAACCCTTCAACCATGACAGTGACTGGACTGATTTTGAAGGACAATTTTCCTGAGTGAACCCATTAACACAGACCTTTGGCACTAACAAACGAAGGTCTACCCCTTGTCTACTGACATGCTTTTTTTACGTGATATTTTACGAATCTACAGCGACGCCAGCAGCTATATGGGGCTGTACTACTTCACAGCAGTGCTTTGAGATAAATGCTAATGTCAGCATGCTAACATGCTCCAAATGACAATGCTAACATGCAGATGCAAAGGAGGTATTATGTTACTCTGATAACCATAACAATACATCACAAGTGTGACTACAGCTGATGAGATTTAGATCATTGTGAAGGTCATTGGTCACAAACCAGAATATTGAATAAACAGAATTTTGACCTGATGGTGGTGTTAGATGAAACGTTAAGGGATCACCTCAGATATTATGATGTATCCTAATTGGGACATTAACATGTGGACCAAATGTCATGTAAATTTTAGATATAGCTGTTGAGACATCTAACTATAATGCCAGGAATCTGTGACCAACTGTATATCCGTCTGTCAGTATGTGGTTTGCATATCTCAAGAACCGTTCATACCATCTACTTCAGACTTGACAGTCTTGTTGCTGAGGACCCAAGGAAGTGCAGTGTCAAATTTGGTGCAATATTCGACATTAAATCAGTTCAATGTCAATACATTTTGAATAAACAGCAAACACCATGATGCAGCAGCAGAGGCGGGGCTTAGTGCTCAAGATGAGTCATTGATAGAGACAGACACACACAGACACAACAGATGAGACTAGAGGCAACAGACGGGGTGAGTCAGGGAAAAGTAATTTCACACTGAATGCCCTACAAAAACATAGGCAGCAAAATCAGTGCTAACAGTAGTAAGTACTGGAGTAGGTGGCTAAATTTTACATGAGTAGCGTGACTCCGTCGAGACACGGGGCAGTGCGTGAGGTGTAAGCGAACAGTGCGAGTGGTGAGAGTGCGACAGTGTGAACAGGGCAACAGCAGAGAAAAACAAGAAGGCCAATTCTAGCAGTAACAGTAAATGTACAGTAGAAGCAATGTTTGTCAGTATATAAACACTGAAGCTTCTCCAGACTGAGAGGAAATATTCTATGTGCTGTTTCATTACTGCCGGTGAAGGTGAAGGGGTTTCCCCCGAAGCAAACACAAAACAAACCTACAGACTACAGTCTAACAGAGCAGCTAACATAAGTAATAAATGTACTGCTATGGACGGGGGCAGCACCTAAACGAAGGCCCTCTTCTTATGCTGCATCTCAAAAGCCCCATTCACACTGTCCTTTCAGTGTTGGAATCATGTGCTGATTCTCTGCATCATCGTCTGTGTGAACGTTCAAGGTGCAGAGAGGGGGGACAGTTTTGCTGCGACTCTAATGCGCCTCCGGAGGTAGTATCAGAGCTGCAGCAGAGGCGAGCTGGCATCTGTGTGAATGGAAAAGCTGGAGGCGTGGATCGGGGGTGTGTCGGTCTGATGGTGTTCACAGTCTGAGAGCTAAACAGGTCCTTCACTCTTCACAGACAAAGGACCCGCAAAGCAACATTACAGGACCAAACGACAGTTACGTGGTAACTGGTAGTGTCTTGGGCAACTTATATGAGGAAAGAAAATCTGCAGTTATACGTGGAAAAGTGTCTGCCATCCTGTCTGTCATCCTGTCTGTCCTACTGATTCTTTGTCACAGCCTCTGGATCCGGCAAAAAAACTTTCACTGCAACGGTCAGCCCTCCTGACCGAGGCTTCAGTGAACTTTCCCTCAGAAAACAGCCTCCCTCCCCGTGAGTGACCGAGTCAGACAGGGTCTGCTGTTTACTGATGGCGATTATGTAATTATGTCATTTAGAGCAAAAAGCCTAACTTTGTCACGTTCCAGGATGCATGGTGGGTCAGGATCTCAATCACAACACATTATAACTGTATCCATATGATTTTAAATAGTCGGCGGGTACACCGGGGGGAACATGATGAAAAAAAACACATGGATGTCACGTCATGATGTGTATCGTCACGCCTCTTTTGGGTGATGACATACTGGTGCAGCTTTACGCCGGAGCTGCATCGTTTAGTGTGAACAAACAAAGGCGGAGAAATGACGAGCCTTCACTGCAGAGAAATGCAGAGTCTCTGTGTGAAAAGGGCCACTCTCTCCACAGCCACCAGACTCCAATTTTCTAAATGCTTCTTAATCTCTCCCATTTTAAAAGTAATTATTTTACCTCTGCTTTAAGGCTACATAACTTTACAACATGCATCATCAAACACGAGAAAGAGAGAGAATGAGAGGGTGGAGGGAGATGGGCAGCTGTGGCTCAGGGGTAAAGCCAGCGTCCTGTTACTGGAAGGTCCCTGGTTCGATTCCCCTGGTCTGCATGTCGAAGTGTCTTTGGGCAAGAGACTGAACCCCAAACTGCTCCTGATGTGCTGGTCGGCACTTTGCATGACAACCACCACCATCAGTGTGTAGTATGTATGAATTGATGTAAGTTGCTTTCTACAATGGCGTCTGCTAAAATGTCATAAATGTAAACGTGTTTCCCATCTGAAAGAAAGTGATGTCAACTTGACGCAGTTGCTACAAAGGAAACCCTCACCAGTCCTGTTTTCTTTCTAAATCGTTCTAATTCCATCTCTGGATTGGCTTTATTTCCCTATTTATTTCTTCATCTCATCCATTAAAACCCTTTTCTCTCTTTCTCTGTCTGTCATCACAGACTGATGTCTCATTTCTTTTCACTGCAGATAAAAGGCAGTCTGTTCTCAGCCTGATCCAGCTCATCGATCTGTTGGTCTTCTTAATTGAGACTGGTCTCTCAGCAGACAGATTGTCTCATGGGGGCCAAGGAAAACTTCTTTCTATATCTTGTTTCTATATCATCACTATGCTTATATCAGTATATACAGTACTTATGTCAGTATGTATGTAGTTTTTCTGATTAAGATTTATCTTACAATGATTCCCCACATACTGGCTGAAATATATTAACAACTGCAACAGCAACTATCAATTATGAGTAAGCTTATGTCCTTTTTTAGAGGCACTGGCAGGTTTGGTCTCAGGGTGAGACCAGCACATCAGGAGCAGTTTGGTGTTCAGTCTCTTGCATGAGATGATTTCGAGCTCTTCTGATGAGCCTCCTGAATTTGCACTCAAAATGCTGTCAAAACTTTCATGCATAATTCCCAACGCATCCTCCATAATTCTCCACCGGGAAAAAGACAGAAAAAAGGCGTGGGTAACACAAAAAAACTTAAGAAAAACAAAAAACGACCCAAAATCACAGAGATGCCGATAATATTATCAAATGACCTCTGTGTTTGGCGAAATATGGGAGGTAATTTGCGGGGGAATTTTTACTTTACAAATTACAGACATGGCAGATTCGCACGGGATTAAGGTCACAGACTGGAGGTCCCCAGGTTATACTAGTCCCGTGTGAATTGTCAATTGGAAAAAAGTTGCATTCCATCAATACACAAATTGTCTTTGACGCATGTGACAATATACTGGACATTGTTGCGAAATGGCCCGGATCAACACACGATTCCCGAATTTTAATGGAGAGTGGTTTGACTGAGCTTTTCGAGCAAATGCCGCTTTTATTGACAATTCACGTTTCACACAATCTTCTAGTTTGTAATTTTTGTCCAAAGCGTTTTTGTTTGGGGGGGGGTGCACTTAATTCTCCTTATAAATACATTTCTTTATCCAATATCTTTTCATAGACTTTGTCATGGGCTTGTAGGCAACTTCCTTATTTTCACTTCATGCATTGCGTAGCCTGAATGACTTTTCAATGGGCTGCCCTGTCACTCAACAACCAATCACCGTTGTCACCGCTTCTAAGTGCGTCCTTATAAAATGGCGTCATCCATAGCAACAGAGAGTTAATCTAGTTTAGGAGTTCACTGTTTTCATAACTAAAAGAAGGTCTCAGTGGCTTTGTGAATTACTTTTAAGAAACGACTCCTACATAAAAACTTTTAGTCCGATTTAGGAGCACTCCTAACGCTAAGATGAAAGTCTTTGTGAATACAGGCCCAGGTATTTACAGTCCATCCTACAGCTTGGCCGAGACAACAAGGGTAATAACTTTAATTAGCTCTGTTACACGTACATGGTCACTTCCAAAAACACTGTGGGGTCAAGTGGAATACAAAAAGAGTCAACTGGAACACCACCAACTGTTACCACCCTGTGCAGTTTGCAGAAACATGGATCACGTCATCTCCATGCTTGTGGCGTGCATCCACATCTTTGTGTGCATGCTGTTGTATACAAACTTATTGACACAAACGTCCTGCGTCCTGCTCATCAATACACTGCTCTACAGCTTCACTAATGGTCAAAAATTTCACACAACCTTTAACTCATCTTCTCATACACTAGTATGTCAAAGTTGCAAGTATGTTTCAGCCAGCTGTCTTCTGTCTTAGTGTAAGGCCTCGCTGATACAACATGAAGTTTGCCCTAGTCCGGTTGCTGTTCTGCTTTATATTTATAGTTGTACTCTTAAGCACATCCTGTTTAAACACCATAGATAGAAATCTCTGAGACACTCCAATAAGTGTGATCACAATTAGTTGAAAATAGTCATGTTCGATTACTATTATAGCACGTATTACAGGTGACACATTTTATCAGTAAATGTATCACCTCACACACAACTCTACCTGACCGGTTACTAAAAGACCTCGTGTGTTAGCTATTACCATCAGCTACCTCTCACATCATGTTTACAGCATGTCTGTTATTCAGATAATGATGTTTATGTGCCGTTTCAGAAAGTTCCTATAAGGACAAAACCCCAAATTTATTGTTGAGTGAAATATTGAAAAAAAAATAATTCTTTGGTGTGAAACTGGCTCAAAAACCATAGATATATAATATCGACACAAACTTACTATCTGAAACTGTCCAAGGATTCGCTCCAAATATACCAGTATTTGGCTCATACTAGTCAAAGTCTACGCATTTTTTAGACTAGCTACTGTAAATGATGTCTGATGATTTCAGTTTCCTCTTTGTGTAGGAAAATGTGGCAGTAAAACTTCAACCAGGCTGTTGAAAAGTCGCCAGCCCAAATATGAATTTGTTATCACAAAAAGGGTTTATAGGGCAAAGATTACAGCGTCTTGCAGCATGAACATTGATGCATAACCCATGTCTACACATGATGGAAGAACTTCCTATAAGTGTGGCTGACAGCAATATACATGTATCTTCTTAAAAGAATAAATAAATAAATAAATAAATAATAAATAAATAAAGCACACAGACTTGTAGCAGTAAGGTTAGATGATTAGCACTAAAGAGTCACTCTTACCTGAGTGTTGAGTGTTGCAGGGTTGATGGAACGACGCCTCTCTGTCTCGGTGGATCTGCAGAGGAACAGGAACACACTGAATCAGCCTCAGCAACATGTGATCGTCACCCACAAAGAAATTATGATGCAGACCAGCGTGGCGGTTAGGAAGTGTTGCTCAGTGCACAGGATGGGAGGCGGCGATAAGACACTCTTTAGAACAGCAGGCTGAGGAGTATTCATCGGACTTAGCTACAATCCAGCTCCATCTCCTAGAGGAGCTGTTTGGGAAGACCTAACTTTGGTCTGTTTTCATCCTTCAGAACTCAGTCACACTGACACCAACTCTCACACACACACAAACGCAGCCTGTCAGAGACCTGTGGTTGGCTGTAAACACACAACGCTGGGGCTCTGCTTCCTCTGTGGTCCGAATGTCTATACAACAGCTGTGTGTGTGTGTGTGAGAGAGAGAGAGAGAGAGAGAGAGAGAGAGAGAGAGAGTGAGAGAGTGAGAGAGAGAGAGAGAGAGAGAGAGAGAGAGAGAGAGAGAGAGAGAGACAGAGAGACAGACAGAGAGACAGACAGACAGACAGACAGACAGACAGACAGACAGACAGACAGACAGACAGACATGGTTTTAGCTACAAAAGCCACAGGCACCCCCCTTCTTTGCAGCCAACACAAAAGCTTCAACAGTTTGGCCGAAGCTTTGCCGATGTGACTGACAGCTCTGAATGTGAAGCTAACAGAGACTCAGAGAAGCTCATTGTGTTTTAATGAACTCCATCAACGACATGCAGATAAAGATGATGAGCTTTGATTTTGAATGTGTCCCTCATACAAATGGAGTAAAGTCAAACTAATCTATTGGCAAGACCAAGCTCCTCCACAGAGACACTCATGATAAAAGTTGGTTGAAACATGGCTTTCTTTAAAAGCTCAACTGATTTTTGAACTAAACTGTAATGGAGTACAGATGACACCTCCTTTAAAATGTATGTGGTCTGTCCTCCTCCAATGGTTTGTTCCTTCCTTTTCTTCCTACTGTAACTTGTTTCCTTCCCTCCTTAATTCGTACCATTTAACTCTTAACCCCAGTAAACCCAGGTTAAGCCTGGTGCAGATCAACAGGCATTAGCGTGCCCCTTTAAACTTGACTTAGTTAGACTTGTACAAAGGAATCTCCAGACGTAGTACAAACAGGTCCCTGATCTAAGGCCACGGCATACAAAGATGTTGTTCCACCACGGGCCAACTAGTCAAATCCTGCAAGTCAAGCTGTGTGTTCTTCATCCAGATCCTGTAGCTTTTACAGGATCAATCTTTTGGCCCACTAATGCAGTCATGCAGAGAAATACTTGAACGAAAACAACTACTCCTGTTGTGAAGTGAAGAGTTTGGCATAGGTAGATATTTAGTCTTCTTACTGACTGAGAGACCAGGGGGCCGTACCGCCTGAGGTCAAACAGCTTATGAGTAAGAATACATGGCTGAAACTTAGTATTTAATGTGTACTCACTTTCTTTCAGGGAAACGGAGAAGAGGATCAATACAACTCATGTGTCTATTAAATATAAAGCTTCAGTCAGCAGCTGCCTGCCATGATTTATTATGAAGGCTGAAAACACTGATAACAGCTAGCCTTGCTCCATCTACCTATAACAATTCTAAAGCTCACTAATGAATAACTGATCAATCTAATCACAATCATCGATTGTATAATTAATTCAAAAACTTAAGTTTAAAAATGACTATTTGCAGTTTATCAGATACTGATAATCAATCAGACAGTGTTGTGGGCCAAACACTGTGACTACAGACATATGAAAGAAGCTCCATCGGAGCCAAAGTAGCTCATTTTCATTATTATCTATTAACATTTATTTTTTTGACTATCAGACACAAACGGTATTGATAATTGGAAAAATGCTAAATAACGGCAAGGCCGATAACCAGTCTATCACTGGTCTTCATATTGTTTTTTGTTTGTTTGTTTTTTCTCTCAGACCAGTAATGCAAAGATATCCTCACACATTTGAGTGGTTCAAACCAGCAAATGTTTGGCATTTCAGCATTATCAATAATTTAAAGTTTGAATAAGATTTTTATGAAATGAAAGCCTGCTACGATTCAATTGATGATCCACATTTCTTCAGCAATAGCCTCTCCATGTGTCTGTATTCTGAAATGTAATCTCTTTGAATAATCTGTAAGACACTGTCACAAAAACAGAGCATTCTGCAAATAAAGGGGAAAAGAGTTGAAAACTAAACAGAGTCAGATGGTAAAAAGAAATCAAAGACATAATACAGAGGAGGATGACTGAGTCCCACACAACCAGCAAGGTTGACCCTCCCATAATGCTTTGGGGTGAGGGGGCTGAGCTCAGTTTCTAAACAACTAAGCCTCAACTGTCCCAGAGCAACCTACTGACAAGGCTACTGAGACCCAGAGAAACACTGAGCTCTGTTGTCCAAGCCTGGGAGTGGTGTGTGTGTGTGTGTGTGTGTGTGTGTGTGTGTGTGTGTGTGTGTGTGTGTGTGTGTGTGTGTGTGTGAGTGTGAGTCAAAGTACCCACTGTGACCATTCCTACAAACACAGTGACATGCTTACATACCAACTGGCAGCGTGTACACGCACCTCCACCAGCCAACAGTGTTTCAGGCATGCACACACGTTACAAACAGTTACGCTTCTTTTTTCACTCATCAAGTCCCACATGCGCACACACACAGATGCACGCACAGACAGCACACACAGGCTTTTTCATTTTCTCACAGCTGTGTTCAGATATCAAACAGAGCCCGCTGAGAGAGAACAAACACGCTGACGAGGAAAGATTAGCTGGTCACAGAGGACACACACACACACACACACACACACACACACACACACACACACACACACACACACACACACACACACACACACACACACACACACACACACACACACACACACACACAGACGTTCTGCTCGGAAGTTAAATGATTGCCAGTGTGGAAACAAATTACACAAGGCTACATGGTTTGACCTTACAGCAGAGCAGTGACAACAGAACTTCAAACAGAAACAAAAGATCCAGAATAAAATACAGATTAAGGCCAAAGTAAAGGAAACAGCAGCTTTAAGTGTTTTAATAGACTGTTTACACACCCCGAGTCCCCAGAACTGCTTCAGTGTGTTTTGGCACTGATAATACAATGAAGTGAACTCTTAGGAATGATGGGATATGAAGTGGATACCTCTTGTAAGAGTTTAAGAGACATTCGTGGTAGTAACTGTTATTCACGCAACTTATGCGTCTACTCATATGTTTGTGCAGTGTGTTATCATATTATCCAATGCTGACCACTTGACTGATAAATGAAAGAGTACAGCTCAGACTGGACTAAACAGAAGCTTGTCCAATTTCAATCACAGCATCAACTTCCTCTGAGCTTTAAATTCCTCATTCAGTTCAGTGATGCTGGTTGCATAGCAACCCTGAAGCTGCCACAAGTCTGTGATTTGCTTATATTATGATTCTTCCCACTTAAGTTCTTTTCAATGTTGTGACTTAATCATCCGGAATGTATGGAGCTTAACAAAAACCTGACCTTCAGCTTTCTGGTCACAAACATCACCAGACACAAATAAAGTCAAAATTCTGTTTACATCATCAATAGGCAAAGCCAATTTATCCTGAATACACTATTGGAGTATGAAAGGATAGGGCAGGGTTTAACAAGTAACACGATCAGTATGGCTGAGGATGTTTTGGCCAGTACAAACCAAGAGGCACAAGATGATGGTCAGTTAGTAAGCACCAATTTATCTATTCAGCTAACGAAACACTCAGTGGACCAATCAGTAAGCAGGCCTGCAAACCAGTCAGAGTAAAGAACCAATCCCCCCTCAGAAAGCTGGCAGCTCTGAACAGCCCAGTGCATATTTGTAGCATCGGGGGAATCTAAACTGTACCCAGTAAAAACACATCTGGTTTAAAAATAAAATAGAGTGTGTGTGTGTGTGTGTGTGTGTGTGTGTGTGTGTGTGTGTGTGTGTGTGTGTGTGTGTGCCAGCGCAGGCAGGACTTGGACCGCTGCCTTGTTTCTAAATAGGCAGGCAGACAGAGAGGTTCCGCAGCATTGAAGGATGCCATGGCTGACTGAATGACCGTTTCCAGCCAGGTATGTACACACGGCTTGATCCCTGAGGGCGGCCTGCAGCAGACCTGAGGCCAAGGCTATAATCTGTTCTACCTTGGAGGTGCACTCAATTCCACTTCACAACAACTTAAAACAGCATAAAAGCAAACATATCATCTGTCAGACAATGACCCAGCTGCTACACAGGACATGTTTGGGATTTTCAGACCAACAATGAAACACTACCTTTACTGAAATCATAATAAGCTTCACAGAGAGGCCATGGCCAACAACAGACTAGTGGAGCTGCCAGCAAAGAATTTTGCAGAAGAATTTGAGAAAGGTGGATGATTGAATTGGGGTTATCTAGTTGAAGGGTTGTCTTTTTAAAAAATGGAGAACAACCGGATTGTTTTATTAGCTCCACCAAGGACTTTGCGTTTTCATTCAGGTTGTTTACAGAGTCATGCAAAAACTTATGACGTGATTGGCAGTGCACAGACGGAACCCACTACATTTCAGAGGAAGTACACTGTTATTTTTTTTTGTTTATACTGCAACATTGGCATTTGGCCTTAATGGAAGAGACGCAATACATTTTAAAATCCAGTACTTCATAATAAAGTGAAATAGTGACAAAACATTGCCAAAAGTAAAACCACGATGACCTCTTAGTTATCCTCTTAGGTTGCCAACACACGTTATTGCTTAAACTTCATAGAAAATATGCGGAAGCATAACAATACAAGGTGTGGTTATGGAAACATACGTTCACACAAATCATGTCACTAATTAATCCTGCATTCAAATGTGAGTTGTCTGCAATAAACTGCACCAGAGACATTGAGGTAAATTTTTAAATGTTATGTTCAGGAGAAGAAGCAATTATAATGGCTGTGAAATTTGCACTTCCTCTTTCGTGGAGGTCTGCACTCTCAGTGTCATTCTAGAAAAGCAGAAACATCTTCAGAGAGTCGATCAAGCATATAACCAAACGAGACTAGAGTCTGATTGCAGCACTTTGACTGCAGTGTAAACACTTGTGCCTGTGACCATAAACGATCAAGTATGTTAGAAATGTGCTAAAGAAGGAAATGAGCATCCTAAAAGGAAAAGAAGAGTTGGACACTAAAGGCCTACATCCCGGCCTGTTGCTAGTGCTTGTGTATACTGTAGTACAAACGTTAGTATAAAGGCTTATTCACAGTTACTGTATTCAGTAAGTGCAGTGATGATGTGTTTTGTGACTTCAAGCCAGCAGAGATGCTGGGATGTGAAACGCTGGTTGGAATGAAGTCATTTGGCCAAATGCCTGTTTCCATCGGAGGCCAGAGGAAACCGTTAGCCCGGCGCTGCCTTTTCCCACACCATCATATCTGTCGCTTTCTTTCCCTCACCCTCTCTCGCTCTCGCTTTCACACAAGCACACGCACACGCCCAAACAAACACACATTCACGCACAAATACACATCCACACACAAGCGATCATCCTTGCGATTTCACCCCTCAGGTGAAAAGAGGAGCTGACATCAGGAACAAGTTTAGAAAGTGACAAAAGACTGAAGAGAGGTGTTACATATACCAGAGCAATCCACTTCATAGATTCAGTATTTTCCTCCCGCTCTGCTCTGCGCTTCCTCTGAATGTCACAACCAGCTTGACAGTCATTATGACGTACTGTAGTTCGATGTTTAGTTTATGCGAGATGACTTGACACCAATCACTGCTTATTAGTTTGGATTACAATGAATACTCTTCAAGCAATAGGAAATAGCTCAGTTTTGAGTCACTTGTTTGAGCCCAATTCAATCAGTCCTGGCTGCTTTAGTTGATGGTTATTCACTTATAGTTTGTCTAGATTCTACAAGTTGTATCCCCTTTATAGTAATAACGGGAATGTATAAAGTCAACACAATTCTATTTATATAGCCCAATATCATCAATCACAAATTTGCCTCAGGGGGACAATGCAAACCTCCCCCAAAAAAGGCCTTTACCAGAGAAACGATGGAATAAACTTCAAGAAGAGCAAGAGAAGGGGGGCTCCCTCTCCCAGCACGGACAGGAAATAGATGTTGTGTGCATTGACAAGATCAACGTAGAAAAATTACAGAAAAAAAAAATATGGATCTTCCATTAATATTGTTTCATCATAGTCAAATGACAATCACTCCTGTTAAGTTCCAGTAACAGTTCTACTTGACTTATAAGAGTTCAGGCTCACCAAAGTTACAAGAATTCATCTATAGGGTTATTGGATGTCTATACCAAACTTCATGGCAATCCATTAAGTTGTTGTTTATCAGTCCAAACAATAACTGCCACTAGCATGGCTAAAAATGTGGAGGCTGGTCATTTGATAAAGAGGACAGACAGAGCGAAGCAACAACATGAAGAACACAGAATAAAATCAAATGGGTTGTACATTCATAGATATTTTTCAGGAGGCATCTGTTAATCAGAAACATCCGAGTATAAATCTTGGTTGGAGCAGTTTCATCACAACACTTTTACCAACAATCAACAGGACTCACTGCTGTCCTACAGCACAGAGAAAATCCAGGGCACTGTGGAAAAATGGCTTACAGGGCTTAGTATATGTAGTGGCATTTAGGCTTTAAATAGCACTTTGGGGCGCTGTTAAGATCCCATTCAGAGAGATTCCACAGTACACCAGTTCAAATGGCCTGACACAGAACCATTATGGTACGGTGACAAGACCTTTGAGGGGGAGAGAAATATCCTAACTCTGTTCTTTGAGAAGACATTTTAAGAACATCAGTGGACTTGATATTCTGTTTTACCTTTATAGTTTTTCAGACGAGCACCAACTAGTCTGACCAAATAATCCCGGAAAGACCTTAAACTGTCTGAGCCTCATTAAGTTTCATACACAGTTATTCCACAGAGAAGGATAGAGGACTGGCATGTGTCTCGGTGTCACACACAGCACATTCATGCAGCGAACATCCAGAAACCGCACTCCACCCCAAAATAATCAGCACTCTGTGTCTGGAGGGCCACTATCAACTACCATGCAATCATCTCCCAGGGTGCAACACAGCGAAACGCATCACAACATCTCTGGCGGCCGAATACAGGTCTGGCCAAACATGCTGAAGCACTTTGTGACGGTTATGGTTATGTTTTACTTGGGAAATAACTTTTTTTCTCCAGATCTTTGTCTGATCAGGCCTTTAAAAACGCTCCACCTGAGGAGCTCGAGCTGCTAATTCACTTCACTGAACTCTCTTTAATGGACCTAATTTGATGTAATTATTACGTTCAACCTCGCTTTCATGGTTCACTTTTATGATTTCAGTTCTGCTTTTATATTCATTACCTAGCTTTTATTGCTTTTGTCACCATTTTATCAGTTTCAAGGACTTAACAACTACGTTTCACGACTTCCGATCAAATGACTGTTATTACCGTAGCACTAGCAGTATTGTCGTACCGAGCAACTTTGTTTGAGAGTGTGGAGAGGTGGCCTACCTTTATCAAAACCACGTCTACAGCTCGCTCTCCTTTGGCGCAGAGACTGTACCTCCGCTTGTGTCGTTCGTACATTTTCCTTTAAATATCCAGAGCAGGTTTACTGGGCAGGAGGTTAAAATCCAGCAGAAAACACTGTTGAGGAGAACTGAAGCTGTGTGCTAAGCTTCACATCTGGCCACAGAAGAAGCCTCCTACCAGACTCCAGCTCAACTCCCTCCCTCCTTCCACTCTTTCCTCCCTCCCTTTCTTCTTCCCTCCCTCCCTTTTCTTTTCCTCTTGCGCCTCTCAACTTCTCTCCTGACTCTGCCTGACTCATGCCTTTGCCTCTCTCTGTATTTTCTCTCTCTCTCTCTTTCTCAATGAGGTTGTGAATGTCTCTCTCTTGTCCAGCCAAACTGGTCCATTGTTAGAGTGTGACAGATGACAGTAGGGCATTGTTACTCCAGTTAATGTTATCCAATCATCAGAATTTATGCTGCTGAGATTCAACACCCCCTGCTGGAGGAGGATTGAGGCCACCTGTGAGGTGCCTTCTGGGAGTGATTGCATCTCTCTAAGATGATGGATCTGGCTGGTGGCCACTTCAAAAAGAGTTAGGACTGATGTAATAGCAGCACTGTAAACAGCAAAAACAAAAATGGCAGCAGTTGCGAGACAGAGCTAGAGTCGACCGGCTACTCTCCAGAGCAGATAATATTTCAGATTTTTTCCCCACATGTGATTTATTGTGGAGAGGCCTGTGTTATGCTATATGGCTATGGTTAAAAGTAATATTGCAGTATCAGTATTCTTTAAAAAACCTATATGAATATATAACAACGAGGCACATGTATGCAAAAATCACACATTACAAAAAATTAAATGACGGTGATTGCTGTGAACGGTCTCCCCTGATGCATTGCATCAGATGAAACTTTACACATTTCAAACTAAATTGAAACTGCAACTGCAACTGATTTTATCTGTTTTAATTAGTATTTGCTTTGAATTATTAATTAGGCAGCAAGAAGTAAACCAATAAGATGACGAGATAATGTTTTTGTGACCTCACTAGATGTTTTGATTAGATGAAATTCTGCTGGAGATATTACATTTTATCTTATTGCATATTCCAAGTTACTGATTAAATTGTTGTCTATCTTTTGAAGCATTCAGTCCCCAGACAACTCAGATTAAATCATTTCAACTCAAAGGCAATTTTGTTTCTACATCTATACAGCGAGCACTCCAAACAGAACACAGCAGGATGGACAGCTGACACACAACGGTTTCTGTATAACACTCTGGGTGTCTTTGGTAAACACATGCAGTGAAAAATATATAAATGAGTGGGGAGGCTGGTCCATAGAGGCAGGAGAGGTTGCTTCTCCTCTTACTTTGAGAGGCAAGAGAGATAGAAAGTTACTGAAATAAAACATTACCAAATCTCAGTATTATTTACAAAATATTTTTTTCTCGCATGAGTAAAAAATAACATGACACGGTGGGTTTCCCTCCTTTCCTCCCTGATTTTTGACCACCACTGATAAGTTCTGATTTTCTACATAGTGTGTCATTATGATAAATTACGGCAAATATTATGATGACAAAGGTCCCCACCACCTCTGAAATCCAATTTGCACTCCTGGGGTTAAGAGACAGCCTGCACACTGTGGTCGAGCACTTCCTGGATGATATCTAAATCCATGTAAATGTCTTGGTAGTCCCTACAGTCTGCAGGTTTTCCCTGGCAGCTCTGACATTAGCTGACCAATAGCACAAAGGCATCCGAAAAACAAATGCACCCAAATCAAAACCGAGACCTTCACATACCTACAGGTGTATCATAACAAACGCTGCAAACGAGCCGTTGAACCCGATGGACCACAGTGTTTGCACATAAAATATATACATTTGAATAGAAACTGCTGTTTGGTGGAATCAGTATATTGCTCCGCTATAGTTCAAAGTGAACAGCAAAAAATCAAATAGAGCACATTAACTTAAACTTAACTTTTCAAATAACTTAACGGCTGGAAAAGTCTACACACACACACACACACACACACACACACACAGGTGCACACACAGACACACACCATTGCTGCTCCTTCACGGCCTCAAAGGTACAATCTGTAAAAATTCAAAATTTAAGTAACAGTTTTGATTATGGTTGTCTGTTAGTTATGGTTATGGTAAATACGTCTGAATTGTGTTGCAGCGGAAGCTGTTGAAGTTAGCATGCTAACCAGCTAGCTCCTAGCCATTTTGTACATCAAGAGGTTAGTTTGATAGTAAACAACACCAACATTCCCCTGGTGCTTTAAGCCCCAAATCTGGGGATAGTCAGCTAATACAAGCCCTGGTTGTACGGTTAACTGAGCTTACAAGCTGTCTGAAGTTATTCTGAGCATAAATTTGACAGGTGGTCAATACACTGAACAATTTCACATCCTCTAACATATTCTTCTCTTCATTGCCACTTCTCCAACAACCAGATGGTCAATTGTCAAGCGCAGTAACAAATAACACAGGCAGGGTTCTCATCAGTAGCTGACGCTGCTTAAGATTTACTCCGGGAATTAGACTGGGAATGACATGCTGTTCACTAAATAGTTTGCCTTTAATTTTCCATGTTGGCATCTCATCTTCGCTGGGAGGAGCCACTGAAAATCTTATTTACATGTACAATCAGTAACTTGTAACTGGTTTTGAAAGAGTCTCATTTTGATACCGGTGTGTTGAATGAATAGGCTTTGAAGGCAGCACATTCAACTTTAGCATTACTGTCTTGTCTTCCAGTATGTTTGCCAGAGGTGAAGGAAGTATTCAGATATTATACTTAAGTAAAAGTACTAACAACAAACTGTACAAAGTACTCCATTACAAGTCAAACTCTAGCACTGAAAATCTTATTTACATGTACAATCAGTAACTTGTAACTGGTTTTGAAAGAGTCTCATTTTGATACCGGTGCCTCTACATGACCTACATGAGCAAACCGAGACCATCACTGAGGACACTGACTATTTATATACTATATTTAGAGTTATTCTTAAGGCCTATCGCCGGGTCAGATGCAACTTATCCAGGTCAGACAAGTCATAAAAATAAAACTATTCTGTTTAAAAGGAGAGTACTGGGAATGAATTGAGGAGTCTCACAGTCTGAGTTAAAGAAAGAAGCTGCCATGTAGTTTGTTGTGTGTCGCCATCATCATATTACAGTTATCAATTTGACACTGCTAGAAATAGATTCTTCCCCTGTTCATCCTGCAAATATGTTGCCCCTTTCTTTTATATGCTGTCATAATAGACACACATGGTGATTAGATCAAGATCCACAGAAACAAGATGGTGGCGCTCATACCGCTGTTGTCTACAGGGGCCGCCAGAATCAACAAATATGAAAGTTCTTGTTGAAGCTTGAGAATAAAAGTATGTTCAAGAAAATGTTTTTCAAAATATTGAAAAATGTACTTGATGCAGAAAAATATTCCCTGTGACTATCATTAGATTACTATCACTGATGTATTAATGTAAAAACATAACTGTACTGCTGATGGTTTAAGTGAAGTTAGTCATAACTATTTTGTATATGAATGCAACTAATGGTTATTTCATTTTAATAACAGGTTATTCTGCTAAGTATTTCCTCCATTTATCTACTGATTGTTTGGATTATAAACATCTTGAAATAGACTCAAGCAACCCCAACCTTATAATTATTATTACAAATAAATAGACATTATTCAAACAATTAAAAGGAAAAGTAGCAAATCCCCCTTTGAGAAGCAGGAACCATAATATCTTTTTGCATGAAAAATGACAATTATCATAATAGTCATCTATTTGACTAACTGCGCCAGCTTTAATCTTTATTATATTTAGTTGTTAGTTGTTGTTGCTGTCGTTTTAATCTTCTTAACACGTTTATTTTGTTCTCCAGCTGTTATCTGTTCTTTTAATCCCTATAAATAATTTTCCCTTGAACTCTCTTCATCTCTTTTCATTTGGTTTCTTTTATTTCCTTGTCCAAATTCGTATTATGATAGAAATGTAATAGAAATCAAGATGTTTTGTGATTTCAATTGTTCCTAGTGCTAATTTCTGTTCTTCTTAGGAATATGTTTCACTTTCCATCGAAACATTATTGCTATTCACGCAGTGTTACTTAAAACCTAAAAATATGTTCAGAAGATCCATCTCCAAAGTGTGAATATTATTCACTTTATCTCCTACAGTACTATAGTTTGCTTAACACCAGGGTGACTAAAAATTGCCTGCACATCATAGAAATTACGGGAGGATTCAACAGGATCAAATGGCAGGTCATTAAATTCCCTCTTGTCAAGGGGAAAAGCTCCACTGAAGCCACAGGGGCTACAGTGCCCTCTGCTGGCGACCCCAGGGCCCTGCAGGCTGCAGTCAGACATCTGGCATTCAGAACAAGCCACTGACTGAGACCGCAACCCAGGAATAAGCAGAGCCACTCCAGTCTATGGCTGCTGAGGAATCTGTCAGTCAGCAACATTTCAGAGTAAAGCTGAAGATCGCATCCATGTGCTCAGTTGAGACAGAAAATGAGCTGCATAACATGAATCCCACAGGATGAAGAAGGGAGATCCTGTTGCATTTTACAGTCAAGTAAATGCCGTGGTGATCCTTAGAGACACTCCAACAGGTAATAGATTTATTGTTGAATGACTGAACTCACCAAAAAAAGAGACATATTGAAAGTTTTAATGAGAGGGAAAAATGTTCCAGACAGCTTCATTCCTGAACTCTAGTTGGCACATCAAGCTGCTTGTAAACAAACCCTGCTGTTCTTCCTCCTTCTTTACTTTTTACTTTCCTGGGGAGATTTTGCAACTCATTGCTATTGCTGCAAAATCATTTTAAAAATTACATTTCAACACATGTCTTTTGTGTGTTTAAGCTAGAGAAAACATTTTATAACAATGACCTGTGGATTCTCTGGGTACATTTTAAAATAAAAAAAAGAGGTACACATTCCGGAAAGCCAATAACAACAAACTTTCTCCACAACAAAACACTGGGCAGCAATCCAAGGAAAACCAGTAACAAAAGAAGCCTGGATTCAACACTTTATTGGGCTTTATTCCATGAAAAATTCCTATTAAATTCTGTTGTGCAGATGAGGATTGCAAGCTTAGCTTTAACTTAAATCTACAGATGCATGATTACAATCTGTGGTGCGACGGGCCAGGCTAACGGGAAATAGAATTATTAAATTATTAACAGTGGAAATCTGTCACACCTTAACTCATGTCTTAAACTTTAATTATCAAACAGTTGTATTTGGACTCATGATGCTGAGGTCTGTTGTTGAAAGCATGCAGCCCATCTTTAGACCACATAAACAATACATGGTGATTATGAACTTGTCTGGAAGTACAGTTACATGTACAGTATATTTACTGCACATGTCTGAGGAAACCCACAGTCAACATAAGGCACAGTATCATTCTCATGTATGCAGGTGACATGGACATACAGGACTTGGTGGAGTGGGATGGGAAATCCTAGTTGTTTAAAAGCTGGTAATATTTGATTTCTGGTTGTAATAGATGTCTTCATATGCTTTTCTTGCAGATATTTTACAAACAAAAGAAGGAAATCTTTCCAGGTTTATTAAGAGTGCACTTGGCAGCAAGGTAAGTTATTTTCATATGTTCATTCATGACCTTCATCACACTATTTTTTCTTTTCTCTCCCTGTCAAAAATCAAGCTGTTCTGTACTGCACATTTAAGTTTTTGCATTCCGAAAAAATCCTGCTATATGATAGCCTTTCTAACACATTAGCTCTCCTGTTCCTTTGTAGTTCCTAAATGAATCAGATTTACAAGCATTTCGACTTGCCATGGCAGGAGCAGCCTAGGTTGAGATAATGACATTGTTATGCACCAATTAGTGATATTTTTAGTCCCATCTGTGTTTGACTAGTCAAAATATCTGCTGTTAGAAACTCGACTAAAATCCACACCTTATTTTACCTCAAGTCATATCCCAGGAGCTGAGCGTGGTTGTCTGTTTGCTCACATCTTCATGCCAAAGGTTATTATGGGTGTTTCAAATGTTTAACACACAATGACTCATCTTAAGACTGTTGATTACACCACCGTCTCCAACAAAGCCAACATTATTAGAGATAGACTTAAACTTTGAGCTCACCTTGGAGGAGTCCATTTCCACTGTTGGGCCATTTTCTTCCTCCTCTGCACCGATTACAGTTTCTTCAGACATGATGACTTCCACCTCTGGAGAGATACACACGACACAATGTGATCAGCTCAACTGCAAATCTTCCAAATACAGGAATCAATAATAAGTGTTTAGAGTGACAGGAAGTGTCTACCCTGACTGCAGAAACACTGAGAAGTGTGGGTGTGTTCTACAGTGATGTAGCAACTTGCGTCTTTCATTTATATTTACTATTAAAGCTTTCTGAGTGGACACATTTCTCAAAGGGACAATAACCATTGGAATGTAAAAAAAAAAAACACACAAAAAAAAACATTCTTTGATTGTAAAAAACAGAAACCAGACGGCCCATTAACGGTCCTGTATAATTATCTGAGATGCATTACTTCTTGGAAGGTTCATGTAAGTGAACATAACTTGATGAATGATAGACCCGAGTGGAAAAGTCTCTGAAATGTCTCTCCACAAAAAACAACTGTTGACGTTCTTGTGATTTTAACTAGAATCCAGGCTAAATATTCACATCCTGATTGTGAATCCATGAAACAACAGACAGCTTGTCTCTGACCTCACCTATGATGTTACCTGATGCTTCCTCAGTCAGGCTGTAAATACATCTCCTCATTCATAATGACACCCCTCTCTCTGTGTGACGCACAGCACCAACCTTGCCCTTGACCTTTCTTTATTGGACTTGGGTCCAGCTCAATTATTCCTGATGACTGAAAATTGCCAACAGAGGAGTGCTGCAAGTTCACTTAGAGAAGAGAGACTCTCACTTCCTCCTCCATGCTCACATCAGCGAGCTTGTGTATGTTTGTTTTGGAGAACCCAGCCTTCTCGCTGTACATCTGAGACTCAGTCACATGCACTGGTAATGTGACTTTGCCTGCTGACATACAGTATACTGTAAGCCAGAGTGTGCATGAGACAGAAACTGAACTCTAGTTTTCTGTCTTAAAAAAAAAAAAAAGACAACAAATGTCAAGATGGGTCATAACAAGCTGCTTTCAAAATGTGTTTTTTTTTCTGATTCTGATTTATTTTAATGACTGATTAATTGGTTTAGGTATTTTTTTTTAATGTTGGTATACAGTTTTATATTATTTCACTGTGTGACTTCTAGATGTCTTTTCTTCTCATCTCACCATAACTCAACATACAAGTCTGCTTTGCTCTAATGTTATAAAAATAGAGGCGTAGATATGAGGCTTTAAAGTAGGCCTGCATCTAAAACTTGAGCTTCTCCAAACAGCTATTTCACATATCAAGGCCCTGTCTCTTTTTTGTATATATGCCTGAAAAACGTTGCATAATGTACTTTTTATAGTTGACTTCCACTCGATTAACAGCTGCATCTCCAAAAGCAGACAGACTAGGAAAAGCATGTCCTCACAACAGGATGTCACACAAAAGCCAAAAACCTCTGAACACGATTACAGTGAGCTATGCCGCCTTTAGCTTTGTGGAGCTGTTGCCATTAATCACCAGCAGAGGACTGAATCTGATTTAGTATATTTGTTTAGGAACAAGATTTTGACAAACATATTGCCCTGTGATGTATGCGAGTGTGTGGAACTAGAATAAACCTGAAATAAATCAGTGCTTGCCCACCTTGAATTGCACTTTGCGGGACTCCATCCACTGCGTCGCTTGAAGCTTCATCGTCTGGAGAGGGTGGTTCTGCTTCAAGGGCATTGGCATCTGCACTGTCTGAAAGTGTTGTGACACCTTGTGATGAAGATACATCAGCCTGATCCTCTGAGTGACTTTCTCCCTCATCAGGTGACCTCTCAACTGCTGTCATCTCTGAATTATCCTTTTCAGGTTGCTGTATAGGCAATTGCACATCTCCCATCTTTTCCACTGCAGATTTATCACTGGTATCTTTTGACGGATGGTCTCCATCAACAATCACTTGACCTTTTTCTGCAAAAGATGCACAGGCTTCAAGTAAAACTCTACTGGTGACCTCTGATGCCAAATGTTCAATCTCTGCATTCAGGTCAGAGTCATCAGTTTCTCCAGTTTCACTCTCATCGAACTTCACCGTCGGAGCATCCCTGCTCTCTGACAGCGCTGGACCCAACGACAGATCCTCTTTGGAAGGTTCCAGGGCGAGTTCCTCTACTATCCCTTCAGTGTTCAAAGTCTCCATTGTCTGGAGGCTGGGTGACAGTTGCGATTCAGGCTCAGTGCCAGTGCAGTCTTTCACTGGTGGTGCACCATCAGTGCCCGGCTCCGAGGGGAGCCCTGCGTCCACGGTTAAAGAATGACCACCAGGCTCTGAATCATTTGGGTTCTCCACCTCGAATCCTGTTGAGGACTGTTCTTCCTGAAGAAACTCCTTATCCTCTACACTGGCATTGTCCCGAGTAGGATGGAAAATTTCTGTTGTCGAGCTTCCAACTGATTGAAAACTGCCATCATCGTCACTGGAGATGCCATGAGTCATCCCTGAATCAGGATCAGCATGTCTGTCACTGGAGCTGGGCATTGTTTCAGGTGATGGATCTGTCCGTATATATTCCATGGAGTTACCAGGTTGGTCCAAACCAGGCAAACTGATACTTTCAATACTGTATCCACAAGGTTCAGCTACGTCTTCACCATCTACCTCTTTACAACTGGCGGTCCCAGTACAATTCCCAGAATGACAACCTGTTTCTGAAGCCAAGCCCCACTCCTGCTCTGTAGCGTAATCCCTAACAGCTGTTTCCTGGTTTTGTTCCAGGCTGTTTATGTCTGGCGGAGGTTCCCCCTCATGGAGGCCTTCTATCAAGAGACATGGAACAGTAGATTCAGGCTCCTCGATTACATCACCACAGTTTATCAGTGATGGGTTGGGAGGGTCCCCTGGGGTTGATAGAGGGTTCATTAACCCTTCACTCTCAGTCCTCTCCTCCTCTAAAGAGAGTCCGTCACAGAGGTCCCTGCTAGGATTCATCTCTTCTTTCCCAACTTCTTCCTGTAAGCACTCCTTCATTTCAGAATCAGAGTTCTCGGATACATCAGAGCCCTCCGATGATGGAGACTGGCCCATGACTGAAGCTTTTGTGTCTTCACTGGGCGTAATGAGATCAGTTGACTCCAAGTTGGTCTCCTCCTCCCTCCTTGTAGCTGTGCTGTCCTCGGCTTCCTGTTCTGATATTTCCTTTCCCTCCGCGGCCTCCTGTCCTTCCCGGATCGCAGCCTCTCCTCTATCAGTTTCCTCTCCCTGTTTACCACAGCCTGTTGCCGGTTGGATTCCCACAGTGAGGCTCTCCCCTTCTGCCTCACTCTGTGCTCCTTCGCTCCTGTCGCACAAACTCAAACTCTGGGTGGAAACAACAGGCTGCTCCGTTCCCTCCTCCTCTGTTTGGCAGTAGTCTCGCCCAGTGTTTGAACTGGGAAACACCCTGTCCTCTGGGGGGCCAAGGCCATGCTCCTGGGACTCTGACGTCGGACCACTCACAGACAAACTACAGTCTGAATTCTCAGTCTCACCATGTCCACAATTAACACTACTGCTGCTTTCCACTGAGCAGTTTTCTACCCAGCTCCCTCCTGTTGTTGTATCCAGGCACTGTGAAGCTAGATCAGGCAGCTGTAGACGCTCGAGACAGGATATCTCCGTTTCTACACCATCACAACATTCAGCAGCTGTGTGCAGAGAATCAAACTGCAGCTCCAGTTCAGAAACTCCCTGCTGGATACAGAAGAGGAGGAGAATAAACGTTAGCTTTTACCCTCGGAGAAACCAACAGAGGTGCTCTCTAGTTCTTATCAATCGCCAGCTCTGTGATTGCATAAGGTGTTCCTTCGGTTATACAAACTGAGCTTGAAGGTTAAAAAAATGAGGGCAGTGAAAAGACAAACAATCCGACAATGTTTGGCTGCAGAACAAGTCCGGGTGAAGCCAACTTGAGTAGAGATAGCGGGCTAAACGGGCGGTGTGGTGTGACTCACCTTGGCATGGAGATGACATATCAAGTGCAGCAGCTGCTCCACGCTCCTGTGAAGGGTCGGAGGGTCGTGGCCGGGATGGGCGCTCAGCGTCAGAGTGTGTGTGTTCAGCCTGGGCAGGTGACAAACTAACCGGGCTTCTGTAGAGACCGGCTGGGCAGTCTCAGTCCCTTTGTCCGTCCCTGTGTCCGTCGCAGCCCTGTAGTGAAATAAACACTTAGATCATCCACAAGTGGCTGTGGCCTGATTGGCTAACACAGTACAGAACTGTTTTCAGGAGAAGGTTTTAACAATGATGTCAGCTGATCCAGACTCCCCCCTTTCTTAGAATAATCCACGTGTATCACCGTTTTTGTTTCACCAGAGTTGAAAAGTCCATCAGTCTGTGACCCGGTTTGTGATTGTTAGTCTATTCTAGCAGTTTAGAATGTAATCAGGCAACCATTGAGATGCCGTCAAGTAATAAAGAAGCAAGTAAATGTTTTAAAGTTCCAGACGCTGTGGCCAGTCAATCGAAGATGCTTCTTTCCACCCAGTAGTTAAATGAAGACCACTCCTAGTTGATAAGCTCTCTGAGAAAGCTTTCCTCCCCCTGCTACATTCGCTGTAAGTGTTGAAAGGTAAAAGTATGTGCAGTGTTTTGGTTAATAAAGATAGTGCTGAAAAAGGGGAGACACCTCCCAGTCAGGCAGATCTGTTTGCGTAATCCTGGGCGGACTGCTTTAGCTGTGAGGCCCGGTGGCTGATGTCACCAGCCGGGCTGCAAGCGACTTCACTTTTCACGAGGCAAATGTAATTACCAACACATAAAGAGAGGGCTGTAAGTTGTAAAGGAACTTCAGTCCACACGGGGTAATGAGCGAGCTCACTAAGTGGTAGTTGTCTTTCAGCTTGTGGCGTCTTCATTTGAGTTAAATGGAAACTATTCTGCAGCAGATAAGTCGACTGCTTAAGAGACATAAAAAGGGTCCATTTCCACTGTGTGCCGTGTCTCAGTCCATTTACCAAAAAGCTGCTTTTTCCCCCACAGTTTAATGTTTTACTATAAAGGGATGCGAAGAATTTGACCTCACTAGTCACTCAGGCATTATTAGGGATAATACCTGACAACTGCAAAGAAAGCACATACATCCTCCATTAAACACTGCAGTGTGTGTGGATTCAAGGTACACATACTGAGATATTGTTGAGAGGTATTACAACAGGTCAGTAGACACAGAATAAGTAACCAAGGCGTTTGTGTTGTGAATAGTTTCTCATCTCTCTGGATTCTTTTGGAACAATACTGGCAGCCCACAACTTTTCAATTTGCCCTCAACTATTTGACTTCAGCTGTAACTGCTCAGCTCGGCAGTGGGCTTTGTGGTGATGTTCTCTGGATACCTCTACTGTTCGATCAAGACAGCAGACAAACAAGGTTGCCCTATTGGGCCTGAAGAAACCACACCGTCTGACCTGTGATATATTGACATGATACTGTTTGTACAGACAGGAGGGCAATGTTCATTGAAACTCCGAGTTAGTATCACTGTCATCCAAATATGGACATGTTTTTCATAAGTTTTCTCTCTGTGGTTTATTGTTTTTTTTAAATTATGCTTGAACTAACTTTACAATTACTTCTTAAGATATAATATGTAAAAAAAAAACTAAAAAATGTCTTAAAACAACCTGACCCAAGCTACATGTTTTGTTGTATATGTACAGTATCCCAAATGTTCCCAACAATGTTTACAGCACAAGAAATCTGTAATTCATTCAAGGTCATGGTGCATTTTATTTTGTCACTTGTTGTTACAACTTCTGGTCGAGTAAGAGTGAGGAAGGAAGTTGGCCAATGTGACAAAACAAAACATAAACAAAACTGTTGAATAGTCACCACAGATAGATTTTCCAGTTTAACTGTTTAACAATGAAGACCACAGCTCCCATGATCCCTTGGTACCCATGTCCCTTCTGGCAGCTGAAATGCTTACTTTGTAAGGAGCTCATGGACACTTTCATGTCCTCGCAGGGCTGCAAGCACAGACGGGGTGTGGCCTTCTCTGTTGGCCAATTGCAGGGCCTCTTTCGCTCCAGATTGCTGCAGCAAGAAGTGTGTAACCCGAAAAAGACCTCGACGTGCTGAGAAATGCAGCAGAGTCTCCTGGGGATTCAGGTCTGAGGAAGAGACAGAGGAAGAGAAATACAGAAATAAATACAAGAGTACAGGAAGATTGAAAGAAACAGAGGAAGGCAGAGGAGTGCAGCTGTTCAGGCAACCAATTTGTGGTGCAGTAGCCGACATACCATCACTCGCTGCAGCTTGGCAACACCACTGTGTCGTCTGATCAAACTAGTACAGGGTCCACAATGACCCAGTAAACAACAGACCTTTACACATTAACAGACTGATAAAACCCTGCATGTCTCTGCCAGTCTTCACCAATGGATCAACACACGTTTGTTGAGCCTGACAGTGAATTTTGCATTGACGTCAACATGCCAACTGACATTAATTTAAAACCATCTGTGCAAGAAATGTCAGAATATGTCAAGCTATAATACAGAGTTTGTATTCCAGTAAGCGTGGAAATGCCTCTACAGCAGCATCTGACATGTGATAATAAAACTATCACAGCAACAACAACAATAATGATGCATGTGACTTAATCAAACCACGCCATTTTATTTTAGCAGAGGTGAGCAACACTAAGTGCATCTGACTCCCACTTTTAATTTTAGTCCATTATTGGCCTCATATATCAACCCGCCTCATAATAGCACCATCAAGCACTGAAGCCCTCCCCTTTACACGTCCACAAAGACAATAATGGAGATTCATGGACACACACACACACACACACACACCACAGACAGACAGACAGACAGACAGACAGACAGACAGACAGACAGACAGACAGACAGACAGATCTCCATCTTGCTGCCAAAGCAACAGATATTCAGGCAGGCTCAGGCAGGATGAGTGTCTGTTGGTTATTCCAGAGATATTATCATCTCAAGTTGAATCTCTGCAATTGAAACTCTCTCAGCGTTTCTCTGGAAAAGAGTATTTAACATATCTTGGTCTACAGTCGCCCAGTCTTTTCTGTAATTATCCATATATTTTACTGTCCGGCCACTGGCAAATTTATTTTACAATTCAAAAGGGCATCCTGGGATAAGGGCTTAGCTTGTTTAAAAGAAAGGAGTTCAATAAACGGTCATTTTACAATAAAAGCTGGAACATCCGGATGACTGGAGAGGAATAAAAACCTTAATAAGTTAAAGCTGATGACATAAAATGTTAGACGACTGTACGTGTTAGGAGGTTCAATGGCTTGGTGTTTGAAAAATCTCCACTTCAGCACCCAGATGTCTTGTAATGCAGAGTCAGTAAACTGCACAGTGAGCCCGGGTTTATCAAACCAGCTGGTCTGTGGTTATTTATAACAGCTGAAACCACAGGAAAGAGAAAGATAAAATGTCTACAGTACGGTTGCTGAGTCCAGATTTCTCTGGACAGAGTGTTTCTTCACTGTTATTAGAAAGCTTATGATTTATTCTTTAGCTTTCATTTGTCACTGCCTGGGAATAGAGGATTTTCTTCATCCAGCATCACAGGACCAGACATTTATTTAAGCAAACCAAGATGATTCATAGTTTTTCAGTTGGACAAAGACCAGCAGTTCTATATTGCAACTTGTCTGACATTTCTTCAATTTTGAAGATTTCCACTGCAAGATAAATTCAGTTGGAAAGGAGTACAAAAGTGCTGAAAACGGCAATAGATCGTAGAAAGGGCAGCACAAAAAACATTTTACTGTTATCAGCACCACAATAACCATTAAGCAACCTTTACAACGTAGGTTGTGTCTGTTGATGAGAGGTTTCAGTCCATTTACCCTGCGCCAGTCTGAACCAGCCTGCCCTGATGAATTTCAGCCTAATTGGTCATATTTAATGCTCCAGTTGGCCGAGCTGGGCCGGACTGGAATGTGGGGTGCCAAACAGCAGCAGGAAATGCTTTACTGCTGGGTTTGATTGTGGTTCTTCAAAACTGGCTGCCATAACATCCATGATATTTTTGTACTATGGCATCTGGGAGGGTCAGCTGGGAGACATACCTAGTTACATGCAGGTATTTGCTGCAGTACAGGAAACACCGGCATGAAATGGCTGAACAGTTTATTGGGTCAACATGAGCCACCAGAGCCGCTTCACTGATCCTTGGCAGACAATCTAGCTACTAGCAAGCTTTACTGGCTATATAATGGTAAAATGATTGTCTTAATTCTTCAAACTTCTAACTACAAAAAACTTTGGGCTGGATATTCATTTTTAAATTGATTTTTTTAAAAAGAGGAAAGCAGAAATTCCTCAAATATGGGATGCTTTGACTGGAAAATTGTAGAGACTCTAGGGACGTCAGTTTGTGGGTAGATCAACCAGTCTCTGTCAAAAATATTAAATGGAGTGCCATGAAATCTGGTGAACATTACCATGACACCCAGAGGATGAATCCTACCAGTTTTGGTGATCCCCTGACTATTCCTCTATCACCACCATGAGGTTCATTCTATTGTTTTTATCTGTGATGTCTTTACAGCATTTAGATAGACTGGGATAACATTTACTGCAATGAGGTCAAAGTTTTCATTTGTCTTTGCTTTATGATCAAATAAATACCTGCGAAAATAAATAATGTTCCCATCAGCCACGGCTGCACTTTAGTGGTTATAAATAAGCAACGATTAGCATGCTGGTGGACATGCCACACATTATACCTTTTAGACATCAGCATGTTTACATTGTCACTGTGAGCGTTCTAGCATGATGAGATTTGCATATAGTACAAAGACTCAGAGAGCTGCGAAGATGGCTGTACACACTTTTGCTTGGTTCCAAATAGGATATGTTTTCTTTTTACTCTCAGTGCATAATGCTCCTGCCATTAGAAAGTACAAACTGTTGCACGTACATATGCATACAATTTGGAAATAATCCTTTATCATAACATTCTGCCTTAAACTTTGACCCTCTTTTTACCCTTTGAAGTAAAAAGTAAAAGTATGCGATTTGAAATTTATGAGCTGGATCAATAAAAATGCATCTGTGCTTACTCTGGTGCTCAGTCAATGTGTCGTATTGTCGTGTGCACAGAACACTGTGTGTTAGGATAATCCACAGAAGCATACTGGTCTCCATACTGCAAAATCAGCAGAGCACACCCTGGTGTTTTTGGTATACTGCATATGTCATACTATGTATTCAGGCATACTAGATCTTTTTCTGGCACACTGAATAGTATGGTAGTATGTGTTTTGGAACGTACCTGTTGATTAATTTAAACCATTAAAACATTTTCAAAAATCATAAATGCATTTAACCAACCAAGTGTTGAAAAATGTACACATTTTAAATGAGAAGTGCAGATATCAGGGGATTTTACACTTTGTATTTGATAAGGTTGTAGATCACGCAGTCACCTGCTGAAATGGTACTGGCTGACAAAACGTTAGCTAAAGATAATTTGACACGGAATGCTGCTAACTGCTAAAACAAAGGTAAATTAAATAAGAGTTCTTCCAGGTAAAGTAGATGTCCCCAGGAAGACAATAAATGGTTGCCTATTATGAAATCAGTGACTGCTGTGTGTCCACAGCACAAAGGATGACTGAGATAAACCACCATCACCTCCACCTATAGTCCACTGCTATCCATCATCTGACAGATTTGATAAATGAGGAGCAGAGCTGCAGTTCTCCTCCCACCCCATAGTTCAACACAGCTGAGTGTCTTGTATTGAAGCAGTGACATATTGTGAAGCAGAGCTTATTAGAGCACCCATCACTCACCGCAGCAGGAAGACGCCTTTAACATCAACAACATGACAACTGACTTCAATGCAAAAAAGCCTGTTTGTGTGGGTGTGTCTGCGGGTGTGTGTGTGTGTGTGTCCATATCTAAAAAGCTGTAGCACTTCACAGTAACAAGCAGATCTTATCTACCCGGCAAGGAAGTCATTAGTGAAAATCTGATGACTTTTCTTTATAGGCTCCAAACCAATAATGAGTAAAACATTTTAATTGTCCAGAGTGTATGGACATTCAATCTCCCATATATACCCACTGAGTTTTCATTTTGTGAGAGAACCTGCTGGTTCTGTTGGTTTGGTTTAATGTCCAAGTCTAAGTTAAACCATAAGCTATTATCCTAACAATAGCCAGAGGCAGGGGCCGTGCTCTAACTACTCCCAAAAGACTTGTTTATGCTGCTTTGCAGAGAGCAATTACCTAACAGGGTTTATCATCCACATCAGCTTGTTTGGCTTCCTTTAACTGATTAAAGTCATCAGAGTCAATGGCTGGAGAAAACTGGCACTTAAATTTTAATAAAAAATATAGGTTCATTTGCACTGATACAGCCATTTCTCACAACCCAAACTGCTGTTTGGCCGGGCTGCAGCGCAGAGGGACACAGCTCTGTTTGATCAGACCAATACCAGAGTAAGATGAAAGTCCATATAGGGACATGTTTTCATGTTCATGTCATTCTGTTAATACAAGCTGCCAACTAAAAACCACACTGACATCAGCTTTTTATTTGTAACTGCACAAAGATGTACATATAAGGCTTCTTTGATTTCAGATGTGTCAATGTACTTTATAGAGTCAATCACAAGAAATAAAATCTATCATTCCGTTATTTATTAGATGTTTATTACAGCTTCACAAATGTGATGATATTATTGCATGTCTCTGCAGTCCATTTGCTGCACCAGGGAGCTCAGGTAGAGCCCTATGATTTCCGCCATCACGGAATGGCGGACAGAATCGCGGAATTGGACGATTAAAATGGAATCTATTTTTTAACGTGGAATTTGGCATAAATTAACTGAAATGCTGTTTTCGTGTGGAAGAGGAACACATGTCTGGGGAAAATTGCACGGAGGGAAGCAAATCTGGGTGGCACAACAAGCCCCCTCCACAGACTGAGCCCCTGCCCCTTCAAAACAATGTAAGCATGGCGAAGCGGCAGCCTACGGCTCCGGCGGCAAAAAAACTGAGAAACTTGACATTAACCCCTCAGTACAGAGCCGAGCAGTTCCCGAACGACTTGTGTGTGTCAGGTGAACTGTTGTTTTGCACATTCTGCCAACACTCAGTTGACTGGAAGTATGAAAATACATGCAATGACCACGTACTGTCCTACAGCCATGTGAGAAACAAGGAAAAGTACAATAATAACTCTAGCAAGGCCACGTCGCTACAGACGTGCATTACTGCTGCTACATTCAAGTCATCGGACTCCAGAAAAGAGTTTGTTGAAGATTTTGTGGCTTTGTGTGCTGAGGCTGACGTCACCATTGAGGAAATGTGTTGTTCTTCACCTCAATAAATTTAAGTTAATTTCTATTTAGTTTGTGTACATTTTAGTCATTTACATTAAAAAAACACTTTTTTTGGTAGTAAAATAAGAGTAAGATAAAAAAAAATACAAAAAAAAACGGATTCCTAAAAATTTAAGCGGAAAAAATGGAATTCCCAAAACTTAAATGGAAAAAACAGAATTTGGGAAAAAATAAAATAGATTTTATAGAGCCCTACTCAGGTCATTGACATACATCCTCAAACCCACTCAGTTATATCTAAATACCTCTTCTCCATCTGTACCAAGAGCAACATTTGTTCCTTATTCTTTGGGGGCTCAATTGAATGGAAAAGGTTTTTTTTTTAAAAGGTATCAAATCCAACTCCACTTTCTCCCCTCAATCATATTCATGTTCAGAGTAGATAATGGGTTGCCCGCAGCCACCTTGACCTGCCTGACTGTGTCCATCTGGTTTCTGCCAAACCCAGGATCGAGATTGTAGTGCGCCATTTCTTTGGCAATGATGTCAGCCTTGCCAGCCTGGAGCATGGTTCGGGTGATTCATGTCCCCACAAGGATGAATTTCTTTGGCGTCAAGAGGTGTATTGGTGTCCCAGCAAACATACGCGTTTGGCTTGGACATGCCATAGTCCCCATCGCTGGGGGCCCTCTTCATACAGCTGCGTGATTTGGTCTTCATTCATTATAGACTCTGTAACAGGCTTTTTTCCACAGGGTGGGGTCAATAATTCTCACGCCAAACCCTCAATCCTCCATTCATTCAGGAATTTACTAGGTAAAAATGTGATGCTGATTCAAACTTCACAACTACGACTTAACTATTTCTGTCATAGTTGGCACTGGATTTCATCAATAATATAAATACCACAAATCTATGTGGATGTTTCATACCTGATACAGCCGTCGGTTTTAATCATCATTCCCACACAGCAACGGTTTACAT
Organism: Diplodus puntazzo; assembly: GCA_963678695.2. Classification (NCBI taxonomy): domain Eukaryota; kingdom Metazoa; phylum Chordata; class Actinopteri; order Spariformes; family Sparidae; genus Diplodus; species Diplodus puntazzo. The sequence continues at coordinate 38,286,100 of OZ023155.1, read as the reverse complement.
CTTTTTTATTCACATTGTGATATAAAGTGGGCTGTGAGCTCTGCATGTACTTCCATAACCGGAGTTACAGCTCAGGTAACTGTTTCACACTGTATCATTACAGATTAGGAGACCACTACCTTGCAACCACCTTGTTTACATTCTGTCTTTCAGGGTGCAGCGATCACATCTCGCACAGTTATTGCAGTGGAGATGGCTTTGCTGTCTTACTATAAGGAGACTATAACTGAGCCTTTCTACAACTTGCTGATGTTATCTTCACCATCACAATCTAAACTGGTGTCAGAAACCTGTGGAAGAGATCAAAACCAGCCACGGCTCATGTGTACTCTGTGTGGCATCTCACAGAGTACAGAGTATAGCCTTGACTTTTACATTTGTGAGGCGACATGTGTCAGCTAAGGCATAGCCAATGGCAGATACAGTACATGAATAAGCTCCAAAAATAAGCTGCAACTCCCCAACATACATACAACTAAAAATTCTCCTCAAACAAACAATGCCAAGACATTGCTTTGGCAACTGGTGGCTTGCCACTAGTGTGTGATTCATCAGTTTATCAAATACATTAATGGTCATAAAATCAGATTACACATCACTGTTGTATGCCTCTGCACACCAGTCAAGTTGCAGTTTACATCCATGGCTGTCTAGACTCATGTAATAAAGCCTAAGTTGTTGGTTGATTGAGTTGATTGAGCTTTTTACAGACTGATTAGTAGAAAGGACCAATGGAGAGCTTCTTAACATGGTGTAACAAAATGCATTTAAAGCTTAAACTCAGCCAAACCAAATATGTAATATTGCTGACAAGAAGCTACAAATTCTAAAACATGGATGCTTCACAACCTGACAGTACTTAAGATCTATAAAATGACCTCAATTTCAAGGTGGGCACCCAAGATGAGTGTCATAAATTCAGCATCCAACCAAATGTGGAATTTGGTCACAATCCATCCTTCTGGTCCTTAGTTATGGTTTTGCATAATGGGCAGATAGTGTCATTGTAGAAGATCACAGCAAAGATGATCTCGGCCTACCTTTTATCCAAATAGACATTTTTGGGAAATTTTAATAAGCGAAGATCCTACAGTACTGGTTAAATGTTGAAAATATAGCCGTGAAATTTTCATTGAAATGTAGTCCAGTTTTAGCAAACAGCTAGATGACTTAACTGGGCTGTGCCGTTATCCGCTGATCCAACTTTCCAACTACAAACCTTGGAGGAAAAGGAAATATAAGCCTCAAGTCTCTGCTTTAGGAAATCAATTTTACATAAATCTACAAAAAAAATCCTCAGTATCAATCGAGGGTTGTTAATTTCGGTTCATTTTGCTTATGATAGGCTGACATCCATTAATTGGTAACATAAAAGCGTATGTGATTACAAAGAAGAAATAATGGAGTTTGATTATAGATGATTTGCCAGCAAGTAATTCCAGCAAGGTGAAGTTAGATAACTTCATCCACACAGCACTTTCACAGCCACGCAATGGATGTGGCACAGAAGCAGTACCTTAATGGCATGTTTATCCCAAAGCCCTTGTCGTGACCAATTTCAGACGAGTGCTATTAGGCTGAGACACTTCCACATTCACACAGACAAGCTTAGTCTGTTGGAAGGCGTGGCTGCCGACCGTGATTAACCCAAACGTCAGTGTAAAATGTGTTCAGTTCCACTCTGCCAACACAGCAGTGACGGTGGTGCTTCAAAGCGTATCACATAAATCAGCTGCCAGATTTGTCTATGAGGAAGTTACACAGAAGTCATTTCTACTAGTCAGCAGCAGGGCACATTTACTGTAAAGCATACACACAATGCTAAGAGAGCTTAGTCTTCCTAGTGGCAACCATTTTGAGAGATGTTATTTTATAATGTGGTACGTAGGCAAACAGAAATAGAGGCATCAGTATCTGCTGTACAACTATAATTTGTCACTTTGTTTCTTCATGAGATACATTTTTATCAAACTCAAAAAGATGGTGTAAGAAATGTGTAAGCTACGTCTAGTCCATTACCCTCCAGCCTCACCTGTGCTGTTGGTTTGTTTTCTACCCAGTAAGCTCCATCCAGGAGGCAGGGCAAGGTGGTGCAGAGCCAGCGCCAGGCTCTCGTCCAGGCGTTCACACTCCTGCAGGGGAATCTGACACTCGTCCAGCAGCAGTGCCCCATCAAGGCCGTCAGGCCGGCCTGCCGTGCTCACCTGTGTGAAGGGTGATTACAAAAGATGAGTCAAGTTTTTACAGAGGACAAGCTGAGGCTTAGTCTACTGGAAGCACTCACTTTAAGATGCTCAGCATAAGAGCATTAACCAAATGCCTGAAACATAAGATGTAAATGTAGGAAGACACAGCCAAATGCTTCTATCAGTACTAAGCTCAATTTGGGGCATTGCTGGGATGACAATAACAAATTATAATCAGTTTAAAGAAGTGAAAAAACACTTGACTGCTCAAGACAGTTGCATTATCTTGTCCTTTTTCTTGGCAATAGAAATTATATATCCAATTTCTATGGGGTGATAAACTGTGCTGAAAAGAATTGTGAGACATCAAGCCTTGTCATGGAAGAAACAATAACATGTTTTGTCTTACTGTCACTTTGTTCACATTTCGGTATCACTCGTAACCAATGGTAACCACTTTTTCTCCTCCTCTGTGACAAGTGTCAGTTTTTGTGTTTGTTTTCCCTCTAAGAAATGAAAATGACTTATGCTTACCAGGAACTGGGCCATGTCAAAGGCCAAATCCTGGACAAAGCTGAAACGTTGCTCAGCTAAAGGAGCCACACGACCCACATGGGGCTTCAGGTCCTCGGGGTCCTCGGCAACACCTTGGCTGACTGAACACAAGGTGACCGACACCACCTCACAACAGTCATGAGCTAAAAGACAATACAAGGAGGGACAGAGAGAGAGGGGGGGTGTAGAGAGAGAACAGAGGAGGAGGAGGTGACAGGACAACAAGTATTTGTTTAATGTACTGTAGATTTAGGACTAAATCCCCTCTGAAAAAATATTACTTAGGAGGCAAAAGTGAAGCAGAGGAGATACAAAACAGAGTGGATGCTCACTAACTGCAAGTAACCCACTGTGCTAGCAGTGCTAAATCTCACCAGATCCCACGAGCAACACCTGCACTTTTCCTACTATGACATGTCAAAATGTCTAATTCATGCACCATTTCTTCAACTAGGAGAAGACGGTTGGGCTAATTTTCCTAAAAGTCATTGATTTTGTTCATTAATTTAACTGTACGGTAAACTGTTGTTAAATGTTATGAGTGCCACTTGGGAGGAATGTGAACATGTTACTGTTGCAAATTTGAGTCCAATGTTTGATGCAAACATGTTCACATTCCTCCTTTCAGGCAAACGTTCACACTCTGCATCAACCACCTGCCCAAGAAAAACTATGTTAGTTGAGGAAATGTATCCATGAGCACCGTGCTTTTTAAATCATAAATAAACAGTGAGTCTGAGAGATATTCTTTCAAAGAGCCAGTTTTGCTTAATAACTTCATTCAAGTTCAGCCAGGTTTACCAAGAGTAATGAAATCATCACACAGCCACAACACAAGTGGGGATTACCTACTAACTGTACAATGAAAACCAGTCATTACCAATCATCAGTTACAATACAGTGCACACCTGAATTGCTGCCCACTTAGATGAGTTGCACTTAAGCAAAAAAGCATATTATCATGTTCATACCTATTCAGCACTCACAAATCTCATTTAAACAACAAATTGACTAGGCTGGCACTCAGTAGAGCCTATACCACCACCAAGGCCCGACAGTCCCTTTAATTCAATCAAGCCTAATCCAATAGCGAACTGGATAGGCCTGTATTACTCCCGTAACTGCTTGACCATAATTTAAGCACACCAGATCTATGATCTGAATCAAATTGTAGTTATTAATGGATACCAGCCACCTAAATACACCAGGTTTTCTTTCATCAAGACCCATGTATCATAATCCCAGAGAAATAATGATAAGAAACGCCTCATCTCACAATGTTAAAAGAAAGTAAGAAAAATCTCTGTATTCATTCCTTTATCCAGATCTGCACCACCACCAAGTTAATGAGGTGTATTCTGGGCTGAGACCCATCCTTAATGCAGGTTTCGTTGTTTCTGTTCAACAGCTTCTGTGCAGTCCTGCTGACAAGCCAGCCAACCAACCAGCCAACAAACAAAAGGACACGGGTGAAACACACTCCTTGGCAGAGATAATTAAAAATGTATGCAAATGAGTTTTTACCTGTCATTACAAAAGAGATAACACATATAGGATAGTAGTCCACATACACGGCCGCTACAAAACACATGTTATAGAGAAAAAAGGCTCTGCATGGCTGCCTTGTAAATGCATACGATGCAGACATCCCTGTTTCCAATTTACAGGGCATTACACTACCTGCTGCACCAATTTACTTCCTCCCCAAATGCCAAGTCAAATGCTGTGGATGCAAGACTCTTGTCCTCTACTTTCTAATAACAAATCAACTGGAGCTGACCCCTGATAACACCCTCCACATCTGGAACAAGATACAATATCAAATCCGTTTAGTCAACACAAAGTAATTCTGTGTGAGTGTTGCTTGTTAAGAAGAAGAGAAGAAGAATCTTTATTTGTCAGACATGTAAACACACCCGAAATTTGTCCTCTGCATTTAACCCATCACTAGCTGCACATTCTAAGTATACACACACACACACACAAGCTAGGAGCAGTGGGCTGCTACGTCAGCGCCCGGGGAACTGGCCACCCTCCAGTCCCCAAGCCAAGTCTCTACTGACTGAGCTACTGCCGCCCCATTGTTGCTACAAACATGGTCACTAGGCAGTTCCACTTGAATATTAAGGTTCAAATGCCTTGCTCAAGGGCACTTCAATCCAAGCCGTGGCATTGATTCAGTGTTCTCTGCAGCCATCTTCCCAGGCTGTCGAAGATTTCTATCCCAAGATCTTCTGCTTGGTCACAGGACCGGTCCTTTGGAGCTCTGCGTGCACTGATTGGAGGGGGCTGTGAAGTGCAGCTAATCTGTTAGTACTAGAGAGTGACACCTCCTCTGACCCCGTCAGATGGCTGTAATTCAACCGAGCTCTTAACAAGATAACGCAGTTTAACATGTTCTGCCTTTATTTTTCCTGTTTGGAATACAGACACTTGAGGAAAACAATGAGCACTTCCCAAACATATTGCTACCATCCATGTTAACTACAGGCCAGGAGTGTCTGCAGTGACCTTGATTACTGTGCTGCCTGGTGTTACACGTTCACCTCACAGGACGTATAGTTCTGACTTCAGTGCCAGCCTAACACATTCAATTTCACAAATAGAATAAATGGGATGCTCCCCCAGAGGAGTGATGAATGAGCCAGCTGCTAGGAAAAGCAAAATGAGGTGATTTCTCTCTCCCAAATCACAACATTAGTTTCAAAACGAGGACAGTGGTAGTGGATGATTAATCATTTATTACTTTCTTCCACAGCTATAAGAACTCCTTACTGCCCCATGCTTTCTGTGGGATGTGAGGGCAGAATAACACCATCCCCTTCTTAAACAACAGTCTTTGGCATGCTTCAGTGCCTCCTGTAAATGACGATTTGGGCAATAGTACAGAGAATGAATCAATACATCACATATGACTGTTTTGGAAATGAGAGATTATGTTAATATTTATTGTATTTCAATTCTTCACTCTATTCTTCACTGTATTTTGACCAAAAACCTAAAAGTCCACCATGATGCCATTTTCACAGAACCTTTATATCAGTTTGTGTTTTTATATTAACACTAATATGGTTAATCTAAAGGGTATCCGCAACAGAGACTGTGCTGTGTTAACACCAGAATTTCAAATAGTTTCAACATGTATCTAATACTGTAGGTGGAGCTGCCCTCTCTCAGGTCCATTAGAGGTAAAAGGAAAGCTGCAAGGCATTGTGGGTGGCTTACCGGGACAAAGAGCATGCAAGGTGTCATGATTGCTCCTTAGGGTGCTGGTCAGGTGCCTCTGTGTGCTGCCAGCAAACAGCAGGAAGTAGTCCAAGCCCTCATCCTCAGCAGCCAGCTCTTCGTCAGTGAGCTGCACCGCGATAACACACCGCCCCTGCACGGAGAGAGAGAGAGAAAAAAGGAAGTGGAAGGAAGTTAAAAAAGTAAAGAGCACCAAGAAAGATAGATTGAGATGAAAGCAAGAAAAAACAACATACTAAGAGAAAGTGTTTCCATTTTATGACACTTTTCTTTTATTCATTTATTTCTTTCACTACATTTCAGAGGTAAATATTGTTCTTTCTACTACACTCCATTTATTTACAAGCTTTAGTTACTAATTATTTTTAAGCTAAAGATTTCACATAATGGATAAAATACAACACATTTTTTTATTTTAGACTAAAGCAGTGGATTACAACGTCTTTGGCTTCTGACATCTTACAAAAAACAGTGCATCACATTCAGATGTCTCCACCAAATAGTGACTTTTTTTCCCATCTAAACTTCACACTCCGTTCATTTCAGTGAATTCAAAAATGATCCAATACCTCACCAAAAAAAATCAATGTCAAATAAAAGTTTTAAAAAGTACCTAATTTAGAGCACATTTGTCAACCTGAACTTTGTGTTTCTTCTTTCTTCTCCTATAAATGATCTCACAGCCCCTCAGATACATCTAGTGTCCGTTTAGGCCATATAAAACTGGATATGTTTGTGTGTGCATAAATAGTGTTAACCTCGAGCAGCTAAAACGGTAACACGCTGCTCACACATTCATGCTTCGGTATTAATATTGGAATGATGTCATATGATGTATTAGTCAGAGGGACCAATCCAGTACTTACTTTAATACTTCAATTACATTAAACTACAAATATTTGTGCACTTTTACTTCAGTGGGATTGTCATGCAGGACTTTTACTTTTACAGGACTTTTACTTACCGATACTGGCATCAGGTATCGAGCGGATACTGCGCTCATATACTCGTACTCATAAAAATTCACAGTTAAGACGCACCAATACCGCTTTATTGGATTAGGCTGCACATTGCATGAAACTGAAGGCCGTGATCAGCAGGTGGCTTGTCATTTCTTGTTGTCATTCCAGATTTTAGTGTCTGGTCATAGGTCACGAACAGGATGGCTGCAGTCCGAGTCCGGACCTAGACAGGTTTATGGTACTGGTTTAGCGGATCAGGAGATCCATTGACCAATTGCACTCGAGTTAAGCAATCCCACATGATAATACTCAGCCAATCAAATCTGTGCATTCTAGCTGAAAAACATTGCGGTATAAAGCGAGTGACAGAGGGAAAGACCAGTGAGCGATAGAGGGAGAGAAGACAGAGAGACGAATGAGCCGGAGACAGAGAAAAATAACTACACATGGCCTCTCTAAGAGCTAATGAATGTTCCCCCAGCGTCTCTTGAAGTTTTGGTCAATACAAAAAGCCATTTACTGATGGAGAGGCTGTCAAGGAGTGCATGAGTGCAATAGCTGAGACCTTACTTTGAGGGGTACCAGAAACAAAAGTGTTATTTTTCAAAAATTAAGTACTTTATTTTAAAATGCACAATTTTTAAAAAGCTATTTTATTCATTTTCTCTATTCTACTTTTAAATGCAGCTCTTCTTTTTTCTTTAAAGAGAGAAGAAAGTAATACATATCTACAGTATTATATATCTGTATAACTAAATGTTAAGTGACAATAAATATTGTCGAAATGTTCTTGAAATGTTCTTTCTTTATTTGATCTGACAGTCAGTTCTTGAGTACATGCAGACGTTTATATAACTACTATGCTACTTCACTATATATAACACTAATTAAAATATGGAGACCGTGCAATAGTTTAATTGAGATATTAAGTTGACTGCATTACCTGTGTAATAAGTTTCATTGTTTAATTTGTCTAACTTCATTGATATTTTGTCAAGTTTCATTTTATCAAATGTGAAGACAGTGCTAATGTGGAGGCTTTTTGTTGACCAAGGAAATGATGATTATTTATATTTATTTAATCTATTATCAGTTATTGTAACAAGCAGAGTAGAAATTCAATTCTGTCTTCCAATTTAGTGCATCTGTAACCTAATAATTACTTTTGTGGCAGAAATATCGATATTGGTACTCGGTATCAGCAAGTACACAAAAGAAAATACCTGTACTCAGTTTGAATAAAATGGTATTGGTGCACCCCTAATAATATGCATACATTTAATATCACTTTATTTGTCAATATGCAATTCTTCGTAGGTAATCTGATGAGGAGTTGAACCTCTGCAGATACAACACCGTCACTGGAACAATTTCAATTAAAACAGTCCCTGTTTATGGAAGAGAAGCACATTTTCCATCAATTTTTAATTAACAGACATTTCCTGTTCACACTTGCTGCTAGAGTGCACGTTGGCCATGAAGACAACTCCAATAGATGTGTCAATGCACTGAGAAGTTATCAAGAAACATTTGAAGCTGGTCAGGGACGCATGTGTCTACGCACAGAATGCATCTCTAACATAATCTAACACAGCCTGGACAATGGGTCTTTAGTCAGAAACAGCCCCAAACAACTCAAACAACTGAGATTTTGAAATTGAAAACAAAAGTTCAAGTTCAAGTTGCTTTATTAGTACCCAGAGGTAGATTTTGTTTGCAGTCTTAGAGTCCTTACACACACATATGGGAAAAATATAACTAAATATAAGACAAAAAGTGTGAAGTATAACTATAATATAAGACAAAAAGTGTGAATTCTAATCCAACTCCCCTAGCTGAATACAAATGTGCATGTCTACCAGTCTCCCACAGATAAAATCAAAGGTGATGAAGAGAGTGAAATCCAATCTCAGTCTGACACTTCAGATGCATTTAAGACAAATGCTGATGCCAGGTGTGAAGTACAACCCTTGTTACAAACTGTATATCTGGGTGCCTAATCTTAACAGAGCCTAAATAGAAACTTCTGTTATCTAGCTACCAGTCACTGATGCCTTAAAGTTAATACAGTAATGATGTATCGATGTTAAGAGTCTACGCATCACATCATTAACAAACAAACGCGTTGGCATCTGGCGGTACTGACACACGGACAAGCAGCTCGACTTTCTGCCAACTCAGTGAGCGAGATCTGTCATGTTCAGATCGCAGTGGAGGAGGAGGACGACAGAACAGTTTTCAAAAGGAGGAGGCAACACGATTAACAGAGATGCTTCTGTAAAACTGCTTTTGTTGCTTCAGACGTACGATTTCAACCTTTTACCCAGCGTTGTAAAAAGTAACCAAAGTTATACTTGAGTAAAAGTAAATATATTTTGTTACAATTTTTAATTAAAATGAAAGTGACCAAAACAAATATATCTTGAGGAAAAGTAAAGTGCCTGATATCAAATGTACTTCAGTATCGAAATCTTGCAATACATGCACAGAAGTTTCCAAAGTACAAGTAAAACTTACACATATATTGGGTCGACCGATTATCTGCCTTGCCGATTATCTAATCTGATGCTCAATATTTTTCTGATTATGAGAATCAATGTTTGTTTTCTGTTTTTTTTTCTGCTCTGATGCACCTTGCAAAGTAACTAGTAACTCAAGTCCTCAAATAAATGTAGTGGAGTTATAAGTTCAACATTTGACAACAAAATGTAGTGGAAGCAGAACATATATATCATATTATCTTTACTGACAGACTCGAGGTCCAAGACTCGACCTTGACATGTGTCCTCAATAGTTAAAAAAAACATATAAATGTTGGTTTCAATACCCAAAGCTAGAGGAATATCTTGTTTCAGTTTGGGTAAGGGTCAGTCAAATACATTATAATCCCATTCCTTGACTCAATCAGCCAACACATAAATGTATACATAAAATTCCTAAGTAATGCCTGAAAAGTGGGAACATTACAATTCACAAATATCTTGCTAGCACTTTCCCACCTTGGGCACTTAAACAAGATTCTAAGAGCATCATATTATGCCACCTTATTCTTATTTATCTTTGCTTCTCTATGGCTACACTATAGGTGTGCTGTGTAAAGCGGAGTGCAGTATGCTCTAAGAAGAGCTGTTCTGACTTCATCATTGCACATATGACATTTGCGTGCCAGCATATTTGCCTGGGCATACAATTTTTATCATGATTAATGCGGTCAAAGGCTTTGGACACATCTAGAAAACACATAAACATTGTTGTATTGTGCCCACCCAGAGGAAAATTTTACTGCTCAAAACTTGCTCCTTTATGGCTATGTAGACGTAAAGGAGCTCTGTGAAAGTTCTCATTTCAGTCTCGTTGTCGTCTTTTTTGGTCTCAAACATTTCTCATTTGATTCTCCTAAAATTCCTTAGGAGCAATAGGTGAGACTTGAGACTTTACTGCTTAAACCTTGCTCCTTTCCAGCACTGGGGAGACACTCTGAAACTTCATTGAGAGCTTGATGAGATCTCCTTTAAAACTTACAGGGAGCCCAAGTTGAGATTTTCTGCACCGGTTTTTCATGAGAAACAATTGAGAAACAGGAGAAATCAGCCACGGCCTCACTTTGGTCTCACATAGATCTCATAGTTGTCTCGGAGAATTGAATGAGACACTACTGAGATCTCTTTTCCAATTTTCTTTTCCTCTGGGCACACAGAAATACTCCAGTACAGTACTTGAGTAAATGTACTTAGTATTCCTTCGCTGCTTTACCACATCTTAATGCATGGAGACATCAAGTGCATCTTGAAGATCCCTTATATTAGGGTTGTGAATCTTCACTGGTATCACGATTGGATTACGATTATCCAGCCAACGATTTGATTCGATTCCACGATGCATCACGATTACTGCATATGACTATGTTTTCATCAAAGGATACAAGCAGTCATATATATGAACTCCCTTTTAATTTCATGTGCTCGGAGAAAATCAAAACATCACAAAAACTAGAACCGCAAGTTTATATAGTGCTGTTTACTTGTTAACAATATGTTAATTGACATATGAAATATGTTACACTAACAAAAGGCCCCCACACACCGCCCAGGCGTCCAACTGCCTTATCCGACCACTCTCCGACCGCTCTGTTGCCTCTTGTCTGACCCGTTCGTTAGAAAAGTTGCATTGAACACACCGCCTCGACGTGCTGCCTACTCCACAGTAGCGTGCATGTTCTGCGCTTGCGCGAGATGCAATAAGCGGGTGAGAAATGAGAGGCTTATGCACGCAACTCTATACTTTCGATCAAATGAAACTTAACTATTTAAGATAAAAACAGCTGCATACTAAACATGCGGCGAGGCATTACCAAACGAACACAAATCCTGTCCTGAACGGACATAATAACTAGTCTTGTGCCAGTACTGCAAAACATGAACAAAGCACACACAGTATTCTGCCCTCCCACACACCGCGCTGATTCGCTAGCACAACGCCAATCAGAACGGCCATTCAGCTGGCACACAACCAATCAGAGAATCCAATTGCTCAGACGTCCGACAGCCCTAAAGTGCAGGTGTAACCTTTCCTGTGAAGTGGCTGCGTGACGGGTGCTTATAGCACGGCTCCAGTGACTTCAACAGGAGACGAAAATCGGTGTTGTCTGCGACAGAATAATGCCGTAGATCCTAACCTATAAAAGCTGCCACCGATTGGGTCATTCTCTTCCCTTTCTCCGAGTTGTTTGGCAGAGTTGGCAGCGTGGCATCAGTTCTTGGCCTGACAGGGTCTGCTGTCTCTTTGGCTGCTCACGTTGACGGTAGCCTCTCCGGGTGAAAACGGCTAACGTGTTTTCTCAAGTTAGCGGTATTCCCGAGGTATTTCATTTTTGTGTGACACACTTTACACACCTTGTGTGTCTTGCCCAGTTCGGGCTTTTCAGTGTCTTCATAAAATAAAATCTACTTTTGAAATGCTAGGTGAATTTTTAATGACTTTTTCCTCAGCCATGTTGCACAACGAATAAGGTGACGTCAGTAGTTACTGTGAACCGACGGAAAGAGCAGAACAGAGTTAAACCAGAGTAGGACTTGTACTGGCACGGCCCGAAAAATAAACAAGTTACGTTAGTAGGCTATAATCGATTATGGTGTGTCACTGCATCGATGCATAATCGTCCATGTCTGCATCGCGATGCATCGTTACAACGATTAATTTCCGCAACAGTTGTAATTTCAGCCAAGAAAACCTAAAAATGAGAAGCCAATTTTGGCTTTTTAGCCTTGAAATCAAGAACAAACTTTCCTAAGAATACTGAGAGGGAAATTTGCCTCCGTTATTATTGCAAACTGCATATTGCAGTGCAAGAACAGTATTGGAATCAGAAACAGGCCACTTGCCAAGTAGGTTTTCAAGTATGAGGAAACTGCCTTGGTGTTGTGCACAACATTCAAAATATACATAGTAAAAGAAAAACTGTGCAGCAATAACATCAAAGGAGACAGTGTTTAACAATATACTATTATCATTGATTTTAGGAAAAAAATCCAACTTTAAATCAATTCATGCTTGGTCTTTTTTTTTTAACAGTAAATTATGCTTACTAGATAATATCATGTGTCCTGCCATTGTGCCAATAATCCAAGGCGAGTATGCAGCATAGTTCATTGTGCAGTCTGGTCTTTTTTCTAAAGAGACAAATGGCTGTGTTGTGGCTGGAGCGTTGGGGAAAATGATGTGGTGTCATCCGAGGACAGATTGAGGAGGAGGAGAAGCAACAAAAAATAGGGATATTGTTCGAAATTAGCTGTTTTCCACTGGGGGACTGCAGCTTGTTGACACCAAGGAGGGATAATGGGACATTTCAGCCCACTTAATCTGACCAGTGTTGCAATCGTTTCACCAGCTCCGTCCAACAATGAACAGCCTGACGTGGTGGCGTCAAAGAGAGCTTAACAGTCAGGGTTAAAGGTGCTTCCTCACTCTTTTCTAAAGCGTAGCCTCAGGGCTTTGTTTTATACAGGGGGGTATCAGCAGGTTGACAGCAGCGAGGCTAACCAGCAGCCTTGGGACTGGCAAGTCTGTATTTGGCAAGCCACCGCTGCTGCTGAGCAATGTGAGGGGGAAAAATGTGTTCAAAGGCGGCCACATAGCCCAGAGGCCACGGGAAGAGAAACAGCCTGCAGTAACCTTCTGAGAGCTGGGACTAAATACATTGACTTGCAGCATGACGGATGCAGGTTTTGCTATGCACAGAGAGTCTCCGCTTTAACAAGCAGAGCAGAGGCACTGGCATAAATGAGTTGTAGATGGGTGGAAGCCAGCAGGCATGACATTTTCTCCATTAAAAACTCATCTTTTATCCAAGGCCCAGATTGGAAATTAGGGTTTGGTGATACTGAACGGATTGGTACCTCAGTGGATTTGTGAGTTTGCTCTCTGTGTAAAAATGAAAAACGAATTAATGTGAAATAAGTTTCACATCCGCACTATGAACCAAAGGAAGCCAAAGGAGAAACAGCTTTATCTCTACTGCTGAAGGCTGGAAGCAAATCACCTCAGTCACAATCATGAGCGGCTACAATTGGCACATCAGCTACTCGAATGATTTTTGACAGCGCCGCTGCAGTCTCTTGTTTAGTCAAAATTATTCTCCATCCATCATAAATAACAGTATAAGCTACTGATTTACTTTGAATTTGTAGAGATGACTTTATGACATATTCTTCAGTACTCTAATCCACTCTTCTCCTTTTAATCTCCTCAGATATGAGTCCTTGGAATCAACCTGCAATGTACGATTTCAAACATATTTGAATAAAAAGAGAGAGTCAGGAGCAGGACAGAACAGAAACTGAATAAGACCACTGTCAGTTCTTTTTTGAGGCAAATGTGTTGGCAGGGGGTGGAGATGTAGAAACAGAGATGTGAAACATCTGTTGGAGACGGCAGGAAGCACAGCTGCACACACAGCCACTTTTGCAAAACATGCAAACAGCACACATAACAAACTGAACTAACGCTACTGACAGCGAGTCTGATGATAACAATAAGTAATATACAAACCGAAAAGACTGAGTGACACTCAAGCGTGTCCTGCTCGATTCTTTTAAAACAAACCAGCAGTTTTAAAGCTGTGTGGCGCGCACCACCATATGACTGTATGGCTCTCTGCTGGTAATAAGTACTTAACAAAGTGACCTGCTGGGGTATTGACCTGCTAATCATGGAGCTTCAATAGGGAACAGGCAGCATCAAAAGAACAGCTGGAGGCTATGAGTACAGCCCCCTCTTTTTAAATATGCATGTGTGAGTGAGGCCTTCTCCTCACGTCCCGCAACTGTACCTGATTCAATTGTCCAGGTACATCAGTGGTTGGTTTCAGGCCTTCACACACACTGTTATGAACTCTCAACAAAGTTGCTTTTAATGGTGATGTTGTTTTACCCAGATATGTTGCAGCTTCTGTTTCTACTAGACAGTTTAAGGAAATCTTACTAGTTCGCTGACAAGTTTTTTTGCCGGCTAGAGACACACATTTAATCAACTCATGACATGCTTCGGCCAATAATTCGATTTTCTCACCGGCATGTATACTCGGACAATTGCAGTTGTCCGATTGAGTAGCAAAGTCAAACTATGGCTGTAATCCGACTAAGCTGTGCATGTAAACGTACTGACTGTAAATTGGAGGATGTGTGAAGTTGATGTCAAAGACTGTTTCATCCTTGTAGCACTGCAGCTTCAGTCCATCAAACAGCAGAAAGGTCATAGGCTCCATCACCACAACTGCTTCTGTGCCCGCAGTCATGTGCCCTGTGCTAAGACACTGAACCCCTACCTGCTCATTTAATTGGCAGCCACTTAGGAAAACATTGTCTGCTAAATGCCAAGAATGTAAATAACATGTTTACTCACAGGCAGAACAGCGGAGACACTCTGTCATTGAAAGAAAACTCATTTCTTAAAGAGCTTCCACAAGTCATCTTACGCCCGACAAATCACATAATCCGTCCAACTCCCTCTAATTACTCCTTGAAACAAACAAAAATTTTCTACCCATCGCTTCCTCATTAAAAATCGTTCTTCAGCCAGAATGATATTGCAAGAACATCAAGGCCTTGACCTTCACCCTCCTCACTACCAGTTGTTTCTACAATGAATAATCTCTAAATTTAGACTAAAAACTGGGGCTGTCGTTTTCAGTCACTTTAGATGGCAGAGCCCCCTAAATGGGTATTTTTTTACAAGTACAATCACAGGCCAACTACTTAACCCCGATGAGCTATCTCGCTGAGAATCGCTCTTTTAAGTGTCTGAAATCTGATGTCTAATGAGGCCTGACTGCCCGCCTGGTTCCACTGAAGAGCCTGACTGTAAATCACAGATAAGGTTGTCTGGGTGGTTAATGTGTGAGCCACTCCAGCCATCAGAGACGCACACACATGTCTCTGACATATCTCATTTCCTGTGTGCCTTCCTCACCCACTAGTGATAGGGGACCAGTACAACCAGACACACATTTAGAAATATCTCCCACACACACACACACACACACACACACACCTCATTAAATATGAATAAAAAGTGCAGGTGCCATGAGTATACTGAAGACAATTAAGGATCTTTTTAGGGACATAATTCAAAAGTTTGGTTAGGCAAAACGAGAGCATTTGTAATCCAACAGTAATTCAGACTCTAAATGAGCTATACATGTTTTTATGATGGCCATGGCATGAGCAGACAGCTTACGTATTTGGCCACCGCAGTGTGATGTTGGGTTGCATTTCTCTAAAAGTTTGTTCTGTTTTAACTTTTTGCCACAGGGGCTTTTTTTTTTTTTTTTTTTGACAAGCCCTGAGGTCCACACCACCACAGACTAAATGCACTGCACACACTCAATGGAAGGACTGGCAATATTTGCAGTAACTCCCAATTTGGTCTAAAGGAGGACTAAGAGGGATCCTGAGATTGATTTGTTAGGCACTGGGAAATGACCTGTGATGACAACGAGGAATATGAGCCACAAAAGAGGCTTTCAGTTAATATGTCAACCCTTACCTATAGTAATTAAGCCTTGAGTCACGACAAAGAATAAGATGGGAGATTTAAAGTGGCTGAGTTAACCTCTTCAAGGTGGTGGCCACATTCCGCATGACACAGACTGTAATTCAGTGATCTGAGAGGACTACAGCGACAAGTAACACCTCCTCCATCTGAACCATATGTAAACCACTCAGTTGCCTCACTCTGAAGGCAGTCCTACCAGTCACAAAGTGACTAAGAGGGTACCCCAAATTACACTAGAAAAAATCTCTCCCAGCTGACCAGGCTTTGGGGAAAATACACTTGCATCCCAGAACATGGATTAATAATTAAATGATAGATGGTACTTAAAAACAAATTAATGAATAAAGTTTTAAAGTACACCTGACCACAACCTTCATCCACACATCCACAATGTGTCTTTGTTCATTTATTCAGGAAATAAACTGCCCAAAAACCCTGTTACTACATAGTGGACATTATTCTTCTTTGTCCTACCCATCCTACATCTTTTAGGCCAGTAGACCCTGTAACTAGACCAAAACCATCTTTGCAATGTAGCATGCTCTTATAAACACACACACACAGTCTGCATAATGAAAACATTTCAGCTCACAGCTAAAAAGAACATCCAGCAATCAAGTTGTCCTCTTTGCATAAGGCACCAAGCTTTTCGCTGTAATTACCTGCTCAACTATTGATTTGGACAGATGGCATATGTCCAGGTAAACTAGGCCTCAATTTGTCCTTTTCTGTATAATTATTTAAGATCCAAGGCACCTAAGTGAGGATCAGTACCTGTTCTCTAATCGAACTGTGAGGGTTGTTATTCAGGCCTTTCACCCACAATCGGAACCACAACAAAGCCAGTGCAGCTTTGACACAGTTGATGTTCTTTTTAGTTCAGTGATTTTGAGGAAGAAAAATGTCATGGTTTCATATCATTATGCTTGGTTCTGTCTCATGATGTCATCTCTTAATCAATTTGTTTTGGGTCTATTTTTGTAATATCAACAGTCCATCAAGTGGTTCTAATTTAATTTAACTGGTAACATTCAAAACATGACCACTAAATACATAATAGAGGCCGGAGCGCAAAGTGCAAAACATTAGCCAGTTGATTTGCATGCAGTCTAATGTTGTATTCTTTACTATCTAGCCCTGAATATCCATGCAGTGGCTTTCAGTTATTCCTGTTAATTAGACCTTTTCTTTGGTTAAAGTGAGGCCAAGCTCCTCCAGGAACTACATGAGGTCATTTAAATCCATTCACAACACTATTAAGAATGCTAAAAGGTGTAAGCAGTCCCGCCCCACAAGGTGCAATGAACTGACCTTCAAGCACTGCACACACCTACACAATCCTGAGACGATGTCTAAATAGGCAAAAGGAAAACACCTGTGTGGGTGGACTAACATTGTGTGTGAGCATTAAAAGACCAATTGTGCACCTTGAAAAAAGAGCTTCTATGTAAGCATTAAGTATAAAGAATAGTGATACTTACATATAATGGAGCTTGCTGTGGATTGAGTTTCATGTCCCCGGACACTGTCAAGAGAAGAGCAAATGGTATGTCAGAGAGTTGCAGTACAGTATGTTTTACTGGATACATGCTATGACACGAAACAAAATTACGTGTTAATTTAGTACTAATTTATTTTTTAGCCACTTAAAGCAGTGCAAAAACCTTTGAACAATATTCATGTATTAGAACCTTGTTGTGTTAACTGTCCATTTAGCAACTGGAGCATAATAATGAAGCAACATTAGTATTCACTTGAAGTCATGTTTCTGATCACCTCTTACCACACCCAAGTCCCATATTCACTCTTCCTTTAAGCTATGTTTTGTTCTCCACCAACTTCTTAAGGGAAATTAATGACCCTTTAACTGTGGAATTCTCCATTGTGTTCGCCAGTTAGTTGACAACTTTGTTGACCACTGGTTTGTTGCTTGGCTACAGCAAAGTTTTTTCACCAAAAAAAAAAAACAGCTGCCCAAGTGGGTTTATCACCGTGAGAGTCCACTTTCACATTATGGGTCTGTTCGTAGTAACTCCAAGCATAAACTGGACCGAACTGAACTGGAACTGGACAAAGAAGGAAGGTCAATAACGAAAATTTCAAAACCAAATTGTCAACATTAAGCTCACCTTGTAGAGAGATGTAGAGATGTAAAATGGTATGTATAACAGATGTAAACATGAATGTGTTTAGGTAACTTATGGCTCAACCAGTTGGTTGTTGAAACATAATGGACGTAATACATGTGCATCCTGTTTCTGTTCCAAGCAAAGTGTGTTTCTTGAAAGGTTTTTCCTGTCAAACAAGAGTCTCCTCAAATTCTGGTGATCGTATACAGAGGTTCGTGCCACTCGATAGTAACAACATTAAGTGCAAAGTCTGTAGTTGAATTCCTGGGAGAAGTTAAAACAGTTGTGTAACATGGTCAGCATCTTGGCTCCCTCTCCCTGTTTTGGTGTGGACGGCTAAGTGTGAGCAAAGAAAATAAAAGTAAATTAATCTGTCTATTTTAATTATGAATCATTTAAAAAATAGCAAGTAGTCACACAGTGAGAAAAAATTGTGTACAGAATTTTTGTTTTAATGCTTACAGATGCGTTGATCACATATGAGCCCTCTAAATCAGAATCAAATCTGAAGTTTCTTGTGGATCCCTCCCCTATGAATGCTTCGGATATTACTCTTCAACAGCAACTCGTTCACAAATATCATGGACACTGAAACAGACCCTTCGATCACATATTAAAGTTAGGTCAAATTTCTGTAAAGTCTGTTGTTCTCCTTGAAATGAGCCACAGAGTGTTTTGCTGGAATAACACCCTGCAAACAAACTGCTCTAAACAACGGGGTCTTTTTTCACCAAATCCATGTATACCAGCTCTAGCAGCATCAGAACATTGTTGCTGACAAGGTGACAGTTAAGCTTGACCCTGGCAATCGTCCCAACACTCTGTGGGAGGTTAATAGTGCATGAGTGGAGAACAGACACACACTGAATCACACGGGGGAACACACACACACACACACACACACACACACACACACACACACACACACACACACACACACACACACACACACACACACACACACACACACACACACACACACACACACACACACACACACACACACACACACACACACACACACACACACACACACACTCCAACCACAACTGCCAGGTCCGCGACAGCCGCGGCAATGATGACAAACTTTTTGTTTGCTCCTGCCTCGTCAAATCACCCATTAGTTCTTCACCAAGCAGAAAGACAAAGAAAGAGTTTGAGCTACAAAACATACTACTTTGCCTCTTCTTCATGGGTTTATGCTGGGAAGATCAGTTAGCAGGATTTACCGGCTCATGTTCACGTTGGATTCCCTACTCCCAGTCTGGGATGCAGGCCTCAAAGCTGTTTTCTGGGCACAAGGTCAGAAGCAGTGGGTGTGTAATTACATCCAAACAAACATACCACAGCTATAGACTTAAGGACAAATGGATTGGAAACCTGCCTGTTGAACTTCCTTGAACAGATACTAGCCTGCTTGCATTCATCATTGAGTCAAGGGACTGCTCAGCTTTGAGAGCCTGAGTTCTCCTCAGTTATTTGGAGAGACAATTTTCTTTTGTCTGCTGTTCCCTGGCACTAAAACAAGTCCTTGCTGCTGGCCTCAGTGGTCAGCAGTGCATTAATCACATGAACCCCACAGCGGGGGAGACAGCGACAAAAGGCCAGGACCTAATGAGTTCAGCAGAAAGCACCAAAAGAGTCAATGTTGGACTCAACAGAGCGCTGAAGCGTGACGAGTCCAATTCACTTTCTATAGCTCAATCCAAACATTTTTCCTCTTTTCTGCTAAATAAATAGTCTCGAGCTAGAATTAGGCGGATCAGGTAAGGGGATAATCAGCAGCTCTAATAATACTCTGGAGTCTAATCCTCTTGCCTTAAGTGCACTGGGCCAGGGACCAGCTTCTTCACCACTAGCACAACTTTGACTGATAAGACTCTCACAAAATGTCCCCAACAGGCGCACTGGTTCATTTATATTTTGGTATTTCGGACATTTGTCATCTGCTGCTTCTCTCTCCACAGTACACAAACAGATATGGATTGGGGTCTTGCACAAGGGTGCATCAATGGGCCAGATCACTGTTGATTTTCGCAGGTGTTAGGCCTTTGACATTTCATTCATGTGACATCTTTTGGACCAATAGTGGGCCTAACACTTTGCACAGAAAGAAAATATTTGGTAGGAAGTGGGTGCGTTGCTACATTCACCGTTTCCACTGTTGAAGGCAGAGGTGATAACATGTATTCATGCAAGGAAGGTTTCTGTGGCTTTTATCAGCACCAACCTGATTTACATCCTCTGCACATTCACAGCTGGCAGCTAAACATGCCAGTGTTAATACCACAAATTCTTTTCCACTGTGCAACTTTATTTCAGAAATATAGAAAAAATAAAGGAAATAATGAGTTAGTCAAACATATAATCATACAGAATAAATGGCCTCACAATTCATCTGGTAAAAGTCTAAGTCAAACAAACTGAAGGTGCATGTTTTAATTATTCCTTAACGCTACAGCTTGCAACATACTGGGCCATTTTTAAACATTAAACATCTTATATTTTATATTATAGCTGCCATTTGGTTGATAATGAGACAACAAGAGTGTGCGGGTGTAACTTATTATAGCTCAACACATAGGCTTTCATGACCTTTAACCTCTATTTCTAAACAAGCTGCCTACTCTAACCCTCTACCCACTGGGTCATCATGTGGCTATCCACGATTCCCTTTCCCTTTAGTTCCTTTCTGTTTCTGATTTTTTTAACCGATATGATGCAGGAACGCAGGTTACACATAGAGGAAGCTGATTCATGATACTGCATCATCACAGGATGTAATTGCACCACTGAAAAAGCCTGCATCATTACAACATACTTCCAAAACTTCCACTTTGTGATAGTGTGATAGTCAAGCTATGCTAGTTAGCCAGTCTAAAGTAGCAAAGATGTCCTCACATCTCAGGAGGAAGTTGAGTGACTGTGTTAGTCCTCGTATGGTCTGAATGTGTTTTCAGTGGTATATCAATAAATAGTCAACTTATGGGACAAATATTAATGCCTAGTGGACAATTTACAAAGTACTTTGTATAAACACAAAATAATTTATCACACCCACTTCCTAAACAAACTATGCAAGTGCAAATGAGTCTTTTTATAGTACAATTCAAAAACTGCAGGACTTGCTAATACATTAGTCATGTGCATAAGGCTAATTAGTATTTCAATGTAAAGGAACTTTACAGATTGAATGCAAAACGCACAAAACCACAGCCCTAACACCAACCCCTAACCCTAATAGTTTCTTTTAACCCCTACCTAACCCAACTAAATTATTGTGGCTAATAAAGTAGTTAAGGTTAGCAAATAATTGCTTTGAGTCAGGGTTCTGACCCCCTGACAAATGTACATTAAATGGACAGTCAACTGTTGTCTGGTCTCTACAAAGTCCTGAAAAAAAAAACTTTATTTTCTTATCTGTCTTGACGTGAAATGTTGGCTCCGTTTCTGCTGTTTTGGGCTTTGATGGGACCCACTGACAACTGTTTTTTTTTTTTGTTGATGACAGAGTTGGTATTCAACCAATGGTAAGTCAAATCAAACCAAACTTAAACAATGAGCTAAAAGAGGCTACAAGCTGTGCCACAGAGTTGGGTGTTAAGTCTCTGTGTTCATCACTACAAGAGAGTCTTTCACAAGCCAGGAGTCCCTTGGTGCTATGGTAAGATCAAAATACTCCTCAGTACAGGTCTGATATTGGTTCACTAGACTGCCTTGAATCCATTTTCTCCACATGGTTGTACAGTATGTTTGTGACAGTTCATCTGGTCAAACAGTTCCTCTTAGGCAGTAACAATCATTCAGAAATTAAATAGGGGACTTCTAAAACAGCTATATCGGCAGATCCTTTACACCAACAATGCAACAGACTCAATTAACTTATTTCTGTATCACAAAAGCCTGCAGAATTTTCTCTGGTACACAGATGTACACCGGGTAATGTAATGAAACAAGATACCTTGGTGCTGTGGATAATACCTGGTTGTCAAGTTACCGTATACATGTACAGGTAATAGCCGTAGAAATGGAGAAACATTAGAAACATTAGAAACCAACTACTTTTTTTTCAAGTACATTTTTTCTTACAAAGACAAAGCATGATTTAACTAAACTGAGGACAAATTATTTAATTCCTGGTGCAAAGAAAGGATGTTAGTAGAGTGGGTTCATCGGAGTTGATTACTTTATTGTTAAACAACGACCATTGCTGATGAAAATCCATCTACGACTTTCTTTTTTCTTAAATCAATATCTACATTATGTTTGGTTATGTTTGCAATATTCCTTGACATGAGACTAAATGAAATGTATAGTAATCTTGAGTAAAATTACTGATATTCTCTGGGTTTTAACTTTTAGGGATAATTGGGGATAGGGCTGTCGCGGTTGAGGAATTCCCCCTGCGGTGAGTCAGGGCAGCTCAATATTGCGGTATGCGATATTATTGCACCATCTCAAAAAACTAGCAACTGCTATTTTAGGCTGCGTCTATGTTTTATGAATTTCAGGCAACATTTTTAAAAGATTATTCATATTCACAATATTCTTATTTTTTAGTAAACTCATTGGGCCTATCTAATGATTTAAAAAGGGCTATATATATATAGCTAAATAATCGCAGCAAGACGGGACAATAGCCTGTCGGCTGCAAGGGCGTTTTAACTACGGTATGTGTTTATTTTGAGAACTCATAATATGGAGGCTCAATGATAATTGTGTTATTAAGTGGATTTACAGTGGGTTACAATTAGATCATAAATATAACTTCTGAAAGCTTGTTTACCATTATGAGCCTGTGCTGCGGGATTTGGAGCTCCGTTTGCGCTTTCGCCAGATCTCGGGATGTGCGATCTTTAACGCTTGCCATTGCGTTTGTAACTGCCAGGTGTAAATTATGTCTGAAGCAGTTCAGCCACGTCCAGCTAAATTTTCTCACTGCTGCGGCGATATTTGCCCCGTTATCCGTCGTTATGCACGCCAGCTTCTTCTCATCCAGGGGCCACTCATCAAACGCGCTGCGTTTCTGGAGCAGCGACTTGAATGCAGGTTTCTCCACAGTGGAAATCTGCACCATCTCCTCAACCAGATACCGTGTAACAGCGCCTGTTAGGCGGTTATGTCTGTCACTGTCTCTGCTGTACTTGGCGACTCGAGCAAAGGCTTCACCGACTCCAAGCAGTCAACTGGCACCGGCATGAGCTGCCCCGCGACCCTGTGTGGCAGGAGGCGGCTGGCTCCCTCTTTTCATTTGGCTGACAGCCAAAATGCTCCCAAAGGGGTGAAGTAACATTTGGTTTGGACACCAGTGCAACTCAACGTGTGTTGTGGTGAGATCAGGTCATATGCGGTGATGGCGGTGGCCCATCATGCAGCGCGGTGGGCTTCTTAATATTGCGATATTTCATTTTTGCGGTTACCGCGACAGCCCTAATTGGGGATGATGCAAATTCACAACTCAGTGGAATATAAATCACATGCCTAGTCATTTTTAAATATTTCAAGGCAGAAGATCTACATATTGCACGGTATTCTTCTGAAACTTACATTTTTAGTAATACCCACAACTACCATCATTCAGTAACTGACTCAAAATCTGGTCTACATTGTGCCATCAAACAACCATTCCTATCTGCTTCTTTACACAAATTGGTAAATAAAAACCATCCATGACATTCAGGAAAAGACCATGTATCCAATCCAAACTAAGTTTCCTTCTTTGGAAACAGAAGAACCTTGAGAAATGACACCCCTTAAGCTCACCCTACGGCCACCCGACACCTGCTTATAGAGATTACACAACCCATTAACTCCACCTAAAACACTGGGTGCAGTCAGCCTTTAGTTGAGCTCATTAGAGTCTCCATTATGGTAGAAACTCCCTTTGAACTGCTGCTAAAAAAACAGGATTTTCTTCCTCAGCAGGAGAAAGGCCAGAAAGAAGCAGGACATCAACCTAGTTCCAGTGCACAGTCATCACAAATGGACCAATAAATCAAGGGACAAAAACCCCTTCAATGCTGGGGTAGAAGTGGTGATATGCCGAGTCAGGGTTGTGAATGGACCTGTTATGGCTTCCACGGGTCCCCTGGCTATCAGAATAAGCCGTAACAGCCATGTGACTGCAGCATGAATGGAAGGATGAATAGGATTAGTTTCACAACTCATTAATCCGACCATCTCCTACACCCTTCCCAGTCTTCAGCTGAGGATTCCCCAACACGACCACGTACAGGACAAACTATTATTATGGTGTGTTACCAAATCCAAAACACTTTCCTTGTAGCACTGTCTGTAAATGTCTTGCTTCTGTCAGTGACAACCAAGGTCTCTTTTGGGAGAGAGAATCTATTGTTGCTGGGATTCGCCAGCCTTCAGTCACACATGATTCCATAATCTTCACTAGATGGAGGTGCACCTGATGAAGGTAAATGTCACAGTCAAGAATACACTAATACGAGTCCAATAGACAGTAGGCCACAGGAATAGCTTCAAGGATGCACCTTTGTCACAGACCTGAGTGTATTGTGATTGAACTTGAAGGGGGCCTGTGGAGCTTTCTTCTTGACAAATAAATTATATTTACAGTCAGAGCTGCTCACCAAAACGCACTGTGTGAATGATCCTTTTGGTCTAACAAATGTGTTGAATGCATTTCCCTCAAACCCAATTGAAGTATTTCAAATCCAGTTGTTCACATCTATGTTTAAGTGTTTGCGGTATTATTCTTCCCTGTCTTTGTAGGCCCATGAACAGCTTAGCATGTTACTGCCACCTGTAGATCAGTCAAGTAATGCCAAACAATGTAGAAATGTGTATCACAGCACTCGCACATGTACAAATGACAGAATGTACAGAGACTCATTCATAGTAGAATAGTTCTGTTGCACTACTTTCGGAGACAAACTCCCCAGGGAACCTTTAACATCAGGGTTTGTGGCTTATTCTGGGAACATATAAGTTTACATTGCTCTTCCTAATCAAGACTATTAAAAAAATACATGAATGTTGATGCACTCAAGTGCAATCCAAATCTACTATTACTTGGCATTATCCTCTGAAGTCATGAAAATAAGATTTCTAATGCAAGTATGAATCTAAACAGACCAGTTATTCACTTTGTGGCATATGATCATTACAAGGCCTTTTCCTAATCCTTCACATCAAAGAGAATTCAGTATGAATCCGATCACATTATAACACCCAAGTGAACAATGAATCGGTAGGAACAATAAACAGTAGGTAGATCAGAGACAACTGGAGGCTCGTGATGGTATCAGAGACTTCCTGTAGGAACATCCAAGTCCTCTTGTCCAAAGGCCACGTCTCTTTAAACCACTAAAACAAATGCACGTGTTACATGCAGGTCAGAGGTCTTCAGTTGCTTGTTTGAGTAATTCAAAACCAACACACTTCAGGCAATAAAAGCAGTTTGGTTTTATGCATGATCCACAGATTCTTACCGAACTCCACCCAAAACCATCATCTACGTGCCGACTGACAGCATAGCATTGCCCAATTAGTAATTTAAAGAGTCATTAACTCACCTTAGCTCAGTGAATGGCTGCTTACTAATCTTATCAACAAAATGATATCTACGTTGGGAGATAACTTTCACACTGACCATAGTCAACACTGCCTCTCGTTTATGATGAACTTGATGAATCCACATGACATCTTTCGAAAATGCTTGAAATGTTATGCCATTTTAATAAACTTATTTGTATCTACTTGTATCTCATGACACGTCCTCTTGCCACTGCTATCCGTCACTGCTTAAAATTGCAAATAGTTTGTGTGAAATCACTAATCAGACTCCCTTCACAGAACAAGGAAAATTTTCAGCAAACCCATCTACCTATCATGCCTATCCTGCAAATCAGACTCAGCAGCCTCAAAGCTCAGAGGAGCAGCAAGAGAGTGAAAACCACCCAATTCTAGATAAGGAAGCAAATCATTTATGAAGAACACTTCACAACTGGCAACACTGTACATAATTTGACTGTACTAACCAGCTCCTGGATATCGAACTTAACATCTGCTGCAGACAGGGAGCACAAGTCTCATCAAACCCTCCCTGGATGAAGCCAAAAAAGCTGTAAGTGGAAGTGAGCAGCTGCTCAGATGCACAGTGTGCAGGACCCAATGCAGATACTTGAGATGAACCAGGTCACATTGTTTGAACTGAATGTGCATATGGCAATGTACAACTTTATAGCAGCGGTTTATCACCACAAAGCTTCATACTACAGTTTTTCTAGGTCAAAAGCCTCCCATTGGCCATTAATTAACTTGAAGAATGTCAATGCGGATTTCTGTTATGGGGACAACAGTTACCTGGGGCTGCTTCTTCTTGAAGCTGTTTGAATTTGACTGTGTATAGAGAGCTGCAGTCAAGGACATGGAGACACCTGTAAAGAGGGACAGAAGCCCAATATAGACCTGAGGTGTCATCCAACACCAGGGTTCCATGATGACAACAGAGACAGGACTTAAGTCTCAGAGAGGGGCAGGACTGAGTAGGTACTTCACCTAAGCAGGCATTCCCCCTGTGGTATAAACTAGACAAGGTCAGCCTGGCCTGAATATCTTCAGCTTTGTGTCTATTTTGGACTATTTTTTATTTTAGGTTCATGCATATGACAAACAAACATAAAACATTGGCTAGAGGCACCTTTTCCTTCATATAAATCGACATGGAATGCCGTTGGTTTTCCTATTGTAAGCAACGGCACTAAGTTCAATGCCCACTTGGGTCACTCATGCTTTGGATGTAGGGCCTCATGTTACAGTAAGGAGCTTTGGATATAAACCTCCACCAAATGGCAGATAAGCGTGCCAGGGAGAGCTTTCAGGCTGATTCGAGGCCTGGTGAGAGATAGAGTTCATTTCCAATTGTTCAACCGTCTTTTATCCTTGATTATCAACTTGTTTATTCCAGGTCATACACTTTTTTTAAATCAGTTTTGGAAGCACTGAAGCATTGGATGGATATTTAATCAAATTTCTAAAATATCTGCAGAAATAACGCATCAACAAAACCAGACAATTTCTGGCTGAAAGGCTAGTTTGCCTTTTCTGTCCAAACTAAACTTTCGTTCAAACGTCTGACTCATAACGCAAGATTCCTAAAGACTTTGTCAGTCAAATTCTTGAAGAATTCACTGGCTGGTGTCAATAATGGATACATAACATTTGCAATCACATCCCTGAAATGTGGCACATTGAATGAGGATTAAGGCTCTGTGTGGCTCAGCTGGGTTTGATGTTTAACTCAGACGTTTGTTTAACCTCTTGTGCTTTCTCCCCTGGTTAACCACTAGTCACTGGCCTACCACTACAACATGATGTGCACTGACTGGAATCCACTGTAGCACAAAACCTCAGAGAGAGCAAAGTGTGTCTGCTATGTGCTGAACCCTTGTGTGATTCTTTTTACGGTTCACTATCAGCTATGCTCTTCAGGGCCACAGCTAGATTAGTCAGGGCTACGTCATCTCCTCAACAACGCCACCACAGTAACTTGGACACACCATGTTGACTACCATTTAGATAGCCACGGCTGTTTGATTTAATCAAACCTTGCTATTGTGTCTATGGACAGATATGAGGCCATCATGGTGACGTGACCTAACCCTGCCACACAAAAGCTGCCTCTGTGCAGAAACTGCACACAAGCGCTGGCTGACAACACAAGGCTGGGGGATGAAAGGTCTCCTCAGTGTTTGGTGACAGTTATTACCCTCTCCACTGAAACCAAATACCTGTGGGTGCAGATAGCATTATCTTATTGTGGGGCACACTGGGGGCCGGCCTGTAATCAGGGCCTGGGCCTTGATCACCGCTCCTCCCCAGGTTTGATGCCATCCCCTCCCCCTCTGTTTCCACACCATAAAGGCATGAGGTGCTTTGTAGACATTTTAAAAAGAATAGTTTGAGATTTGGGGGAACCAACTCAAGTGCCCTTTTGCAGAGAGCTAGATTAGAAGAATTATGCCCTTTTCTTCCAGGTTGGTGAAGTCATGACATTCCCTCGTCTGCCTCTGATTCATGGTTTAAGACTAAGTGAGTCCCATCATCTCAGGGTTGATAGAAGAATGTTTTTGGGACGAATATGTATGATAAGCTAAAAGTTTACAGCTTACAGAGCTAATAAAGCTAACAGAGCTGACATTCAGAGTGGGAAATTAGCACTCGTCCCTGGCCAAAGGCGGGTTAGCAATTTTGACATGGGATTCTAAGATAGAGAGCATTTAACCTAGTTATACAACTGACCTGTCAGGGCAGCAAAACGTCTGTGCTGCTGCTAGTCTGCCTAGGGCTTACAGCACTTCAGCCTAGTAACGAATTTCGGGCATATGACTATTTTAGAAAAAAAGCCCACATGTGATTTGTTTGTGACCTGGTTTAAGCAATCATATTCAGCGCAGCAAAGGGCAGTTAAAAATATGTGTGCACATTCATTTCATTTTTTTTTTTAAAACCCAAGATACATGTTACACAAAAGTATGATTGCAAAATGGTGGCTGGTAGACTTTAGAATCTATGACCCAGAAAAATGTAATTTCGTATACTGCTGACATATAGTGAAGCTAAACACACAGCAGGACTTAGAAAGTTAAGAAAGGACAGTGGTCATAAACGTTAGTCTGGAGTCCTTTTCTGTTGGCTCATATACCTATTGCCTTTGTTGATTGGTTTCATTAGGTTTAGCCATTAGAAGTTAAATTGGTAAATAACAGGAAGAAAAGCTAGCCGAGCTCTGTCCAAAGCACATCTAAATTTTAATAACAGTTGCATCTTCTGGTTAAATTGTGCGAAAACACCAACATGTAAAGACTTTGTAGTGTTACTCTGAGTTATAACAATTTCCACGCGAGTAGAAAATCCTGGTCCCGCCCAAGAAAACGATTGGTACATAATCCATATAAAATAGAGAGATGTTTTACATTTTAGGTTTTGTATAGATAAAACAAACAAGATATGTGCTAATCAGTGTGTATTAGAGGTGCTGGACGGCAGGTTTTATTGCATTTGAGCAGACCTAGCCGAGTTGTTTCCCCCTTTTTAAAATGTTATGCCCAGCTAAACAAAGCAAGATGACTGCTGATGGTAGCTTCATACCAAACATTCAAACAGGTGAGTCGTATCAATCTAACTCTTGGCAAGAAAGCAAACAGGGAAAATTTCCCAAAATGTCAAACTCTCTTTCAACTAATATCTCACTGGATCTGGGGTGCAATAGCAAGGAGAGCAATGGGGATTTCAACTTATATACTGAGGCAGACACTGCCACGAAATCTCTCAAGATGATCAATATGGTATTTCACTGTCAACTCAATGCGCTTAGTCATTCAGCCATGGTGTGTGAAATAACAAACTGACATTGAAAAGTAGACAAAATGGGAGCCGAGAAGCAAATAAAACAGAGAGATGCTGGGAGACGTCACAGTTTTTAGAAAACGAAAGTGGCTGTTTGTCCCATTTTGGAGGTAAGAGGTTTAGACCAGAAAATCCTGAGTAGTGCAAACCTCAGCCTCACAGCAGGCCTGATCACATTACCATCACCCACACCACAGTAAAGGCTGATGTTTATCAATACATAAACTGATTTTGATTGAATTGTGTCACTGTGCAATGTTGAAACATAAACAATAAAAGTATGTACATCTCCAGAGCTGCGATTGTGATTGGTATCTTTTTAGTACTATTGTCTCATAGCAGGAAACTCTCAGGTCTGGTTCCTTCTGTGAGAAGCTGAGACATGCAAGTCTGGTCAATCAGAAACTCTTAATTGCCCACAAATATGCATGTGTTTGTGTGTTTACTCAGTGATGTACTAGTGACCTCTCTAGGGTCTTTCCATCGCGTTACTCTGCAACCAGATGACTCAAGTCAACCCACTGTGTTTCTTTAGAAATTGTACAGATTTGAAGAAGAAGTGAGAAACTAAAGCCAGCACAGTGGTTTGGGGAACTGAATTGCCAATGATTTGCATGAGTCTCCCACTTCCCCCACTGGTCCCCGGTCTACAGAACAGACATCTCAGCCCACAAGAATGCTCAATTTCTCAAACAGGAAATGGCTAAATGGGTGGACTTCTAAATGACATTAATACTTGCGATTTAAATATATGCTGAAGTAGTCAACCTCTACAGCTAACTGTTGCTTGTTTAAGAACATCAACGGATTACTTAAGCTACTGGCCACATGCTTCAGCTGTTTTAAAGGACATTACACCTTTTCTATACATGAACTTAGTTCAGCCATCATAAAGAAGATGTCATCAGGGTTATCTCATCATAGCCTTGAGACTTCACATTTTCAAGTCTGGAGGTGTGGCTTACATTATATTATACTATAAGACATGGGCATTTACCAAGCCACTGCGCTGCGTTATGATAAATCTAATGACTAAAGGTCAGGCGATCCTCGCATCTGCTTCTTCATTTTTGACCTTATCTTGATCTTGCAAATTTGGTCCTTGGACAATGTTTTTTGTCTTAAAAGTACCCCATTCAAAGTAATTATCATGTGGTCCATCACAATGCACCCTTATACAGATTGTGACTGACATCCTACATTCAGGTCCCTGTCTCTATACCCAGCACACCCACTACATGTGACCAGTCACAGCTTTTACATGCACAATGAAACCATGTGAGCAAGACTTGGAAAGTTTGAGTGGAGAACAAAACAGTAAGACACAGACCACCTTGAAAGAAATGCGAGCAATGTGGATCATACTCAATATTACAGTGATTGTGTGTGAATGGGAAAAGCTTTGTAAGAAAGTAGATAATCTT
This sequence comes from Diplodus puntazzo, assembly GCA_963678695.2. NCBI lineage: Eukaryota > Metazoa > Chordata > Actinopteri > Spariformes > Sparidae > Diplodus > Diplodus puntazzo. The sequence continues at coordinate 38,255,165 of OZ023155.1, read as the reverse complement.
TTTCTGCATTTGGAGGAACTTTTGTGTTTAACTGTTTAAAATAAAATTAGAATAAAAATATCTATAAAAAAAATAGTAAACAGATACATTCATATTGGCTACTGTTCAGGCATTCATTCATAACTTTAACAAACAAGGTTTTGAAAGAAATGTGGGCGCAGATATAAAATACAGAATTTCCCACAAGCAGAGCCCAATTAGGACTTAATTCAACGGTAGACTCTTTGGTCACACGTTATCAAAGCCATTAAGCTTTATCGCTGAAGCGCACGTTGCTAGGCACAGCAACAGGTTCATCTTTGCCCTGGGGAATTCTATCAAAAAACATAAACAAGGAAGAAAACCTTCAGAATCAATAATGCTTTTGACTACAACCTAAAAGCTGCTTGTTGATTGGTTCTTTGACTCTGTCACCTCAAACCTGAGGAGCAACTTTTAAAAAGGAATTTGTCTCAGCTAACTAAGCAGCACATTGAGGCATCAATGGAATCCTTACCCACAGTCTGTTTGAGGACGATGGCTGCTGGCAGGCTCTATCAGGTGCACATTAAATTCACTTTAAATCCACCAGAGAGAGCAGGTGTGTTTATACTAGGCAGGTATCCTCAGTAGCGGGCACGCAGGCTCTCACCACACTGATTACACTGAGCTAAATATGGCTTTGTGCTAACACAGACAGTAGGCAGATCAAAGCCCTGATGTCAGAGGGGAGAGGCGGAGCCTACCAGCCACAGGTCAGGTGTCTGCTGCGACGGTCCTGCCTCTGCTTTCTAAACAGACCTTTATTCAAAATGTTGTAGTCTGGAGCATGTGCCGTTACACACTACTCCTATCGCTTTATCAAAAAAATCATACTAAATAATCCTCTGTGGTGACATTTTCATGCTAAGATAGTATACAGAGAGGGCTGCTGACAATTGTTTGGTGTTGATGTAAAAAAAATTAAACAGCATGGCCAACAGCTGCTCAACCTCAGCCATTTAATAACGGGGAAACTGGGATACATTACATATTGGTAATGAATGAGTTGTACAATCAAACTGTTAGTTATATAAAAGTGCAATAAATCGCAGCAAAGCTGCAATGATTAGTTGAGTGCTTGAAATTAGTCCATTGACAGAAAGATAATCTGCATTGATTAAGTCATGATTAAAAACATAAATAAATAAATAAACATCAATAAAGTCGTGATTCAAACATAAATGTCAAAAATGAGGTTGCTCAAGGTTTTCAATTCCAACTGAAAATAGTAAAGGGCGCCGTTTAGCTCAGTTGGTAGAGCGGGCGTCCCATGTGCCCTTTTTATGTGTGCATTGATTCAATCACCAAATCACCAAGTAATGGTGAACAAAACATCCAAAAATGTTTTTATCTTAAATCAATGCAAAGGGAAAAAATATCAATAAAAGAAATGTGTACAGGAATTACTAATTCATTGGAATTTAGCTTTTGAGGATTTGACTCCTTGCACCATAAAAAAGCAAATGGTGTGTGTGTATTGCCTTCAACTGATCTCATACGTTCTCTATGTTGTCATGCTGCTTGTCTTTGTCTCACATTACATTAAATTGTATATTTCCGGCAATTTGACTCAAGACATCTGAAGAAGTAACCTTGAACTCTATAGAATATGTGAGAAGCTCTTTTCAGTGTTTCACAGACTAAATGATTAAATCTATCAATAGAGAAAATAAACCACAAATAAATAAATATAAAGCAATTGTTAGTTGGAGCCATAAATTGAATAATGTACTTATATGGTCAAAAGTGAATGTACTAATCATCTAAAACGATCCCTGTCAGTACATTTTGATGTAAGCAGTGCTTTGATGTTGCAGCTTTTTATTCTGAGTATTTTATTTGCATCTGACTTCATAAGCTATATATTTAGTCTAATAAACCATACGGTACATCAATTTCTCTCATAAATCTAGTTGAGTACCAGTACAACAAATACTCAAGGACAGTACAAGTGCCTCATAGCTTTACAGAAGTAGAGCACTCTTAACTTTACATCACTCAAACTGACTTCTTTTTTTCAGTTGAAGGAAGAGTCTCGCACCTTTTGAAAGAGCCTTAAAAATATACTTTTTTGTGGTGCCTCTTTGTTTTCGGGGTTTAGATGCCAACTATAAAGCGCAATGTCCCTGGTTCTAATGCGGCTAGGGACATTGATGGCATATGTCTCTCTACCCGGTTTTCTTCTCTCAAATATTGCTATCTTGTTAAGGTATAAAATTTTTCAAATGTACTGTGTATGGGGCAGAATGCATTACTTACAACAGCACAGAGGAGTCTTGCTGTTTGGGGAATGTGAACATGCCTTCAAGTTGAAAGCAAGAATTCCTAAACAACATGCTAGATTTTTCAGATTTGATTTAACATGTCTATTTACAGATGCTTTAAGTCTTCAAACTATATGAAGCCCCTTTCAGTCATGCCAAGTTGACATGCCTGAGTATCATGGCAGATGTACATCAAGATTCAAGATTCACGGTCGTACAGGAGCAGTCACGGCGGCGTCAGAACTCAGTCGCGCCACCATAGAACATAGAACATTGGTAAGTGGCATACACACAGTATGAGCAGTGCATTTTGCAGTGCAGACACCCGAGAACAAACTTGAGCCTCGTCTCACTGAGTGAAAGCCCTGAGTGAGCACACAGAGGCTCAGGGGCCTTCTTTATACCTGGTATTACTTGTACCTTGCATCCACATAGTGCGTGACTGGATTGCATTCACAGGTAAGAAATCCCCTGTATACATAGTGAAATCAGATTTCAGCAGATATACAGGAAACCTCTTCCAGAAAGCTTTGAGCCCAACAGTAAATAACTCAGCTAGTTTGTACCCCATCCGCCCTGACAATCTAGTTTCTGCCAGTATCTATTTGCACTGCTGTATTTGAGCCCCCCTGTGTTCTGTTTGTTTTGCATTTGCTTCCTGGTGGGTCTGCACACAAAAGCTTTATTTCTGTCCATATGGAGACTTCTAACATTTACACATTAGCCCTTTTTACACAACAACGCGGCATCATCTCTGGAGCGGTGGTTCGCCAATTCTCCGCCGATGGTGATTCACACAGAGCGAGGCATCTCCGCCTTAAAGATGAACTGCTGTGTAATTCACACAGAAAGCCGGCGCTGTGGCTCCTAAAGAGGAGTGTACACGTCATGATGATGATGTCGGTGTGTTTTCAAGGTGTTTCCCCAGTGTCCCCCCTGTCAGTTTATAATCATATGGATGCTGTTATAATGTGCAGTGATTGAGATCCTGACCCACCAAACATCCTGGAAAGTGACAAAGTTACATTTTTCGTTCTAAATTACTTTACATAACTTTAATTACATAATCGACATCACTAAACTGGACGCTGTCTGACTCTCTCACTCGCGGGGACGGAGGCTGTTTTCCGGGGGAAAGTTCACTGAAGTCTCGGTCTGGAGGGCTGACCGTCACGGTGATTAATTTTCATCACAATGTTAAAGTTTTTTGCCGGTGAAAAACACTGTTTTACGCAGAAATGTGACGAAGAGTCGGTAGGATGGTCGGGAGGACAGACAGGAGGATGGACACTTCTCCATGTAGCTGTGGTGTTTTTTTTCCTCACACAAGTTGCCAAAAACAGTTAGTTGCTACGTTACTTTTGTTTGGTCATGTAACGTTGCTTTGTGGGACATTTCTATTTATTAAGTTGAGTGAGGGACCTGTGTAGTTATCAGACTGTCAGACCGACACGCCCCCGCTCTGCACCGCCCGCTTATTCATTCACACTGGTTCGGTTCGCCAATAATACGGCCCTGATACTACATCCAGAGGCAGATCAGCATCAGAGAGAAATTTCACCCCTTGCCACATCTGAAACTTTCACACAGAGGAGGAGGCGGAGAATTGGCGCAGGATCCCTGCATGCAAACGGCAGTGTGAATGGAGTCTGACAATTTTTGGGGAGGACATGTTCATTATCATACTTCTGAATGATTACTTTATTACAAGATCCAATTTGATCAAGTAGAAATCATGTCATAACCCTAGAGGCCCCATGGATCATTACTTCCTTCTGTTTTTTAATCTTCTTGCATCTGTACATTTGTCAAATCAAATCTGTATACGTTCTGTTATTTTCTTTTTAATCATCTTGTTTTTCTTGTTTTCTTATTAATCACCTTGTGGCCTGTCTTTCTCCTGGTCACCATGATGGAGAGGACGTTGTGTGGCCCTGACTCGGCCTGCTCAGTCATCCTCCTAGATCCCGTTCTTCCCTTTTATTTTATACAATCTACTTGTATCTGATAATTTGTCATTGCAACCTGTATATTCTGTGATTTTGATGTGCTGTGTTTTACAAGCAACATCTATTGCATGTCAATCATTTTGTATTATGCGCTATCATTTATATTTTGTTGTTTTACATTAAATTGTAAACAAATTAGCTTAAATTAATTTCTACTATGGTTTCCTTTTAAGTATTCAGTATGTAAAACTTCAAATGACATCCTGCGCACATTGTCACATTCTCTTTTAAGACAAACTTCAGGCTTGCAAAGTTTTGAACATTACTTTGTACAAAGAAGTGGTGGCACCACAGGCGCAACAACAATTAACAACAAAGTCTGCCCGATAAGTCCCAAGAGAAAAGAGAGAGACACTACTCCGGGGCACAACATTTATACAAGCTGCAGAGATGGCCGCTGTTTTGGAACAGCGAGTGTGGCTGCTGTTTGGCGTGCTGAGAGGATTCCAGCGATTCCAGTCTTAACAAAAACTAAGTCAAGGCTTTATTGTGAGTATCAGCAGGGAATTCAGCAGCCGCCCTCCCAGGCATACAAAACCCATGCCTGAGACAGCACTACATGAACTAGTACCTGTAAGACTTCCTCTAATGCTTCCATTCTATACTAAATACAGTGTAATTACAAGGCTGACACTGTGCATATCCTCCATCATCATTAAATTAGGGGTTTTGTGAAGATGAGAAATTGGCTGGGTTCAGCTTGGAGCCAGAAGAATCCTCATGGTAATTTACAGTACTCTAAATGGGAGGCCAACTCCTCTTTCATTTGTCTCTTGTTGGAGCTAAACACATATTTCTGGCTGGGACAGCCTCACAAGTGAGCCTAAAGTTTGCTGGAAGAGACACCCAGAGAGTTTAGACAAATAAGCCTTTGTTTAAAGAAATGGAAGTCTAACTTTTGCATTTCTTTGCACAATAAGATCATGATTACAGACTTGCACATCCAGTGATACCCTAACTGCATGATGGTCCTGATATTTAAGATTACACTACTTTAAAGACTGATACTTGAGTTATAGCTCTAAACCTTTTGTCCACTAAAAGATATATGAAACATATCAGCATTGAAATTTTCTCAAAACAACTAGATCTTTGTTATATATTTTGCTGTGTACTTACAATATCCCAAAGGTTACCAACATTGTTCAAATTCAGAAAAATTCTACTTTTATTCCAGGTAATGTTTCATTCCATTTGGTTGCCTGTTGCTTTAACTTTCGGCAACGTGAGACAGTGAAGAAAGTCAGTGAATGTGACTAAACTCAACGACTACCTAGTGGTAGAAAATACATACAATGCATTTAAATCACCAGGCCAGGAAAAGTACATTTTTTTTAAATTGTGTCGCATTACACAAACATACATGTATATTACTGCTATAAAGAGTTCAAATTTGCCAGAAGACTGTCAATGATCTGGTTGGTTAGTCTTAATCTAAAGAATTACTAGACCGGCTCCCTCTACATCAGGCCAACAGAATAATAATCAAGGCACAAAGAGCTGACAGTCTTCAGTAGAGCTGCTGTGTAGCCAGAAGATCACTGCAGCTGTAATGGGAAGTTACCAGTTTGGAACTGTGTGTTACAGTGAAGCTTAAGCAAAGAAACTAAAGTAATAATCTTGAAGATTTTCATGTAAATAAATATCTCTTAAATCGCTATGTATCGCCGAGATAACACAATGACGATTGAGCCAATGGCCCACTGATGAAAGATGTACACTGGGTGTCGCTGGCAGCTTTCCTGGAAGTTATCACAAGCGGCTCACAGTTACTGACGCGTTCATGCAGCAGGGGTTGGTCCGCCAGAGACAGTAGGTGATTCGCATGATAATGTCCATAATAAGTTAGCCTAATGTTAGAAAATGATTAAGTGTGTACATAACATTATTTGAAGAGTTACTGTAAAGAAGACACACCTTTGAAAAGCTTGAGGAAGTAGTGAAAACAGATTATTTCCCTTTCTCACAGTCACCTCCTCTGCAGAACAGAGTAGGCGGATGGTGAATAGCTCCAGTCAAAGGCAGTGGCTCTGATTTACAGGCCACTGACACAGTGAAAACTATGTGCATGGTCTCACAGAAAAGGAAGATGACTGGACTGCTAGATAGAACCTGAGTCAACTATGACTGTAAGAAATCTCTGTGATGACGGCGAGAGTAACAGATGCCTCTCACAAAATGAGTCAAACGCAGTGACTATAAGGGTCCTGCCACTGAGCCGGAGGGCTGCTAACAACTGTGTCCAGTCTACATAATCCATATACATGTGACGTAGGAGGTAATAAAAAGAGGCTCCAGATACTCAAATCCTCCAAGCTGTTCCTTCACCTTGGGCTTGTTTTCTCAGATTACAGGTTAACACTGTATTGAAGATCAAACATTAGTGTGGGATCCAAGGATCCAACGTTATTGTCGTGGGTGTTGGTGCGGGTTTAAAGCATTCAATCTCTTGTCAGATCAGTGTCAATTTGTAGGCAGAAGATCATTTTGAAAGACACTAGATAGTGGCAAAATGTTGGATTTTTACAGTCAGAGCACAAGTTTCCCTCAAGTATCTGACTTTCAACAAGTAATCCATCTTCTGAGCATCTGCACTGGAGGAGTTTAAAGTTCCCAGAGTGGGATGTGGTCCGAGTGATCCTGGAGGTGAAGAAGATGTGACTTCTGAGCGAACTTAAGGGTGTGTTACAACGTGGGAAACCAGAGGGCTGCCATGTTTATGCGCCTGGTCCTTTGAACGTGTTTAAGTGGGTGAGGTCAAGCGAGTGTAAATGAATTAGAAGGCCACTGTCTCCCTTAACATGTGTGCAGAGCCTCCCACTAGCATAAAATAAAGCTTGTGCAGTTGAACTTCCCTTATTAAAAAAACAAACAAAAAAAAACATTGAGATTCTAGTTTTTTGCTGCCAAAACACAAACATATCATTGTTTTATTGTGCTTAAAAAGGTGCACTATGTAGTTTTGGGGAGGAAATATTAATCATCACCGATCATCAGTTCTAAAAAACTAAATAAACAAAAATAAACAAGGTTTTACTTTGTTTATATGTGGCAGACCCCGCCACCTTCCAGCTTCAAACAGTGTTCTAAGGACGTTTTCTTTCCTCTACACAGCTTGTTTATTCAGTTATGTAAATAAAAATATTACCTCATTAATAATTGGTAATATCGAAATTCAGTTTTCATTTCTACTCCAAAACTACACAATGCCCCTTTAATTTCAGATTTATTCAGACTTCTGGTCATGTATTCATCCAACATGGACAGTTAAAGCTGGGCAGTATATCACTTTGCCTTTTATCCATCAGTAGAGTTATATAAAGATTGTCTTAATCATGCAAATTTAAGCTGATTAATCGTGTAAAGCTATTAATAAGTCACATTTCTCCTCGTGTGACAACAATTAAAAACTTTCCTGTTCCGATTTTATGGCCATGCAGAGTGACTCAACATCACGTGATTCTTCCAAACATGTACAATGATAAAAAGGATCATGTGTCCTGCTTTGTAATATTACTCATGTACACTTTTAATTACAGTAGCTTCATTATGTCGCATTTAATAATGCTGAGCGCTTTTTAAAGTTATATTCATTAATGGCTGTAACGTGACATGCGCTAGCGAGAGAGTTTCTACTAATGTTAGCGTACTTTTCTTTAACCTCCGGGAGTTTGAATGCTGCGCAGCTCATATTATCTCAGGCCTTCTTTGGCTGCTTTTGTACGGGATCATTTTACATTTCTGCGGGACATTGGCGAGTTCTTCGTCGCTGTCGCTGACTTCACAGAAACGTGATAAGTTCCCGCATCGGCCCTGCAGGCTCGGGGAGAGGATGTCATGGCTACCGAGCAACAAGTTAATAACCCCAGCGTCCGGCAGCAGCCATTAAACAACTTCTGCCCGTGGAAAGGAAACACCACGCAGAGACACGAAGTAACGTTAAAGCGACGGTGTGTTCATGTGAGTCTACAGTTAACAACGGGACTCTTACCTCAGGCTCAGTCAGTGTGAAGAAAAGGCAGATTTCGGACGCATAATAATCCTCCTAGTGGATGGGGGTTCTGGCAGGGTTCGGATCTGGGCCCAACTGTCCTCTAAGATGTTATAAAGTCAGTGCTGTGGAGGAAAATGGATGAGCGGCGGTCTCCCCGTTCACAAACAGGAGGACTGGGTGCACTTTCTTACAGTTGTTAGTGTTTCCCAGGACAACTCCGAGGGAGGAGTCTGCACAGGGCTATTATCAGCCCTCCATGGCACTTCCTTTAGTTCACTGACACACGAGAAGAGACGCTCCCGGAAGTGAAGGAGGCCAAACTTACTTTAGTGATTTAAATAGTTTGTTTGTTTTTTTACAGTAAACTCGAGGCAAACTTTTATTATTGTGAAAGTTTTAAATAAGGAGGAAGCGTCTGTCTGTTTCAGGGTGAAGCTAGCGGCAGTGTGTCAGCATCCGGTCTGGGTTTTTCACAATAAAAGCAGTAACCGCAAGCACTGTTTCATAGGCTTCATGGAGCTGACTGATACAGCAGATTGGATTAAAGGATGTCCTCAAACAAATACAATCAAAGGAAATTATTACAAGAAATGTGTTGTCAAACGTTTTGTTCAGACTTTCCTTATTACTCTGTGTTGATTCTGTTTTATTTTAAAGCCGTTTAAATTCGACCTATATGGCCTTTTTACGGCCAATGCCAATTATTAGAAATCAAGAAAAATTGAAAACCATGTGACGTGTTACCAATCAGATAGTGTGGTAGGCAGGACACTGTGTGAGAGGATGTGGCATCAGAGCCATCACAGCCACTTCTGACGTGCTTGAACTTTACTTGTGATTTCAGTTTTCTGATACTTTTTATCTCCACTCCACTAATGAAGGTAAACATTGTACTTTTTAGTCCACTTTTCTGAATTTAAATTGCTAGTTACTTTACATATTGCATGCTGCCTCAGTAGCGCATTTTAAAATCATTTATGTTGTTTTACGATCTGATAAGAAGGAAAACATTGATTCTGATCATCCGATAGATGTTGAATATTGGGCTGATAACAGGTTCCTATAGCATGGAGTATATGTGTAAATATAGCCTACGTATAATTTACTGAAGTATTTATTACAGCCAGAAAACTACTTTTGATACTGAAATATGTTTAATATCAGATACTTAAAGAATATGTTTACTGTTTACTTACTTAAATGTGGTGTTCACCTGAGTGACTTTCATTCTTGCAAAAGTAACATTTTACTATTTTGAGAGGATATCCTCTTTTGGGTACATTTTACAAGGCAGGGCAGGCCCAGAGTAGCCCAGCTAGCAAACCAGACCTTCCAACAAGCAGTGGCCATCAGTTTCATTAAAACCTTGCTTTTATTTTGAAGGCAAAGCTTAAATCCATAACAAACTTAACTTCCAGCTGCTGTTGAAATGATTGAACTCTTACCATGTTTCTACAAACTAATAAGCAGACAGAAGAATATATAAAGTGCTAGTGCACAGTGTGTTCACTTTTAGTTGTAGTGTTATTGAGCTATAATCAACTTGGTGAGCTGTTCAGACTCATCCTGACATGTAGCCACAGCACCAGCACTGTAATTTCTAAACCGCTGTATCTGCCAATTACTATTCTGAAAGAGTAACTATATATCATGTCCTGTCGAAATGCTACACTATAGTAATACTATATGAAATCAAAATGCATTAACTTTTAAGGTCACCAAATCCAGTATTCAGTACAGAATCTGAGACTTCATATCATGTGAAATACCACAGTGATTGCATCTAGTATGAGAAGGTCAGCGATTCCAGCAGAAATATTATATGAATCTGTAGGAATAGACTGTCTTTACTTTCTTTCTTTCTTTTTCAGGTCAGTAAAGCATCATGTCCATGTGTCGGGCCGGGTCAAACTGTAACCAACTGTCGTCATTAAAGTGTGAGTCACAGATTCACACTTTAATGAATCTGAAGGGATTGTCTGATTGTGCAAACCTCAGGTGTTTGTAAAGCTCTCTGGCGAGGTGTCACTGCTGTCTCATCGCGGCTGCAAATACAGAACCTGTCACCTTTGAAGGCGCAGGAAACAACAACTCTTGTGGTTTGAACTGCCCTCTGCTGGTTCAAAGGGCCTTCTGCAGAGATCTGTCAAAGCAGGGACACACTGTACAGACCCAGGGATGTGGTTTGAAGTAAAGGCAGTGGAACTCTCTTGAGGCATTTGCAGCGTAGATTCTAACTGGTGGCCCAAGATATCTGTAAAATAGTGCTGAACTGAAAACACTTTTGCTCTAAAAAGCTCTGATTTTGGATATTTGCCTTGAAGGAATCCCTAACTGACAGCTATAGTTTACTCTCCCTTCTATTTATCACACAGACCCATAAAATATTGAAAAAGCAAACTGGAGTTGAGAACTGTACCTCACAACAGCAGCATCTGTGCTTGACTAAAATGTTTTTCGTATATTCAGAAATAATTCCCTGCCTTCGATAAGCACTGTTAAGCATTCAAATGCCTCTATTCCTCAGCAGCCGTCATGTGAAATGTGTTTTATTCTGCTTGGATAGAAAATAAATTGTACAAAGAGTAGACCTTGTGTGTTTCTTGCCTTATAACACACAGTTATAAAAGACGCAGTGTTTAGCCTGACCTTACTTCTCATCAGGTTTTTTTCTATCACGGTATGTGTGAGTTCAAAGCAGGAAAGATTAATTTGCCAGCTCAATACTTTCCATTACTTTCTTTCAGAAATCAATGACATTTCATTAGAGCTTCTAAATACAAACACATATTCAAACGTATAACACACAAGACGAGGATGTGTTTAAAATCCTTGCTTTCCAGAGCGCATATTTGTCTGACCGGCTTCTTTTGAGTGACATGAATTACACAGAGCTTTTATTATGTGGCTATGAGAAATAAAAGCATCCAGTGGTGCATTCAGCTTAGCGTCACAGGCATGTGAGCCCACACTTCCCAATGAAATTGCTGTTAATAATGTCAGATCGTCTCCTCGGGCTAGAAAGAGGGAGTTTTGTGTGATGACTGCACATCTTTAAAGATTTCAACCACTGTATTTAGATCCTTTTCTCAGCCAACTAGAAGGTCAGAGCAGATTGACCTATCAGAGTCAGACAGATATTCCTGAGGAGGTGTGAGTCCGTCTCACTTTGTTCTCAGTATGGCTTATCTGCTGTTTTGGATCATAACTGTGACAAAAGCATTACTGATGAATCACACTAGTGTCTGGCTGGCTTTTCCAGATAGATGCATGTTGCCAGAGAGAGAAAAGTACAATAAATACCCTGATTTGTGCCGTGGTGCGTCTTCAGCTGCAGCAGACAGAACATAGAGACTTAGATAAAGCCTGATGGACAGAGGAGTATGAGATAAATATTGGATTTTTCTTATTCTAAAATGAAATTTCTGCCCATTTGAGGGACAGTGGTTATTGCTTTTTCATTTTTCTGCAAACACAAAAATGAAAATGTGGATGAATTTGAAAAGATTTAAATATATATTATGACATTGGCTGACTAAACTGCACATATTTGGACCTTGAAATTGTGAAAACCTGTTTTTCAAAAGTGATATCATGACTTTTAGTGAAACCAACATCCAACAGAAACTCAAGACGAACTCTACGGCAAACTGTATTACTGTCTTTAAAGCTCAACATTCTGCAAAACAAGCTGGTATGTGGCACCTCATCAAACACATGCTCACAGTGTCACAAACGCACCAGGTGTACACCTTTTCCATCACCGTATGTGAAATTGAAGCACAGAAAGGTTGTTGCGGAGGCTCAGCGGGCAGCCAGGCCTTCCTCCCATCGCAAGAATCTGAGCTCGGAGCTTTGTGTCTCTTCCCCACCTGTAACCAGCTGAGGGGTTAGATAAATGGCAGGTGGTATTGAAAAGAGTCCCCATTCATCGCCATGCTGAGCTGCACTTAGACACATTATTGCAGTCTGAAGGAGGACTGGAGGGACGTGTGGGGAATGCTGAAGCAGGGCGGTCTGCAGACTGCCAGAACATATGCGAGACGGGGAAACAAGCATGACACAAAGAAGTACATAGCTGCCTTTGTGCACCGATAAAAGGAGGTTTTGTAAGTTGGAGGACTTGGATGGAAGAGGATGGAAGAGATAGGGCTGAAAAAAACCCAGCCAGAGTAAACACTTGGATAGAGAGACAAAAAACACACTAGTTGCAAGAGGAGGGAGGAGGGAGAGAGAGGGAGAAGGAGCGAGAGGCATATCATTTGGCTGAAGTGCCTTCAGAGTGCCGCATACGCTGTCTCACAATTCAGTGGAAAGCGTCTTACACTCTGCAGCACTGTCCACATTTCCTCTCACTCAGTCTGGGCCACAAGGATTTTGTTGTTTCGCCTCATTCAAAGCTGCACTGGGAAACTTGAAGCCCAAAATGGCAGCAAGTGGCAAATGCTTGAAATAGTTTGAGCGTCAATAACCAAATTATGTAACATTTGTAAATAAACTGCAAGTTCCCAATAAACAACATTCTGGCCAGTCTGCAAGCGCTGCTTAAAGGTGCAATATGTAGGAACTGGCACAAATAGATAGCAGCATAACCGCTAACTGCTGCTCACTGTAGCTGCACATAGCTTGTTGGCTCAGGTAGCCGTGTAGCTAGCAGGTCCGACTGGGAGCTCAGGGACCAGGAGATCGTTAGCATTTATTACACGGCTCCTCTTAATGCTGTAGAATGCTCCATTCACTTAAATAGGCCTTCCCAACGTTCACTGGTCAATTCTTTTCGTATAATTGAGCGTTGCCAAGCATATCTGACCGCTGTCAAGGAAAGTGGCCTTTTTGCCTCTGATTCATGTATGTTGTAGCACTAGAATCTTTGCTCCGCAAGTAGTCCGGTCACTTATCACCTCAGCATATTCGCTGATCTGTAGTCTACTTCATATCGGAAATAACTTACTCCTAGGCCACTAGTATGGATGAGTTTCACATTAACTTTAATATTTTTGGAAAATACAGTGATTTCAACTCTTGGCAAAAGGCTGAGTTGTCTTCACCAGTCAAGAAAAGAAAAAGAGAGGAAAGCAGTGAAGAGGGAGAAGTGAAACGACAAAGTTTTGGATGACAGAAATGTTGATAAGATAGAAGAGGATCGACACGAACTGAACACCAAAAAGAGCACGGTGTGGGCCATATCAGTTTTAAAACACTGGTAAGAGCAGACGATTGATTAGCTGTATTTTTGTTCGACGTCTTTGTCGTCGGTTTGGTGAACTATATTTCTCTGCTGAAAAACACTATGAATGGTAACAAATAAATTGTGAAAAGACACACTGTGTGATGTTTTTTTTTCGTGTTGGCAAGTAGCTCAGTCCCTTCAGGACGAGCCGCCGTCCTGTCGGGACTTAGTTTCCCGATAATAACCGTCGTTCTATACATTATGACTTACTTATACTGCTAGCACAGGACCTTTGGACCCGGACTGGCTGGATATCTCTGGAACACAATACATACATGTCATGATATCAAAACAGCGATTTAAACACATTCTGGAGATTATTTCACACAATATTTTGAGCTTTAACTTTTCAACTGAAATTCTTACACAATGCTCCTTTAAGTTTTGAGCGTCAGTTCAGATTATTTCAAATGACCAAAACACCTGTGCAATAACTGGCAAAATAATCTAACCTGGAGGTCGTAGCTGTTCTGGAGCTTTCCATCATATCACATGAGCTTCATCTGCTGATGGAGTTTGCACAGTTGTCATTAAAAAGTTTAGATAAAATTTTGACCTTGGTTGACTAAAAATCTCACCTCAGGCTCCAATTCTGGTGCTTATGATCATATGACGTGACCTTCATCCAATCTCTTGAGGTGAGATTGTTTTCCCAGCGGCTGTTCCAAAGGTCAAGAATGAACTGTGAATGTCACCAGAATAACAAACAGAACCGGTGCCAGTCACAATCAGTGATGATGAGACGCTCTCGTTTGCATCTTCAGCATCTTGGAGCACTCACTTTTTATTTGGAGTATAAAGTAACCCATAAACAGCAGCAGACGTCAGTTTATTTTCAGATGTGAAGTTAATGTCTTACTGTGATTATTTTTATGATTATTATTATCTTGGACTCTTTTGGCCTTCTCACAATTTATGTCCAAACAGAAGATATAAAAAAAGATTTCTTCTGCCTACTCTACGCTGCTGCCTCCAGTTGGCATGGACTGAGACAACACAAAAAGGGTTTAGGTTCTTGTTCTTGTTTTACTTTTTTCCCGAACAGCTTAGTTTTAAGCAGGAACACTTGGATTTTGGGGCAGCACAACGAGACCTAAATTTCAATTGCACCTTATAAGATTTGTTGGGCAAACACAGCCAGCAGACACAGAACAACATCAGCATTCATTTGGAGTTGTGTCAAATATTCACGTCTTTTTTATCGCCTCTAAATGCTGACGGAAGTATCTGACCCTTTAACTTCTGAATGTATAACTGCGTTCAGTCTGCCATCGTGTCATTACACAAAGTCATTTGATCCATTGGTAGAAAAATTATAACTTAATGCTTGAGTGTGCCGTTTTAAAGGTGCAGTACGTAAGAACTGGCCAAATTGATTCAATTCATACTCCCAATAAATGGGGGCATCATATCCCCAGAGTAACTGCTAACTGCTGCTGATTGGATTCTGTATTTACATCCATGACTGGGTGAGGTAGCTACTTTTATCTTGTTAGCTCAGTTAGCTGTGCAGCTAGCCGGTCACAGGACTGTTTGTGTTCAGATTGCTAGCACAGGAGCTCTGGACCGCTGGGAGAAAGAGGTTTTCAGGCCTGGGGTTAGCTGGTTAGCATGCCAACTTGAAGAGATATCTCTTCAACACAATACATAGACGTCTTTGACATGACGTCAAAACTGTTGTTTCTTCACATCCTGTCGATAATGTTAACTGATATTTGAATGTTTTAAACTCAAATTCTTACACATTGCTCCTTTAACTGAAACTGTCTACTCTGTATCTTTTTCTCTACATGTAAATATTTGTCTGCATCTAAAAAAATACGAAAACACAGTGTGAATTTCCCAGACTGTTCTTCTTTGATGTGTCTGATCATTGTTATCTTGGCAAAGTTGGAACATATTCAGCATAAAAAGTTCCAACGCTATGAAGATCAAAAAGCTCCCTGAAAGGCTTCCTCTGAGTTGAAGCTGTCTGTTTTTCTCAGGTAACACAGTTCTCTCAACTGCCACCCGCTATTTGTTTTAGCAGAGCGTCTTACATGCTAACCCTACAGTTACAACAATTCCCAGGCAATTTCATACACATTCTCCCTAACTGTCAGCTTTGAATTGACTCTGGATGTGTTATTTTGCAGCAGTTCCTCATTCTTTTTTCATCCCGGCTTGTAAAAATGCCTCAGAGCATCAGATGCACCTCAGAATCACCTTGATTCTGCGCAGCATAATTGCACAGCTATCGGTGCACCAGTCCCGCTGCTGTCATTCAGCTGGTTGGATTGGTTAACATCCAACATTGCCATCCCACTGCCAATATGCGCTCTTATAAACGGTGATATTCAGTGATTTTTTTTTAAAGCTGTGAACAAATCCCATGAAACATCAAAACTAACAATGAATTGATCCAACCAACAAGCAGCTCCTGTGCAACCAAAACCTGATATAGCTTATTCTTCTGGGCCATACAGCTCCGTTGCTGTCCAACAACGATTAAAAAGTAAGGAACGAGCCAAACTGTTGGGTAACATGTTCCTTCACTATGAGAAAAACGAACAAATTATTTAAAGACGGTACCACACACATACCTACAAGAGCACACAAGGGCATTAATCTGCTGCTGAAAATAGTCCCAACGCAAACACAGTTTAATCCTGTTTCAGTGCCATTTGTAATTGTTGTTGACATTTTCAGGTGTTTTAGACAGTCAGTAAAAAACAGCTTCAGTGTGAACCAGTGGGGGCGTGGAGTGGTAAAATATTGAGAGACATTGTTGGTTTTGGTCTTTGGTTTTTAAGGCATTCGTTGACAATAAGAAAAGTGCAGAAAAAGGTTCTCCTTAAAGGGTAACTCCACTATTTTTATACATCAAAGTGTGTCAATAGGTCTTGGGGAGTAATACAGCATATGAGGAAAAAAGGTGGTATAAAGCATTTTGTGGCTCCAGAGGAAGCTGCATGTAGTCGGATAGATTGCGTCGAGTGATGTCACTCAGGTCACATTTCAGATGTCTGTGTGATAGATCAAAATGGCATAGCCACTATGTAGTGCACTGATTTCGGACACAGCCACAGCTCATTCTGAGGTGACAAAAACACAGTGATTCTTATTTTCAGGTGATTATACACTAATACAAAACAAAAATAAGAATATAAATCTGCCAATAGATCACCCTAAATCCTACACACTGGACCTTTTAGACTGATGTCTGACCTGCTGATAATATGACCTCTTATTTAATGCATATAAACATAAACTATAAACTACAAACTGGCTGAGAATTGGACTTTAACTGTGGTCGACAAAATGTTGACACTAATGTATTTTCTGGAATCTGTTGAACATTAAAAAAAACCTGAAATTTCTTACAATGTTGACAGTTTGAATTAACATAAAGTAAAAACATGTTCACTGTCATCGAAAAGGTCACATTTCAGATGTCTGTGCGATAGATCAATAATGTTTGTCCAATTAACAGCATTTATGAATAATTTCAGTCCCTGTCATGTCCACAAGATGTCAGTGTGTGTGGTGCTGCAGGTCAGTAAGTCCACTTGATCCCATCAGCCGGGGATTTACTCTCTTTGTGGAGTCTAAACACACCACAATACAAATCACTGTCACACAAACGCTGCGTGGATGTGTGTGTGAGTGTATCATCCTGAATGGTAAAAGAGCATTTACAGAACTAAGAGTGGAGCGTTCGAATGAGATGTGTTTGAATTTGGCCTCACACAGTCTGACTTCAGGTCACAGTTAACCAGCCCGTGTCTCCATGTACTTATCCATGTATGTATCCACGCATGCTCTGCTGGGTGCACGCCAGAGACCAAGTCAGCTGACTTAAGCCGAGCCGGCGTGTCCAACCAGACAAGAGAGATTTGGGGAGGTCTGGCCCACGCTGCCTTCCACCCACCTCCACATCCTACCTCCATTCACTAAAGCCCAGCAGATTAACTCCCTCAGATCTCTCCTCTTTAATTAGGAGCAAACAGGAGGATTGAAGACAGAGAGACTTCACAGGGAAAATTCAAAAGAGGCACAGTTTAGGGAGTAAACAGACAGGGCCTGACTTATTGTCGCTGACTCCTAATTACCATAATAATTACTACGTCATAAAGTTAATCACTTACTTTAAAAGAATGATAATTTGGGTTGTATTTTACATTTTTATCAACAACTCAACAAAATGTCCAGGGTGGTTGATTTGCCTTAGCCCGTAGATCCACCATGCTGCTCCAAAAATGTTTACAGAAAACAAATATCCACCGACTCCATTAAGTCAGCAGAAGAAAAATAGTACAAACTGTGTAGTGGTAATTGTACTAGCAGGGTTGTGCTCGCTGTGTCTCTCGCCTGCCTTGTTATTTTAGAGTTATTTTGTGCCCACGTACAGAAGATGAGGCACAAAAATAATAGAGAGATGTGAAAGTTGATACAGAAACCCTGAGGGGCATTTAAACAATATTTCCAATAAATCTGACTTAAAGCAAACAACACCGAGACGTATAAGTGGTCATGTTAACAAGATCAGAAAATAAAGTAAATAAACCAAGTCAACACAGCCCACGCTTCATTTGGAATCTACATGCGCTTCACTGACTCGGAGATCACTTGATGAAAACGCTGAAGTTAAGCAGCACACTGCCGTTTCAAGTTAGACCAGTAAGAAATAAGACACAGAGAGTGGGTTTTTATCGCTTTTTCCCAGAATCCTCCCCCTGGATGCTATTAATTTCCTTGATGTTTGCATGAGACGCCGCTGCGCCATTGCAGGGATTGTGCAGGGCCGGGCCCCTCCTCCCGAGGCAGGCCTAGCAGGCTCCATCAACTGTAATCCCGATGTGTTCGCCAGAGGACGAAGCTGTGCGCATGAAGGGCAGAGACATCAGGGCGGATAGCTTGTTAGCAGCCAAACGCTAACTTTCCCTCTCAACATCACCTACGTCATCACATGTGTGCGATTTCACTCTTTATCAACAATATTGACTTGCAGGATGTGACTGCTGGGCCTTGATGCTGGATTATTCAGATGGAGGGGTTCTAAAATGTCATGATGGTGTAATGATGACCTGCAGCGTGTGATTGGTGGGCAGTGTGTCTGGATGGATGGGTGAAGGCGGGGCTTGTAGGAGGGGTTATATGGAGACTGGTGAAGACAGAGAGTATGGGGGCTAAATTTAGCCAATGGCTCTGCTGGGGTGGAGCTAATCCTCTTTGCACTCGAATTATCTGGCCTTCGGATTAGAGAGCTTTGCCTCTATGCAAGACATCTACTCTCTATAATGATGTCCCGTAGCAGGCCGTACCATGTCCCCAGGTGGGGGTGGATGAGTTGGCAGACTGGCTGCTGTGATAAATGATGAATTTGTTTAAATGGGCAAAAATCATTCAGTGGGGAGACTTTATGATAACTATCTTTAATAATTGATAAATGCATAATTAATTAAAGTTTCGCTATAAATTACGTCACTTTATAAACCATTTATTAATCATTTGCAAAGTATTATAAACATCAGTTGCACCTTTACAATAAACAATTGCTTAATGAATGGCTAATAAATCATGTCACTGTTTGTTAACTGTGACATAACTAAGAAACAAAAGTTTAACTTTCAATTTCTCATTTATTAGTGATGTTCATTATAAAGTGTTACCCCTTCAGTATTTGCTTACATAGTGAACAGGCATAAACACCTTGTTACAGTCTTTGTCCACATGGTGCAAATTAACCATATTTTACTGCATGTATTGAAACTTTAACATGTGTTAATAAAGAGTTTGTTGGATCTGATGCTGCTGCAGACGGATTCACAGAACAATTTTATAAATAACAAAACAGGTTATTGGATGGTGCATCAAATGATGATGACGATGGCCATCACCAGTGTTGGATTCATTATTCTTTTACTTAAAAAACAATAAATAACTTGTCACAGCTCTGCATTACAAGTGTTGCCTCACTTAAAGTACAAAAGAATAATTAACAAACTGTACTTCAAATATCAGAAGTAAAAGTATGCATCAGCAGAATGGCCCCTGTATTTTTATATTATTATACTGTTGGACTACTATAGCTGCAATTCAAGTTCATTTATATACACACTGGACACTGTTGAGTGGTTTCATCACGAGTTAAAATAATCAATTGATTAACCAGTTAGTCACCTGACAATAATGAAATTAATAATTTTTCTGGCAAAAATGCAAAGCAAGCTCCAGTTTCAGTTTGTCACCTGTGAGGAATCTCAGTTTTCTTTGTCTTACATGATAGTAAATTGAATATCCTTGGAGTTTTGGACTGTTTATCAGACAAAACAAGCAATTTGAAAATGGCACTTTTCAGAGCGAGACTAAATGAGTTAACAAACTCGAGGATTTTCCTGAATTGTTGGTAATGCCGACTCTGAGAAAAAGAGAAATTGATCCATAAATCTTTGCAACAGCAGAGGCAAAACTAATATCACTTGGAAATGCTAGGTCTGTTTCTGCCCTAAGTAAATGTTTTAAAGTTACATTTCACCAATGTAATGTCCACAACAACAGCAACCATTCTGGAGATTCAGTGTCTTGCTCGTGTGGACGCATTAAGCCTTTCACCTTCACATTACAACAAGCACAGTGTAAACACCTCCAGTAAAAACAAACTACATAAAGATGTCTTGGCAGACTGCAGACAGAGGCTGGTAAAGGCCTCTTGAGGCCTCAGTAATGCATTTAATATAAATGCTTTTATTTATTGTATAATACACTATCATCTGTGAAGAGCCTGGAATCAATCCACCATATCATCCAGATGGAACTGCTGTGTGTGGTGTCAGTGCTCTCTGCTCTCACACTCTGTATATGTTCTGTATGCAAACCACAGGAATGATATGTGGTGCAGGCGGGCTATGATTATCCATCTCCAGCTGTATATGTACCATTCAGACGCATCCTTAATCACCTCTGTACTTAACTACACCCAACAAAATGAACCACCGGGCCCTCCTTCCTGCTTCGAGGGAACAGGAATATTTTAAGCATTTCTCAAGATATGCTTATCTGGAGTGACTCGGGATGGATGAACAGCTACAGCAGCGGGTCGACGTCTCACTCAAGGACACTTTGACAGCTATCGCAGAGACATGCTCCTGTGCTTATGGGTGGAAGGGCGAGTACCTGCTGGTGTAACCACAGACAACCAAATATGACATCACGGTCCACAGCTGCGTCAGCACTGGTAGTTGAAACCACCGGGTGTTGTGCTTGAATCTAAAATGTACACACTCTTGGCGCTCTCTTGACAAAAACACAATTTAACATCTGCCCTGCTTAAGTGCCCTTGAGCAAAAGATGCATCATGTTTCCCCGCTCCAGGCTGCTGTTCTGGCAACTGACCTCTCTGCAGAGGAGCGTTTGTACAGATCATGAGTATCACACGAAAAAAAAAAACCTGTAGAGTGCATCCAGACTCTGCTGTCACTACTATCAGTAGAGCCTGTTGCTATTTACATTTGATGGACTGTACCATCGGGTCCCGGAGGTGGGGGGGTAAGTTCCGGGGAGTTTCCTGCAGGGATGAGCCCCGGTGAGGGAGGGGTGATGGGGGGGGATCGTGAGGTTGGATCCTAATCCTTCAGCCCTTGGCTGTAGCACGGCCTTAGGATAAACTGACATGTACGCTTTGGACATATGAAAATGCTACTTTGACTTTAGTTAGTTTTTATTTATGTTTCTTTTGTTCAGAAATAATTTCTATATTAAGGGAATGCCAACTCTGGTAAGACACCATTCATTCTTATTGAATATTTGCTGTGTTGTGCTATTCAGCTCGTTGTTTTGTCAGAGAAATGTGTGGGGGAGTGAGAAATAATGCAGACTGAAATTAAACCTGTGCTGCCATATTTTATTTTTTTCACGTTTCAACTGTTGAAGCGACAACAATATGAAGCAACAATTCTTGTTCATCCATCAACATGAACATGTATTTAACAAAATCCACATATTTACATAAATGTTAGAATTGTTTTCACTTTAGTTTAGGCTGCTTGATTAAAGCTGATGTGTGGGGGTGTGTAGGACGAAGGAAACTCTCATGCCAGTTTGAATGTCCTCCATTGCATGTAGGAGGATGTTTTTTAGACTGTTATCAGGACATATTCAGTATAGGCTTTATTGGTGGCACAGGTATTGGCATAAAAATATTGTAAGTGACATATTTTATAAGGGCCAGAGTGGGAACTCTTGCAAACAGTATTTTACTCAGAAACCTGTTCTGGGGAAATGTATGTGACAGGTTAGCAGACAGGTCGTCTCCAGAAATCAGAGGATTGTCTTCTGACCTCTTGAGGTCAAAAAGAGCTGAGATTGAAATGAACACACTGTTTTTGACGGTTGAGTTAATCAACCAACATATAATTCAGTCTCATATATCTTTGTTTCATTTTGTTTCAAAAAGAAACGCATGTTTTTTTACTTGCTATCTCTGGTCTTAGTGAAAATCAAATTTCTCATCCTTTCGCTGTAAGTGGAGCCCTGGTGGTGCCAGCTGGTAGACAAGGTCAGCCATTATTGTGGAAATCAGGCTATACAGGTTCACTGATATCACCAAATGCAATACTGTAATTTTCAAGCAAGTAGGACATGTTTCTATCAACTACAAAACTGTTCAGGTGCAAGAACGGCATTATTTCCCCATGTACATCAGCACAGCTGTAGTTGTAGTGAGACCTTTTTCTTTCAATCAGCTCGCTTGGTTGGGTTCCAGGTTCAGTACAGACAAAGAGCGCAATCAAAGCAGACCGAGAGACAGAAACAAATAGCACAAACTGTGCAGGGATGATGGAGTCACCCTGGGGGGCTGAGAAAAGACACATCATCCACAAATGAAGAAAGGAAGAAAGAAAAGGGATCAAGATGACAAAATGCAAAATTCATGTGTCACAATTACTGCATCTGAGTCAAGAAAACTAACTATAACCCTGACCGTGGTGGAACATTAATACAAGTCTGTGAAAAGCTGTGGGTTCATTAAGGACAGCCTACATCTAAGTCTCTGGATGTGCAGATACGGGTGAAGAAAGTGGATGAATAAACACAGAAACTGGTGCTTACATCTAATTAAAAGAAGCCAGAGCCACACATTCCCACTGCAGCCAGCAGAAGACTGTGGCTGCACTGAGTATATTCCAGGTGAATAAAAATGAGACTGGAGGTGGAAAAAGTCTCCAAATGCTGACTCCAGAGCGGCCCGACGGCTGGATCTACTGTGCACGTGTGTGTGTGTGTGTGTGTGTGTGTGTGTGTGTGTGTGTGTGTGTGCGCGGTCTGATACAACACATTAATATGTAACTCCACAAGTGTGTGCGGCTACTGTTGCTCTCTGTAGAACGAGCTACAGAAACTGATGAAGTGAGGACGACAGAGTTTGGCTCAGTCGGACTAATAAATGATCTGAGCGGTAAAAGGTCACTTGTGAAATTGAGATAGCTTTTTTGTAAATTACGCTGCAACCTCTCTGCTTCCTGTTAAAACTCAGTCTCACATTGATTTTCATGATTCAGAGGAGCTCTTTGACTTTTCAACAGTGGGGACGCTCTCAGAGGAATGTAGATCATGACCTATTCAAACCCTGCACGGGTATAAATACTGATTTGACATCTGAGTTAGTGTGTGTGAGTGTGTGTGTGTGTGTATGTGTGTGTTGAGGTAAGGAGGGTCAAGTCGATACACTGATAAACACACACACAGATCGATAAGGCAGAAGTGAAGGTATGTAGAAGAAGGGAGACGGGGGAGGAAAGAGTGTGTACAGGCAGGCTAACTGTTACGTAAGTGCCAGCTGTGTGTGTAAAGGCTGCAGCAGGATGATGAAAGCAACACCGCTTCCCTCAACCAGACTGAGCATCCACCCTCTCACACTCTCTCCTGAGCTGTTCATGTATTATTCACGTTACTGGAGGAAACAGCGTGAAAAGTTTGGTTGATCGTGATAACATCACAGTACTGCGATCCAGCTCATTACGCCAGGAAAAACTGATTAATGCAAACTTTTTTAACAGGACTTTGGGTTTTTTTTTTAACAGTGCAGCGCCACATCCAAGAGCAGCACAAACCTTTCAGTGCTTCGGTCCAGACTCTCTAATCCACCTCCTCTATCAGCCACCTCTACGACTTTCGTGATGAAACAATAATGTGAGGCAACAAGGGCGAAATGAAAAAAAATCTGCAGTCTTAATCTGGATTAAATTACAGTGTTCGTCATTCTGGCTCCAAACCAGAACAGGCCGACCCAAACCAAACCAACCATCCACTTGTCCGATGAGATGACTACAATTGTTTCCAAATGCAACAAGAGTGAAACCACAGAACAATCAGATTCTGGGGCAAAAATAGATTGATTTAAATTAACTAAATAATAAGTAATAATTCAATTCTAATTAATATCTGTACTACAGCCAAACACAATGCTTTAACATTACTATATAACTTTTGGAAATGATAAGATTGATAAAGACTCAGTGCTCTGGAACAATGATAAAACACAGATGTGTTTTCAATCGGTCCATTTTCCTTCCAATCAGTAGCAAGAGCAAAACATGTTTTTAATGTGACTAGTAGGATAAAAAAAAAATATTCTCCCACCTGTTTTAAAACTACATTTCCACCAAAGCCCATTCCTTTTTCTTGCAAAGAGGATGCTGTGTTCTTGTTTTCCAAATATACTTAAAGCTAAAAGCGTTACCTTTATTCTTCCTGTTTTCATACAGCTTTGGTTCAGATATACATGACAAGTGTAACACAAACCCAATAAGGTGTCAGATTCCTTTATTAAGAATATAAGAGTGAGTGTTTTGAGATTGCAGTAGTAATTAGTAAAATGTAATTGTTGGAAGTAGAAGTAAAACATTGTTTTTCTTTCCCTTATCTTGAATCGTTAACAGCGAAATATGTAACAATTTTCATTGAAATTATAACAAAATAAACTCTAATTCACATCAGAATGTGAAAAACAGTTCCGATGTTATGACATCGATGTAATGTGCTGCAAAGATTTATGTTAGCATGCTAACCAGCTAGCCCCAACCCAACCCAGTCTAAATCTCCAGCAGTGTTCAACACTCCCTTGGTTCTCCAAAATCCCAGTCTTGAGCGCTAGCTGCACAGCTAACGGCGCTAAATAGCTCATTGCAGCTGCAATTAGCCGCAGTTAGCAGTTACTCTTGTGACATGTTGATGATAATAACGTGATGCATTTGGTTGTCTTGCTGCTGCAGCCTCACTTGGTCGCGTATGACCGACGCCCCATAGTGGCTACTGTTAACAATCCTTTTGATAGAGGTTGTCTTTTTACCACTATAGTGAAATTTCCTCTGTAAACTTTATATTTAAAGGCCATGTAGCTTGCTCAGCATGCTCTTAAGCAAGGCACGAGGACTGATTCCTGAGAATCTGCCAATCAACATGTAAATCAGTTGCAGCAGAGAGAAACAAAAACTAAAAAAAAGCTTCTCTGAGCACACAGACTAAACTCAAGAAGGTTACCAGTTTGACAGTGTTACACTGAAATTAGTCATCTGGCACTCTGTTCTGCATTTTTGTTGTCTTTCACAAACATTTCTACAATACATCATCATGTGTTATCTCTGTATTACAGAGGATCCAGCCTTAGGCTAGCAGTTGCTTGATTGTGTGAGAATATGCCTCTGACTTCTCTGTGCAAGTCTTTTAACCATGCCAGTAATGCGTGTGACAGCCAGCTGAATTCCAAAAATGCAATGCAATGTCTTTACTTCCTCCTATTGGTGCCTCTGGTCTATGAAGGCTGTGGAAATCAAGACAGATCTGAATGTGTCATTGTTGCAGCAGTGCTATGTGATGGATCAAAATGGCGTCAGAGCATTTGAGCGGGGAGACGAGATTATCTGGTTCTGTGGAATGACACGCAGCCTGCGAGAGAGACAGACAGGGAGTCCTCATGTGCTCCTCCCTGCCTCATGACATTTTTAATCTATGACTTGAATAGGAATTTGCATTTAGTAAGCCTTGTGCTTTTTAATGTGTAATAATTTATATGAACAAAGAAATATGTTGCCCTTTTTCTATGCATGACACAGTGTAGAGAGGTTATACACTTTGCCTCTCAGTTTTCTAATGCTTTGCCCTTGATTCCAGGTCAAAGGTCATGATGTGCTTTAATGTAGTTATAATATGGATGAAGCCCTCTGAGAGTGTAATCATGACTTGACTTGTCAGGTCACAAGCCATCCCAAAGGGGACCGCTGCATAGCAACGTCTCTGCCCAAAGATGCAATATTCTTTGCTGTTATGCCCACAACAGTATTTCTGATGTGTTGTTTGCACTGTGTTTTAGGTTCAGCATGCAGCACGGTGCAAATCAAGGAAGGCAATAGTCTATCAACGCAGCTGCTGAGGCCTTAAATTTGAGAAGTGAGATTCCTCAGAAGATCGAGCCGCAGACTACCTGAAGTTTTCTTCCTGGAATCCAGGAGCAGCAACACTGAGAGCTCTTCACAGCTCCTTCAGGAGGATTATGCCATTATAGCTGACAACTTGAGCTTCCTCAGAGTACGACGGCTACAAGGCAAAGTCAGTCCTGCTCCACTTACACCCGGCAGGAACCATGGATGACCCCTATCACAACAACGTGAACCAGCAGATGACAGAGGGTGGAGAATACACCTACACCCAGGATGGAGGAGGTCAGGACGGCTACCCTTACCAGACGGACTACCCTCCACAGGAGGAGGACGCGGCCAGCGATGCCACCGAGGGTGCAGACGATGATGAGCAGATGTATGAGGGGGAGTACCAGGGCATCCCCCATCCCGACGAGATCAAGGAGGCGCGGCGGGCGGCGCGGCTGGAGGCCAGGAGGAAAGCCCGTCTGGCTGGACAGCAGCAGGAAGAGGAGGAGGACAACCTTCCGGAGCAGTACGAGACCATCATGGAGGAATGCGGCCACGGACGCTTCCAGTGGATGCTGTTCTCCGTGCTGGGCCTGGCACTGATGGCTGATGGAGTGGATGGCTTCGTAGTTGGCTTCGTCCTTCCCAGTGCTGAGAAGGACATGTGCATATCCAACTCGGACAAAGGACTGTTGGGTAAGTAACAGCAAAGGGATGGAAGATGAGGTCTCCAATGAGTGTGTGTGGTGAAAATGTACCTGGCTTCAGTGTTGCATTCCAAAATATAAGATCAATGCGAAGACTTGCAACATGGAGAAGGGACAGCCTTTTGATTATAGAAAAATACTTACAGTACTTCCAATACTTAAGAGTCTAGCAGTTCTAGCAGTGCTTTGGACAAAATGATAACATGAGAATGCCGATGTCAGGCAGATATGTTTACCATGTTTAACATCTTATTGTAGTGTGTTAACATCAAGCAGCAACCTACAGGGCAGGAAAAAATACAGAAGTGTCAAAAAAAAGAGTGAGCAACCTGTCAGCAACAAAGCTTCACTCAGCCAACATCAGCTCCACCAAGTTCCACCTCTTTTCCCGTGTTAGGATAAGGAAGCAGAGTCTAGTCTGAGTCAGAGTCACTAAATGTAGATTCTTGGACTAATGCTGCATTCCATTGAAAATGGGAAGTCGACATTTTTGAGACAGCATTCCCAACTTCCAATATAAAAGCAAACTAGTGCAACATGGACGTCTGCTGCAAACGGGTGTTTGACGTGCAAGTCTGTGAGCTTCACAAGCAACTACAGCAGCAATTTTAACAGTTAAGGGAACTTTAACTAAAAATCTAAAAACTGAAAAAGAGGACAGGAGGAATAGGCTCGTGAAGCATGCTCTGAAAGACTTTAACTTAGCACAAATTCACTGAATGGAAGTGAAAAGTTGTATTCAGTGCACCTTTTTACAAAACAAACACTATATAAAGTGATAGAGGTTTAAAACTTATTGTTCACCAAGTGTGCCACCATACTGCCGTGATGCCATATGTGTTGAGTTTCCAACTTCCAACTCGGAGGTCTTTTTTTCAGTTCATAGTGCATTGACATGCAGCACAAGCCAGCCCTTGGTCACCTATTTTAGGCAGCCTTGTTCCTTCAGCTATCTTCATGTAAATGTGTTACCATCAATACCAATCTCTGAGTTAGCAACCTACATGCTAAAAGCGACAGGAAACTCTAACCCCAATCTGGTTGCTAATGGTACGCTCATAAACAAGCTAGCAGCAGTTTTTTTCTTTCTTTTGCAGGAACTCTGCCATTAATGTCGCCTTCCCATGTGCTAAACAAGTTCCCCCTGACACTATTTTGCAGGGGCATTGATGCTTCACCCTGATTTTAAACACACTAAACACAGCCACGAATGTTGAAGAAAGGCAAACAAGCCCGAGCGTTTGTTCCCCGATATCAGAATAAGAATTGGTGCAGCAAAACCTCTCTTGTGTTGCGGTGGTCTAACTTTGTGAGACAAAGTAGGGTAAACCTATGGGTGACATCACAGAGACTTTGTCCATTTTTAATACAGTCAACCAATACCATACCTGCCTGAATGTGATTGGAATGTCATTAATTATGCAAGTATAAATATACTGCAATATGTACAAATTTTAACTGAAGGACATTCAAAACTTTGACAGTATGACGTCTTATTATGTTGCAAAGCATGTTTAGCATGCTAACCAGCTAGCCTAGTCAAAGCTCCGAGCTCCCAATGAGGACTGTTAGCTGCACCACTAACTGAGCTAACTAGCTAACATGAGCTGCAGTTGGCAGCATTTAACAGTTACTCTGGTATTATACCGACCCCTGTTTGTGTTTTTGGGTATATATTAAAACAGGTGGCCAATACTTCAAATCAAAATTTTGAGCTGATGATGGTTCCAGAGGAAAAGTAAGGGGATCAGTAGAGTTATTACAATTGCTTCTGAACGGAACGTAAACATCTGTACCAAGTTTTATTAAAATCAGTCCAAATGTTATTGAGTCATTTCACTCAAAGCCATATTTCAACCTCATGCCAAGGGATTACCAAAGTCAATACAATTGACTGTTTTTGTACCATGATTTCCTATAAATTTCCCAACCATCCATCCAAAAGATTGACCTATAGCCAGACATTGCTATCTGCAGAGCCATTCAGCTAGCATGGATAAAAAGAAATAAAACAGCACAACACAGGCATTGGAAACCTAGAAGACTTAGCTAATTACAATCATCCGCGTTGTTTCAAGAATCCAATCTTTATCCAGAGGGAAGGAACTCTCAGTGAAATGATCTTCTGTTGTGCTTGGCTGGAGCAAAATGCTGCATATGTTTGGCTCTTGATGGCACATGGTTGCAGACCACTGACAGAAATATCCCCCTGCAGCCGCTGGGATGAATTAGGGGGAAAGGCTTGGACCCTTCTCGGCAGATGCAGAAATTATGAACACAACCAACATTGTGTGTAATAATAGACTATGGCTCCACTGTGAGCTGGCACATTGAGTCACCAGATAGTGAGACTTGGAATCGGTACAAACAAATGTCTAAGAGTTGCCCTGAGGGACGTATCACCACATGTTAATTGTTTAATGTAGTTAGAAACCACAGAGAGGAATGAGTGCCTGCCTTCAACATACTTTGAATATGACAGTGACAGAATGCTGTTTTCTGTCTTTTCTTTTTTTAGTTGCCTGCATGCTTCACAAATATTGTATCACAACAGCAAACACGTCAAAGTAAAGATACTGCAATTTGTATGCAGCATAGATCCAACTTACTGGGAAATGTACCTTGAAAACGTCTGTTCCTCACTTTCTGTGCCGGCAACTAAACTGCAAATTAAAGCCCCTCACCTTATTTCCCAGGCCTCGTGTGTAGCCAGGCGACGTGGCAGATTGCACATCGCTCATTTCATCTTAACAACGGGCTCCTGGGATGAGGCATTGCGAGAGATTGATGAGAAACCCGGTGGCGATTGTATTCAGTGTGTGTTCCCAGGCTAATATGGAGCATGTTGCAGCAGTCAGAGAGCCTGGCGGCCTGCAGCGCACGGTGCAGAGCTGTCAGATACGCTTCAGGCCTCTGACAGCCTGTGGTAGCGGGAGGAAGGCCTGGCGAAAATGAAATCACAGCGTCTGTGCGGCGCAGGAGGGGAGCACTGATCATTGGCTGAGAATATGAAGTAGATCTGCAGAATGATCCCATCTGATTCACACTCATGCTCTGTTCACCAGCATCACGGGAGCAGAAATGTGTTTAATCCTAAATCCCCAAACCTCATTGTCTTCGAAAAAACCACAGACTCCCATAGCTTCTGTTAAAGAGAGCAGGATGATTGGTGCACTTACCTTTAATGGTGTTTTTATTGTTTAATCCATAGAGTGAAAATACAAGAAGGTAATAGTGGCACAATGCTGGAGACAAAGAAGAGAACGTTCTGGCAGGTTTTAAACACCAGGCCTGATGTGGGCGGATGCAAAGGAAATTGCTTAACTGCAGTTAATGCATTTCTACACCAAAACTGAAAATGCAAATAACAATAATAAGGCCATGGTTTACTTGATGCAGGCCTTAGTGTTATAAAAGGGATCATGTAGAATATCTTCGGTGCTTGGCATTGATTGTTGTAATATCCGGCCAATCAGTTCTGTCATGTCCTTTTGATTCCTAACAAATCATCCAGCTCTTCTGCTTCTGACTCCAAACAAACTGTCGTTGCCATTGCTTGACATGTAAAATCCGTGTCCCTGAGGTCTCAGTCCAGGCATGCTCTACAGCCTCTGGCTCCACTGCTAACGGAGCCGTGAGCTTCTTTGCTAATGTCAGCTCGCTACAGCTAAGGATAGCTAGCAACAACTACAAATTACCCCTTTAAACAATTTCTTAGCTGCTGAATAACACACGAACATCTGTAACACTGTCTCATGAAAGGTATGTTTCCTGTTAACAGGAACAAGAACTTCAGACCCATTCAAAAAAATCCAATCAATTTGAGATGAAGGAACCAGATGTGCAAAAATGCTAACTGATTTCTGGGTTTTAGGACTCATTGCTACAGCTTTGTATCACTCTCTATGGAAGTGTGTGCAGTGCAGCCTGTTTTAATTTATTGATGCATAAAATTAAGACATGACATGTCATACATTATAACGAGTGTGAACAGCTGGAGCAGGACGGCAGGCAGTCAAATGTAACAACTTTCACTCACTGGCTACAAATTCAGTCTGTAGTGTTTGGTCAATCTGAGACACATATATAGCAGAACTGACATAACAGGATAATGGAGCAGATTGTCACTTAAGAGCACCCAAACATAAAAATGAATTCACTATTTATTCGACGCCATGGCAATAGAAAGTCAGGTGATATTTCTTAGCCCACTAAACATGTTGCAGAATTCTCCTGAACATGTGAAGAAGACGGGGACGGGGATCTCTCAGCTTCCAGGGACTTGGATTACGCTGAACGAGCTGTATAGATCCATTACAGTTGTCTACTTCAGTGGTTAAGGAGAATATTGTGACACTGGTTTCCTGTGAAGCTCCAGAAATATTTTGTGTACAATGAAACTTTGACCGACTTTCCATCGGCATAGTGGGGAGCAGATAATGGCTGAATTTTAATTTGTCAGGAAACTTATCCTTTAAGCCATTTTGGAAAAACGCTACAGGGTGCCCACTGTTTAGTATTCAGCTCACATGTGCTTGTGCCAGGGGGCTTTTTAACGGTAATAAATCAAATGTTCGGTGCAAACACAAAAGCCTCACGTGTGTTTTGTACCAGTCCATACTGTATGTTTGGAGGATGATGATGATCAGTGTTCTTCATAGAGATGTGCTAAATGCACTAATGGTGCATTCACGTTTAATACTGAAAGGAAAAAGGAAAACTCCTCTCTCCCCATCAGGGATTCAGTGTCTTTACTGTGCTCAAGGACACTTGAACGGGCAGATAGAAGCTTGTTGCTGCAGGGGTTGATCCTGGTCTGGGCCTCCGTCTGAAGGACAGGCTTTCAAATCACAAGGCCACACTGTCAACCTGTCCATGTACATATTCAAGGCATACACACAGCCTTGAGCAACATCTTGGCAAAGATATTAGGTGACATGTTAGCCTTGACTCTCCGTCTCCCGGTGCCCTTAGCGGTCTCTTGTTGAATGAGCTGGATGTGCAGGTTGGCGTGTGGAGGGCCTGAGCATTTGGATAGTCTAGTAATCCACAGGGAAGGTGCACACTATGGCTCCACGTGCCGCTAAGCAGCTTAGTCCCACTGTAATTAGGACTGTGTGTAGTAAAAACACAGAGCAGGCAGGAGGTATGGGTCTGAAGGTTTAAACAACACGGTGAAGAGGATGGCCGATGTTGCAGGTCCTGACGCCGACAGCAGGGGAGAGCATATTACTCTCCCCGGAGACATAAAAAGGAAGCACATAATCATTGTTATCTCCTCGGTGCTGTAATGGGCAGCACAGTTGGTCCCTGTGCAGGGCTGTTGCATTACAAGAAAAAGAAATTGCAGAGTGCACGCTGGGTTTAGGCTCCAGACCGCTGTGACTCAGAGTGAGAATCCTCAGGTAAAATGCCCCCCCCCCCCAAAAAAAAAAACAAACAGAAAGAAAGTTTTGATAACAGCTACGACAACTGGAGCATCAGATGTGGGTGAAACTGAAAGCAGATTAAACATATAGAGGGTGAGTGTTGAGAAAGTAAAGCACTCTTAGATGCTTCAAAATGATTTTGACATTTATTTCTAAGTCTTTCCTGGAATCAGTCGAGATATATTTCCTGTCATTATGAATAGTGGGAAATGTTGATGCATCCCGCTGAATTACAATCCAGAGAGCCAACACTTCTCTATTCCTCTGTGCTCATACAAGGGTAAAGGGAGCCCCCTTGTGGAGGTCCGGACTCTTGGTCCTTTTTTCTATTAAACACACATCTACTTTCCTCCAAATGAGGTTTGTGTTTGTGTGTGTGTGTGTGTGTGTGCAGGTCTGCTGGTGTATGTGGCCATGATGGTGGGGGCGTTGGTGTGGGGGGGTCTGTGTGACAAGATGGGGAGGAGGAAGTGTCTGATCTACGTCCTCACCATCGACCTGGTCTTCTCCTTCCTGTCCTGCTTCGCCCAGGGCTACGGCTTCTTCCTCTTCTTCAGGTTCTGCTCCGGCTTTGGGTAAGACACCATTTGCATTCACATGTACACTCATGTTCACATTTTCCCTCCCTTAAGCAAAATGACAACTCAATAGGCTTTTATAATGACTGACCTTTTCAATAAATAATCATTTTAGTGGAAGCAAGCACGTCCATAACATGTCTGTGAGGGGGGGGGATAAGATATTTGTTCCAAAATAAAATACCTGACATTTCAGTTAGATAAGTA
The DNA here is from genome assembly GCA_963678695.2 of Diplodus puntazzo. Lineage (NCBI taxonomy): Eukaryota > Metazoa > Chordata > Actinopteri > Spariformes > Sparidae > Diplodus > Diplodus puntazzo. The sequence goes on along the minus strand of OZ023155.1, from coordinate 38,222,322 downwards.
GCACTTCCATTAAAACAAACTGTAGACCTTTAGGGACAGCCTGAGGTACAGAGAGGACATTACAATTCAAGAACAGCAGTCCATTCACTTGTTAGTTAAAATTCCTCATTAATGCAACACATTTATATTGCATGCTGCATATAAGGAGATCTCTGCTTATTTACTTCAACAGAGAATTTCTTTATTATACCAATTAAAACAAGCGAACAATGTTCCTGGCTGGATTCTAATTTGAGTTTTATTGCTGACTTCCTGCTGTCGTCAGCACCTTGTTGCTGTGCACAGATTGATTCTGCAGCTTTCAAAGACACATTTCTTTTGATAGTGATTGCAGCCTGCGTGTACCCAGACCTGCAATATTGATGTCGGTGCTTTTTGCTAAGCTAAAAAAAAATACAAGGTCACCAAAATAAAACGTTCAGCTGTTGCTGATTCACCGTGATAATGAGCCCCATGTTCGTCATTAACACTCACTTCTGCAGGATACGAGGCTCATTTTTGCTGTTTCAAAGGCTGCACACCCCCGTACAAGAAGATTTCTCCTCATAATAAAATACATATAAACCCTCTAGTTTTGCTGTCTTGCATGTAGTGAGTACATGGTTATATGTTTCACAGTTTTTAGTCTGTTCGAACCAGTTTAAAGAGTTTAAACTAAGTATTCAATTTAATGTTGTTGTTGTCCAGTAGATATCTGAATATAATGTCACCATGATCATGATCTGAGCGTGCTTTAGTCCCTGACCAACACTTCCTGCCATCAGCAGGCCTCAAGCCACCAAACATTCAGTCGATTTTTGGCCCTGATTTGAAGGATATTCTATTCTGATCAGTCCTGCCCCCAGAACACACTGACCACCAAAAACATTTCACAAAGAATTCAGTTGCTGCTAGCCATTCTTCAATATCTCACAATATGCATTAAAAATGCATTATATCATAAGTATTCAGAACTGGCTGTCCACAATCTGGGTATGAACGTGAAGGTTTTGGCTGCTGGATGAGCTGAGGCAGAGAACATTCACAGCATAAAATGTTAGTGTGAACTTTTATACTTAAGTCATAAACCTTCATGCTCAGCTGTTTAAAGCAACATTATTTATCTGTTCTACATCTGTTCTACAGTGTCTCTGTCTCAGCCACAAGCTCTGTCAGTTATCCATATGATCGACTGTCGTAGATTGTGAATAAATGCAGCAGGGGTGGAAGTAACTACTAATAACAACTACTCAAATTACTGTAATTAAGTCATTGTTATGATTATTGTACTTTTAGGAGTATTTTTTTCCAAGTCACATTTTACTTGTATGCAAGGAAATGTGCATCAAACCATGTGATCTACTTTGTTACTTTTAAAATCATTCACAATTTGAATTAATGTCTAAATCGTTCATCTGCAATTCTGTAGCCGAGTAAAGCATTCTGATCACAAACGGTCCAGTGAAAACCCTGACATGCAGGCAAAATACAGAAGTGTGCAGCAGGTGCAGGTTAGGAGAGGTGGCCGCGACCACTGAGCAGAACAGAGTGATCGGGAGTTATTCAGACTGAAGACCTGGAGAAACAGAAACCTCTTTAATTGAATGCCTGCCATTGATAATACATCATGCATCGACAGTTAAGAAATAATTAATACTCTGAGAAGAATGAACGTTCTTCTTGAGACGAATACTCTGGACTTTATATTCGAATACCAGTAGGTTTGCTTGTTACTGAGTAATATTTCATGAATGTAACTGTGCTGGTACAAGAGTACACGATTTCAGGACTCTTTCCACCAACATTGAGAGCTAGAAATTGAATTCAATCTACCTCCAGTATGTTGGTGTGGAGGCAAAGTATCTGCATAGCTAGGGATCAGTAGTAGGTTGATTGTTGGGTCATTTCAGTTGACCAACCTTTTAAATAAGGTACTTATAGTTGTGGATATATACCAATATCTAACATTTCAAGGACCAGATACCAAAGCAAATGATCCTGTAAATCCTCAGAGGACGATGGACAGGGTAAAAGTGTTTTGTGAGTAAAAATCAAGCATTTCTTTTTTGAGGACTGACATGTTTTTGTGATTCCTCCCCCAGAATTGGCGGCTCCATCCCCATAGTTTACACCTACTTCACCGAGTTCCTGCAGATGGATAAGCGCGGGGAACATCTGAGCTGGCTCTGCATGTTCTGGATGCTGGGAGGCCTGTACGCCTCCTTCACTGCCTGGGGGATCATCCCTCACTATGGTAACACACACACACAAACACACACATGTTGACACATTACAGTGTGAAGGCAAACCAACATACTGATCACTTCACTTTTATTGGAGGAGCATTGATCGGCTGACATGTGGCACTTTTGTCCTCTGGCTAAATTGATTTCTTAATGTGCCTCATCTTGAGACATTTTCTCAGCTACAACCTCCTGAATATGAATAATTCACATCTGCATATGATAACATTTTAATAATTCTAAGTCTGAAATGAGCCCACAAGTGCCTGTCTGTGATTGGCTTTTACGTCTGAATCCATTTAATGTTTGAAGGGCAAATTCTCATGCAAAAATATGTACGTTGGTGCATATCATACATTTTTAGGATAGAAAAGATGACAACAACGATGGTTTTGTTGCACTATGAATGTAAGATGCCAGAAAGATAAATTCTTGAAATGATAACTTGCTTTTTACTGGATGGTCTTCCAGGCTGGGGCTTCAGCATCGGTACCGAGTTCCAGATGCACAGCTGGAGATTATTTATTTTCGTGTGTCTCTTCCCTGCACTGGCTGCGCTGGTCGGAATCATCTTCATGCCGGAGAGTCCTCGTTTCCTACTTGAGGTCAGGTCAAGTGTCTCCAGATTAAAACATGCAAGATTAGACACATTTATCTGCCCTGCTTATGTTGATTAAGAATGGCTGCATAAATTCTGACATATAAGCTCCCTATCTTTATATTTATTATGTCGGCGTACAGTATTAAACATTAAGCTGTGATTGGTTAAAAGTGTTGAGTCATCAGTCACCGCAGCAACATCCCACTGCTGTGCAAAGGTAGCGAAAGGCTGCTAAGGCGCCACCAGCCCTGTTTCTCATCCAGGACATTGTCAGACCTGTAACCACATGTGGTATTGTGTTTGTATGTTACAGCAGTGCTGCTCCAACATGTTCGTATCACACACCCCCAAATTATCACACATTCCCCCATCTGATAAGAGGCAGGCCTCATGGGAACATTGTTACTCGGCCACATCTGGCTTCAGAGCGTGTGGGAATCATAAACCCTGAGAGGATTTACAGCACACTTTTGGTTACGTAGACATTTATAGATAAGCTTGTGTGCTGTTTTCAGAATGCCCGTCACGATGAGGCGTGGATGATCCTGCGACAGGTTCACGACACTAACTGGAAGGCGAAGGGGGAGCCGGAGAGAGTCTTCACTGTAAGCAGTTCGATGAAAAAATGAGTGGAAGTAGAGGCTGTTACATCTGATCCTCAGCCGTCATAAATAACAGAAATGATTGCTGTGTTCAACAAGGTTTGGCACGTCCTCGCAGGAGCAGCACAGGCGTAATTAATATCATTAACGATGGCTCAGTGCATTTAGGTGTTCAGGTCCTGCTGTTGTACATGCTGGCTTACTGGGGCACTTTAAATCGGATCATTAATGTTATTGGTTACTCCCGTGCGTTTCCTACTGTGACGAGTCAATATGTCTGCTGGGGAAAAAAAGAAATTGGAAAAAACAGAAATTGGCAGTGACAAAAGATTGTTACTGCAGTTGAAATCAGTGCTGTTAGAGAAAAACTGCACCAGACGTCAGCTTCTCGTGTAAGAAATGTTACAAATAGCACATTTGGAAGCTATTTCATTGGACTTCATCAAGTCAGACAAGCAAAGGTGTACAGTTAATACTAAAATGAACAATGGTTCAATTTTCAGGTTTTAGAGGGACACTTAAATAGAATGTAGCCATCGTTAATGTTATTAGCATCAGCTGTTCCCCCTGCGTGTCAGATGAAAGCTCAACATGTTTAAATGCCACATTCATGAAACCCAGTTTAACTTCTTCGATTTGTTCTGAATTTCTGCTGGAATGAACACGAAGCTCTGGTTTATGCATCCAAACTCTTTGTGAAGGTGACCAACATTAAGACTCCACAAACTCAGGAGGACGAGTTCATAGAGATCCAGAGCGACACTGGGACGGCCTTCCAGCGCTGGACCGTCAGACACATGACCATGCTGCAACAGGTCTGCATATCAATCCTGCACTGAAGATACCGGCAGAAAACGTAGAATAGAGTGGACCACCACAGAACCATCCATCCATCCATTGTCTGTAACCACTTTATCCCTTTTATGGGGTCACGGGGGGTTTTTGCTGGAGCCAATCCTGGCTGTCTCTGGGCAGGGCAGGGTACTCCCTGGACAAGTCGCCAGCTCATCGCAGGGCACCACCATAGAACCTTGTTTCAGAATTTAAAACCAAACTACTACTACAACTAACTGTGACTTAAACCTCTGAGAGCTGGTCCCACGCTGCTACCTATATTCACTGTGATTTTCACCTTTTTAATGACCTTTTCTGTGCCGAGGTGACGGCCATGCTGGTGCTGGAGACCTATGTTGAGCGAGACGATGTAGTTCACTGAGATTTCTTGCACGAAACTAAATAGTGTTTTACTTTCCTTACAACAAACTGTGACTTTCTTTACTTAGAAAAATATCTTTTATATAAACAAATATAGAATGATTGATGGCGGAATTTAAACAGGATGAAAAAAAGATTTGTCTCCCCCACTGACGAGTGTACCGGACGTCATCTCTCAAGACTTTACTTTGCATTTTCATCTGACATAAACTGAAAATGTTTTCATCTGCTTTTTCCTTAATACCTCACATATTTAATGAAACTTTCTGTCTGTCTGCCTTTCTCAGGTGATGGCTAACATAATGTCACTATCAGCTCCAGAGCTCAGACTGCAAGGCCTCTTCCTGCTTATTGTCTGGTTCTGCTTGGCCTTCAGGTGGGATTCTTTCTAAGGCAGAGCTTAAAACAACTGCCCCTGTTATTCTGTTTAGTAATACTGGTCATTTTATGTTATTGTGCTGAGATTTGAATGTTTCCCTGTGCTTCAGTTACCACGGACTGGGAGTGTGGTTCCCCGACATGATCAAATACATGCAGTATGAAGAGTACGAGTCCAAGGTCCGAGTGTTTCACAGAGAAAAGGTCGAACGTTTCCACTTCAACTTCTCTCTGGTCAACCAGATCCACCGCGAGGGAGAGTACATCCATGACAAGTACGTTCCCTCAACACCTCCACCTTCCACCTAGGAAAAGGACATTTGATATCTGAGTCATTTAAAGGCACAATTCACGATTTGTTTGCACTGCTGCTTCATGAGATCTATTTACGTTCCTTCAGGTTTGCAAACATTGAGATTAAGTCTGTGAAGTTTGAGGATTCTCTGTTTGAAAACTGCTACTTTGAGGATGTCAAGTCAACCAACACCTTCTTCGAGAATTGCACCATCAAAAACACAGTCTTCTATAATACAGGTATTGTGCAGAATTATTGATGAATGATTATGATGATAGTAAAACGTTTATAGCACTTTAATGCTGCTGGCTCTTTAAGGTTTTGGGATCTAAATAAATGTGGTGCATAAAATATATATTAAAACATTAAAGCTGCCCTAAAACAGTCATCCTCCTCAAAGCATGAACACTTTGGCGAAAACGTATGTTTCCTGCGTTCTGTAAGATATAAACCAATAACTGTGAGCACAGCCTCCTCTCACATCCCTCTGTGCTCTGCAGACCTCTGGCAGGAAAAGTTCAAAGACTGTCGGATGGAGAACACCACCTTCCTCCACCCAAAGAAAGGCTGTCACCTGAACTTCCAGGAGGAGAACGACATTGTCATCTACATGGTCAGCTTCCTGGGCAGTTTGGCTGTGTTGCCTGGCAACATCCTCTCAGCATTGTTCATGGACAAGATAGGAAGAATCAGAATAATAGGTGATGTCATCAAGTACAATAACCCTGCAAAGACTAGCTCTCGTGTGCACATCTTGCCAAATCTGAATCTCTATGTCATCATCCATCTTCCTCTCTAGGTGGTTCTATGTTGGCGTCGTCTGCCTGCACGTTCCTGTTGCTGCTAAGTTTCAGTCAAGGAGCTGTTATATGTTGGCAGTGTCTCTTCTATGGGGCCAGCGTGGCGGCCTGGAATGGACTAGAGGTCATTTCTGTGGAACTCTACCCCTCCTCTAAAAGGTAAAGTCCAACTCTGTACTACTGGAAAAAAATGTCGTAGATCATGGATTTGCAACTGTGAATAAGCACGACTGGCCTGTCAAGCTTTCCTCCACGTGTTGAAGTGGTGTGCACAGGGCTGTAGTAAAAGTATGTCAAGCATTTGGCAGGTGGTGTCTTTTTTAGCTTTTAAAACCAAAAACAGACTCAAAACATTCTGAAATCCACAGTGTGGCTGCCGTGATGCTCAGCCACTATATCAGGGTGAAAGCTAATATCAGCAAGGTCCTGCACATGATTTGGCTAATAGTAGTAAGTAAGTAACTTAAGTTGAGTTCAGTCAGTGATTATTCTCAAAACCTTTTCTATTGTGAAATTAAATGTTTTAAATAATTTAGAAACAATAATAAAGCTAACACTGTGACACTGTGTGTCCCCTGTCCAAGTAAGCTAGGCTGTGTTTTTCTACAGTAAGCAAACATGATTAGTACAAGGAAACGGACTGCATCTATATATTGCTTTTCTAGTCTTATCAAACAATCGAAGCATTTATCAACGTGTGAATTAACACATGCATTCACTAACCTTTCTCTTTCTTTTTAATTCTGCAGAGGCACAGCGTTCGGTATCCTGAATGGGATCTGCAAATTTGCAGCCATTATCGCCAGCTTCATCTTTGCAGCCTTCATCGGCATCACCAAGATCATTCCCATCTTCCTGGCCTTCTCCGCCCTCGTCTGCGGAGGTCTGGTAGCTCTAAAGCTGCCTGAAACCCGGGAGAAAATCCTGTCTTGAAAAGCCAAACTCCTGCAGCCTCCAGGCCCCAACCACAGTACAGCTACAGGGAAAGCTTTCTTGGGGAAAAGTGTCAGCTTAAACTGAATGGAGAGACAGGGAAGAAAGGCCACGCTGTGCTAGCTGTGTTTATGAGTCTGCAATGGTGATACGATTAAAAATCTTGAAAACCTGTCTGGTTGCCTACGTGAACCTGTGGTTGCTTTCTATTCCCTCTGTAAGCTCCTCAGGCTGCCCAGCATCTCTGTCACATCGTATAGAACCAGTGTTTGTCATTTTGTTTATATCATTTACTGCCCATCCTCTATTCACATACACACACACACACACACACACACGCACGCACACACACACACACACTCACGTTGTAGTACCATTTATTTTGTGTGAGGTTTGTGTTAAAGAAAGATTAATATGAGATGAAATGTGTCTGTACTTGGAAGGTGATGTAGTTCATGTTACCATGTTGTGCTTTGAGTTCATTCCCTGTTGGAAAAAAGGAAAGAGAGAGGACTTAACGTCATCACTTGGATTGGATTTGAATCCTGTTGTATTCACTGCCAAGGCTCAGCAGCAATATTACTGCTGGTGTTGTTATTCAGACAAAACACTCCTTTCGTTCACCCAGTCTTTATTTATTCTCCACCGTCCTGTGGTGTGTGTAGTCTCTTTAGTTCACATGTTGTTGATTGGTTCTCTCTAGACGTAAACCTGGATCGACCATTTTATTAAATGTAGAGGGTTTTTTTTTTTTTTTTATTGAATCCACTGCTGTCATTTCTCCCAGCTGATCCAAATCTAACCTGAGCAGCCGACTGGATTTTTCTCCTGTTTATTGTCTTGTCCTCGACTGAGACGTCGTGTCTGTTCTAAATTATAGAGCTGTGTTCTGTAGGTGGTGATGACGTAGAACCAGAGTCTTACCTTTCACATCTTGCCATGACAAAGTGTAAGGAATTGTTCTGTTTGTCCATTAATTTGTTTTTTTTTTCTAAAAGAAGAGAATGACTCTAAACTGTGAGATTAGATGTTTTGATATAATGCTCTTATTTTAACGTTCTGATGACGAACAGTTTACAGAACCTGCTGCATTTCTGACAACATGTGTCAAGATTTCTAAGGAGCATGTTACTTTTTTGGCATGACTGAGCTGTGTGTGTGCATGTGTGTGTGGTTGTTATCCACATGTCTGTGAATTTACTGAAACACAACAGTCTGACTACCAATACTATATTTGTTGTTGTACATACTGTAGACCTGTGTATATTAGTTGTAAAATAGCTCCGTCATGACTTGAATAAAGCTGAGGGCTTATGATCCAGTTTCCTGCTCAATTATGTTTGCAAAATGTTCAAAACATATGAAACAAGTTATAAACTTTGAATGACTTAAGTTTTGACTTTAAGGCATGCTTTTGTTTTTTTTTAAATAAGATACTGTATGTTTTATAGAGCTACAGTAGGCAGTTAGCTTGGCTTACCATTAAGACTTTGAAAAAAGGGAAACAGGTAAGCTAGCTCTGTCCAAAAGTAGCTCTGAGTTTTGCTTTTCGAACACCTCCAAAGCTAATTTTTGATTCAGGGTCATTACCAGAATGGTGCAAATTCACAGACGTTAACAGGCAGACAGAACAGCAGCTGGTCAGTTCTGCGTTCAGTCAGAGGCTGAGGTAAACAAAAACACACACAACTCAGTTAACTTTCAGCTAACTGCTGTTTGCATTTAATGCAAAATTTAATTTGCATCTGTCACTCTCTGTCCGAACACACCTTGTACGTTACTAATTGACAACTTTTAGGCTATTTCATTTGATTAATCACACACAGTGTCTACATGACGAGGGTATGTGTAACTTTTGTTTATTTTTGGACGGAGGAAAGCTAACTCTGTCCCCAGGTCACCTGTGCTACACTAAGCAGTTGCTGGCTACATAGTGTGCAGCAGGAATGAGTCGGAGTCAATGTGTTTTTGAATGAGTCTTCAGTTAAATTTCGCGACAGGACACACCATCATGCCCAACCAGGGGCGCCGCCAGGGATTTTGGGCCCCATGAAAAAAATCTAGTTGGGCCCTTGTATAGGTTGCCCATGTCTCAAAGGGCCCCCTGTCAGTGCCGGGCCCTTGGAATCGTCCTAGCCTTTCCCCCCCTGGCGGCGCCCCTGTGCCCAACATGAACACTCATCTACTAATCTATCATTAGAGGAGGAATGTAGCTGCAAACTGCTGCCACAGTACAACCTGTGGATTGATCAATTAATAGTAAAGTGTGTATAATATGGTGTAGTCAAAGCAACAGCACTGTAGTACGTTTATAGCAATTGACATTGAATATACCACCATACCATTAGATTTTTTACTTACCAATTTTACTCACACTTCTAAAATCTTAGAAGCAGTGTTCATCTGTGGAGATGATCTTTTTGAACGAAACGTGTAAGTATCATAAACTCGTGTTTGCCACAGAGCTTATTTTCTCAACTGAAGAATCCCAGAAGATTTTTTTATGAGGGAACAAGCGTGATGCTAATGTCCAGGTTAGCCAACTAAAATACTTCTTATGATTATAATCTCATTCAAAGTCATTAATTCAGTCACTCATTCTCAGTCAAATAAAACATTTAAATGTAAACTGTATTCATTCTGATAATTCTGTCAATGCTAATCTTGTCAATTTTAAACTCTGTCTTGACCTCAGATTGCTTTATAAAATAATATCAAAACACATCAGTACTGGTGCACGTTATATATCAGGCATGATTAGCAGTGAATGGGAGGTGAACATAACTGTCCCCATGTTGGTGGCAGCTGTGTATCAGCGGGTAAGTGAGGTGGGCTTGTAAAAACATGGCAGCACACAAGTGTGAGCAAGTGCCGGTAGTTGGAGGATGTGTTTACTCTGGCAGAGGTGTGAAAGACTCTCTGCTGATCTGTCCACCAGGCTTATCTGGATGTCACAATAGAGGGCAGCGAGCAGAAGACACACTCTCTGGAAGTGATGCTTAAATATGATATAGCTCGACTTCAACAAGATGTGGCCTTTCAGTTTAATTTAAATGAATAATAGATGGATTTTTACTTTTTGAGGATTCTTTAATAATTACCAGTTCCTGTTTCCTACTTCAGTTTCACCAGTTTAATTGAATTGAATTTATTCTGCTGAGTTGTTCTGAGTGTTGCTTTCTTCTGCGAATGTCGCTCTCTTACAATTAGAGGAAATTTACTGTCCACCTCTGGCTGACCCCTACAGTTCCAGCTATGTTTCACACCTAGGGTGCAGAATTTATCCCCTTCACCTGCCACCTCACTCACACACACACACACACACTCACACACACACACACACACACACACACACTTGGACCAAGTCTTCCCCCTAAAATGTGATTAATTACATTGTAGAAACATGCGGTTTGTCCCTGTAAGGAAATGTGCTTGTGTTAACAGATTCATGTCCCCATAACATGAGTAATACACATCCACACACATGCAAATACATTAAAGCTTTCAACGTACCCAATATTACCACACATATCCCAAACTGTAGTCAAATGTGACAGTGGTCCTCTTTAAGACACCACCTCTTAAATGTTAACGATAACTTTTCCATCACATTAACGGTAAAACATCACTGTTGTTCAAATCGTCTCAAGCCTTGAGTGTTTACCAGATCGTACATTAGCTAAAGTTGCTAACAGTACAGCATGCCAGGCACATACAGTAGGAAATAAATTTTTTCCACAATCTGGTAACTATCAAGGCTGTTGACCGCTGACGAGACACATACATCACGTGATACCAACGTGTTGGCTCAACAATCTCTGTAGAAGCTGGAACAAACTGTCAGAAATCTTACACAGACATAAACAATCAATCATTTTGGACCTGACAAACATTTAGAAATGAGTGATTTATTATAATAATCATAATAATGTTATGTAGCCAAAAAAACCTTCGAGTAAGTCTCGACCATCTACATCAGTTGTATCCTTCTATTAATGGAGATGTCAGAACATTATTAGGGAAATATAAAATGCTTCGTGACCAGAGCACATTAAAATGCTCCGTGGCAAAGTTTTAACAACATTGAACTCCGTTGAAGAGATGAAACATCATTCCTGCAAAATATTTTCCCTCATTTGTTGTGTAACGGTGGTGGAGGAAAGCAGTGTGTGACACGCTGGGTATTTATCTAGTAGCACCCTTTTCAAAATCAAATTATTCAGTGAGCCTTTGCGTCCAGTGATTCACTCCTTTGTTCATTTTCTCCCTTTAACCAATTTGCTTTTAAAAAACTGCTACAGTGTCTGGTCTGACATTAACGGTTCGTTTCTCCTGACTGTGGTTATGAGCCAACGCTTCAGTCTAGATGAACCAGCCACCATGAAGGCTTTCCCTTCTGCGAGGGTCAGAAGTCATGGTGATTTTTAATAATACAATGTTCGCTGTCAGAACTCCGACTACGCTCTGCAGACATTAACTCTCAGTGGAGGAGATGCAGAGACTATTTCGATAAGCAATTAGTGATTTCACTTTGAATGAAAAACAAAGCGAAGCTGCCCCAGAGAGGACTAAATTATCTTCTTTTTCTTCCCTGCATTTAACTAAACCACTCGTGAAATGTGTAATAGTACTGGACTGCACAGCTTGTTAAAGTTTTCCAGACGGACCACATGAGGTTCAAACAACAGCTTGTTTTTTTCCGCTGAAAATGGTTCCCGGTAGAAGCTCTAAAAAGACAAAGACAGAAATAAATTCTAATTTAATTGTTACGATTTCATCCTTCCCCAATTTTCCTTATACTGATTCTTTCCTCTGATCTTCTTTCTTTGTTGTATCGCCTGGTATCACGGCGCCAGCCCAACGTCCCCGCAGGAGTCACCGAAACGGTTTAATGTGATATTATTCCAAGCAGAGGGAGCACACTGGAGGTCGCGGTGGGGTTGATGGACTCAGGAGGCCCAGACAGGTGGCAGGCAGCCCAGCCTCAGAGCTTGCTGTGGGTGTGCGTCCACCCAGAGGTGCCAAACTCCCAGCCAGGCTCCCACAGCCTCACCTTGGTCAGGGTAAGTGGTGGGGTCGCGCCGCGGGTTCAACCCCAGTTCACCCTGCCCTCAGCCTGACACAGCACTCATCTTATGATTTGATTATTCATGTTTTATCTTTGGATGATTCATACATACACCTGGCCACCTCTCACTATTTAAAATACTGTTCAGTATTAATGGACCTTGGAGTTGGCAGGGCGTTAGTGTTCTGGTTAAAGAAAGAAGACCCTCTATAAACACCAGGAGACTATTATCTGATTCTTTCTTTCTTATCTGAGTATGTTTTTTAGATATCTGGATTGATACAAGGCTGTTCTCCATCAGGGGCGATAAAACCTTGACACAGAGCCAACCACAAAGTGCTAATGTTTCATAGAGACCGAGCTGAGAAGTATCAGAACTATTAATTGTGTTGAATAGGGATGGGATTTATGACTGGTTTGCTGTTCAGACGATTTAATAAACAGCAGAGATGCCAAGAAAAACAAAACCTGACAAATAACAGATCAGAAAAATTGCCTCTTAGCTCCAAAAAGTTCCAATTTCCAATAAAGAGTGGATTGAATTTTACAGATAAATATCAATATATTACCTAAATTTAATGTATTTTCTCTAAAGCCAACGAAACATTTAAGTCCAAAACTGCTGATGTCAAAGTATCATAATGTGATCTGGTGCTGTGCTAAACGCAACAAAAGGTGAAATCTCTGATAATGACATCACTATTTCTGTATCAAAATTCATAATTCTGGTGTTAAAATAAAGAAAAAGAGAAGAAAACCTGGAGAAACTCCGGGGAACGAGGGCAGAGAGGGGCACAGGGAGGTGGGCAGGGACTGTGTTTTCCAGCCTGCCTGGTTCTCACAGCTGAGGTGTGAATCGACGCCTCCAGACTCATCAGTTCTCATCAGTGTGAAACCATCACACCTCTGCTTTAACTGGATAATGCAGGTCATTATGCTTCATTAAATGTATTTACATTCACTACATTTACACATTTGCCATGTAGGACATATAGGCTCTCGTCCAGAAGCACACAGGACAGGAGCAGCAGTGGCTTAACTTCCAAGATCAATGAGAAGAAAACGAAGGATCAAAGATGGCAGCTCGTGTCCGACTTGCTGTGACTATAAAATGATCGCGCTGGTGAGAAGTGGGATTTAAAGAGGAGGAGATCAAGAGGAGGGCAGAGCACACCGATGTCAGGTTCAAGGTTGGAGTGAGGTGAGGAGGAAGAAGTAAGTGAGGACAGGATCACCTCTTAATGCCTCTCTTAATAAAAAGAAGAAATCTCCTGTCTCTTCCTTGACATTAATATGGTGATAAAAAAGGTTTAGCCACAGAAACGTCAGCTTAGTCTGTTCAAACATGTAATAATGGTTCTCGAGCCAAATGACACAGTCTGCTGGCTCCATTTTTGTTTGATAAAAAGTTCCACGCTGGACCCAAAATTCAGTGGAATCATAACACTGACACTAAATCCGAACTCTAAACTCTCAAACGTAAATTGTAACCAGAGTTGTCAGATAAATGGAGTCAGTTAATGTTTCAACCACGGACATATCAAGAACTCCTCAGCGTTCTGTTTCTGTACATTGCTAAATGTTTTCAACAGCAATTCCATACTGCCCCTTTAATAATTCTCATGTAGATTTTCCTTAATTTCAGGTCATAACTGTGAATATGTGAGATGATTAGGACATTATTGATGGTCTATGCAGACATTTATATTTGTTCCCACGTTTGAAACGAAATGGAAGCATGTGCTTCATAATGTTGAGGGAGTATTAGCTCACAGCATCTTCTTCTGTCCATCTATAAAACAATAGATCATTTTATTTACTTTCTCGCACTTTCTCCCTAACCCCTCCTTGTCCAGTGTCTTTGGCGAGAAGCATGAGATCACTGAAAACAAACCCTGTCCCCTACACATGTGCAAAATGCATCTAGGTTGCAGCAGGGACAAAAAACCCAAAAAGCAAAAACTGTTTATTGTTTTGAGCAGGAGTCAAAATTCACACTTCCACTCTTGTAGCTGAACTTTCCCAGACACAGGGGAGGAGAGGGAGAGCTACTGAGACCAGGTCCCTGTCAGGGAGTGTGTGTGTGTGTGTGTGTGTGTGTGTGTGTGTGTGTGTGTGTGTGTGTGTGTGTGTGTGTGTGTGTGTGTGTGTGTGTGTGTGTGTGTGTGTGTGTGTGTGTCTGTTCAGGGGCCTCTGCTTTAGACAGTGACGGTTTGTGAGAATCTGCGGAGGTGTCACTTCACACCTCTGTGGCCTGGCCCCGGACTTATAAACCAGTGCAACAGAGCTGAGCAGCACTCACAGCTTCCCAGTCTCTCCAGTCAGACCACCGAGTACCTCTACACAACATGGATACCTCCTCTGTGCCTCTGCTCAACTACAGCCTTCAGTACCAGTGGTGCTCCGACTCGGACCTCTCTAGCATCTCCTCTCCAGAAACCCTCTCCCCAGTCACTTCTATGGACTCCAGCCTCTCTCCTTCCTACCAGCGGCTGCCACAGTCCGCTCCTAAGGCAGCAAAGACTGGATATTCCCAAAAGTCTGAACGTGGTCGGAAGTCAGGCCGAGCCAACCGGATTCGCAGCAAGCAGAGGGAGAGCGCCAGCGAGAAGGAAAAGCTGAGGATGAGGGATCTGACCAAGGCTTTGCATCACCTCAGGTCCTACCTGCCGCCCTCAGTGGCCCCCGCCGGACAGACTCTGACAAAGATAGAGACCCTCCGCCTCACCATCCGCTACATCTCATACCTGTCGGCGCAGCTGGGCCTCAGCGAGGAGGTGCTGTTTCAGAGGAGGGAACAAGGAGACACCTCGGCCAGCGACACCTCCTCACCCGACATCCTCAGCTACTTCCAGCACAGCTCCATGGGAGGGCAGGAGGCCCAGCTGCAGAACCAGAGCCTGAACCAGGGCCTGTACCCAGCCCAGTGTCACAGCCAGAACACCATGCTGCATTCTGGGAGCTTTGGTTTTGGAATGGATCAGTACATTGGAGCTCCTCAGGGAGACATGAGCATGGATGACATCCTGCAGTCACCTCCAGCTTCACAGCCCTCCTGTCAGGTATTTAAGAATTTACACATGAACATCATTTAAGACTCTCAATATAGAAAAATTACAATTTTGAAATTAATTTACCAAATCCTAATCCAATTCCCTGTTGATTTGTTTTATGACAGATGTGTGCCGAGGACTTCTGCATGCCGTTGGTTCCCAGAGAGTACTGGGGTTAAACGCTCCAACGCTGCACCGTCATCATCCAACAACAGACACAGACTACTTCTCTGTTTGTACTGCCTCACTGTGAAACTAGTAATTTATTCGAAATATATATGCTATTCTACATGTTATTTATTTGTACTGTGAAATGTACCATGTAAATATTCATATGTCTAACTATTTTTATATGTCTTTATACCACTATTTATAATAAAATATTGAAATGTCTCTTGTTTCGTCATCATTCGAAGTATTGCTCCTGCGACGCAGTTGTAGGTTTGAAAAGCTACGGGTGACAGTTGAGGATTGTTCACAGGAGGGTTGCTGGTTCAAATCCCCAAAGTGACAAAAAATAAATAAAATCTGTTTTGGGTATCATATTCCTGAACATGACACGTTACCTCATGGTTGTAGAGAGTGTATGTGAATTTACCTTACAGACTATGAGGCGGCTCAGGGCTGATGCTCAGGGGAAAATGCTAAGAGTGCCCTCTGCTGGTCGTGAAGGCACACTGGCACCCTACAAGAAGCTTATTATCCTAGGAAAGGTTCATTTGTTATTGATGGTTACAAGTGCTAATCCTGAAACTACACAATGAGCCCACCATAAATGTAATGTTGGTGTCACTAACAGAGTGCAAAAATAAGAAGCTCATTCACTGTATGTTTTTATGTCAGGCTGCTAGTTTTCAAGTCCCTCACCTCTTCAACTCATCGTGCAGCCGTCCATCTCAGGACTGTTTTGGTTCACTTTTTATTGCTCTGCTAGCGTTGTCTTAGCTCAGGGAGCTGTTTTCAGAGAATTTTCATTTCTCAGACAGAGACAGCAACTCATTTGTGAAGCGGATCGTTTAGCAGCTGAATGGCCTGATATTTCCCTCAGTAGACGGTAGAGACCAACAAAAACTTCTACTTCAGGCGACTGAATGATGATTTAATAACTGCTGGATGTGAAACAAAGCCAGCGTTTGCAAACAAATTCATCAAGTCAACTTAAATGGCGATATATCAATGTTTTGCTTAAACAATCATTTATTGAGTCTTCAAATTAATATCTTTTGACCTGCAGAACATGAGAAGTGGTTGTTGTGTGATTTTATAACATAAGGTAACACTACTGAGAGATGATAACTACCAGCTGTGACGGCAGCATTGGCCGCCCACCTCTGACCCACATCCATGGTAATGAGACATGTTTATACTTCTGTCTGTTTGTGATAAGATGTTCTAAACGCAGTAATGTCACAACCATGCACGATGCAGTCATGAAAAGATTACAGGTGTAGCTGAGATTAAAAACAAGGTGAGGGTGGGTTCGGTCTGATTTAATAATGTAATTATCACTACTGAGTATTCGTGGGTCAGAATGTGAACATGTTGAAGGGAATCACAGCTGCTGGATTCTTAGAGTGAGTGTTCATTTGTAGTTCGTTTCCTTCTGAGCAGATAACTTGTCACAAAAGCTATGAGAGAGAGACTGAACCCCTTTAACATACACCCACCCACTGTTTTTTTGTTTTGCCTTAAAGGGGCAATGTGTAGCTCTGGAGAAGAAATCTCAACTCAGTATTTCAATATTTACAATATTAATGAAGTAACAATATAAACTACATGCATTCTTTCCATAAGTGAATGCACAAGCTGTTCTCAGAGGAAATAAGGTCCCAGAACACTCTTTGAAGCTAGAAAGGTGGCAGGGTCCGCCACATATAAACAATGTAAAACAGTACAAACTGTGTTGTCCTTTGATGTCGTGTTTGTTTATTCTGTATATTCAGTCGTTAAACAAAAAGAGTTTGTCGACTAAGTTTGTTTATGCATAAAAAAAGTTAATTTTGTCAATGTCACTGCAGATCTTTCTCTTCTGATTATCCCCCCCTCCCCCTCCATACTACATATTGCACCTCTAAATAGCTTTAAGAATGTTTAAATATATGTTAAAGGTTAGATTATAAGTCATTTTTTCAGGCGTCCAGTTCATGCTTGCTTGCTCACTGCTAAAATCCACAGTGCACATTTTATGCAAAAATGCATTCTGAAGTTTGTCTTCAGGTAATGTGAGGATTCATAAGTCTGGTTTAGTCA
Organism: Diplodus puntazzo; assembly: GCA_963678695.2. Lineage (NCBI taxonomy): Eukaryota > Metazoa > Chordata > Actinopteri > Spariformes > Sparidae > Diplodus > Diplodus puntazzo. The sequence continues at coordinate 38,204,905 of OZ023155.1, read as the reverse complement.
AATGAAGCGTGTCATCGTTCAGAGTCTTTTTTTTTACCTCCAGTACAGCTAAACAAGGACACACAGATTTCAAACCAAAGTGACAACAGCAGGCATTTTTACTTGCAAAAGAACAGGTGTTACTAATAATATCACTGATGGCTCCACTTTTGAATAGACTTTGGAAATAATACTTCACAATAAAATGGAGTTTGTTGCAACACATTAACGCAATAAACCTTTTCAATTTTAGAAAGGAAAATCCATATAAGATCGTTTGGCACAAGGCAAACGTATTTATAACGCACCATTCAGACACAAGGCCATTTAAAGTGCTTCACAAGAGCGTAGAGAGACATTAAGAAACAAAAAGCAAAATACACAGAACGTGGTTAGACATAAAGAAAATAAAGAAAATGCATCAAAAAGACAATAACAACAAAGAGTGACAGATTTTAAAAAAAGAGTCATGGTAAATATTAATGTTTTAAGCTTTTATCTAAATAGAAATATGTAATTAAGGTTTTCACAAAACTGTCTGTGGAATGTGTCTGTTGACATAATATTAATATGCTCCCACATCCAGAAGGAGAGTACAACTCATTCTTACTTACTCTTATTAAGACCTGTGTGAATATTGTGTACCATAAACACCCTAAACATGGGATCAAGTAACACCAATTGGCTCAGCACACATGCCTTCCAGAAACATTAGTAACTTTGTCCCACGGTCTGAGGATTGTGAGAAATATAAGTCTCAGGTTTGTTCACAGCAGAGCAGGGATCAGCCTCTGACACAGGTTAGCTAGTTTATTTAGTATATCTTTGTTAATGGGGCTCTGCAAACACAGAGGCCCTTGGCACCGCTGAGTCTAGACTAAGACATGAGAGCGTCCCGACTCATTCCCCCTTTCTCTCACCTGCAGCCCTAATTACCTGCCAGAGCCAACAGTCAGGCCTTTAGTATTCATAGAAGAGAGTGGATCTGCATAGCAAGCAGGAGAATTAGGCCCCGGTGTTTAGTTTGCCACATACATGCAGTTCATTTGAAATGCAATCAGCAAACCTAACACAAAGCCTAATACACTCACTTAGGTCTTTTATCACAGAAGAGCTAATAAACCCTGTGGGCTAAAAGGGCTCGGGATGAAAGGGTTAGCACTGCTGTGCTGATTATTCACTCATTACATGTGAGTAAACACCGTCAGAGCTAATGTGGATTAAGAGGAGGCAGATCCTCTCCATCATCAGCCCGGGAGGCAGCGAGGGAAGTTGACAGCTGGAGATGTTCTGAGTAGGTTCAAAACCAGCTGAAGTTGATTATTTGAAACATAATAATAAAAGAGGTTATTTCCCAAATATATACTCAAACAGAATAATTATTTTCAGGAAAATGTATATTCCTCGGTTTTTTCAGTGTGTAACTGTAAATCTGTTATCAACCAAACTCTGAAGTGCTAATTTAAGTTGTAATCAGTGATATCAGTCGTTTTATACGAGTGTCAGTCTCCACCACATGATAGGTGCTTCATTAAATAGTGCTCGTATTAAAAAAAGTTACCTTTACGTTACAGAGCAACAGGTCATTTGTGTGTAACAAAGACAGATTGATACTGGGGATGACAGAAATATAAATGCTGGGTGAGTCATGTAATGTCCTGTCGCATAATCATGCAGGGGATCCAGGTTACTGTAGGGACTAAGCCTTGGTTCAGCTGTCAGGTCTGGTGTCGCCTCACACACTCTACAACTCAAGACCAATAAAGATAAACTAAACCAGCCCCACCACACTCAGTGAAAACATTTCAAACTTAAGCTCTACCAATGTTTTTGTGTCCTGAGAAGATTCCCATCCTTGCATGATTCTCATTTCAGATGTCTGTTTTTCCTGCATAACTGAGGTGATGGGGAGCCGTGTGAGGCCAGTTCACACGTCCCACTCATGGGTTGCACCTCTGCTGCGGAGCAGGAGTCAAATGTGACGCGACAGTTTGTGGGAACGCTGCTCGAGACTGAGATCCACGGCCAACACCTGACCATCAAATCAACAGAAATATCAGGGAAGATCCACTGATCTGTTGATACCATCAGAAATAACAACTCTGCTCTCACGGATTAAACTAGTTGTGTGAATTAATAGAATATTGTCACTTTCAGCTCAGGTCAGATCTTCTGAAATTCTTTTTGAAGCAGAAAATATACATCGACACTATCAGATACTTGAGTAGTCTTGTTTAAAATAGCGAGAGCTTTCTATAGTTTCTCATAGCGACGATCACTGAGAAGGTCGCGACTGATTCTATGATATATCTCTAAAATAACGGCATCAACTTCCGGTCAACATTAAAACACCAACGCTAGAAAAATAGCATGTTAGGCATTTAATGCTTTCAATTCACTTTCTGCTGTTTCAAATGAAACGGTTATTAAAGACGCGACACAGTCATAATATTTACTACAATAAAAATGGTATCGAAATTACAAAATGTTGAGGAAAGAATGAGAAGATTTCTTAAGAGATACAAAGCTGCAAAGTAGATATATAGATGTATAAACAGTTGAATAACTGACAACATGATACATCATGATCATCATCTACATGATCATAATCAATCTTCATAACTCTCTATTATATGCTCTGATCAGAGTCCCTCCAACTTTGGCTCTGGTTGGGAAATTTGTGGAACACGTATCTTCATCATCCCAATTCCTCAATCACAGGGACATTAACTGGACGGTTCTTAATGTTCGTGATCTAGAAATTGAAGATTATTTCTGTTAAATATTCATCAGATCAGGTAAGAGGTCAGAAACGTTAGAAAAGGAGACTTGTACTTCCTGTGTGTGTGTGTGTGTGTGTGTGTGTGTGTGTGTGTGTGTGTGTGTGTGTGTGTGTGTGTGCGTGTGCGTGTGCGTGTGTGTGTTTATATACATTATTAATGCTAATAAAACAGAGTTCAGTGGAGTTATTGGCGCTGTGTGGATCCGGGTTCCCAGGCCGGTGAGGTCTACTGCTGTCCAAACAGGACGAGGTGTAAACTCCTCACACCTCGCAGCTGCCCCGGCACACTTCTCCGACCTGACCTCCTGATGGACACCAGGGCAGAGAGAAAGAGATGTAGATCTGTCATATTAACCTCAGTGTCTCAACGAACTTTTACTGGACATGGGCGATGATGGGCCTTAAAGTTGATTTCTGTGATTGACTGATCATGAGACTCACTTACATTTTAATCAGCCAATAATAAAAATGTGATATTGGACTAATGCATATTTTATTACAGATGATTCAGCTTCTTCCCTCACTCTCACGGCCCCGGTCATGTTCCCGGCTGCAGCAGTGTAGAGTGTGAATTTGTCTGCTTTATGATCCCCGTGCAGGCCGCCAGCTCACACCTTGTTCTGGAGCTGACTTGTTTCCCATGGGACCCCCTGGCCTACGTGTCAGGCCTGCTCGCAGAGCTTCTCAGGACCAGAGGTGGCTGCTGGAGGTGCAACCTCACACCTCCCACCACATATATGGAGCAGCCTCCCTGGTCCTCCTCACTACCCTCTGCCTGCCTCACCAGCAACACAGCAACAGCTCAGGGAAGAGCTCACAGCCACAGCACCGACTTTAAACTACAACTACCACAGCAGCTATGGAGATGTCCTACTGCTCTTCTCTCCAGCTCCAGGACAATTCTTTCCTGTTTGACTGCGAGTCCCTGCTGGACAAGTCTTATGATCCTCTGGCCTATGATCCAGCTTCAGACACTGGATACTTCAGCGCTGGGAGCAGCCTGTCTCCCACCTCTTCTGTGGACTCCTTCTGCTTCTCCCCCGCCTCCCTCCAGACTGCCGGAAACAAACAGAACCCTTTGGACTGTTTCATCTTCAACAGCCCGGCAGTGCCTCCTCCGACCCACGAGGCACAGAGTCTGCCCTGCTCCAGTTCTGCCACAACCGCCTCTGCCACAAGGAAATCCAGGTCCAGGTATCCAGGAAAGAAGCGGGAGACAGCCAGCGAGAGGGAGAAGCTGAGGATGAGGGATCTGACGAAGGCCATGCAACACCTCAGGACATACCTGCCGCCCTCAGTGGCACCAGCTGGACAGACCCTGACCAAGATCGAGACACTGCGCCTCACCATCCGCTACATCTCTTACCTGTCAGATCAGCTGGGCCTCAGCGAGGAGGCGCTGGAGCAGAGGAGATCGTCAGGCTTTGTGAAGCAGCCCCAGACCTTGAGCCAGTTTCTGGGTCAGCCAGCAGCCAGCTGCAGCCCACAAGAACCAGACTGTACCATCATGAACACAGCCCCTCTGCAGCCCTCATATCAGGTATGTTCAGACCATGATCAAAAAATGTATTTCACTAGATATTAACGAGAACTTTTCTTTTTTATTTGTTTGTTAAGAATCTATTTATTTTCAACGGTTAAAGCTGAGTTTATAACCAAAATCTTTTTTCTTCCATCAGGTCTCGAGTGGAGTGTGTTTCACCAGCGAGCAGTACTGGATGCCTCAGCAGCAGCAGCAGCTACCGAACAACGCCTTCCCTTCACAGTGCTGAGAGACGCAGCGATCGATACACTAAACTTCATTGCAACAATGACCTCGAACAACATTTATGGACATAAACTCCTCATTTTTGTTATTTTGAACAAAAAGTGTGATTTCTTTTTGTATATAGGACTGTGTATTTATTGATTTTGTTTTTTTACACTGTGAACAGAATAAATATTATTTATCAAAATAAGTCTTGACTTCGCTGCATTTGTCCAGCTGGGTTTGTTGTTTGCTCTCTGTTTCTGGGAGCATTGGAACTAACTAAACAAATGAAATCAGACAGACTTAGAGCTCAGCTTCCACTTCCTAACACAAACACTGCAGCTGTCAGCAGCACAATGAGGTGCTAAACAGGGAGCACATCCCCTCTAAAGTCCTGAAGGAAAGACCCCCACTGAGAAAAGTGGCAGCTGAACCAGGACCAGTTAATTGGCACCTTTTTCTATCCTGTGTAAACACGGCTGGTGGTTGAGGCCCTGAATGAGAGCTCATGATGAATTACTGACTATATTAAGTTCAGAAACTAGGCCAATAATGCTGTTAGTTTAATATCACCTTTAGTTCTGACTGTCACTTACTGTAAGATGTGTCCATATATGACCCAGAACTTAATATGGGTAAAGACAAGTTAGTGTTCTACGTTTCAGTCGTTAAAGCTGAATTTGTGAATTTATATTAACACTGTAATCTTTGATACTGTCAGCTGTGAAGCTGGCGCAGCTACACTAGCTGAAGGACGTTCATTTTCAGTCAGGCGTTTCACATTCAGTAAAGGCTGTTTTGTTTCCCCCTGCAGTTCTTGCAGTCTTGAAACACAAAATGTTGAGGCACAAAATGTCACAATGTTATATTGCTTTTATTTCAAAGACTGGCATCCACAGAAGATGCAAAAATATACAGTGATATGGAACATCACACATTTGTATTGTGAAATTCCTATAAAAATCTCTCAAATATTGACAGTACATACAATATTAAAACATGTCCTCATACAAAACCTGATTTTGGTATCAAATAGTCATAAAAAGGCTTAATCAAAACTTTACAAGCTCTGTCACATTCACAACATTTATAAGAATAAATTTGGCTTCAGGTAGAGTAAAAGTCAGTAGAGCAATCGGCTGAGTGCTAAACTGGAGAAGACGTTTCTGAGGTGAGCCATTCCAATACCTGGTCCTTGTTCATGGCCACCCAGTTCATGTTGGCCTTGGTTCTCTCCAGTGACTGCTCAAGTGCCGTGCTGCCTGTGCCCAGTGACCCTGCATTGTCTTCTTTGAACTGCAGCAACTGGAGAGGAATGAGAGGGAGACGGGGTTACTTCAATTCACTTCTGTAGAGTACAGTACTGAAAAATATGTCAGCGTAAACAATGTAAATACAATGCAGAAATAAAACCAAAGATAAGAACAATCCTGTCTCCCTATTACAGGACCATTTCTTAAACTCATGCCTGTTGGCATATCTTATCTTCAGTTAGACAAAGAAATTTAGAATTTGTAACAAGAACTATAAACTATTAGTGTTAGCTTCTCCAACATGGAAAAGCAAGTCAGCTTGGCTCAGTTTGACTCAGCGCAGTCAAAGGGCTGGTGGAAACGGCATTAAACTGTGACTGAACTGTTTTATAATGAGGCCTCTGGAGTATGAATAGGCTATAGGATTAGGATGTAACACTACTTGAACAGAAAGTTTGTGCTTGTACTGTACCTGATGTAATGTTAGTGCAAACATTAGCATAGTTATTCATGTTAATTTATTGATAAATTGTCAGTGCTAAATGAAAACACGAGGTCACTGAGCCAGTCAGAAAACAGAAAACAACAAGTACCTGTTTATACTCAAATTCTGAGGAGAATCGTTTGGACACTCCGTTAATTAGTCCTCCAAAGGAGAATCCGCCATAGCTGAAGAAAAGGCAAAAACAAGTCAGGCTTTGGTGAATTTACAAACAACTACAAGATGTTTGGTTAGACACGACAGCAGGTCTGTGGGGCTGCACTCCCAGCACCAACTGATCACCTGTATATGTGTACATCAGTGAAAACTCACTCATTCACTATATGGTCCCAGTTGGCTCTGACAAAGTCCCATGCCAGAGGCTGACCGATGGGGTTACCAGCAATAGAAATAACGGTGGAGGTGGCGTCCTGCTTACGGATCTTGGTTGAGTCCAGACAGTACTCCAGATACCTGCAACACACTCACAGTGAGGACAAAAGCCCAGCTCACCACATTTACTGTTTGCTGTGTTTGCTGTTGGAACACTGCAGTCACCATTCTCTCTCAGCACATGTGAGTTACAATAGCTAAGTGAAGTTCAGGAAAATCATCATGCAGCATTATGTCAGAGCTACTGACCTGTTGAGCAGCCAGGGCTGTTTGGTGCATGACAGAGCATACATGAGCTTATCAGCTTCTGTAGCGATGGTGGCATTCTTATACATGGACCAGGCAAAGTCCCACTCATCCGCTCCTCCTGCTGCGATCGCACTGCAGTACACTGTGGTCCTTAAGTTGGGACTAATCCTGGAACGATTGTAACAGGTGACAAAGTGTTAAAGGCAAAGACAGCAGTGACAAGGGAAGGAATCAAGTGGGAAACAGATGTCGGGACGTACTTGTTGTTAGCCGGGTCGCTCATCCACTCTTTGAACCAGCCTGTGGTCAGCTCCTTACAGCCTTCCACTCCAGTGCTGCAGGCTAAGGAGATTGCATTCACCTGGTTGTACCTGGACAGGGACATGACATGATATGATATGATACAAGGCTCAGAGGAATGAATGATTTAAAAAAAAAAAGTCTGACTCTGAATCTCACATCTGGTGATCCAAAGTCTGCGAGCCGATGAGAAGAGAGATTGATCCCTGTGTGTGGGATGGGTCACTTCCTTTGACCGCGTTGTTTTGTTTTACTTCATTTGACTGATTTTGAAAAGGGTCATGTTTCTGTGCTGAAGACTTTAAATAATGTTAACATATATAACCTGGTTGTGTTACATAAAGTGTATAATAGTGTTGTTGTTGACTTTTGAGCAGCTGTAACGCAAGCAATTTCCCCTCAGGGATCAATAAAGTATTTCTGATTCTGGTGAGTGTCAGAATGAGATTTTTGACAATTTTGTGTGTCTGAACTCAAACAACCGTCTTCAAGTACAGCAGCTGTTTTTCACAGCACAGTAGTTGACTAATGTTTATTTTAGTATTACATTTGGTTCATGTTTCACCCTGACCTTGTTCATGTTAACGTACAAGTTGATGCTAGTGACTGATGGTGCAATAAGAAATCATTTTAGTTTTGGAATCAACTAAAATCATCAACAGAATATGAAAAAAATAGCATTTATGCATTGTGTTGTAGAGATATTTACTGAAGTTAGCATGCTAACCTCTTTCTCCCAGTGTACCAAAGCTCATATGCTAACGGTGTAAACACCAACACTAGACTAGGTGAGCTACAGTAACAAACTAACAGTAGCTGAAGTCCGTATTGCTCCTTTAAGTGTCCTTGGCAGCAAAGGAAGTGACATATCTCACATACTCGACTCATTTCCATTGGCTGACAGACCTGGGGTCACCAGGTGAGATGTGTGCAGTTGGACCTTCTTGGAGTCCATTGAAACTCTTCAGTGTTAACTACATTAAGGTGAACAACGTCATTCAAATCTGTTTGACATCAGAAAACCCACAACCTGAAAATGCAGGGTTTCTATGGCTCTGCGGTGAGGGTTTGCAGGAGTGAGAATACGAGTGAAAAAGTAAATACAACCTCAGGAGATGGAATATATTTCGATCAAGATAAGAGTAAATTGGAGTGAACACATTTAAGAGATACTAGAGACGTGGAGCAAAGTGCTGCAAGGTTATGTGAGGGGAAGATTTTTATGAGAAAAATGGCTAAACATTAGAAAATATCTAGTTTTCTGATGGGGATTAATAAAGTCTGACCTAATCTTCACTGAATGTCAAAAAAATAGGTGGATTTTAAATTGCCCTCTTGAAATTAGACTCGTCTCTTGGGAATTTGTAAGAAAAAATCATTCTATCATTGTTCACCGTAACAATAAATCTACAGTACAATGTAGTTTCAATATGGTTAGAATGTCTGCACTTATACTTACTGGTCGGTGTGATTTTCTGGGATCTTGGTCCAGTTGGCAGTGAGCTTTTCGAAGTGGTTGAACAGAGGAGTGACCTGTTTCTTTATGTAAGCCTGAGTGAAGATGGACACATTTTGTTAACTTCTGTTTAAAAAGTTACGTGTGTGTTCAAGAAATACAGAGTAATGTGATTTACAGTGATATTTTTCCTATCTGCAATCCTTCATACACCTCTTTACTCGGCTGTTTTTCTGGAACCAGCATTGGAACCAATTTATTGATTGACCATTAACCACAAACCTGCATGGGTCCATACACTTCGCCGCGATCAAACATGAGGAAGAAGTAGTTCAAATTGCGACTGGCTGTCTCCCAGGGCATGTATTCCACTTCTTTATCGAGGAACTTGGTGGTCCTCAGAGCCAGGGTTGTGCTCACCATCTTTGCTCTGAAAATGGCACGTACAATTACTCAGCTCTCTCTTTCAAGATGAACAACAATACCCAACAAAAAATGTGTACTCACCTAGCGAGGTTAAAAGCATCATCGATAATTTGAGCTCGGTTGATCACTGGAATGTCCTGGAAATTAGCAATAGAAATTGAGTTTGGGGTTTACTCATTTGGAAACAGCAGAAATAATGCAGCACTATTTTCAGCAAGAGGTGTTGTACCTGATGTTGGGTGCTCAGTTTGTTGAGGAGACGTTCCCAGTTCTCTGAGTCATAGTTGACTCTGTAGAAACCCTTCATATCTATGTTGGCCACCAACCAGTCATTAGCACCAAGGGCCATTTCTGCATTTGTAGCTGTTTGGATAGCGATTAAAAAAATAAGCATTCTTTTTATTGTGTCCATCATCCTTGCAATGCTTTGAACATTCACCTGAAATAAGTCTTACATTCTTTCTGAAGAAGCCAGTCCTGCTGTTCAGCTCCACCAGTCTTAATCCACGTCATGGGGACAAACCATTCATAACTTGAGCCGCAACCATACAGAGTATACAGAGAGAGCAGGTGAGCTTTGCATGGCATGGTTTAGTGTGACCACACACAGTATATTCAGCATATTCACATGAAACCTAAAACATGTTTCCTACTTGAACTCTGAGGGTGTTTCCACTACAGATTCTGGGTCCAACAAGAAGTGTTTCTGGGTGATGTGTCCAGTCTTGGTGTCGATGGTGACCACTGGGAAGCCCATCTGTAGGATCCAGCGGTTCATGATAACCTCCACAGTGTGGGGCAGCTTTTTGCCATTTCTATCCACCGCCTGGTGACAGCAATAATCAAATGTTACGACTCTTCCCCCACTTTGTGAAAAACACTTCAGAGGGCAGCAACATTCAGCAATGCACTTTTTCTTAATATTCTTTCAAGATGCCATGACTTTTAATTTTACCTTATTTCAGAATTTACTGATATTACTGTTGACTTTTGGCAATTGAGTTACAATGAATAACAAATGAATCCTCCAGACATTCATAATGAGCCTCCATGTTTTTGTTAAAGAGCCAAGCTACTGTGGCTCCCTGTTGAATACAGGGCGAATTTAACAGCTAAAGAGTCAGACATTTCCCTCAGTGGTGGAAAGCAAAGTGAGAGCCAAAAGGAGAGCAAACACAAGACTTCAAAAACTAAAACGCTAAATATATGCGAACATTTCTCTGTTGCTGGATGTTTAGATACAGGCAAGTGTTTGCTAACACGTTAGCCTTATCATCTTTACAAGGTGCTAATATGTCAGCGTTGAGCAGTGACAATTGCGTTAATATAAATGCACTTTATGCAGGGTCAGAGAGACGTGGGAGCCAAGAATAGTCTTCGCTCCATGAAAGCAGTAAAACCTGTGGGGGGTCTCTAATACATTGCCAACAACCATTATTTAATCACAAATATTGAATTTCTCATGGTTTGAGTATTTCTTACATTGGCGATATGAAGAGGTTAAAAGAAACATGAAAAGTGAAGGTCTCACTATAACCACATACTGTAGGCTTAGTCTCTCTCTCTCTCTGAGCTGTGCGCTGTCATATATGTTCATATTTAGATTAAATAACTGTTGTTGTGATCTACTTGACACAATAGTTGTAGAAGCAGGCTGCTGTGTGTGTGTGAAAGTCATGGACTTTATGATGAAGTGAAGTCACCAGCAACAGCATTATGCCAGACTCCCTCACAAATCGTGTGATATTTAGGAGTTGTTGCATGAGGAGAAACGTAGACGTTGTGAAACAGCTGCAGCCAATTCGAAATTACTGGTCCCTCGTGTAAATGCAGCATTAAAAACAATTTCTTAAGATGTTTCTTTACTTGTAAAATGCATCACTGTAAGGGCCTGTCTGTTTGTCGTTAAAGTGCATCTGAGAAACTGTATGAACTTTGTGTAGCACTTTATACAACACATTCTTAACTATTTGGGCCTAATTGTTCATTCAGCAGACGTTAAACATGCAGATATTACTTTCTTTGTGTAATAAACGCACCTTCTTCCAGTCATATAGGTGTATATTTGCATATAGAGCAGGGAAGTGAAATCAGATCTCAAGTGGTCACAAGACGCATGTCGAGACACTTTTCAGGTCAAGGGGAATCGATGGAATTAACCCTATATCTTACTGTTTTGGGGTAACTGTATCGTTTGGATTTGCTTTGTTAAGCAACAGTTCTGTGGAAAGTAAGCAGTGATGATGATGGCCATATCTTACCGTTTGCAGGTGCTTCCAGAGGTCTGTGTAGACTGTGTTGTTGTACTTGAACTCCTCTAAGTATGTCTGCAGACAGATAATAACCTACTGGTCAGGCTTTTTTATCAAGTTGTGCTATAGCAGTGAACAAAACAAGTTAATTGCAGGTCAATAAAATGGAGATACTACATTAATAACTCATACAGATAAGATAGTCATCAGTTTAATCATCTGTACTCACAGCGAGTCCTTCGGAAAAGACTTCCTCAGTGATAAACTCTGAGAGCATCCTGAGGACTGCAGCACCCTGTAATGAAAAAGGAGGATATCAGTGTTTGTGGGCAACATATCAGATAGAACTACAGCAATCTGCTAATGAGGATCAGCAATTCATTAGTGATTTAATTCGACAGATCCCAACGATAGTCTTAAGGGTGAATTCATTCTTTTTTGTTCAGTAGAGGTCAACATCTTGTCTGGTGAGAACAACACATCGTTACCCCCGATTACACTGCACCTTGCTGTATGTGATAGAGTCAAACAGTTGACTGATGTCCTCTGGCCTCTGCACGTCCTCTTCTTTGGATGAGAGGGGATGGGAGGAGGCCAAGGCATCCACACCCATCACATCAATGATTTCATTCAGAACTATTAAATCTCTCTGGAAAATACACAGAGAAATGTTTGTATTTAGCATTGTGGCATGACTGGACTCATTTTCCAATAAAGATGATTGCTACATCTGTGTTGGCTCACACTGGAGCCACTTACAAAGAAGTCCATTCAGTATGATTCAGCAGGTAAAGTTGCAGCTTGGATATATTTCTGCTAGAGGACAAGACTCACCATATTCCACGTTGGTTCGGCATGGTTGGCTCCGAGATAAGAGACGTAGGTGGCGAAGCCCTCGTTGAGCCACAGGTCGTTCCACCACCTTGTAGTCACCAAGTTCCCAAACCACTGAGAGGACAGAGCTTCATTTTATTGGCAGGTTTTTAAACACATTTAGAACTAGACACAAGTTTTATTGAATTTAATTTTTGGAAGGCAACGTCAAAACTATTGAATGTACTTAAGTGTTTTACCATATGAGCAAGCTCATGCGAGATGACTGTTGCCACCCACTCCTTATCTCCATTGGACGACACAAGAGGATTATATAAGAGGGCCGTTTCTCTGTAGGTGATCAGGCCCCAGTTCTCCATGGCTCCAGCGCTGAAGTCGGGAAGAGCAATCTGGTCTGAAACGGTAACAGAGGTCATTTTTTACAGCTGGCTGCCAATGTCAAGTAGTTATTAGTAGTGTGTGTGTGTGTGTGTGTGTGTGTGTGTGTGTGTGTGTGTGTGTGTGTGTGTGTGTGTGTGTGTGTCTGTGTGTGTGTGTGTGTGGTTCCTACCTGACTTGCTCAGTGGGTATTTAGACTTGTAGTAGTTCTCAAAGAATGACAGTATGGGTCCAGTCTTCTCCAGTGCATAGTCTCCCTGGCCCTCCGCTATAGCCCTCTTGCGAGCCCAGATTCTGATCTGGACACAAACAGTGCTTTATTATCATGACAGGAACACAAGAAATGGTTGACCGGAGACCTGAGCTGAGGTTTGAGTCCAGCAGAGGGCAGCACAGAAACACTCACAGACATAAATCAGTTGTATGTGTCAGGTACAGTGGTTTTAGTAGAAGTGTTTGCAGTTGATGGTGGGAGCAGTTGTAGCAGGGGTTTATAGAAATACAATACATGAATAATAATAGATAATTATGTGTGCAAATTCACTTCCACCAATCAATACAGTTAACCAACACAAGCTGCTAAATCTGAAGAATTCCTCTGGTAGGAGGAGGAGTCCCTGAAGTCCTGATATGATCCTGCTCCCACTTCAGACAAGGTACATGCTTTTAGATTAGCAGCTACAGTGCAGACGTTGGCTTTAAAAGGGTGTATGCAACTTCTTTTCGGAGCCTTGGATTACGCTGGATGAGCTGTATGGAGCCATTCCGTGCTGTTTTCCATTGGTTCGTTTTTTATGTTTCAAGTCCCCATCTATAAATTCTGTTGTTTAGGGGAAGTCTGTCCTAACCCTAACCCCTAACCCTAACCCAGAACTGTTTTGTGGACTATGAAACTTCACCTGACTTTTCATCAGAATGGGGGTAATGACCAAATTTAAATTTTTAGGTTAACTTATCTCTTAATGTTATAGTTAAATGATATTTATTGACCCTTGTTCAACTCTGCAGCTCACAATGCTACATTGGTAAATAACTATTAATGTAGAAAAATGTTGCATATAAAATAACTGGGAAACACATTATACAAAATAACTGTAATACCAGACGTATTCCCAGACCTACAAATGTAAATTATGTAGATATATTAAAACCTTCCCATTTGTATGGTTCTGAAGTTGAATAAATAATTACCAAAACTTCTGCAGTCGGTTCTGTCCCAATGAATCCAAAATCACACACAACGAAAGCCAACAAGTAGGTTGACATAATCTCTGTGGGCTCAAAGCTTGTTTGGAGTAAATGCTGGCCCTCCACAGTGACGTTAACAGGGTCTGTGCGAGGAGAAAGACAGCAACAGATTTATTGTAAATGAACGTATGAGGAGGAATAAGCTCATTGACGATGACAGTGCAATACAGCTGAGAATTGTGTGTTTGCAGCTGCAGCCCATCCCTTATGATTATTTTCTCAGGAATTCAAATGATGTTTGAACAGATCAGTGTCGACATTCAAAAATAAAATAAAATTGAACAGATTCTTGTAAATAAAAAACCTGCAGAGGTCGGGTTAAAAATGAGATTCTGCCTCCTGTCAAAATGTAATTGACTTACAGTACATTATGCTTATGGTTGGGTTACTGTGAAACATTACACATGGACAGTTCACATGGGAAATGCTGCACTGGACACAAGAACTTGCCGTGGTTCATGCCGTTGGACAGAGCCACAGTGTCATGGGGGTGAATGAGAGTCATGTAGAAGACGGCTTTCATGGCCGGCTCGTCGAAGCAGGGGAAGGCCTTCCTGGCGTCCGTTGCCTGCATTTGAGTTGTGGCCACAACTCTGTCAAGAGCAGATAACAGATCCAAGCTCAAACCAAACCTATCATTTTCTTTCATTTTGTTAATGAATTTAAATATGTCTATGTGATCCATCAGCCGTGCAGCAGGTGGAAACAGAAGCACTGGGACAGGAATCATAGACAGAACAATAGAAGATTAATTCAATGATTATATTGTGAAGCTTAATAGCAGCAGCAGTGACTGTAACTGTAGCTGTATTGGTGTCCACCAATGTGCCTTTTTCTCAACAACCACTAGGAGTCACCCAAGTGACAATGTACCAAATCCCACCCAGACTCAGTGCTTGTAAATGTCGCACTCCACACTTTTGGGAGTGTTTTTAAAAATGTTGTATTCGTATTTTACCTAACTAGCTTTATTTGAATGTTTTCGTTGAAGGTATGTTTTTACATTGTGGACTTAATACAAAATCAACACATGACTGAATCAAGTGGAGGCTATCCCTTTACTTACATTATACTTCAGTGGAATAAACCTTTTTAATTCTCCTAAACAATAATTTTATCTACTGAGCGAGTAAAGAAACAGAGCTAAGGGTTCGTTGTTTTTAATAGCTTGCCTAGCTTGCCACAAGATGCACTGGAAATGAAATGAATTTGAAGCCCACATAGATTAAACAGTTCTTCTCTTCAACTGGCTCATCTTAATTATTAAAAATAATAGTTTGACATTTTGGGAAACACACTTGTGTTGCCTTAATTCTCACTGAGAAGACTGATATGACCCTCATGTCAGTCCAGTACTGTAAGCTACAGCCTGCTGTCCAGCTAGATCAGTTTAGAAATAAGAAACTGGAAACAAGCATTGTAATTTGTACAGGCTACTGTTTAGAGTCTTTTGCTTACTACGCTAACTGGCTGTTGGTCGTAGCTTTATATTAAACAGAAGGATATTTTCTCATCTAACTCATCACAAGAGTGAATAGGCCTATTTCTCAAAATGCTTAACTATGTCTTAAAAGTGAAGGTCTGGTTCAGATGAATGGTTTGCGATGCATGTAAATTTTTCAAGGTGTTTTAAACCCTATATTCCTACGTATTAATATTTAGATTTTGTTTAAATCCTCAAAGAAATATTTAAAACAAATTAGATTAAATTAAAAAAAAAAAAATAAGACGCTCATACTTTTTCACACCATCTTCCATGTATTCACTCCTGTAGAATCCTCCCAGGTCGTCAGCCAGCTCTCCAACAAAGTCTGTGAATAGCTCGTACTTGCTGCCGGCCTGCAGCGGGCTGTCAAGCTTGATCACCAGGTACTCAGTGGGAACCTCCAGCCAGGTCTTTTTCAAGCCGGGTGCAGTGGCTCCGTCGAGGCCTTTAAGTGTGGCATGGTGTCCCCCCTCTAAGGCGGTGAGGTTCAGCTTGTTGGAGTGGATGAGGATGAGGTCGGTCTGCTTCACACATCGGAAGACCACCTTGGAGTGTCCAGTGAATATGTACAGGCCGTGTTTGTTTGGCTCCAACCGAGGCCACAGGGTCACATTGTAGGTGAGAGGAGCGAGGGTGTCTGGGAGTCTGTAGTGGTCCCAGGGCTCCTTTGGCGCTGCAGGCGTTGTGGGTGGGAGGGTCGTGGTCCCGGGGCTGCTAGTGGATGGAAGCAGAGCCTCTTCATTCTTTGACTTCTCCTGAGCGTAAACCACAGACAGAGCTACGATGGTGGCCACAGCACCAATGGCTGCGACCACACCGACTATGCCCAGCGCCTTGCTGATGTAGAAGCCTTTCCCCATGTCTCCACTAGAGAAGAAGAAGGCAGAAGAGGAATAGTGATTGCTATTTATGCTCTGCCTTCTTAGATTCAGCCCCAAAGTTAATGGTTGATATCCTGGGCGGGGAAAGCAGCTGAAATTACAAAACATTGAGTTGTAAAAACATCTTTGAGATAACAGAGAAACCTTCCCTCAGCGGTGAACTTTACACCTACATAATATCTGTGAAAAGAGGCCCCTTTTTAGAAGCTGGCCTGTGTTGTCTCTATTTATTCAGTGTGGTAGTGGAAATACAGTAGAATTCTATACTGCATGTGTGTGTATGTACAATTTGCTAATCTCAGCTGTATACTGGTCAGGCTATCTGATGGCAAGAAAGCCAGAGTTGTATAATAAAATGGGCTAAATGGAGGTTTTTTATAAAACTGCGTAAACTTTTATTTAGCCTCAAATGTTGTGCAGCTCTAAATTAGCTTTGGTTGACCGAAAAAGTTGTGGCTTTAAGAAATGGAGGCATTCCAATGGTTAGACTGAAACACATATTTTGTGCTTGGGCGGCACAGCAATGTCAGAAATCCATTTGGATTTTGGTCCACAAACAGTATAAGGAAACATTATATGGCTGAATCAGTGGATTCTACAGGTAATTAACTCTGAAATGACAGAAAAGTCAGCATTGAACTGAGCATGGTGAATTTTGACAACATTTCTGACAGTCAGACACCTCTTATTACCAGCAACTCGTGAGTGTGAAATCATCATTCTGTATAAAGGAATGACAGGAAATGACAGCTTTGGTGAACCGGGCACAGTAATGCTGTGTGGTCAGACACTTTCTGGCAGCACTGAGGGCTCAGACATCTGGATAAAACTTCCTGGTGAGCTTTTGCTGCAAAGCAACGCGCCGTGATAGACCAATTTGACCAATCAAATATAATTTCTTAGTTGATTTTGTTAATGTGGTAATTCTAACATCTATCTTGCAGATTGTCAAGCAAGTGGAAACAATTATGCACTGTATAACACTATCATGAATCACTCAAACTTGCTTTACTGGTTCTCTGGAGCAACATCACCCCACAGTAACAGGCCCCGCCGTTTTTTGAATGCAGGTCTGTTTTTTTGAAAAATAGTCTCCACAACTCTCCACAGACCAAAAGCCACATCACATCACATGCAGGCAGACTAACAAACACCAAATTACAGTATGATGCAATGACAGAAAACCATTTTCCCTCTCACAAAACATACTCTTACCTCGTATTTAGTTCTGTCCCAGTGGACTCAGCGCCTTCCTTCACCTGTCAGTTGTGGAATCTGAGTTTAAGGCAGCGCTGTCTGCCACGCTGCACTCACTTTTAGTCTGTCCGCTGCTCCTCCACGTGCGCCAAGAAATGCGCCAGATCTCTCATTTGAAAATAAGTCCTAAAGAGCTTCAGTTTTCTGTTAAAGGGAAATAATATTTATACCACGTCTGGAAAAATCCACAACAGATCCAGAGTCTGTCACAATGATGCAGCAGGATATTACACAATCTTCAAACACAACACGCAATTGATGCCGCCAGGTGCTGGTCTTGAACTTGTTGTGTCTTGACTTTAGATGTTAATCCAGTTTGAGAATTTCCAATACGGTTCTATAATCAGATTACCAGCTTGTTCAGCAGTAGCATTGCTGAATGTAGTGTGAATCTCTTGAAGCAAAGTTCTCTCACGATGCTTGTCTTTATATTTGCACTGTTCAGTTGCCTGCTCAGGTGTTAAAGTGATTCCAGACAATTATGAAAATCATGAAGGGAAGATACAACGCAAATTACAATGGTAGCAAACTCCAAAAAGCTCCCGAACACTGGACCCTACACAGAAATGATAGCATCTATCCTAGACTGACTCTGGTTAAACTCGCTAATCTTTCATACACCACATCCAGTTTCTGTCCTTTAAGCCCAAGCACTGATGTCCAGGTGATGACACTTCACTGTCGTCATTTCGTGAAGCGCTACATCAGATATTACACAACTGTTTCCACAGGTTGTACATCACACCCCACGACCAGTATACCAACCCTGACATTTAAAATCAGTTGCAAACACCTTTAACCTTTGTATTATTTTCAACTTTATACAGGTGATAAAACGTCAGCAAAAACCCCTTATCAGCTCATGTTGTCACTTTGAACTGTCAGTGTCTCAATGTCCGCTTCAAACAGGCTGAAACCGTTTCTCCTCGTACTCGTCCACCATTCTACAGTAACAGAGTTTCAGTGTAGAGTGAGCGCACAATGCACAATGAATGTACGCTTTTGCATCGGATTGGCAGACAATTAATACATCATATAGTGCAATGATTAAGGATTCTTTAAAAAAAAAAAAAGAAAGAAAAGACAAACAACAAGAATCCTAATAATAACCAAATCAGGTCAGTTTATTCAGTAAGATCACTTTGTCTTGTAACGCTGGAGGGCAAGTTGATTCTCAATGTAAAGATCAGAACACGAAAACCCTGTTAGCATTGCAAAGCAGTCAGACATGTGAAGGGGTACATACGGAAGAGGATTAGGGCCAATGGAACAACAACTCTGACATCCAAACTCCGAATTCTGAATATTTCCTTTTTCTCTGAAGCCTGACGTTTAATGTCCCACAGGGTCACTTCTGACAGTCATATTTGTGGGTCAGTTGTAGGCTCAATGACGGTGAAATCTGAATCTGCTCTGGAGTTTTACAGGTGGTTATAGGCCTCGTGTTTGTAGTTTAAATGCATTGCATACGTCATGGTAAGCAGCAACATACTGGCTAATGTGAAGTATGTAGAAAAGAAAAAGACATAAATGAATGCATTCTGAATCTAAAAAAAATAAATGTTATGCTAGTAAAACAATCTTTCGTTACAATGTTATGACGATGAGAGACTAGCGGTGAAAGCGCCACTGTCATCATTACTGCTCCACCACTGATATACAGTGACACATGTGGTCTGCTGTTCATCACGTCTGGTCCTCTGCTCTGGAGTTCCTGTCCAGTGATTAATTAGGTCACATCAGTTTTCTTTGCGCAACTGTTACCATGAAACAGTTTGTTACTCCTGATGATTATAGTGATTGTCCTTCATTACGTATCCCTGACTGTACAGAAAAAGGGAGTGAGTCATTTTGACTGTCTAAGTGTTCTCATGTGGACTCCTCAGTAAACCACTTGAGCACTTGGGCTTTGTTCTCCGTCACCCATTTAATGTTGGCTGTGGTCTTCTCTATTGCCTGTTCCAGGGCCAGTGTGGCCGAGCCAAAACCAACATGAAGGTTGTCTTCTTTGAATTTCTTCAGCTGGAGAGACACAGAAAACAAAGAAATAACTGAAATTGTGCATGGCTTGTCTTTCTTTTATTCTAAACACCCTCGGGGAGACACAGTGTGCATTTCAGTGTGGTTGCGGCTGTGTGGCCAGCATACCTCTTGCAACTCAAACTCTGAAGAGAATCTCCTTGTGATTCCGTGGATGAGGTTAGAGAAGGAAAATGAAGCTTTCCCATACCTAAAAACAAAGAAATACTGTTCAATACTGACATAATGAAATAATGGTGGTGCAATTGCACAGATGTTGTTGTTGATGTCAATCAAAATGTCTCTGGGAAGACATTTGCCAAACTTCCCCCAAAGAAAGTCTGTTGGTGTTGGACATGTGTGAGGGCTCAAAAACAGTTGCAAAATAATCAGCCCTCATTACTGTAGATGCTTAATGCCGCCTCATCACTAAGGACTTGACTACCTTTTCAAAACACTCGGGCAGGCTTGAGGAAATGCGTGCACACTCAGCAGCCTTGGTGAGTAAATGAAGGAAAAACAGCTCAATGTGCATTTGGAAAAGTTACTGTGGATTCTGTGTGTGTAGTATTCTTCCACCTTTAATTACTCCCATAAGGAGTGATCTCTTACTGCTGGAAAATGTAGCTCCATTTTGCTCTGACGAAGTTCCAGGCCAGCGGCATTCCCACAACGTTCCGGGCAACGTACTGAATGGTAGAGGTGGCGTCTTGCTTGCGTATCTTAGTGGGGTCAAGTGTGTACTCCAGATACCTGGCTCAAAAGAAACCTTTTATTCCGAAGATATCATTTTCAAACATGAGCTTAATACATCTGTTTCATAAGGAAAAAATGCTGAATGTCATTAAATATTTATAACATCTGGAGCAGATGGGGCAGATGCTTCTCTCCCAAAATAGTGAAGTCAGTTGAGCTCCAAATATGTGTTTTAGACACAGATGCAAATTTGCTCCAGGTGGCACAAATTAAGGTTAAGATCAGTCTGTGCTTGTTAAAAAATATTTCAAGTGGTGAGCTGTCACACCAACACACACAGCTGGTATGTATGTTGCTAGCTATAGCTAATGCTAACATCTGTACACCAAGATTGGAGCAAAAGTCCAGCCGTTAAGTTAGTGTAAATAAATGCAGGGCACTAAAAGCAGGACTCTGCAGCTTCTGAACAACCTGATCGCACATCATCCCTATAAACACACAGTTGTTATGATACTCTCAGTAGGTTGGTTGCTACAGCCTTTTCGGTGTGATGTAACCTTAAGCTTATGTTGGCTAACTTTAGGGGGACTTCGAACAGCTCATCATTCATCATCATTATGAAACCTCAATAGTCAGAAAAATTTCCCATTGGACCAAAAGCCCTTTGTCCAACAACTCGATATCTCAGCAAAATCCCACTGCTCCAAGGGCCCGTTATTCAGAAAAATACACACCCGCCCTTAAGTTTTTTGTACCTTAATATATTACTCTATTCGGACAAACAGGGAAAGAACAATTTGATGTTGACTCAGCACTTGACTCAAATGACACAATTTAACTCGAAGAACCGTGTTGTTTCTCCGAAGCCGCAACATTTCACCATCAGTGACAAAAAAAGTTCAAGCTCAGTTGAGTTCATCATCATGGTAGAAATAATAAACACATACTTAACATTGTGTAATGGTTGCAATTTGGTTAGGGATGGAATTACTTGGCTAGGTTAAGGAAAAGATTCCAGTTTGGGATAAAATAAGTACGTTAGTTACATCAGTTGTGTATAGTAAGTTGGTCATACCAGAGTGTGTATTTTCAGAGCAACAGGCCTCTCACAATGGCCATTTGTTAGCTGAATAACAGTTCATTGGACATTTCTTAGACTATTTGGATTTCAGAATAAAAGGCTGTCGGAACAATGGCATGGCACCAATGTTAGCTAATGACATTAGACATTACTGAGTCGGTAAACTGTGTACTTCTTTTTGGCTTTATCTGGCAGGACAGTTTGAGATGAAAGATAGTGGGGATGGCATCCAACAAAGGATCAAAGGTCTGATTCAAACAGTGTGCTGCTCAACACAGCCTCGGTACACGGGGCATATAATCTACCAGCTGAGCTGCCAAGGCACCCCAAGCTCAGTCTTTTCTTCCTTGCCATGGTTAGCTCTACACTTAAGCATGTAACAAATCAAAGTGTAGTGGCCTGTCTTTGTCCTGTAAGTGTGTAGAGTAAAGTAGAGAAAACAAGTGAAGTGAGTTGTCTGCACGACAGTATAAAAATCCAATGTAACTTTGACAGTGTTGTGCATTGGAACTGGTCTCATTCAAAGAAAGCCTTGAACAGGGACACTCCCACAAATCTTCACATACCTGTTCAGGAGCCAGGGAACTTTGGTGCAGGCCATGGCCGACCTCAGCCGGGAAGCTTCGGATGCAAGAGTGGCATTCTTGAACATTTTCCAGGCAAAGTCCCACTCTTCCACACCGCCGAAGGCTATGCCACTGCAGTAAACTGTGCTTTTCAAGTTGGGATGGATCCTGAACAGGATTGAGGTCAAAATACAGTCCATTAGAAAATGAATGTTTGTGTGCATAGCTAGCTACAATTGTACATTGTTTCACTGGCTGCTTGGGGCAAAGTAACAGCGAACACTGTGCGGCATCTTAAAACCAGAAAGAAGGGGCTTCTGTGTACTCACGGGCTGAGATGTGGATTTTTCATCCACTGGCTGTACCAGCTTTTAATCAGCTCCCTGCACCCCTCCACACCCATACTGCAGGCAATTCCAATAGCATTGATCTGATTATACCTGAGAAGGGAGAGGTTTGAGAAGATTGGAGACAAGCGGCAAAATACCATGAAAATATCCAGCATGCATGAGGCATATGGAAAGGTAACAAACCAAACTACCTATTGCAATGAATGAAATTGTCACCCAACGGTAAGTTTTGCTTTTAAATAAATTTTCTGGTAAAAGCATAAGCCTACGTACTGGTCAGTGTGTCCTGTAGGCACGATGGTCCAGTCAGCTGTAATCGTCTTGAAGTACTCAAAAAGTGGTTGTATCTGTTTCTTGAGGTATGCCTAGAATAAAAACATACTGCCAATCATTTTCATATCCAGTCAGTTTACTTTCATACACTTCTCCTGTTAGTGTCAGAATGAGCAGTGTGAGTATTGGTAGTGAAGAAGCGTTCACCTGTAAGGCTCCATAGACCTCAGTGCGGTCAAACATGAGCGTGTAGTAGTCGAGGTTTCTCAGCGCTGACTCCCAGGGGATGTATTCTCTTTCGTTGGACAGGTATTTGGTTGTTCTCAGGGCCAATGTTGTATTGATAATTTTGGCTCTACACAAACAGAACACATTCCTCACAGTCTTTACAGACATACAAAGTGTGATGGTTTCAGTACTTTAATTACCTATTTTGCTTTACCTTGCGAGGTTGAACGTATCATCTATGATCTGAGCTCTGTTGATGACTGATAAAGCCTGAAAGAAGTGACACACACGAACACATGTTCAAATCCACACAACCAGCGAGGCGAAGTAAGCAAAACTGCTGCTCCGTCTGCAAAAAGACATGATGATTTTGAGTAATTGTGTCGTTACAAAGTCCTGGTGGCCGCAGTTCAAGAAACCACATTAAATACTGGAATGCTGGAATTAAAACTGGTGACCAATGGAAAATGCAACATCAAGCATGAAATGTGCCTAAACCAGCAGAATCAGATTTCTGATTAAGCACAACTAATCAAAACTCGCAGGAAACATTGAATCAAATTTATAGTTAAAGTAAATAAAATCCACATGTGTTTCATGGAGCAGGTTTATTTAATTCAGATTTTGCCTTCTGAGAGGCTCTGCTCTAAAGGTCCACTCTCCTCTGTAGAGAGATGAATCACAATGTGTTTTTTACCTGTTTACCCTGTTGTGTGATGTGCACACCAGCTCCATCCAGTATTGGCTATTTGATTGGCTTAACTTTCGACAGATGCATGTGACTCACCTGATGGTCAGTGTTGAGCAGCGAGAGGAGACGATCCCAGTTATCCAGGTCATAGTTCACCCTAAAGTACCCAGAAACATTGATGTTCGCCAGCACCCAGTCCTCTCCTGACACTCTCATTACACTGTGGACATCTGCGCCAAAATTAAAAGAATGATAGCAAAAATATATAGTTAACACCCTGACCAATGGTTCCACTAATGGGGTAGAAAGTTGTTTTGTTTCTAATATGTCGATCTGATCAAGAAGCATTGGATGTTCCTATGACAGTACCTGTCTTTTGAAGGAGCCAGTACTGTTGCTGCTCCACACCTGTCTTCATCCATTTGACTGGGACGAACCAAGTGTAGCTGGACACAAACAGACATAAAGACAATGAGTGATAAGTGGAACAATATTTGGGTTTTAGCCATGCTAATGGCAGACTGTAGCCATAGGGATGGCAATGTCAGGCTTTTGGTCTGTCTTTCTTTCAGACTGTTGGATGGATTGCTTGTAAAGTTCGGTGACCCTCTGACTTCTCGTAGTGCCATCAGGTTCACATTTGTTGACTGAGTGAAATGTTCCAACAACCACTGAATGGATTGGCTTAAAATTGGCATTTTAGCAGATGGCTCTGTCCAAAGCGACTTATAGTAATTCATGCATACATTAATACACTGATGGCAGCGGCTGTCATGCAAGGTGGCGACCAGCACATCAGGAGCAGTTTGGGGTTCAGTATCTTGCCCAAAGACACCTGGACCCGCAGACCAGGGGAAACGGACCAGCGACCGATAGCAAGACGCTGGCTCTAAGTAGCAAATTGAAGCGTGCTAACACACTGAACCGAGATGGTGAACATGAGAAACACCTGCTGAACTTCAGCAAGTTAGCACTGCCATTTTGAGCATGTTAGCATGCCAGCGTTAGCATTTGGCTTGAAGTATTGCTGTACTGCTGAGGTACAGCCTTAAAGAGCTTTTGTTGAGAAAATTTACAATACTATGATTCAAAGACATAGGTGATAGTGTCATGCAGGATATCAACTTTTTGGGGAATCAAGGTTGTGCATTTAGGAATCAGTCTCTTTAATTATTGTCTATGAAACTTACAAGATAAGGTAAAACAGATTCCTACTTGAACTGAGAGGGCCTGTCCACTACGGATTCTGGATCCAACAGGAAATGTTGCTGGGTGATACTTCCAGTCTGGGTGTCAATAGTGACCACTGGGAAGCCCATCTGGAGAGTCCAGTGGTTCATGATGTTGTGGACTGTGTCAGGAAGGTGCATGCCAGGCGTGTCTTCAACTGCCTGACAACAAACATAGAGTGGCAGGAATTTAAGAAGTAACGCACAGACCCGCGGACACATTGCGAGGTGAAATCACTCACAGCAAATTTGCAACTGTGAAGTCTTTAAACTGTACCGACCTGTTGGAGGTGGTCCCACAAGTCTGTATACACTGTGTTGCTGAAGGCGAAAGCATTCAGGTAAGACTGAGAGGAGAAACCAGTTACGAACAGCATCAGTATATTCCAATGAATTGTAGGCGAAACATTCAAGTTGCATCAGGCGACATGTGAAAACAAGTTGTGATGTCAGTCAGAATCTTGGGTAAGAAAGACCCTCTCACACGGGAAGCAATGACTCATAAACTCCAAATGAATAACCTTGTGGTTTACTCAACACACTAACTAGGCAGACAACAAGATGAATTTGGTGCGATTCGTCATACTAACTGTCACACACACACACACACACACATGCACATACACACTCACTCACAGTGGAAGTGGTAATTCAGTGATGAGGCCTGATAAAAAAAAACTACTCACACTTAGTCCTTTGGCAAACACAGGCTCAGTGAGGAACTCTGACAGCATTCTTAACACCGCAGCTCCCTGAAAACAACAAACACAGTAACCAACTATATTTTGCTGGAATTGAATTGGAAAGTTGACAAGATTTTGCAACCCAAAAACAGCATTAGGATTCCCCAGTGGTGCAATATGGCAAAAGATTCACAACTCATACTGACTCATGCATAAGTCATATAGGATATTATTAGTTGTACAAATAAATTCATAGATTTTGCTATATTAACTTTAACACTTTTAAGAAAAATCAGAAAAGGGGCAACATTTGACTGAGATCCTGGACGAGATACTATATAAGAATGTATAAAAAAGAGCCGACCTTGCTGTAGGAGATGGTGTTGAACATCTCACTGATCTGAGCGGGGTCATTGACCTCCTCCTCTCGGCGGGACAGCGGGTGTGAGGAGGCCAGGGCATCTACAGCAAACACCTTGTGCACGTCATACAGTAGGATCTGGTCTTTCTGCAGCCAAGCAGAGAGATGAGTTAGGATTGGCAGACTTGGTGACACACATCTGTGAGAGGTCACTGCGCTGTGAAATCTGATTATGTTCTTGGGAAGGCTCCTACGATGTTCCAGGTGGGCTCAGCATAGTCCGCTCCAAGGTACTCCACGTATGATGCAAATCCCTCGTTTAACCACAGGTCATTCCACCATTGCAGAGTCACCAGGTTGCCAAACCACTTAAAAACACAACACATAAAGTGTAAACAGGTAGAGTTTTGCCAAAGTGAGTTATGATTTTGGCCACTTATTACTAAAGCTCAATTCCAAGGAATAGAAAAACTGATTAAGCTGGGACTTTAGAAAATTCACATCCACAGTATTACAGAATTTGACACCACTTTTAATGTCAGCGATAGATGTTTTTGAAGCATCTCATGGAGAGTTAATTTGTCCCCAGACGGTTATCTGTCATCAGTTACTGTTGCAAAGGGAGGTTGAGTAGTCTGGCTAAATGTATGTTTACAACATTCATCACTAGAGTGGAGCAAACACAGCTTGAGTTTGCACCCAATAAATATCCTCATTTTCTCCCGATTATTTTCACTGATGTGAAGAAAGCGCTTTGGGAGAAATTTCATGGCCTACCATGTGTGCGAGTTCATGGGAGATTACAGTTGTAACTCTCTCTTTGTTTCCAGTGGAGGACATGATGGGGTCGTAGAGCAGCGCCGTCTCCCTGTATGTGACCAGACCCCAGTTCTCCATTGCCCCAGCATTGAAGTCAGGCAGAGCGATCTGATCTGGGGAGGACAAAGACATCAGAAAAATGGATCACCAAGGCCATAACAGTGTGCATGTGCGTTTAAATGGAGCTTAGCACAATGCAGACAATACCGCTTATTCGGGATAACAATTATGTTGTGCTGTCTGGTTTTGTTTTGGCGATTTAACCATGTTACACATGACGTTCCAGGAATTGTCATGTCGATGTGTCAGTCAGTTGATTTGACTCTCGATCAAAGTTTTCACATATGTCCTGATTACCACAGCATCTACATGGATTGGGACCAAATTTTTGCAAAGCAGTCATGTTCCCAGAGGTTGTATCCCAATGAGCCTGGTGGTCCCCTGACGTCTCCTCCAGCACCACCATGAGGCTGACATCTGTGGTTTCGAGCAGCACGGCTTACTGAGCTAACGGGCTAATGTTAGCTACACTGAGCAGCAGTTGGTCGTTACTCTGTTGAATCTGTATAAATGAACTGAGAGGTAGCCAATTCTTACATATTACAGCTTTAACTTTCTGTGCAGTGCCATCAACAGGCGAATCTTTTACTTTGGTTCACGACCAACTAATTACAAAGCCAATGACATCCCCATCAGCCCTGTGTGTACTGCTACATAGCAAATGCTAGCATGCTAAGTTGTGAAACTAAAAAGGAGCACATTAAACATCATACCAGCTAAACTCAGCATGTTAGCATTGCCATTATGATATGATAGTGGATTGTTGGTGTTGAAGTATTTTAAACCAACAGCAACAGAAAACTGAAAAGAAATGGAATATAATAGGTCATCTCAAAGTAAAAATAATAACTGGACAGTGTAATGATATGTTTTAAAGGGGATACATACGCTGGCGTCCTGAGTGAGAGTATACTTATCTCACTACACCACAATAACTTTGTTAAGCTGTGGATATTGTTACTGTTTCATATGTTAAACAACATTTACTCTGGAGTTCTAGAAGAAAGATTAACACAGAGCATAGCTGCAGTCCCTTGGTCATGTTCATTGGTTCCTTGTGCTTTGTTATTGATCAACTAATTCTGCATCCCTTTATACAGTTTAAAATGTCCAACAGCGAATGTGCAAAGGTTGCACAGTGAACAAAATGATTTTCTTCCCAACTGCTCAGACTGAATGCTGGGCGAGGTGGCATAAACGAAATGAGATTAACATTATTATCCTGTGGTGAGAGAAATGTTCTTTCACCACAGGATAATGTCTGCCTGTGCATGTTGCTGCAGAGCTGACCTACCTGACTTGGAGAGCGGATATGATGCATTGTAGTAGCGCTCATAGAACTGAAGGATCGGCCCTGTCACGTTGAGAGCATAGTCACCCTGCCTGTCATTGATGGCTTTTCTTCGAGCCCAGATTCGAACCTGCAGAGAAATGGATCATAAATAATCCTCATCCTAAAATCACCTTCTAGTGATCTGTAAGGTCACATAGGAACAGGAATGATTTGAACTTTATTTCTTTAATGTTGTTTTTTTGGACTGCTGATCAAACAGATATAGGGAACAAAGATTTCTTACCAACAGATTGCTGTTTTGTGTTGTTTGAATGTTAACAAAGTCAGTGACAATAAATGCCAGCAGATATGTGGACATTCTCTCTGTGGGCTCAAATGTCGTCACTCTGACAGGCACGCCATCAATGACAGAGTCTGTTGTGCCTGTTCAAAGAGGGGGAGCATTAGACTCTGACACTCTGTTAGTATTAATAACATCTAGTTGCTGATTTCCCCCACAACATCTCCAAGTTATTAATGATTTACAATGAAACTAACACATAAAACACATGTTTACGTGGCTCTGAACATCAACACATTAAACATGTTGCACTGACCACTAATCTTGTTCTCTGTGTTGTACTTTTATAAAATATAAATATGTAAATCCATTCATGTGTGATTTTACAATTAAACTTTGTGTCGCCCCCAGTTTCCACAAAAAATGTAGCGCAACAACAATTTTAAACTACTGAATTCTGAAACGAACCAGTGTCCCTGCCGTTGGACAGGGCCACAGTGGCACTGCTGTGGATGATGGTGATATTGAAGACAGCTTTCATGGCTGGCTCGTCAAAACAAGGGAAAGCTTTCCTGGCATACGTTGCTTGCATCTGCGAGGTGGCAACAACCCTGCAAAATGTTCAAATTAAACATTAACAGAAAATCAACATCCACCAGGTAAAATACTCCAAAGTCCCACCAAGAGGAACACTTGAACCAAGAACAATGCTGCACCATTATTTATTTACTACTATGACTTTACTTACTTCTTCACACCATCGTCAGTGTATTCACTTCTGTAGAATCCTTCCAGGTCATCTGCCAGCTCCCCCAAGAATTCAGTGTGGAGTACATATGAAGTTCCAACAGCTAGTCTGCTGCGGAGCTGAAGCACCAGAAACTCGGTCTTTACAATAAGAAAAGACTTTTGTATAGCGGGCACGGTGGCTCCACCCAGGCCACTCAGCTTAGCATGGTGCCCACTGAAGGTGGTGAGGTTGAGCTTGTTGGAGTGGATGATGACAATGTCCGTTTCCTTCACACATCTGAAGACCACCGCTGAATGTCCAGTGAAGATGTACAAGCCGTCTGCGTTGGGCTCCAGCCGGGGCCACAGGGTCACATTGTAAGAGACAGGAACAAGGGATTCTGGGAGTCTGTAGTGGTCCCAGGGCTGCTTCGGAATGAAGGGGGTCGTAGGGGGAGAAGGCATGCCGGTGGTGTCTGATGTTCCATCTTCAGGCTTGTCTCGATTCTTGGCCCTTTCTTTGTCGTAAGCAATGGACAGAGCTATAATCGTAGCCAGAGCAGTGGCCGCCAATACAAGCAACCCGAGGCCCACGTTTTTACTGACATAGTAGACTTTCCCCATGTCCAAGTCGGGGGATCAGAGGAGGACTCTGAGCGGTCTCAGACTTTTGTCCAGCGCAGCAGGGCTCTTCCCTCCTCAGTTAATCGTTGAGCTATTAACATGTCAAAAAAAATGGAAAGATGTGAACATTTTAGTCATTTAGCCTGCAACTCAGCAACTTCTAGATTCACATAAGTCAAGAAATGGTGCACAATTAAAAATTGACTCTACCAATTTTACACAGTAATGTGTGTTTACAGGTCTTGAGTAGAATATTGTGACAAAAGCAGTATAAAGACTCCAGAGCAGGCTGCATGTAATCTGCAGTCAGGTCACTAAATTGTGGCTAAATTGCAGTGTGAGTGATGTAGGTGCCAGACGGAGAAGAATATGTGGATTAAAAACAGTAATATCTCTGGTTCTGCTGTATCCGTTTGGAACATTTGTTCACAGCGGACTGCTTTTCAAAACCTTAAGCCTACATTACCCACAATGCAACTCAGCCACACAGCGACATCTCTGGAGGAAAAGTATCAGATTACATTCCGCTTCCTCTGGAGTCACAAAAGGCTTTACACTACTTGTTTCATATATGTAGTAGTGCTCCCGAAGACCTGTAAACACACTTTTTTTCGGAGTTACTCTTTTAATGTTTAATGATCAAAAATGGCATTTTAGTTCCATTGTTACTGTGTGTTAGAGTACAGTGTACAGTCTACAAAAGAGGACAGGAGCATTACCGGCTGTATATTGAGGGATCTCAGATGGATCTAGAATTTGAAGTGAAGAGCTCAAGTCCCTTCTGTTATTGCTTTTTCATCTCTAATGCTTTGGGTTATTATTGCTGCTATTATTGATTTGGTATCCATGTGACGTCATCCGTGAAGTGCAGACACAAGAGAGGGGTAGAAAACAACCTCAACTGACTGAGAGGTTATGAGACAGCTCACACTCTCTATGTTTTTGTGGCTGCTTAAGTGATATGCTAACATTTGTCAGGTCTGATGTAGGCTTAGAGTTTCAACCTGGGAGCTTACTGATGGCTTTGGATTGAAAATGTTCACCTTGCTTAAGTGAGAGCTCTGCTCTTTTGAAGACGAGTTGCATGAGGAACTTATCCCTGATCAGTGTATTCCCTGCAGTATATGACTGTCAGCTCACCCCCTGTGTGGAGAAGCAATGCATTGCACTGCTAAACGGCACTGTCAGCAAGGCGTATTTAAGCCAATAAAAGAAAGCTCATGTAAAAGAAATCTGTTTAAGTGTAATCTATATTTTGCACAGCTGAGTTGTGCATTGGAATATGGACATTGACATTGTTGACGTAAATTGCCAACAATGTTCAAAATACAACGTACACTTTAGATAGGTTTCTTTCAGCTGGCTAAGATACATCTGGCTGTCTGTACCGTTTAGAAGTACAACTCCACTTCCCTCGTCGCTGCTACGCGCTGCTTCTCCACACAGGGGGAGAGCCACTGCAGGGAATACACTGACTAGTACCTCATACAACCCCACATCAAAAGACCCAAACTACCATCAGTCTTTTACATGATTCTGTGTGGCTGATCAACACCTCCACAAACCCTGTACGGTTGACTGATGGATTAAACAGAAATGTAGCAAATTCACTTTTAAAGGAATACTAGGTATTTCTGGTGGAGAATTTTGACATTTTAATTTTAATATTTACAATAATTATGAGTGTGACTGTGAACTATCTTTTTCATAAGTGCATAAACAAGCTTTTCTCAGAGGAAAATAAGGTCCCCAGAACACTGTTTGAAGCTCGAGAGGTGGCAGGGTCCGCCAAATATAAACAAAGGAAAACTGTATAAATTGTGTTGTCCTTTAAGGTCAGTTTGTTCATTCAGTTTATAAAGTCATGAAAACACAGAGAGTTTGTTTAGATAGTTTGTTTATGCTTAAAATAATCTGTCAATGAGAATCTCTCTCTCCTGATCAAGACTTCTTCCCCAGAACTCCATCATGCACCTTTGAACAGTCATTTGAACGGTTTCAGATACGCAGCTGCTGTTTAGCCTAAGCTGCACTGACACTGTGGCATCCTTTAAAAGAAAACTCATCTGTTGATTATATTTTTCTTTCAATTTCTGGTTTGCCTTTCTTGTTCATGATAACTGTAAGTCTCGACGTATCTGGGAGGCCTAGCAGTATTTTCGATCTCACTTTGTCAGTAACTCTTTTGTGTGAGTACACAGAAGATGTAACTCATCACTTCTGTACATGAGGAAACAATTTAACAATGATCACAATGGGACATTATAAAACAGACTCTGGTCAATTTTATTAATGATAAGCAGCATTTACAACTGATATCTTGCACTGATACGCTGATAATCCTGGCAGTCTGACATTTTTATGTAGTCCTAAATCAAACACCATAGGCCATAAATGCATAAATGCTCATGATGTCAGGAGGGTATAAATTGTATTTATCAATCCTGTATTGCTTAATCTGTATCTGCACTGAGCCTGGAGACTACACTGATCTAAGAAGGACATTTTAAGTTTACCAGTGAAATTATTCTGCAGGCCTTAGTGAGAGATTAGCAGTTTCCCCCTGTGTGTTAAAATGACTTCACAGTGATCAGCTGTGGTAATATCTGCTGGTACAGAGCACACTGACACTGACGATAAGAAGATAACAACAACTCAAACCATACTGTCACTTCTCCCATTTGAAGTCTAAAATCTTGAGTGTGCACTTCTTTCTTCCCTCCTTTGCTTCCTCTCTGATAGAATGTGCAGATGTTTCCTCTACATCATTGTCTAATCATCATTCTGCACTTGTGGGAGTATGAGACAGCCAGAAAAGTCATTTACCACAGTAATGTCAGCAGATCTGTTAGCTGTTCGTGTGGAGGTGTGTTGGTTCGGTCAAGAAAATGTATTTTCTCCCCAGGCGTTTTTTATCCGTCATAATTTTTTACACTAAAAGAGCGGGAGTCAAAATAAAAGAGTTTGATGAGATTATTATTTTAGTGTACTGAAAAACCAGAGCATACTACAGAGACGGATAATAAGTGGAAACTCATGTTTGGTTGAACGTCAGAGATCAGTCCTGAACTTGGACCTTGACTGAAGTTGCGTCCTCTTTATGGGCTGACAGCTGAGCCATCTCTGTGACACTGAGCAGACTTTATCTGCTGATGGAGACTTTGAGATGAAGGTAAAAGTCCTCAACTCACGTTCCTATTAATGATAGTAACATTTACAGCTGCAGGCCGAATGTTGGAAATCCAGGACCTTTTCACCATTTCCAATGTTTTTTCTAATTAGCTATTGCCTTTGTTGTCAGTGACCGATAAAAGGTCGTGGCTTTCTGACTCTCATTTCATTATATTAGGGTTTATAACAGGGTTTCTTGATAGGAAGAGTAACAGATGATAGGCTGGAGGAATAATATGTATTCATTACAATTGTTCCTCTGGCTATAATTCTTAAATGTTTAACAGGGTATGCCTTATTTAAAAAGGGTAGGTTTTCCCTTCACACACCGATTTAAGACTGACTCGATCAATAGTTAATCTACAACTCATCGTGCATTATAACAGTCTATCTTAACAATTGTATGATCGTGAGAGACTACAGATAAGATAACCTTTTTCCTTTTCCATTAAATCTATTTGCAAACAAGTTTACCTCAGCTGGCAGAAGCTCCGCCTTGTCAATACTTCATTGGATTATAATAATAGAAACAAATATTTATCATGATAAAGGCAGAAAGCCTTTAATTAAATAGATTCTGTTATGGAAAAATCGATCAAGTCATACCCGCCTTGGTATTTCAGCCAACTGGTTTCTGTAGATAACGCATCAATGCATGATGATTACATAACAAAATCTGGCAACTTGTTTAATAGAGGAAGAGAGGTGCAGCAGCAATAAGGCACACTTTATCAGTGTTTTCTATCATTCTATTGATTAGGACACCTAGCCTGAAAAGATCAACGAGTCTTTCAGAGGCACGGAAAAAAGAAAAAGACCATTCTCTATATGTGAGCTCAACACCCTACACACTTCAACATACTAAAGTACGCTTTGATTCAAGATTGGTACAGCACATACAGGTAGGTCTTCCCTTTACATAATAACTCAATTAAAGCAACATTATGTAGAAATTGTATTCGATTTGATGCCTCCCACAGATTCCGAGTGCAACACCACTGTCGTCAGAACATCAGAACAATGTTTTGTGTTGAAGACTTGTATCTTGAGGTAAACGAGTGACAGAGACACCATTCGACCTGTTATAAGACACTGTGCCATCAAAATGATTTGGAAGCTGTTATTGTAAGGTAGAAGAGTTACATAATGTTGCTTTAATGTTTCATCTTTGACACATTTATGATTGTGAGAGTCTACTGCTGAAGATACGATAAACTGAAGCTGCATCCAGTCTACAACAGTCTTGTATGTAGGCAAATGTTTTCAGACTTTATTTGAATGTGAGCCACTGACCCGTTGGATTACTATGATGGTAACACGACAGTCATGGTTAACATCTGGAAATGATGTTCTTTCCCTTTGTTCTCTCGACTACCGCAACAGATACAAGCTTCAGGCTCTTTGTATAATTGTCCTGAGAACTATTATTTGTAATTCCTTTTCTTTATGCTCCTCAGGACCGCCTCACATCTGCCTGTTTTCCCTGCACCTCTGCAGCCAGGTGCCCTCTCACCCTCACCCTTGTGTCTGCCAAGTCATGCTCTGACAACTCCCACTGGTCCTTGCCCCCTGCCAGTCATCATCTCCTTGCCACTTCACCTTCATTCCCCAGTACCAAGCAAAACACCTTTATAACTTCACCTCACGTGGCCGTTTCCTGCACTTTGGTCCACCTTGCGACACCACAACAACCTGTGCCTCTGCCATGCAGCGCCTGGCTGAACGATGAGCACGTCTACAGCTTGTTGTTTGGGGGAGGTAATGCTGTCGTAATGCCACGTGTTGGTGAAACCGACAGAAAGGCGTTCATGTTAAGCCTTTTTCAGCTGATTATTAAAAAAAACAGAAAAAGCCATAAAGCATTAATATGTGGCCTAGATATTCCTGCTTATTTTACTTGTGAATGATCCTCAAAGAATGCAAGGGGATCTAGAAAGCAATCGTTCAGCTTTTTTTTCTACTTAAAACTCAAAATGAGTTAGGGATTTTGGAATACTTTAGTATTTCACTTGAGGTTTTAATCTGTGACATGTCTGAATTTAATTTGTGTTCCGTGCGCACAGAGTCAGTCAGGAGTTTCTGCTCTCATATTTTCAGTGGAGAAAATATTCACAGTGGGACAAACATGGTGACTAAAGTTACAGTTAACAGCAGCAGCTTTGAATCAACACTCAGCCCACCCGCAGCAGTCACGCTGTGTAGTGTCACGGTGATGAATATCGAAGCCTATTCCCATAAATTAAAGAAATAGGATGAAAACCAAGCTTGATGAAAGAATTTCATTTATTTACTTTCAAGACTAAGTTTTCGTACACTTTTTGTCTTTAGCTGGTGGAAACAGGCTTTCATAGGACGTTTCATAGCAGGGCGGTAAAGAAGTCATATCTGCATGAGAAAGAATTCAGTCTCTTCTGGGTCACGGATCTAATTCTGAATTGATGTTGCTCCTTCTAGTTGGCCTATGTATGACCCCAGTATTTAAGAAAGCTTGACAACGGCCCTGCATGTGAGAAAATGGTCCAACCTAAAACAGGCCAGTCGTCATTGTGAATAGCAAACTGAACTACTGAAATGTCCGTTCATTAAATGTATAGTTTTGATACACGGATAAATTCCAGACAAAATTTGAAAATGTAATCTGAACTACCTCAGAAGATAGTGGTTGTCTGATTGCTCTATTATCCTACTCTGGCTGTCCAGTGTAGCTGTCTCTGTGGCAGGGTTGAGTCCTAGGAAGGAAGAAGAAAGCGTGGAATAAAAACAGCATTGTCTCTGGTTCTGGTTCTGGCTTGGTGAATTGTTTTTAAACTGTCCATAATGAGTCCAACAGTGTTATAGGAGTTCTATAATAGATATGCTGCTTTTAAAAACCTGGCATCTATATTACCCATGATGTAACACCACTGGAGGTAATTTATCGGACTACACGCAGCTTCCTCTGGAGCCACAAAAGGCTTTATATTACTTTCTTCACACATGCCACAATACTGCCCAAGACCTGTTACATACTTTAATGTGTAAGATTTGCTGAGTTACCCTTTAAATAACAAACCAGAGGGATTATGTTCCCGGTGCAGTTTGGCTAAAAGTAAAAACTGATGTCATTGTCGTTCAGGGTGATCAGTGAAATCAGTAAGATGTCTGTTAGATTCATTCTTCTAATGTCACAAATGTCCCTTCAGGCCAAGTTATAAGTAATATAAGCCCAACAAATCCAGGCACTTTCCCAGCAGAGGGAGCAGTATAATCTTGTGATTGGGAAAGTTTATCTTGGGCCACAAAATCACATTTTTTCACGGAGTAAAAAACGACAACAAAAGAGCCATGTGACCACCTCTGTGTCCTGGTGTGATTTTAACACAGTCTCCTCCTCGGCTCCCTGCAAGTGCCGTGTACTCTTTCTGATCCGAGTCTGTGCAAGGACCTGTTTGTTATCATGTGATTAGAACCATTAACTGCTCTGCGCGATATGTGCTGTGCATGTGATTACTGGGAAGGACTAAAATAAGACATCAGTAGACTGTAAATCTTTGTTTGCTTAATGTAGAGAAGCATCGGGGGCATTACACAAACTCATTTTGTTTGCATAATTTATCTCTTCTCTTCCACTTTGTCCTTCGAACAGACTTTCTGTCGGGGATCAATACGTTTATTTCGAGTCCATCTTATCTCAAGAACGTGAACAATAAATACCTTTTATCATCCACACATCCACACACACGCCTCTGCATTATCATTCTACCTGCACATGAACCTGTGACCGACACTATCAGCTGTGTGTGGTCGTAGCTCCACACTGTACAGATTAGCTTCAGCCAGCTGTGGGAGCTGCAGAGTTTACATTTAGTGCAGCCCATGCTGGATGTTGACAGACCAATAAATCCACACCAAGAGCCAAGAAGTCAAGCTGGGACTTAAAGAACATTGTGAATTATCTACTCGTGAAAGCAATAATCATTTTACAACAGCATGTGACGAGTTATACACTTTATAAAGAGTGGTTCCAAGCCTTGTTATGCAGCTGAAATCAAAACAAGAGAGAAAGGGATGCAATAAAGACTCAACTGGCTGCTTTCAGTTCACTTTAAGCTGCATTCATGCACCATTTGAGAAAAGTCTTGGATGGACCATTTGTTGCAGACCCATTCTTAAAATCCTCCTTCATTGTAAAACCAGCAGTGCAGCTTTGCTCCAGATGCCAAAAGCTGTAAAGCTAATACTGAGGCTGTTATAGAACCTTTGCTGAGAGGAAAACACAACAAAAGGAGCAACTTGGCATGCAGCATGTTGGATAAATTAACATGTCAAACACGTGGAAAACAGTACGTACCAAACCCTGTGTAAACTGGATGTCCACTGCAAACCCTGATTTAAGTCTGCATGAGACGCAGAAGTTGAGCTGGAATGATCCCGGATGATGTGTAACACTCGCAGTCTGCATCTGCGAGGGTGGAGGTGGGAGGTGGTGAGAGCCGCCACAGGTTTTCCTGGGGATGTAGGGAGGGAACTACTCCCGCAATTTTCCCAAAAGAAAAAATCCCTACATTGGGGAAGGGGGCTGAAAGAATGCGGCTGTATCAACAAGACTGCAAACTCATTGTGGTCGCACCACGAGGTACAGAGTGTTCTGACCGCTCTGATGCAAGCTTCACATGATGCTGCTTGATCAGCTTACCTGCTGATACGTAAGAAAAACCTCAAGGTTGCTGTGAATGAGTTGTTACACAAGAAAAGCCACGGAAATTTGCATTTTCATTCATTTTATTTACCTTGGCAAGGAATGTCTTTGACATGGGCACATTTGCCTGCCACGAGACAGTTTGACAGGATATGATGGTTTAACTTAAGTATGGCGCAAATTAATCTGGTTGGATTTGACCACTAGAGACAGCCTTTAATACACAAACACACTTTATACAAACGATTTAAGATCCAAAAAAGGTTAGAGTAAGCCTGTTGCCTCTCTTAACAGATGTTGGCATGATACTACCACAGCACATTAAAACTTGGCTGGAACTAAACAGCCTTTACATCTGCAGAACGGCGCACATTCTGCACCCATGGGAACAATATTATTATTCACAAATCACAAGCATGTCAGAGACACAATATATTACAGAGAAGGAGAAAATAAACTGTGAAAGGAGCCAAGCAGAGGAGTTTAATCCCAGTGTGTATGAACACACACTTGGAACAGGAGATAAAGATGTGTTTGAGTAATTACAGCCCAACACAGTAGCCAAAGGATCTCATTACAGTCAACTGTGTCGAGTCCAAAAGCTCACGCTAGACAGGGAGCGTTTTCAAACCTTTGACAGGACTATTTCGAAGAGTTGTGGAGGAAAATAGGCACCAGGCCAGAACAGATTTAAAGAAAGAGGACATCAACTGGAGAAATAAAAATAAAGAAACAGAAAGAATAGCAAAAAAATACATACATATTAATATTACTTTGAATTAAACTTTACATTATTGTGCAAATCCTTCAACTAGAGTCATCTGTAAATTGTATAAAGCAGAACTCAAAAATAATCAGCAGCTTATCTCCCGTTCACGTGAAAGGAATGAAGGGGAGAATGAGCTGCTGTGGTTCCATAATACACATATAAAACAGTTTTCTCCGAACAGACAACAGAGCTGGGCGGAGGGGAACTGCATCAGTAGTACATCAGCCCTGCAGAGCTCAGCTGGACCGCCGCTCAGAACGGGGAGAGGCTCGGCACTTTGATATTGATGTCTCCGATGTTGATGTTGCGGGGGATTTCGGGCAGGTTCATGTTCTTCACGGCGGAGACGGCGCGAGCGGGGGCCGCTGATAGACCTCCCTACCAAAATAAAACAACAGGGAGGACACCTTTAAAGCGACAGCGGGCGGAATATTTATGTAATTACAGCATGTTTTCGTCTATGGGGAAAAAAGAAAACCAATGTTTCTGTTTGTCGGACAACGTTTGATAAAGCTTGCCATTAAATTAAGCTTCACAATGTTAGCAACTCAAATTCAACTCGGAGGAACAGGAAGAAAACGCTTCCTTTTCAGTGTTTTGAAGTGTCAAATCAGAGATTTCTCACTTCAGATTTTACCTTAAAAAGGAATAGTTCAGCCTTTTTGAGAAATATGCTTATAAGCTGTAATCAAGACCTTACCTGAACCACATGTTGTTTTTATACTTCAGTATAAATGTGTGGAGTAAACAATGTGACGGATGTTAATGAATGAGCTTCAGAGGAGCTAGTAGGAGGATTTTAATATGTCTGGACAGAGGAAGGGTAACGGTTCCTTCCTGTTTGCAGTCTTTATAATAAGCCAAGATAGTTTAAGTGCTTCATTGATACAAGATAAGCTCACCATCTCCCGGCTGTGACTTCAGATTTATTGAGCAGATATGAGAGTGGTATAAACCTTCTAGTCTAGCCCTCACAATAAAGAAAATAAGGGTATATCTCAACTACAACTTTTGACAACATTCATGTTACACTTTGATTTATTTTCATTTTCTAGAGCTTCATTGTCCATAAAGATATGGCTACATGTAGTTTATGAATGTGATGCTTTTTTGCAGCTTCTTCTCAAATGTCAGGTACAGCTTTCACAAGCACTTCAATGCATGAAAGGGGAAACACAGTCGTCACCCTCAATTGCACATTTGGAAATAAAGCGACAGTGAGTGACTGAAAATATAAAATGGCTATTCAATCAGATTATCAGGCTCAGTCTGCGTTCACGTGGAGGGGTGTAAATTTGTTTTGCCCAATCAGAAGTGAGTGACATGTCCAACAAAAACATTAATCCACCTAAAACTGCACAGTATGAATTAAAAACACCGGCATGGTCCTTTGATGTGGCTATCAGACCACACTGACCTCTGACTTCTCCATGCGGTTCTGCAGATCGACCTGGGCCGTAATCTCATTCATGTTGGTCTCCAGCACCATGCCTCCCATCACCACCTCCTGCAAGATATAATGGACCTGCAGACAAAACACAACAAGGCAGTTAATACACAGCGATAGCCTGCACACAACTGTACACATCAGTTCAGTGTTAAAAACAGGTCTGTTTTCAGTCTTGTAACAATAAGCAAACCCTAGCATATGCTGCAGACTCAATGATGAAAATTTGGTAATAAGCCACAACAAAGCCATTGGAAGCGGTGTGAACTTCACTATTTTGTGATCCGGTCTTGTATAGCAATTCAGCTCACCTGTGCTTCTTTATACCAAATGATAGGCGAGATGAGAGAGGACCACAATATGCTGTTTGAGAGAGAAGTTCTTTCTGGAACCTCGCTCTCACACAAGCCTCACAAGGCGACAGTTTCAATTTCTCTTTAAAGTTTAGATTTGTGAATTCCTGCGGGCAGAAAACATTTCAGGGAACTTGAGACTCTCTTCTGGATGATTAACTGGGGGAAAAAAATCATGCCTGGAACTGTTTTCCACAAAGGTGTATTCCTTAAATTTCCTCTTGCTGAAATGGGACTGTGTCAAAAATATCAAAAATGTTTTCATAGTTTAACAGTCTAAATCTGTCATTTATGAGTCTGCATGTCCACAACAGACTAGCAAAATAAACTCTGTTTTGAAAGCAGTATGTTTTTATGTATTAAAACTACAATTTCACACTGATATGCAGGTCAGTCTCGTCCAGCTAGAGGAACCTTATAGGAGCAAGGGGTTTTCTCTATAGCAGAAATATTTCAAAGTTTCATCTTGGAACATTCCTCTGGCCAAGCCCCACAGCACCACATGACATCAATTTCCTGCTGGGAAAATTCAATCAAGATGGCCCTCGACGTGTCTGATTAGTTTCCAGCAAAACTTCCAGCTCAGCTCCCAGTAGAGAACAGGAAGCCTTGTTAGCCCAGTCAAAAAGGAGCATACACAGTTTCAATGCTTTTTATTTATGTTTTTCAGACCATCAGCAGAAACCATGAGCACTGAGGTTTTTTTCTGTTTCATTGTTAATCATTCTTTGCAAAAATTCCTCATTTCGAAACAGAATGTGACCCCAACGCCCTGAATAGTTCAGCTTTCAGGTGAAAATGTCCAGGAGGAACTTCAGAGCTGCCAAATCTCTCCTTACATT
Organism: Diplodus puntazzo; assembly: GCA_963678695.2. NCBI lineage: Eukaryota > Metazoa > Chordata > Actinopteri > Spariformes > Sparidae > Diplodus > Diplodus puntazzo. The sequence goes on along the minus strand of OZ023155.1, from coordinate 38,164,257 downwards.
ATACATCATACAGATCAGGGACCCAGTTTGACATATATTAATCATTTAACATTCTGGCCCACGCACCAAAAAGAACTGGAACAAATACAAGAATGCAGTCGTTCCTGAAAAGCAGCTGGCTGTATGAAAAAGACACACACACTCGACTGCACTGCACGTCACCTCAGGGTCATGTCTCTCTGCAGCTCATTCATAAATACAAAAATCCCCACATCTGGACTTCTTATTGAATATGAACATTTCTGACCAACTGTGGATTTGGACTTGGCACACAAGCAGTAAACATAATGGAATAAACATGAGGTTGTTTTGTAGATCTTTAGATGAAAATAACAGACTTGGTGTCCAAAGGCCTCGACGTTCCCATAGTCCTACAGATGCTGGTTACCTCAGGCTACACGTGTCCAGTTACAACATTGTGCCAGGTGGGAATTAGGCCATCTGAGAGCCATATACAGATATAAACATGGGACACGGAGAATAACACAATGTGCTTTTAATGGATGTTTGCCTATTTTTCTTGGATAGAAGGTATCCAAAACAACTGGCAAAGAAACTGTTTAAATCGTGATGTTGACCAACTACTGGCCCTCAGTAACCTCTTTTACTTCAGCTGACTGAGTCACCGCTAACTGTAGCAGCAAATAAATAAAAATACTGGGACTTGGAATACTTTTTAAAGCTGCACAAGGTAGTCTTGTACAGTGATTTGTAATGCCTTAACAGACTTGATAAAAAAAAACGCACCATTTTCATCACTGAATAAACTGCATGGAACAACACAGTTTCATACTGTCTCACTTTGTTTATATTTGGCGGACCCTGCCACTTGTTTATTCAGCTATTTTGTCAAATTAGATTCCAGTGGTGGCTGCATGAGATTGTATCTGACTCGGTTGAACCAAACATTTCCCCTTCTATCCATATTTGTTGGTGTCATGCCTTTCAAAAAACATCTTCACTGTAGTCAAAACCAGCCTTGTTGCAAGGATAAGATTTGCATCTGCGTTTCAATATTTGCACACGTCAACCATTGGATATGTTGAAGGAGACCTCGGGACAATTTCAAGCTGTGTGTGACGCAACAAAAAGCAGATATTTTCTACATAACGTCTGGAGATCTCCGGCTTTGTTTGTTGAGATCAAAACAGGTATTTTAAGCCAAAACATTACCTTCTCCTAACCCTCACCTGCACAGTGTTTATTTGTGACTAAATCTAACCAGATCATAAACAAAGCATTCTTACAAAATAAAATAGAAAAGAAACTTGCAATATATAGACACGGAAAGTTTCAACATACTGATGGTTTTATCCAAATGTACATTGCCAACATTTATTCTTGCGATTGGGTTGGTTTTTTTTTTGCTTGCCATAAACAAAGAGAGTGAGCTACACAGTTTTATTAACGAGGCGGTTCACCAGAAATCGAAGACTACCATAAATAACATTTATATGACCACAATAACAAAAAAATCCATTTCAGTTCTAACACTGTAAGGGCAAATTGCTGAGGTCTCTACAAGACATGATCATATTATGTATCTGCATTCGGGCAGTGTTCGGCACTCCATTAATGGCTTTGAGGATTTTTCTTTGGGGAGATGAGATCATAAAATATGAAAACAAACTTCATTAAAAAACCTCAATAGAGGCTTCAAATGTAACTGGTAGAGCTCTACTACTGTGACGGTAGATTAACATCACATATATATACGAGCTGCTGTACGTCAGGTTAAAAACAACACTGCAGGCTGCTCTGACACTGGCATAATTCAGCAGGTCAGACTGCAGTGCTAATTCATGACTAAGTCAAAACTACTGGTGAGCTTCTGAAGTTGACACTGTGGTGCAAACAGCAGCCATGGGCAGTAGAAACACCTGAAGAATCCCAGTATAGAAAAGGCTCCTCCGGTTCACACTCACCTTGTCCATGTGGAAAATGAGGTCCAGTTCACAGACGTTCTCAAAGCATTTATCCAGCGTTTCCACAAACACCTGCAATTACATATTTTGAAGATTAGTGTTTGATATTAGGGTTATATTTGCGGGCATATCAAATACTGGATCCCCTCATGGATTTGGTATTACTGCTAATTTACACAATTATTTTAGGTTGCTGGATAAGCAAGTAAAGATGACCATAGTCCAAACTAGCAAGAGGTCAGTGGTAGAGGGGCGACGATTAGTTGATTAATCAATTAGCGTAACAATAGAAAATCAGTTGCCCGCTATTTTGATATTCAATTTATCGTTTCAGTCTCTTTTCCAAGCAAAAATGTCATACACATGCTGGTTCCACCTTCTTAAATGCAAATATTTTCTGCTTTTCTTTGCTGATCCCACAAAAGAAGCAATACGGAGACGTCATTTTGGGCTCCACGGAACGTATGTTGTGATGACTTATTTTTAAAATTTTTGACACTGTCGACTAAAAATCATTTGAATAATCATCAAAATAATTGGCAGATTAATCCATAATGAAAATAATCATTACTTTTAGCCCCAGATAGTGGGTGGTTCAATGGCTCATGCCTCATTCTTAACATTTAAACATTTTTATTGTTTAGTATACCGACTTTTACATTGTGTATTGGTTTGGCTGGTGTAGAGGAGAGATGAAACTGAACCAGTGTAACTTTCTATGTAATCTTTTACTCCCCAGTAGGGGCTTGTTTGTCCATATAGCTTATCTATTTTATTGATGATAAGGGGTTATAATTATCTTGTTATTAGTGAACAGTGGAAGGACTGAATGTGCTGATGCACCTTCTCCAGGTCACAACAGTGACAGGAATATTTGAGAGTGAAGTGTTTTATAGAGGGATGAGCTGTCTGTTGCGTGTTGGCACATGTACAAGTACATCAACACATGGAGGCAGATTTCAGCTCTGATAAAAAAAATAGAAAAACATTTATCAGCACCTGTTGCAAAACCAAGTTCAGCCACCGTACAGTCTGTTTCTGTGGAATCAGCATTTCCTCATCTAGGTTTTTTTTTTTAATCACATGACTGCCTTCCATTGAGTTCCACAGAGGAGTAAGTGTCACTTGCTAGATGAAGTAAAAATGGCAAAATGATTCATGTTTGCCAGAATTAATCAAATACATTACACAATGTGTAATAGTAAGGAGCTTGTTAAGTAGGACAAGGGAGAGACAGAATATCTCTTTTTCAAGGTTGGAGCACTCTATGAGCAAACAAAGTGGTGACGTGAAGAAAAAAAGAGAGATGACTGGTTTCCCTATATAGCTATATAGCGTAGATAAAAAAACTGTTTGGGAAACGGGAAAGAGATTAATTTAAAAGGCTCAGTCTAGGCACTCCAAATATAAGAAAGATTATCAAAACAAGGGAGGAAATATTAAAAAGACATTATTATAGTGGCTAAATCATTAAAATGCCAATCATTGAGAAAGCCTATATGCTTCCCTGCTGAAGACCTAGCAGTCGAAACACGTTGGCGTTTTTAATGATTTAAATAATTGATGATGATTTTAAATAAGGTATTGGCTTTTTATTATTTTTACTTTGTTTGATGCATGTTATTATATCTGAGGTGCCTGGGTTGTGTCTGGTTTGTGAAGATGTCCATAAAGCAACAGAATAAAGTCAAAGCTGACCTGGATCAGGTCCAGAATGCCGAGCTCACTCTCAGAAGAGTCCACACAGAAGACAAAGTAGAGGGTTGCGTAGTGCCGGTAAATCAGCTTGTAGTCAGAGCCACCGATCAGACTGTAAGGAGTTAAAAACGCCACTGTCAGTCAAACAGATAAATGTATTCTAAACAATTCAAAGCCGGCTTCATCTCTGTACCTGAGTAAGTGGATCAGAGAAATTGAAGAACTAACTGGGACCAGGTCTACTTTTGTGGGTTTGGCTCCATCTACTGATTAAAGTCTTGCTATTGCATCTACAGTCAGCTGCTGCAGCAACGCCAAAACAAACTGAGAAAACCCAGAACAGTGGCTCACTGTTTGTCATCGTTAGTTTATAATGTTTTGTCAAAATGTCATAACACATCATAAATCACAGTACAGATTCGCCTATCCGCCTTACTCTGCCAACATAAACTTCACAGTTTCTAAATGAATTCAATCTCATCATGTGAGTCTTTCCTTTATAAAAAATCACAACATGAACAAATCAAACTCCCTTGCAGCAGATTTTCTGACAGTAGTGAATCATTCACTGCCAACAAACACATGCATCTTTTTCAGATGTACATGTAGTAAAAATAAAAACCTAAAAATTGGGATTTTAATACAGAATCATGGCAAACAGCAATACTTACCTCCCACCCTCCAAGAAGTTGCAGACGTTGTCGTCTCTCTTAGACACCAGATGGAACGTCTCCCGTATGATCTGCTGCTGCATGTCCTCCGCCTGCAACACAACATGTTGGACAGTCTAATAACTAACTATTCTAAAAGAGTCGTCTGTGTTTGGTTAATAGACTCACTCCACAGGAAATCGACCATTATCTAAAGTTATATTTTTGGTTTTTACATTGAGCTCGCTGATAGAGTTGTACAGCGACGTGGACTTGTGTCAACTCAAGTTACTGTTTTGATGACTTGCAACTTGACTTGACAGAAAATAAATGACTTGAGACACGCTGGTGGTTGATGGTTACTGAAATAGTGGGCAGTCGCATTCTGGACACATATGCTGCTAAATCTGTATATACCTGAGATGTTCTGCCAACAGCCACAGATGGAGGTACTAACACCTTGTTTTTCACAGAAACTCCCACTCACAGATCACAATACATCAAAGAAAAAGTCTGATGTTTAAGAAGAGAGACATAAAGATCTCCATGATCACTTGTGAATAGGTCGAACTTACTTTATGTTCAATAATAAAAAAAAATTAAAAAAAAGCTTTGAAATCATGAATATTACAAAGACTTCTCTCCCAACACACCATTTATGTTATATGATAAAGTATAGGGATCCAACTGCACTTAATGCATTTAACCAGCATTTTGATAAGGTTATGCAATGTCACACCATTTATTTCCGTCCAGAGTTGAATTAATTTCTCGTCAGGATCTTTTACTGATGATGGGAGAGTCGAGCTGCTGTGTTCGCCAACATATCACAAAGTTTCTCAAAGTCTAAATGTGGCCGCTAAACTCTTTCATTACCGCAACCTGAACAATCACAACAAACTACTGTAGAAGTATCTACCTGAGAAAACGTGAGATGACCAGTTAATATCGGTGTGCACATGGGGCTGAGAAGTGAGCCACAATGTAGGAAAACAGCTCATCAATGATCCAATCAGCGTTTACTAGCCAACTGGGCCAATAAACCAGTAATTACAACGTATTTGTACGAAACATATAAAGTTACGTGTGTTTTGCTTTTGTGTAATGATCTATAAAGCTACATTACATCCGTTTAACACTGCTTAAGTAGGTGTACATTCTTAAATTATGTTATAGAGAGAGATGTTTGCCTGAGCAGGAGGGAAGTGAAACTACTAAGTGGCTAAAGCGGTGTGGCTCCTGCATGCTAGCATCGGCTAACGTTACTTCAAACTTGGGACATTAACAAAACATTTTGGACCGACCGAGGAAACAGTCCTGGTGGGGATGACTATCCACACGCCGACTGGAGCTAATCCACCACCAAGCCACTGCTAGCCAAATGACAGTGAATACAGCAAAAGGTAAATGCTAATGTTTTGAGCGGAAACCCCAGAAATACTTACAAAATACTGATAGAATCTGATCAGCCGCGGCTTCCCGTGGTTGTTAAATATCAAGATGGCTTTAATCATGTCTGTTCCTTTGTCGTATCAAATCACGATATGACGTAGTTATTAAAATAATATGATTTTTGACTGTTTGTATGACGTTAGCTCGGCTGCTTCTCGGCCTCTCAGCTGCCGGATGACTGCTTCGGTTACATCCGGTTGTGTCTCAGCATTAAGCAGCCGACTCTTAACAAACACATCCGATCTTTCTTTCCGGGTGGGTCATTGAGTTCGTTTGCATGTCATGCGCACTAGTATCCTGGTTATGATCAGTACCCCAGTTTTGTGTTTGGCTGTGAACATTATCGCAGTTTGAGGATAGACTACCTGGACCTCAGGGTACTGTGGCGGGTAGGCTCAACACCTTATCCAGGTTTCTGACCATTCCAGACACACTGATGATCCGAAACCTGCATAGTCAGTTTTATATTGCATGAAACTATTATATCTTAAATAAGATTCAGACCAGGGTCAGGCTTATGGGTAGTATACCTAATCCTCATGTGAACAGGTTTTAGTGTTGCAATGGCAAAATATTTTCACTTTATGATAATCATCTCAGAAAATATCACGGTGTCGCAGTATACACTATTACATAGTTACTGTAATTAATCAGTTACAATGACTCTAAAAGGAAATGAACAGGGAATGTATCTTGATTTTCTATCATATTTTCAGAAAAATATTTTGCCCTGAGAGACATTAAATTGTGTATCAACTTGACTGACCTGTAAAAAAAACACACACACACACACACAGTAAAACATCAATACCATAAATAAGCAAATGTACAAAGTTGATAAATGTCAGTTTTTATATCATGGTACACCATGAAACCAGTATATCACTTCAACCCCAATCACTTTAGACGTGATGTGTTGGACAAAATGTGGCTAGATAAATGTGAAGACAGAATTTAGAGCACAAGTTGCATCTTAAATTGGATGAAACACACATAGTGTATGAATTGTAGTGTATTTCCAGTTCTTGTGTCAACATTGATGAGTGCTATACACTGTTTCTCTTTTCCTGTTTCCCATGTGTCATCAGGGGGTTCTGAGACTTTTCCCCGCTACATTGCATAATGTTGTAGTCTCTGAGACTAATGCACCAGCAGCTGAGGCACCACATAATTACTGGACCCTTTGTCGCAGCTTCACGCTGCCTTGAAATCTCCAAGCAGTGATGTCACACTAGTTGGACCTTATTCTTTCTTGTTAACCACAGTAGAATCTGATCAAAAGCAAAATTATGTAATGTAGCAGCAAAAGGTTTGTGTGGAAAACACAGGAACAATTTATTAGGCAAGTAGACCTTCTCCAACACCCTTGAAAGATTGTTTTTCCCTTAACTACCTCACAAGCTACGACATTGTTGAGCTGAAATACACCTCTGACAGCGTCCATAAAAAACATTATGACATTATGAGCTTCACTGACAAACTGGTCAGCCTATTTTTTTGGCTTTTGGCCTCTATTTGATAGGACAGCTTAGAAAGTCACAGGAAACTGGGGGAGAACAGGGAAGAGATGAAGCAAAGGGCTTCATTGAGGGACTCGAATAGAACCCGGGCCGCCGCTGAAGTGTCAGCCTCAGAACATGGGCTGCCCACTGTACCGGGTGTCATTAGCAACATTAGGCTATATTTGTGGGTTGATAATACTAAAGTGTATTAAATAAGAGTGTATTAATCTTCCATACTGTATCAGGGTCATGTGGTTCCTGTACGTATATGTAAGAATTAGCCACCTAGTCAAAATCCCTATTCCTAGAATTTTAGTTAATTAAAAAAAAATCACCTAAAACTGTTATATATAGCACCTTTAATGATGCCTAATGCAAAACAGTTGGACAGTAAGAAACTATAAGTGCACTGAATACATTTTAGCCTGAGAATTATAAGTTAAATATAGTTATTGTTATTATAACAGTTATTGTAGTTATAATATATTCATGGGTGTGCAGAGAGTCCATGCTGTATGCTGTAGTTCCCCAAGTTCATATACATGTGTGCTGTTTGCCAGCAGTAAAAATCAACTGATAAAAGCAAATTATGTCTTAAACAATAATTATTAAAAAAATATTTTTGTATATATTTGAATAAGAGGGGGAAAATGTAGACAAGTGTCTGACTCTATTATGAATTGCCGGTCAGATCAGACAAAGCACGCTGCACTGTGGTCTAATGTCAGAATATCAGGCGATTCTGGAGCCACAACCCCACCACGACACGGCTTTCAAACCAGGCCAGCCGACACTTTGTATTGTGATCCGACCCAGCAACATCACAATGTCAGACCACATTTCCTGCTCCGATTTCATATCCATTAATTCTCTGTTGTACGTTTTTCATCATTAGTGCTGCGGACCCACCCAGGCTGTTGTCTGCATATCATCTATTATTTCCCCTCTAAATTCCCTTCCTCCTGCATGAGCACAGTGGAAAACAAACAGACGCTCATTAGCATGTGTGACCCGTTGGTGGTAAACAGGCTTATTTCCACATGAGTGCAGTGCGAGAATGGATTCCACCGGGACAGTCGAGGTAGGTGGGCCTGCCGGCTGCCTTCATGGGGACTTTAATAGGGACTTAACAAATGCAAGTGGACAGGCACAACATTCTCTGGCACAGGGAGGTCATGTTGGTACAGTGAGCACTTGTTAGAGGGTGACTCACTGTATTTGGACTCTTGGGTGGCCACTGATATTCACTTCATTTTTAATGTGCATTTTTTTCCCCTCTCGGTGCTAATTGTTGGACTGTGACGGATGTCGAGTGTTGTCTGCCAGGGCTGAGGTAATGTGCAGCGTTCAAATAATGCCTCTGTGCTCTGCTCTGTGAAGTGATGAAAGCGGCCTGTAATTACAGGGATAATCAAAACTGTCAGGGGCTCTGCTGTGGACCGTTTTGTTTACTGTCTGCCTCTCTCACAGCATCACAAGCTGCTGACCCCCCACTTCCTCCGCCTGGGCCTCAGAGCTCAGAAGATCATTGCAACTGTACCTGTATGTGTCTCAAACAAAGTAAAAGTCAGTGTCATGAGATGAGTTGTTTTAAAATCCCCACACAACAATAACTATTCAGGTTCTTTATCAATTCAGTACATAAGGCCACAGATGACTTTATTTTCTGCATTAGTTTTTGGCTTCTTTGAGTCTCAGCAGGTCACATGAGGCCAATGGTACCAACAATCCCTCTTTAGCTCATATTTCAAATCACATCTTTAGAAGAACTACATTCATTTTTATATAGTTTATTGTGGCATACTGTATGGTAAATGTCCCCCTGTCTGGCCTTTTATTTTACTGTATATCAGCAGTCTGGAGTTTGCTCAACTACCCTCAAGATGGCAGCATTTCAGTGGATTTTCCCAGGAAACCTCAGTGCCCAATGTTGTCGCATGAGATGCTGCCAAGCTCCACAAAACATGGCTACATGATGAGATGTATTCTAAGGGGCTAATGTCCCAAAACGTTTGATGCTTATTCTGTATGAATCATACATATATTCCATAAGTCAAAGTGGTTTTATTTTAATAAACATTTCTGAATGTTATTTGCATGATATATTACAAGGTTTTTTTTTATTATGAATGTGTTGAAATATTATATGAATTCCATTACAGTATATAAGCCTAACATCATATCATATTAGGTCACATATTAATATAATAACAACAAGACAGATATAACACAGAAACTTTTAGGTCAATTAATATAGGCATCGACATAGAGGCCTGAAGACACAAGTGATTTATGTACACGTATAACTGACAGGCCTATAACACTATACACCATGTATAAACACACCTGTGACTGCTTGGACTGATCAGGAGTATAATTACAGGTGGTGCAGACAGACACGATCTCTGCTCAGGCGGCCCACGGCTGTGTATTCGTGAGAAGCAAAACAACCCTGATCCTGGATCAGCACGCCAGATTTCCTTAAAACCGCGTCGTAGTTTGAGTCGCTACGGCGGAGATCAGAGAGGGAAAAGAGGCACAGAGGTCTCACTCTGTCTAGATTTGCGTTATGTTATGGAGATGGTGTTTACCTTTACGCAGAAGTGCAAAAAACGATTTCTTTGATCAGATTGGAATGTTCTTTTGTTTGTGGGCTGGTAGACTAATGACGGTCCACTTTATAAGACCTGTTTTACCGCCTGGTGTGAATGCAGACGGGAATGTGGCGTGGTGAAATTGCAATCTTTTTGGTCAAATGGTAATAATTAAATGACGTGAGATGTGGGGTAAACATCGCAGATTACAATGTTGTCTGTCAACGATACTGTTGCCACCACTCAGAAATAAGACTGACCTTCTATTGATGAGTAGTCTACCAGACCAGTCTCTATGGTAACTGCTCTCCTGTGGTGGCTGAACTGCAGTGAGAGCGACGCCCGCGTCCACAGACTGGAAGGCGGGGCAGAGGCCGGAGTGATTCATCTTCTGAAACAGAGACGATCTCTGCGCACGGCGCCGTGTTTATAGTGAACACGGCAGACTGCAGACTGGTCGAAGGAGACTGTGTATGTACCTGTACATTAATCTGCCTACCTGCGCGACCCGCTCAGCCATCTATCGACGGACGGCTTTAGATCACCTAACGACTTGGCCTAGACTGGGCAACTGAGCTCAAATACTGAGTTTTCCGCTGCTGTGAAGGTGAATTACAGCCACCACAACAACGCGGTGTGTGTGTGCATGATGAGCGGCTGAGGAGGAGGAGGAGGAGGAGAAGGAGGCTGCGGTCTGAAACCAGATTGTATCCTGAATATTTCGAAACCAACGTCGTATCGTTCACACAAGGGGGCTGTGTATCGATTTAATATGCTGCTGTATGCCCCAAACCGCCTCTTTTCATCCTAATTCTGCGGGGTTTGACTCGTTTTCTGCCTCCTGAGGATCCTCCAGCAGCGGGACGTTGAACGTTTTTCCTCCAGATATGGAGTGTGAAGATGCGGATTACAGAGGAATCCCCACCGCTAGTTTAGCCGCATTGGTTTCATTACACACATCAGTGCGGCGTTGTTTTCGGCGGGAATAAACTGTGGAACTATGAATGCGTATTTTTTGGCTGGAGGAACAAATCGGTGATTTCGGAGCACGGTTGGACTCCCCATTAGGAAACGTGAGAAAGCTACCCTGCTAGCCTGCATGTAGTAGCTATTAGCTCCATTAGCCGGCTAACAGCTAAAAGGTGCTGGCTGGAGATTAAAAAAAGCTTTTTAATAATACTGAACGGGTTTTGCCCACGTTTGCTCCCCTCAGCTTATTTATTCACAGCATTTGGGAGGATTTACTCATCCAGGAATGAGGTCTCGAAAGGAAAGGAGTCGCTTGACCTTGTTTTGGGGTCTGATGCTGGGTCTGTCGTCCTGCCTCCGGCCCGCCACCGCAGAGAGTAAGTAATGCTACTCCACACTACTACACACACACACACACACACACACACGGGAAAACATTGTGTTTTCCATGCTCCCATACAGCACGTTTACAGTGAAAACGCCATGTTTTACTCACTATACATTGTATGTGTAGTCCAATAGAGATAACAAGGTTTCTTGGCTGTTTACATGTCACACTTCTGCATTTATTTCGAAAATATCTGAAAGATAAGTGTGTTGTTTATATAGAAGCTTAAATAAATTAGATATGCTGTCTTATATCACAGTGTGGTTATTTAGCTACAGGATAATAGAAGATGTGTGTTACATCAAGCCTGCTGTATGAAAACTGTATCATGCGGTGCATTATTATGTGTACTGTTAATGTGGGAAATATAATTGAATCTCAGTGGGGAAAGCATTAAATGTGCGAAGTGTAGTTTACTCAATGTTGATTTATATATATATGTATTATCTATATAGATTATAGAAGGTCTAGTTGTAATATTGTAATTGTGGTTTTAAAACACATCACAGACATGAGTCACTTTAAGTGTCTTGGTAAATACATTATCATGACTCAGCCAATAGAAAGAGAGAGTCAAGCTATATATACACACCACATTGTCAACTCTGAGTCACAACGTGGCCAATGTAGAATCAACAAAAATCTGTGATCTGAACAGAAACCCGCTAACAGAAATAGGATTTGTGAAATGAAAAGCCAGGTCATTGGGTTTAGTTGGGGTTGTCCATCTCTACAGCCGAACAGTGTGATGTGTTATTTCATCATGAATGGAGAAAAAGGGGCTGCAAACTGTGTGAAAACACAATGCTGTTGTCATGAAGATCCTGGACAAGTCTGCTCTGCATATGCTGGAATAGATTAAATGTTTAAACACAAAGTTGAGAGGCATTTTGTAAATGCTGTAGGTCACAGAAAGCATTTGTCAGTGAAGATGTAATGGTTTTAACGTTGGGTCTTGTGCATGTGAAATCAGATGTTAAGCATAAAAAACATAAACACCACATAAAGAGCAGTATCGATGTATGTTTAGTTTAAATTCAAAACTATAGAAAACGTTCCTATTTTCTTAACTTTTTAATATTTCCAATGAGACCTTAGTGAACTAAAAAAAAAACTTCAACTATCGCTTTTGGGCATTCTTTTGTGTGCAGGTGCTCTTTACGAAAGGCTGTAAACTTTAATAACACTCTCATAAGACTGACTGAAACCACAGCTTTGAACACTATTTGTATAATGGTGTCAGTGTGGTTTTTCTTTGCGCAATGTTCAGTTCAAAGTCATTTATTTTCCTTTACAAAACAAACTTGGGCACACCTCGACCTTGGAAAGTACCAAACTGCTGCAACAGTTGATCAGACACAGCAGCATCCTCCCATCAGGCACGAGGGTCGAGGGTACAGATTGTATTTCTGTGATAATCCATTGAGGTAGTTATTTTTTCTTTAAAATCCCAAATTAATGTCTTCAGATTGCTTCTCTTGTTAAGTCAACAAGTAAGAACCCCCAAACTCTTCACTTATAAATGACAAAGAACAGCTGCAAATTCTCACATTTAAGTGATTAGAACCACAGAGTATTTGACATTTCTGCTTGAAAAGAAAATATTAATCGATTACCAGTTTAATAACAGTTTTATATCCGTTTGATGTTCTTTCAGTAGACTAATCAATTATTATAGTAATCTTTGCAGCTAGACTTTTCTGAGATTTTAACAGAATTTCAGGATGCACCAATAGGTACCACACAGATGGTTTAGTGCAAGGAAGGGGACTTTCTGGCGACTGACTGCTGCATGGCAGCATATTGAAGCTCACGGCTTCTGTCAGCTGGTAAACCTTAACATTTATTGAATGTAAAGCTTCCATATTTATCCAGAATTTCTTTTAAAGTGTAGCCATCTGAAAAATTTCCATGTCTACGGCTATACTGTAAACTAGGCTTCCTGATTCATCCCATTCATCATGACATGTTGGGGAGGGGTTGGTTGGGGGCTTGAACCAGGGTCTGGGTTTTAAAATAGAACAAGCCAAAGTACATTCGCAAGCAAAACAGACTAAGTTCTGTTGATTGGAAAGAGTGAGGAGCTTGTGAACTGTGTGTCGTGGGGTTTACTGTTAGCCCCAGTGGTCACAGGACAAACCTGGGAGCAACAGAGAGGTTCTCCCATCGAAATCCTACATTTATTCTCACTCCGGTGTGGAGGCCGTCTAAAGGTGCCTTGTGTGGCTAAACTCTGAGCATTCCTGCTGGTTTACTGTATCAGTTGGGACTAAAGGGCAGCTGGTGGGTTCAGGTTTACCAGGTTCAGCTCTGTTGCTGCAGAAACAGCCTTTCAGGTGAACCAAACAAGTTTAATCTGTCAGGAATGATCTTTTGCTAAAGCTTCCCAGCGCATTTGTTCTCACCTTGCCTCTCATGTGGAAAAGTATTTATGAATACATTCCCCCCTCGGGCAGTCTGTCACTAACAGGATGGAAATGAGGAGTAAACAGACTTGCTGCAGTATGGTGGCAGTGTATGAAGCACCAGCTTAGAGAACGCATTGCTTCCTTTTTCTTGTCTTACGGGGCTTCTAGTGGATTTCCTCTGATTGTCTGCGGATAGTCTGGGTGCTGCAGCCAGCTGGGAAAAGGTTATCGAAAGTAAATATGTGATCTGGAGGCTCATCAAAGCGGCAGAGATAGGCTTGTGTACACAGCTGTTTAAAATGTGTCATTGCGGGAGGAGAGGGAGGGGGACTTATTAAGCTGCTACACCTGCTATCGGTATTTTCACTCTGCTGGTGCGCAAGATGTACATTTTGATCATAAACTTTTGTTTAGTGTCTCCGTGAGCGAGGTCAGGAGCAGTTCCCATGAAAGATGGCCATGCTGGCATTGCACTGAGGCCACAGAGGGTGAAGCGTCAAGGCTGTGGTGATGTAACATCACTAGGCAGTGTGTCTTTTTACAGGCTTGGGTGTTGGGATTGTATTAACAGGTATGCAGCTCACTGAGGGCTGCTGACAGTGTGCACTGACAAGTAGATTACAGAGAAAGACATAACCGCCATACCAGCACACTGCCTGCCTTAAATCACACCAAAGGCATGTTATAATGGCTCACCAAAGCCTCTAGAGAGGACTTAAGCTCTCAGCAGCCTTGGTGAAAAAGCCTACAGTTTCTTAACCTCTGTTTTATGTGAGAACCAAATTATTTTCCAATTAAAATGACAAATGCAAAGTAAGGCAACTTAAAGTGTAACATTATCCACATTAAAATGTGTTTACAGGTCTTAGTAAGGTACTGCTGTATATGTTTAAAAAGTAGTAGTTTGTGGCTCCAGAGGAAGCTGCATGTAATCTGAAAAATCGCTTTCAATGATGTCACTTAGTGGTTATGTTGCATTCTGGGTAATTTACGTGCCGTGTTTTAAAAATGAGAATATGTGAAATTGTAAAAGGCTGTCTTTGCTACACCTGTATCTATTTTTATCGTTTTGTTTTTAAAATGTCAAACAGTGTCATAGGGGTGCAGTGCTAGACCAGTGGACTGCTTTTCTAAACCTGGCGCCTAAATTACCCACAATGCAACTTAGCCACGAGTGACATCGTTTGAGGCAATTTTATCAGATCACATGCAGCTTCCTCTGGAGCCAACAAGGGCTTTATACTGCTTTTTTTTTTTTTACATACACAGTAGCACACACCAAGACCTATAAATACACTTTACTGTGTATGATTGGTGGAGTTAACCTTTAAACACATTTTTTAGCAGCGTGTTGCTACATTACGAGTCACAGCGCCAGTGTGCTTTAAACTTATATCACAAGCAGGGTTGAAAGCAGCCAACCATGGGAAAGTTTTGCCATGGATGTATTTGTTGTCTGTTAACTGGTAAAACAGAATTAAAGTACAACTTGTTTTAGCCAGTTTGCTAACTTAATTGGCACCGTTAAACTCCACTTTCTTTGGTGTTTCTCAGCGGAGAGATGTTTTTATCACTGCCCTTTATTGTTGGTGCCTGTTGTCACTTTGTATAGAAATTTAAAAATGTCCCTGTAAAGGAACCATGAGCGTATGTGTTGGAGAAAAGTGGTAGATATGTGAGGTGCCATTGAACTGAGTAATATTTATGATGCTATGTAGAGAGAGCTCTTTATTTATGGTGTGATTACATTTCTGTTTACAATTTCCTAAGCACATTTATAGGTCTGAAATGTTACATTGACAGTAAGGAGTGATGATGCCCAGTTTCAATTTGAAGGTCCTTAAATCCACATTAGATTAAACTATTTTTATACACAATTCACCAATTTGATTAATCATTAACTTAGTTGAAACCCACATAACATTTGATTGTTAAGTCATTTGCAGTCATTAGTTGAAGACTTTGAAGTTCATAGATATCAGAAGACACTTGGTGTCTTCCCTCTTAAAATGACATGTCAGGCCTGCAGGACAGCCACCTTCAATTGTTGCTTCAGGTTGTGTGCAAGCCAAGATGATATTTATTCAAACATCTCTTAAACACACTTACAGTTCAAAGGTAGCGATAGGGAGTGTGTCACCCCTTTCTCTGAGCTGCACTGCAGGACTGTTGTGACATCAAAGTGTTGGAAAATTACTGGCTTTCATTAACTTTCCCACACGTGAGCTGAGTTTCAAGGCTTGTATGTTTTTCATGGTGGAGTGAAGGCGACGACACGTTGATTTCTTCAAGTAAAACATGAAAAACCTGAAAAAAAGGCTGGAAACAAACATGTTTTCTTACATCTGGAGATCATGGTTTGTAGGCCAGGATATCTCCGCAGCACCACATAACTTCATTTTAAGATTTTACCTTTATCAAAAAATAGGATTTGGATATTGCACTTGGCCATATTGTGTTTTCCCTAATATTTAAATTAATTGTGAAAAAAACAGACAACATTTTTGCAAGTCACATTGGAATATAACCTCATAACAAATGACCAATCATTATTGAGGGGATACGCTCTCACTTACTTGGTTGTTGTGCTTATTTATTTGCTTACCTGCAAATGCCCATAGGGTAGTATCATACAATCATAGTAGCCTATCTTTCAGAGTGTAGCTGACTGCAGAGCTGCCGTTCAGTGGTTTAGTTTAGAGTCATTGGGCTGCATGACTAAAAGATTCTGATTTGTCAGATTATTTACATCTTGTTTATTTGTGGATAAACACTAGTTGGTTAGACATTTTGTCATGGGAAATGTTTGACTGAGGCAAAAATGTAACATTTAAAAAAAAAAAAGTTGAATGTTCTGATCCCACAGTAAATAATTACTGACTGTTAAATTGGGAACAGGGTGTTTTTGAGAATATAAACAGTGATGACAGTGTGTAGTTAATACATTTTAGACCTTATCCAATAGTGTGATGTGTCTGTTTGTGCTTAGCTGTTAAAATGTGTTGAGGTTTGGGGACATTTTCAGTGCCAGCACAGTGTTCATGGTGTTCTTTTTGATATGTATCTTGGGGAACTACAGATTTTGGTACTAATTGTACTATCCTTAATGGACTTCATAATCTTCTGCAGACTTTTGCTGATCTTATATTCACATTTAACTTCTGTAACCATGAAGCATACTTCATAAGCTTATTGTACTGTCATATGATAAAAAATAGTAGAGAAATTAAAAACAAAACAAACATGTGCTTATTATGACAAGTTTATTACCTACTATAACTTAATTTCTTACGTTATACAGTGGAATGTGTCATCTAGTGTGGGAATATGTAAAGCTCGCGACACATTGCTCTAGCACAATGTCAATCCCCTAAAAATGAAATGACATTTATTTTCATAATTAAGCCTTCAATGCCAGCTCTAATGGTAAATTATAAAATGTTGCAATTAAGAAATCAATTGTTTGCCGAGTGTGCATTGTCCTTCTCAAACCTCTCTGCATCACATACATTCAGTTAAACTTTATAGACCAGCATTAAAGAAGTGGTGTGACAACCTGTTAGCTGGTCGGTGTGAGTTTTCCATGACTCACTGCCCTCCAGCTTTTGAAGTCTAAATCCTCCTCTCAGTGATGTGTGATAATGGCCTCCATGTTTCTGTGGGTGCTGCTGGGGCTTCAGGCTAAGTATTGTTCAGAGCAGAGGACACAGGTGGGAGTAAATGTTGGAAAGGCAAACACTCCACCCATCATCACCGATCATCTCCGTCATGATTTACCAAAAGTTTCCTGATGCGGCTTTTGATTATTAAGGGAGCACTCAGGATTCAGAGGAGTGCCTTTTTTTCATACTTTTCTTTGAAGTAGTTTCAGTTCGATGTATTTCTTTGTCCAAACAAAGAAAGAGTCTGTGACTGTACATAACAAAGAATGACTCAAGAAGTTAAAAAAAAAAATGTAAACAAATCTGTTCCACGCTGAACTTAAAACTACATAAATACATGTTTTTGCAATTTGCTCACATCAAAGGGTGGACAAGTGTCCTTTGTTGTCTCGCTTTGATCAAAGGCCCAGACATTTCTGCCTCCGCTGAAGAAAATTCTTCAATTCACTAGATCACAGTGCATGTAAAGACTTTAAGAGGTTGATACTTTTGTAGCTGGAGACACCTCACCTCAGTTCAAAGTGCTGTTTTTATCCCTTTTACCAGCAAGGCTCTAGAAATGGTGATGTCGGTCTGTCTGCCAAGACGAATCACACCAGCATTCATGGTTTCCAGAGGATAGGGCCGGGCAATATATATAATTTATTTATTTTACCATTGTTAGCATTTTTAGCATGTGACATTACAGAGCTGCTAGCTTGACTGTAGTTACATGAAGAATGATGTCGCCGCAGTGCTTGTGAAACTCCTCCATGAATCATTCGTCACTTTGTTTTATCAAACAGACTGAATTTGATCAAATGACAGTGTTCACATTTGTTATGGGTGATACCTATTATAGTTCAATAGGTTTTGAATTTGTTTTTTGCCTTTGATGTCACTGTACCTGGGGTCATAATAGATGGACACAAGATCAACAATAGCCTCAAGGCAGAGCAATATAAACTTTGTTGCACTGTTAACATCAGCTTAAATAGAACATGACTCAGATATTTACTTTGTCACACCATATTAAGTTGGCTTTGAAAATGGCAAATATGTTCTGTCAACAGCAGCATTGGTCAAGTGTACAGTCAATATTTAAGATATGTATTGGATAAACATCTCCTTAAAAATATCACCAGAGAATATTGTTCTGTATATTGTTGCATTGAATAGCTATTGAATGTGTAAATAACTTAGGAAATTAAAGGTCATTTGTAAGAACACATTCTCATGTACTGTACTTTCCGGACTATAAGCCGCTACTTTTTCCCCATGCTTTGAACCCTGCGGCCTATACAACGGTGCGGCTAATTTATGGATTTTTACAGCTAACGGCCACTAGGGGACCTCCTCAATCTATGGATTGTACAGGTTACGTCCCTCACCTTTAACGCCTGGTTTATTATTATGCTTCTGCGTCGCGGCGACAGCGTAGCTACGTCGTCAACCCTACACCGTCATTGAGCATTCGGAGTTCTGCGTCGAGGGAACGCGTTGTTCTGTCGGTGGACGTCATCAACGTCAGTGATTCAGGTTTGTTATGCTAACAACACATAGTCAGACAGGTGGCGGTGCTAACGGAGCTAACAGCTGTCTGTCAGTCTGACCGAGAAGTTTCTCACTTTACTTCGCTGTTAGTTGAATTAAATGACATTCATGTTGTCTTTAACTGTCCGTGCGAACCAGTCCGCAGCTTTGTGCGTCTGTTTGTGCGTCTCTGACTCTTGCGTGTTGACGTTTGCGTGGTCATAGGTTATGCAAATATGCAACTTGTTTGTTGAAATGTTAATAAAATGGAAGCTTCCCCAAACAGCAGTCTCTTTCCCGACAATCTCCTCTGTGCACGAGCCTTTACATATGGTAATTAAACGCTAAAACACCTGCGGCTTATAATAGGGTGCGGCTTGTATATGTACACATTTGTGTTTTTCCCTAAAATTGGCTGGTGCGGCTTATATTCAGGTGCGCCTTATAGTCCGGAAATTACGGTATTGTTATACTGTTTGAGTTTAAAAAGAACAGGCAGATATGTTTGCTTTAGCCAAGACCTTGTGATGATGATACTGTTGGAGAGCATCCAATAAAAGGATACAGCAAAAAAAAAAAAAGAAGAATAGAGCCAATGAGGTGCTAGATATTTAAGTTACTGCTAAACTAAAAGTACTACGATCCCTAACCATCTCCCTGTTTCCTCCCTGCAGTCTGTGGTCCGAGCATCGACATTGGCAATGACATCAGTGAATTCAGGCGTCTCGAGAACTGCACGGTGGTGGAGGGCTACCTGCAAATTCTCCTCATCGGTGACAAAAACAACAACAACATCAACCAGGAAGTTTTCCGCTCCCTGAGTTTCCCCAAGCTGACCATGATCACAGACTACTTGCTGCTATTCCGGGTGTCTGGCCTGGACAGTCTGAGCGCGCTCTTTCCCAACCTTACTGTCATACGTGGACGAAACCTCTTCTACAACTACGCCCTTGTGATCTTTGAGATGACCAGCTTGAAGGACATCGGCCTGTACAACCTGAGGAACATCACCCGCGGTGCCATCCGCATTGAGAAGAACCCTGAGCTCTGCTACCTGGACTCCATAGATTGGTCCCTCATCATGGACGCTGAGTTCAACAATTACATTGCTGGGAACAAGCAGTCCAAAGAGTGCAGCGACGTTTGTCCAGGCATCATGGAGACCAACCCTCAGTGCAGAAAGACCATGTTCAACAACAACTACAACTACCGCTGCTGGAACTCCAATCACTGCCAGAAAGGTAAGATGTCTGTCACACATGATAGCTCAGGGATTTGAATTGCAAATCTATCGTGCAGACCGTCTAGCCTTTGACGTGATTTGCGTAGATGTGAATTTGAGAGTGTAATGAACGACTCTGTGCCTGCAGCTGTGGCCTGCTACCTGTCACTTTAACTGCTTTAGCTGTTGTGTTTTGGCTGCAGGGAAAGAGGAAAGCAGAGGGGGATGTTGTGATGCATGACTTACTTGTCTCCAGATCTTTGCTGTAATATATCACAGGTGTTTATCCAAGTAATGTAAACATGAAGGAAGAGCCTAGAGAGAGGTATCAATTAAGACTTAGCCCATGTCGTTGTTGAGCAAGGTTTTCGAAATGTACACAACTACTACCTGTCAAATGTCAGCCTCTGTTTAGTTGACTACAAAGAAATGTACCTGTTGTATCACAGTCTACTGTGAGCCTCTCAAAAGATGCAGTAGCTCACATATTCATGTCTGGTGGTGCTTATTTGTTACCATGAAAGTTCAATTCAAATGCTCTCATCTGCCTAAACAAAGTGAGTTAAAGCAGTAAATGCCCCAGAGTTTGATTAAATTACTCAAAGCACAGTGAGTGTGAACTCTCCCTTTAATTTTGTGTTTACGACTGCAGTGTTTTCGACGACTTGTTTTGCTGGTGCATTTCAGACGATGTGTTTTGGCTGACTGAGTGTGCGTCTGGCTGAATTGTTTCCCTGGTGACTGGCGCCTTGCTGCAGACTCAGCATGTTGATGTTTTCAGTCTTGTGACATGGAAGTGTCACAGGACTGGCCTGGACTGCATGTGTGTCCATACACACACGACAATAAGCACATCACACACGCTCGAAGCGCAGACAGATGCAGATATGTCAGACGTACGCATATAAGCCTGGCCTGCTTTGTTGGTTGTTGGAGTGGCAGAGTGTGGGCATGCTGGAAAAGAAACCAGGAGGTGGAATATGTTGGAGGAAGACATGTTGTATGGATGGATGGAGGGGGTGTCAGGTGGAGGGGCAGAACTCTGTGCTGTTCATTATCTCCTCCGTCAGCAAGAAAACAATAGCCTGTTTGTGCCAATGGGCTATAGACTCTTGTAAAGAAAAAGTTGAGGTTTCTCATCCAATAATACCCAGTGACAGTCCAGATCATTTAGCTAGTCATCCTATGGATTGCGACATATTACGTTTTTCCATTACATCTGCCAGCCAGGCTCTACTCGGCACGGCAGCCTGTGCAGCCAAGGTTTTGCATTTCCCTCACAACCTGCTTGAAGGTGTGTCTTAAACCAATGACGTGCTTGGTTCAATCCCTGCTGTACTATCAAAGAATCCCCACTAACAAAGTTGAGCCACTAATTCAGTTACAAACACATTTCCTTAACTATAACTATAACCCATCATTTAAAAGCTTTTATTGTGAAGCAGCATTACATGAAGCATTGTGTGTCACTAGGGGTGGTTAATCAGCCCAATTTCCCGATTCGATTCGATTCCGATTATTGAAGTCTCGATTTGATTACAAATCGATTTTCGATTATTAACGATTATCGATTCGATTTTCAATTATTAACGATTATTGATCTTCCATTTAACATCAGTCAGCTGCTGAATTATTTTACTTCTCTTTTGAGTAACACCTCCCAGCACCTTCAATATTGTATAGTGTAACTGTAATATCAAAATTATTATTTTTTACTTTGTTTAAATGTAGTCTTTCACTGTTAGAAGAAAGTTGCCAAGCTCAGCAGCCAGACTCATGTTAGAAGCATTGTCGGTGACGAGAACCAGGTCGTGTTTCTCTATTCCCCACTCGTCTGCCATTGCTTTGAGAAACTCACACATATTTGCGCTTGTGTGGCTATCATCCATAGCTCTCGTCTGAAGTACGTAGGACATTCGCTTTCATTAACTGCTGACATAATGACCTGTAACGGTCACGTATGAGACTGTAGCTCTGGATGTCCAGGCATGGCAGGTTATTGATACCCTGTGAGCAGAGTTGAGGGACTCTTGCACGGAAAGCTTTGTCTCCTTGTAAAGATTTGGAATCAATTTAAGTGTGAAAAAGATCCGGGATGGAATAACATATCTTGGCTCCAGACTGTGGACCATGTAGTGGAAGCCTGTAAGAGGAGGACTCCAATTTGCATTACAATATAAAAAAATGTATTTATATATTTATTTTTTTAAATCGATCTTTGGAAATTTAATAATTGATTCATAATCGTCAATATTATAATCGCGATTAATCGATTATTGATTTTTTTCACCACCCCTATGTGTCACATGGTAAAACAGGCCGCTTGGAGGCGGGGTGGCTTGGTTCTACTCCAGAGCAGGTCCATCCCCGGTGTTGCTCAGCTAATCTCAACGTAGTAAAACTGGTGATGGAAAAGCAAATCAGCGCAGCTCGATTTGATTCAGCGGGGCCAAAAGTGTTTGTGGAAAACTGCGCTACTGAATCCACAGCAAGCTCTATCTACAGTTATGTCTCCGCTAGTAAGAAGGTCACACATCTTCCTTCCTGGTG
This sequence comes from Diplodus puntazzo, assembly GCA_963678695.2. NCBI lineage: Eukaryota > Metazoa > Chordata > Actinopteri > Spariformes > Sparidae > Diplodus > Diplodus puntazzo. The sequence goes on along the minus strand of OZ023155.1, from coordinate 38,141,725 downwards.
CAGCATAAACTCAACAACAGGCAGTTGTGCGGCTTCGATAAAGGACTCCACAATGTAATAGGACATAACACTCAAATTTTGGTGTTTGATGTTGAGTTTTCTGAGTGTTATGATAGTATTGTTGAAAATAATCTAATATTGACATTGAGGCATTTTGACTGTATGAAGGCTTTAGGCATAACAGTGCTGATAAAAGTCCATCTCTCGACAGCAACAATAGACGAGACGTGGCTAAGATATGTTGTTTTTTTCAGGGCTGGGGCCGTGAAGGACAGGAAATAGATTTGGAAATAACTGCAACTATTACTAAATGCCTTGGCTAGTAGTACTTCTATTGCTGTTGCTAATATGACAGTGTTGCTGCTCCTGCTTTTCTTACTACTGCCCCACCTGCTAAACCAAGTGCTGTTTTTTACTAGTACTTCTTTTCCACTGACACAACAACACTTTATATTGATTATGGATGTTTGGAATGACTAATTTCCCTGACATTTAGACAAAAGTTGAATCTTTTGTGTGTAGATGATTCAGTGGTGTTGTTATGTGAATGCAATGGTAGGAGGCAATGGAATAACACACTTAATGGCTGAATGTTATTAATAACACCTAACGTTAGTAATTGACTTTTTTTTTTCAATATTTGCCTTGGATGATATGACATTTCAGTATAAATCATGTCAATATGTGATTTAACTATGTGCATTAATAAAATAATACTAATAAGTTTAACCGACTAGTATTTCTGGTGCCGACTAATGAGGCTACCAACGTTAAATCGATTGACCAACTAATAAAGCACATCCCTACTATTGACAATAGGTCTACCAACTGCTGCTGCTGAAGCCACTGTTAACACCACTGCAAGTAGTGCTGAGGCCACATTCCTCTTGTTTGCAGCTGCGTGATGTCACAGACCAGCAGACACATGAACACACACATACAGACCCCTGCTTCACTATACTGTTGACTACCTGCTGCCAGAAAAGGTTAAGTAGTGTCTGGGTTTTCTTCTAACTTAAAAATTGTAGTCTTTATTTAGACAACAAGGAACAGGAGGGAAAAGGCAGAACTCTAAAGAAAATTAATCAATGTAGACTCTACGCCTCTATCCTGAGCCACATGGTTGCAGTTTGTCCCCAGTCATTTCTCTGAAGATGAGAATTCACTAGCCCCATTCACATTACCCTTTCAGTGTGAGAATCATGCGCAGATTTGCTGCATCGCCGCCTGTGTGCAGATGTGGGGAGGGGGGACAGTTTTGCTGTGGCTCTGATGATCTTCCAGAGGTTGTATGAGAGCCGCAGCAGAGGCGAGGCGGTGTCTGTGTGAATGGAAAAGCAGGAGGCGTGGATCAGGGGTGTGTCGGACTGATGGTGATCACAGTCTGACAGCTAAACAGATCCTTCACTCATCAAATAAAAGGGAAATGTCCCACACTTCAAACCAAAAAGCAACATTACAGGACCAAACAACAGTAATGTGGTAACTGGTAGTATTTTTGGTAACTTGTATGAGGAAAAAAAATACAGCAGTAATACGTGGAGAAGTGTCTGTCACCCTGTCTGTCACCCTGTCTGTCACCCTGTCTGTCATCCTGTCTGTCATCCTGTCTGTCCTACTGACTCTTCAGCACATTTCTGCCTGAAAAACAGTGTCTGTCCCCGGCAGCAGAGCCAGGCGACTCCTGCAGTGGGTCAGAAAACTTGAACTCACATGTCTTTGTCACCTTCTACCATTGTATTGTTTCACTTGCTCTCTCTGGAAACTAATGTTGAAAAAAAAAGTCACTGTGACGGTCAGCCCTCCCGACGGAGACTTCAGTGAACTATCCCCCAGAAAACAGCCTCCCTCCTGCAAGTGAGAGAGCCAGGCAGGGTCTGCTGTTTACTGATGGTTATGTTATTATGTAATTTAGAGCAAAAAACGTAACTTTCTCACTTTCCAGGGTGTGTGGTGGGTCAAGATCTCAATCACTCACACACTCAAAGCTGCTTGGTTCAGTGTGAACAAACAGGCTGAGAAATGGCGAGCCTTCGCTGCGTCAATAATGCATAGTCTCTGTATGAAAAGGGTTACTGTGTTTGTGTTCACTTGGCATCTTCCTATGCAAGAGGTTTTGTAAAGTCAGTTGAGGTAGACTAAATATAGAAGATGTGGAGAATGACCCCGTGAAGATGCATTCATCTGGGCTCCAGAGGGAGTGTGTTAGCCAGGGCAAATGGGCCATCATTCGTCGCTACCGCTGCCTTAAAACAGCATTGATCTGAAACAACATGAGCACTGCTGCTCTCACTGCAGAGACTGCATTGTTGTGCTATTTATTAGGCACTTTATTGGAGAAGTCTGGTGGTAGTAAAGCCAGGCTTCATTAAAGTGAGGAAGGCCTGATAGCTGCTGGAGTACTTGAGCTGGCTGACCAAGCAGTGTTCATTCCCTCAAATTGTTGTCTGGAGGCTGTAGATCAGATCCTGTTTTTATGTATGCTGTGCAGCCCTGTGTGTTAGTAGTATGCAGCAGTAAAACAGTAAAGCCTGATGTTGCTGTACTTGAAATTAGAGCTGCAACTAACAGTTATTTTCATTGTTGATTAATCTGTTGACTATTGTCTCAATTAACCGGTTAGTCCTTCTGCCCATAAAACACCAGAAAATAGTGAAAAATGTTTCCTCGAATGTCTTGTTTTGTTCACGTTCCAAATACATTCTGTGTACTGTCACAGAGGAGTAAAAAAAACCCCAGAAAAGATTCACATTTATGCAGCTGGAATCAGATAATTCTACGAGGAAATAGAAAACGATTAATTGATTTTCAAAATAGCTGCCGATCGATTTAGTGGTTGACAACTTATCGATTGATCTTTACAGATCTTTTAAGAATCAGTAGTAGTTTGTTTACTTTTAACAGTAGTATGAAACACTCAGGACTACAGAGGTCCATATCATGATGGTTTATATTTGTCTCTTCTGATAACGGCCCGTATGAGGCTTCGGTAATCTTATCTGGGATCTATTGTTTGATGTGTGCCTTGCTCACAGGCCTTCTGCTGTGTTGGCATGAATGCAAACTGTTGTATTCAAAGGCATTTTATTTCCAGACCCGGTCATTCATCAGGTCAATAAATGACGGAAGGGAAATGTGCTAGCCCTGTTTTCAATGAGTTAATATAAAGGACATGCTTTCAGCCTGAACTCATTCATAAAACTGTTACGGGGCAGAAGAGGGTTCAAAGCCCATTTGCTTCTCTGGGAAAGTGGAGTGTTTTTTAGTGGTGGTGGCGGGGGCTGCATTCTCCCATGTTTACTTCCTTCATTTGTTTTTTGGAATCTGGTTTGGGTGTTTTTGTCTCGTTCATAACTCACTGGCTTTTTCTAAGGGAGAACCATGTCTGTGCATGCTGGGAAGCAAACACACTGTCTCGCTCTCTTTCTCAAGCACACAAACCCGCACACACGCTCACACATTGAGCAGCATGGGGGATGTTATTCCGGTGCTTTGTATGGTCTGAGGAGATGAAAGCACATCATTAAAGTACAAAGTAGGTCTTCAGGGATTTACTGGAAGGAATTTTTGTCTTTTGTTAACCCCTGGCTGAAGGGATTACACGTTAAACTTGAAGGATTGTCTTCAGGGTTGTTGCTCAGACTGCTGCTAGATTAATTTGCTATACTTGCCATGTCATTGCTTGCTCATTTATGCTTGTAGTCATTTAGCAAACATGTTACCCTGATGGGACAATTGACCTCATGGATTAACGTTAGTGTTTCTCTACTTGTTAAAAGACAAATGTAATGTGCACGCCTTTATACGCTGTATATGCTCACATTTGAATTATGTTTTGTGTGACTATCTGTGGTTCATTTAGGTCAAATACAGTATGGCACCAGGTTATTTGTTATCCTCTTGTGAACAGTGGTGTTGCAAGCCAAGACTCAATTATGGAAACAAGTCTTCTAAACTCAGTGACTTTATGTGTAGGATTTAAAAGTTTCTGGCTTTTGCGACTTCTAGTGTTGACATCAAAAACAGCACAGCACTGCCACTGTACCCCCACCATCATAACAACTATCTCTCTGCCTAAAATTGTACTTAAAAAGGCTTATTTGGGTAAGGGCAGGGATAGCCCCTCTAAAAAACAATGATTAGCATGCTTAGTTCTGCCACATGATAGAAGACTTTCGGTATATATCAGTAGAGGGCATACAGGCAAAAGTTGTTGATCACAATTAATGTATAATGCTACATCACCAACATGACAGAAAATCCACAGGTACTCCAGGTTGTAGCCCAATTTCTTTAAACAAACATACAAGAAAGTAAACACCATGTTTGGGTATTTTTGCGTCCATATATTAACTGATATTAGCTATTGCAGATATGTCTGTCAGAGTCTGGACGATTCTTGATTTTTGGAGAAGATGCCAATAAAGGGCGGTCATTAAAATGTTATTATATCAATATATCAGCTGATATATGCATTTGTTTTGCAATGATCCTTCAGATTTGCTTATCAAACAGTTGTGACAAAGATATGTAATGGTGGCAGGATATTTTACAGTTTAACAATGAACAATCAGCTTACTAACACTTTAGGCCTTACAGGAAACTTGATAATTTTGATAAAATCACTCCCATCACATTTTCCTGCCTTTCAATCTTTAACAAAAAGTTTTCATATCGGCTCATATCTAACTAGGTATACGCCGATATCGACATAGGAGGTAATTGTCAAAAAGTATTTTTAAAGTTACATATTCATGCCAACATGTATTTTGTCAGATTTATTTTAAACTCTCAATTATCAAAGCTGGTATTTGCTTCAGAATTACAGAATCAGCACTTAACCATATAACCACAGTGGTTTCATTCCACCCAAGGAACTTTGTTGCTTGTTATGTCAATTCCTCCATGTTTCTTGTTTGTTTCAACACTGTGAGCTATCAAATGAAGACAAAATTCCACCCAAATCATCCTTTTCTGTCAAACACTGATAAAACTAAATGTGCTTATTTCCACTATCAATATATCTTATTTGAATGGAAATGGATTAATTGGGTAAATTAGAAATAATGTTTTCTAACAAATCTGAGCCGGTTAGATTGTCTGTTTATTCTGGTTTGTTTTGTTTTTTTGCAGAAACTAGTATTGCTGTGATTTATGAATTAAAATGCTCAATACACTGCTGTGCCATGAGTGAAGCTGTTTGTGTTATCTGACATGCAGGCAACACACTGTCAGCTGTCTAGCAGCAAAACACACTTCTGTGTGTGTGTGAAAGAGAGCTAAGGGGAGTCCAACAGAGAGAGAGTGAGTGTTGTGGCGTCAGTCCCAGCCCCCTCCCTCTGCTGTTTTCTGGTTGGTTTTGGATGTTATTGCTCCTGTGTTTGTTTACCCAGTGCTCTTCTAGTGCTAAATCTGAGGCAATTTTTAAACGTACATTTTCTTAATGTGAACCAACCTTCTTTGCATTTCTACCTCACTGATGTTTTAGTGATTTCACTGATGTTTTCTGGATTAGGGTTAGGGTTACCTTGTGCGTGACCTTGAATATTTCTGCTCTCTGTCAGCCTGTTTGAGATGAGACAGTAAAGAATTTTTAGACATTATACATTTATAGATTGTTCCTGTTATTTCCATGTTAAGTTGCATTGTGGGTAGGAGGCAGCCATGTTGGCTAGGTGGGTATGGAGTTAACAAGTTCACTGTTATAAATGTTTTAATTCAAGACATACCGTACTATAGTGAGCTTTTAGACTTTAGACTTTTATTCATCCCACATCAGGGAAATTCACTTGTGACAGTAGCAGGTAGACAGACATACAGACATACATTAAGTACAAGACGAAAAATACAAAAGGCACTAAAAAAGATTTAGATAAGAGAGAATCAATAAAATATAGAAAGGACTATGCGCTATGGGCATTATATACAGGAGGCAAAATGTGCATTGTATACATTTAAATAAAGTGTCAAGAGTATTGCTTTGTTGAAGTGTGTTGTTTTCATTACTTGCATTGCTTCCACAGAAACTGACTGACACTAAAGAATATTATAAACTAATCTGAGCAATACACTAATGTAGTTTGCAGCGCTTTACTGTTGGGAATTTCTGCTATATATAAAGAGCACCATGTGTGAATTACACTGTTATCTCGAAATGACGGATGAAAAGGGGGATGAAAAGGGCATGAAAGGATGGAATAAGTACAGTTTAAAAGGAAGGAGAAAGGTATTAAAGGAGTAAATGTGTGAGTGGAAGGAATGAGGAAACGAATATTGTGATTTTCTGTGATTGAGTGTTGATGGATATACAGCAGCTTGGTGCCAAATCTCTGTTGTTGTATAAGGTTGAAGCCATCAGACTAAGTTCAGACCAAATGAAAAAAAGTGTTTCAATAAATTCAGATGGTGTTTCTCTACAGAGAAACACCATCTGAATTTATTGAAACACTTTTTTTACATAACATATGTGTTCAAAGTGAAGTTTCTTATGCAGTGCAAGAATACACACCCTACATAACAACTGGACCTATTACAGAGTAGTACAGTACATACGGACACAGATACAGAACAACCACATAAAGGAACAGCACACAGGTTAAACCACAAACCGTATGTGGTGTATACATTATGTAAGGCTCTGGGGGGAGGGGGGAGGCATTTTTGATCAGGGTAAATCAAAGCGAGAGGAAGCCCAGCTCCAGGAGAGAGCTCATGTTATCCAGACGGTCTGACTGGTGTGACCTAGTGATTAGGGCTTAAGGAAGCCCAGTGACTACTACTTCCTGCTGATGTCTGTCTAATCTCTGCTATGATTAGCTCCATACCATCATGTACTGAGCACAGACACCCACTCTCCCTACACACACACCTGAGGAGCCTGACAAAGCTAACATGGGACCATATGGTTGGTTGTTTGCTCCCCGGGTCTTATAGTGTTTCAGAAACCCCTTCTACAGCTGCAGAGATGTTACTGCACATACCTGTGCTCATTTTGACCAAAAGACATCAGGCCACTCTCTTATGTTTGTATCATTTACATTCACAACACAGGGTTTTGATTGCTGGTTGATAGCTAGTCACATACAGGAGCTGAGTCTCTCTGGGGCTCTCTGCAGATCTTGGGCGACTGCCCTTAATAGCATGCTTAAAGCTAACTCATTTAACAGAGAATGTCAGGCAACTTTTTTTCATATGAAATGATCTTATATGTTTAATGTATCAGAAATGTGTGTCAGAGTGTGATTTGAGTGGTAACTTCTTGATCCACAACAGCGGAGCATGGCGAAACTAAAGAAGCAACAGTTGTAGGGTTTTACTAATGCCATAATGGTCAGATTAATTGGTTATGATTAAAACAACTTTGATCTTGTCTTTGTTGGCAGTTTTACAGGATATGTTGTTTAAGAAAAAAAGTTTTTTTCTGAATTTTTCTTTCCATTTTGAAATGTTTTGAATTTGTCTGTTTGGTACAAACAAAACTTTGGTGTAAGTGTATCAAAATAGATCTGCATTACCCTTGCATGACTTGGTCGTTTCCGGTCCCATTTTTATATGGTTCAGCAGCATTGTATATATAGGTCACTATGTTGGCTATACCACAACTACTCATAGTTGGTGTATCCAGCCCTGCGGTTTGTATCCAAGCGTTGAAACCTTCTGATGTAAGTCCTGTTTGGTTAAAGGATCTGTGAGAAAACTGGAGTTCAGTTTGCTGCTGACAGCTGACTGTTTCAGTTTAGGCCTTCTCTGAAAGCAACAAGTAAAATGTAGTGATGCCACTAGATAACATCTTAAAAGATGCATTTATTGTTTTCACCCACAGCAGATATTCTAAAGCAGTTGTTGATTGTCAAATCCAGAATCACAACATACGATGATCCACAACTAGTCCTGCACCCCTTCCCCTGACCCAGAACCCGGAGTCTGTCAGGGCTGGTAATTATAGGGACTGCTTTGTAAACCAGGCACATCCATGACTACTTTTAGTGAACAGTCACACCCATCCCTGGAATTCCTGGAAGAGAACATTACTGGTTTGGTTGTGTCGAAGTGCCTACTGTAATTATGTGGCCTTTAATTGTGCTCTGTTAACACCGTCAGATTGGGATGCGCTGGGACCAGGGACTGAGATGTGCCTCTTGTTTGTGGATTTGAGGCTGGTTGGTAGAGTTTGTGTTGTTGTAAAGGCTCGTTTTTCATTGTTTCACTCTGCTGTGATCACAGAAGAATTACAAGTAAAGGGGGACATTCTTTGGCCCTGTTACAGGTCCTGGGTCCTCTAGAGTTTTGAATTATGTTCATGGGCAATTGGCTTACCAAAAAAGCAGTTGATAAATTATATGAAATTTTAATCATCGATGATTCTGTATTCAGTATTTTGCTTTCAGCGTTACACACCATGCCCAAAATGATGTAAAGCTGCTTGCATTTTTTTCCTTTTGCAATTTTGCAGGTAGGGCTGAACGATATGCAAAAATAATAATAATGTGATTATTTTGACATATATATTACAATCTGACTTGAGTGGGAATGGCGATTTTCTATTTCTTTTTCACTGAATAAGATTTAAAAATAATGGCCTAATTTTTGGTGCCTCTGTACCAAACAAGCATGTTCCTCTATGTCGGGAAAACATGATTTGTAGGATGGTTGCACTGAAACTTGAACTTGACCATATTGCAATTTTGATAGGATATCAATTGTTAGGCCCTATAAGCAGGCTCCTCTGAGGCTTAAGAATTTATTAATAATAATTTCCAACCTAAAAAGCATTGTTTCATTCACTGACTTCTTGTGGTTTCAGTCTGTTGCCTCTTTGATCACACCAATCATCACAGTTGTGTGTGTTCAGAGGTTCAGATACATCTGAACCTAAATAAAAGGTAATACATCACAACAGGATGGCGAGAATCTCTGCCAGTCAAAGTAAGATTGGTTAAATATGCAAAGCATTGAGGCCTTGAGACCTTGTTGTGGTAGGTTGCCTGGCGTGTAAGGCTGGGATCTAAGGTACTGTAGGTCATTAGAACCGTCTCAGAGTGTTTGGTAATCGTCTACTCTGCCTCCTTCATCCATTCCATCACATTCCAGGGATATTTCTGTCTTCTCTCTGCCAAGTAAACACACAAACACAAAGATTCAGGAATGTAGACAGCTCCTTGTGATGCTGTGTGCGAGTGAGTGTGTGATGGAGTCAAAATTACTAAATTAAAGGAACCATCAACATTTACATGTCACATATTTTGAATCTCTCTTAAGCTGAATGTACCAACTGATTAAATCAACACTCAGAACTCCGACTGATGTGGGTTAAATCAACCTGTGTCCAGGTGAGGAATTAAATATGTTAGAATTATAGTTGATGACAACGTCATTATCTGTATTTACTGAAAACGGACAAAACCCCCAGAAGTGACATTCTGTTATTGTAGCCAATCTTGATTCTGATCCAGTCTTTGTCCTTCTGAAACTGAAGCCATATGCATATCTGTCCTAATCTTGATTTATCATGCAGCCATAAGTAGCAGGAAACAGCCTGTGTGATAGCTCCTTGTAAACCTCATCCACCCCGTTATTGTCTGGCCTCTGTGTGGAGGCTCCAGAGACCCAGTATTTGATTTGTCTTGTCTTTTCCAGGTCGGTGAGCGGGGGAATGCCAGGGATTCCTTTTGTCTGTAGTTATCCTGTGGTGTCAGCTGATCTGACAGATGTTTGTCCCAACAAGTTCCACAAGGTTAACTGTTGGCTCTGTTTAGACTAGCTTAAACGGAATATTTTTCTGATGTTGTTCCATATGCTTTGACTATGAGGTAATTATTTACAACTTTGTTGCTGAATGGCTGATGAGCCTGTTTTTTTTCATTCCTGGATGAGGAGATATAATAGAAAGCAAGGTCAAAAGGTAGGTGTTGAAGTTGTATGTAGAAAGGTTGCTGGTTGCTGGCAAAAAGTATATTTATGTATTTACTATAAGTTTAAACTTGGGACAGTCACCAAACTAGAGTAGTGTTTTTGCATTTTATAAAATACTTTGGTGTGTTGTCTTCAATCATGCACAACTGTGTGAGATGCACATGTCAAGCTCTCCTGTCCCAAACCTGAGGACTTTTCTTTTAAGGTTAGACATTCAAAAATGAATAATGTAAAGGAATGTATTTTTTGTAAGTTAGCAGCCATTTTTTTCTGACTAGCGATGTAAACTTTATGGTTGAGAATATCGGATATCCCTAACTTGACTTCCTAAATAGGATTGACATTAGGGGTGGACTATTCAGCATTTTTCTGATTATGAGTATCTGTGATTTTTTTTTTGTCAGATGGCGATATATTAAGCTTGTTTTTTAAAATATGCTACTTGGACTCTGACGCAGCATCCTCTCACACAATGTCCCACCTACAACACTATCTGATTGGTAACACGTCACAATGATAGCCTATAAACAGTGTTTATCTGAATCTGTGAAGTAACTAGAGACTGCATGTTTCAATTAAATGCAGTGGAGAGGAAGTATAAAGTACATGGAAATTGTTCTTAGGAGCAGTGCTTGAGTAAATTGCACTTTAGTTTAGGTTTATTTACTGGTAGTTTGTACCTGTTTGTGCTGTAGCAACATGCCCAGACCAGTTGCCAAAATCCACACCACTTGTGCATCATTAGCTGTCTTTATTGATTTTTCATCACCAAAACCTTGTGCCGACAGGGTTTCTTAGGTGCTTTGTGACAGTAATGTTCTGTTTCTTCCAACTTTCGCTGAAGCAGAGGTTTCAAACTGTTTTTTGTCAGCTGTATGCCGCATACGCTGACAACCCTGACAGATGAACTTTACTTAAGTTCATCATTAAGTACTCCTTCATTGACGCTGCTGTTTATGTCAAGCTTTCCATGCAATCCACACAACTGCAAAAATACCCTGGGGCTACTCATTCCTGGTTGTACTACACAATACTACAAGTATTGACTTGTATTTATGCTGTCACATTACTCAGCAGGGATATCCACAGTCTCAGGAACTATAGTCTATCTCCCTATAATGTAATGAAGTGTCTTCACAGCCCCCTGTGAATCCCCTCGAGTGAGCTCAGAAGCGATCAACGCATGTCCAGCTTTTCATCACATACAGGAATGATGTTCTCAGAGTGCTTCACCTCTGTTAGTGTTTTTCCCTTTGAGCACACTGTAATTATCAACAGGAAGCTTCAGACCACACGTCTCCTGTGGGACCTCTCCTCACACAAGGAGGAGCGAAGGAGGAGGAGGAGGAAATCCAGCATTACTTTTAATTTTCCTGTCCGCAACACTATGCCATCTACAGCTCTTTACCTGTGCAGTACAGCTGGTGCTCAACAGAAACAGTGCCTGTAGTCCGTGTTAAAACAAACTGAACATCTGATTCCACTTAAAAGTGTAGCAAAGTCTTTTCTGAATGAGAAAAGCCTTTTGTACAGGATTAATTTATTAATTTCCTTAAGACAAGTGAAGCTGTTTTCTATGAGTCATCGAATTTGGATTAAAAAAAAATCACTTTGCACCAGCCAATGAAAACTGTTGCCTCTCTGTCCTTTTTCCAGTCATTGTTTCCGTCCAAACGGTGCACAGATTTTAAGCAAAATTCCCCCAAATTCTTCCAAATGCGATGAAATACAGTGTGCATTTTGTCAATCAGCATTGTGAGAATATTCCCGAAAGGGCTCGACAAGATTACGTAACTCACAAAAATTCCTGTAACTGCGGTGCACTTTGTTTTTGTGTCTGAATGTAGCGATTTTGATTGTTCATAGATTTTGGCAGCCCAAACACAAACATGGCTGGTAGGGTAGATGATGTGCACACAATTCATTGTTGTCTCCTTTGCTTAAAGCTCTTTGCAAGCAGCCTGTTTCTCAGCCTGAACTGACCTGCAGGTTGTCATGTCCGTGGCTGTCTAAAGTCTCACCAGTTGAACTGACTCGCTGGTAGCTGCTGGGAGGCGGAACAGGACAGTACTGGTCATCCATGTAGAGCTGTGAATGGACTGAGTGAATGGAGATCCTTGTTGTCCTGACGTGAATCAGCCTGTAGACGCACACACACACACGCACACTGACTGACTGTTTTTCTGAATGACTGATTCACTGACTGAACCTAAACACTGACCGGCTCGCTGCCTCCAACAGAAGATGCTTTGTATGAGAGTGGAAACACAGCAATATTGTTGTGTTTTGTGTCCATCATCAAGTTCTTGTTCAGTGTGAAAAGATTCCACTGGTACTGTTTCTATCGTCTATTCTACTTGAGTGCTTGAGCACATTTGGGCACGGTGGAGTTTGGAAATAGCCGCCCTACAGCGCTTGTCCTGGAAGGGGTAAGAGTTGACATTGGGCGAAAGGTGGTACATGCTGGTCAGGTCACCAGTCAATCACAGAGTGACAACTATCCACAGTCACATTCACACCTACTGGCAATTTAGGGTTGTACAATTAAAGGAAGAGTACAGTATTTATGGAACTCCAGTATGGCTATTTGCAATATCCAATTCCAGAACATAAAGAAGTGCTGCGGTGCTGCAGAGATTACATGTCCTACAAATCTTGTCCTCCAGATGTGAGAAAACATTTGTTTGTAACAAACCCAACACATGATTTTAATTGTTTTAAAGTGAAAATTAAAATTGTGGCACAAAAATTACCAATCCCAGACATGGCAAATACATTACATTAATGCATAGCACACTGCAGAAGAAGTTATCTCAGTTTTTCACCTTATCTTATGTTGTGTCGAGTACAATATGATAAGTTCTGTTTGTGTTCATAGTTTCTGTATTTGCACAAGTGTAAAAGAAAGTGTTGTATGGGCAAAGTAGCTGATGTAAAACTTGGAAACAAAAGCTTGGCACCTGCATGTTCTGTTTTAGGGAAATGGAAAAACAAAATGAAATCCCACCTGATTAATCCTCTGGGAAAATAAAGAGAAATTTCAGGTCAATATGTCCCACATCAACCATTCGAGTTCAGGCTGAGGATGAAAGCTGTCGTGCACATGCAGTGAATGAGGCTGAATGTTGATGAATGAAACGGTGCAGATCAATATCCTCTTGTCTGCTGCTCAGTTGTAACAGACATGTTTTGAGAGGAATATTCTGGTAGTAGTGAATGTTTACTTTGTTCATTCTCAACATAAACTATTTGGAATAGAACTCTTTAACATTAGGCTACATCCAGATGATGAATGGGAGAATCAGCAAACAAAAACCAGTTGCACAAGCTGGTGGATCTAATGGTTTTGGCATTCACTGTTTATCTCCATGTTGCCGGCACACAATGATCTCTCACAAATGTTTATACAAGGTTGTATATAAGGATTTTAGGGTTTCACAATCACAAATCAAACAATACTGGAATTCTGATATTACTGAAACATTTAATGTAGAACAAATCCTGTGACTATTTCTATATTTTTCATATATAGTGAAAAGTGAATGTGTTACATTGTTGTTTTAGGCATAATGCTACAGTCCTGCTATGATAGGACTGATAATTACAAAACCAAAGCATACAGGAAGTTGCGGGAGCCTGAGGGGCCTGTTCCTGGCACTCTTTGTCACCAGAGCAACACAATTAATAGACAAAAAGCATCACAATCCAAATATTGACTATAGCCATTTCCACCTCACTACCTAATCTAGTGAAGTTATTTATAAAGCCCACAGAGTTTTGTCTCCTGTTAAACCACATCAGTGAAATAGAAACAAGGATATTATTTTTCTATATATTGTATCATCTGAACAAATCCTTAGTACTTGGCTCATCATTTCCTCCATCACAATCATAATGATTCAGGATCTGTTTAAATTGTTTACCATGCCGAATAATGGCATGATTCAAAAGTACTAGTTTGCCAAGATATTTTTAATGGGATTTTGACATTTTGATAAAGAATTTGAAATAATAACTTGTGGGTTAAACCTTCACTTCTGAAGAATTCACTGTTGGATTTCTGGTCGGTGCTGTTGGATATGATATCTCCTGCCGTTTGCCTGTGACTAGTGTGAGTTTCCCAGCCTACCTTCCTGCTGGGCTGATATTTCTGTTTTCCCTGGAAGCCTCGCATTGGCTGTTTGACCAACGGCAGTGATCTTTATACTGCTGCTAGACAGAACAGAAAAGGTGAATTGTTTTACGTAGACACTAGCAACACCATGACTGCTCACAGTAACATTCTACAAACCAATTTCTTAATTTTTTAACACCCCTCTCAGACTGAACATAAGAAGTAAGGCGTCCTTTACAGGAAAAGACACTTGATGTTGATGTAGTAAATAAAATGTAATGTCCAGTGCAAATCACCTTGAATCAACTTAGAAATCAATAAAAACGTTTCTTCTTATATCACCAAAACCTGGAATCTGTACATTTTTAAGTTTTAAGTAATCCATTCAGTTCTGTCTGTACATACATGGGTAAAGTGAACACAGGAAATGCTCGTGGCTAATTCAACATACTTTCAATGGTGCTGGTTGGCCAAAATGTAAATAAAACGAGGCACAAGGTGTAGCATGGAGCGAAGTAACCGATCCCATGGCAACATTATACTTTTTTATTATAGTTACTGTAGTTTCCAAACTTGATTGAGCATGATTAATCCCCCCAAAATAGGGACAACAAGATCTATATTTTATAAGATTTATATTAACCTTTTTATGTTGCACTGTAAATATTTTTAGATATAACAGTAATCTGTGGTTCTGGGAGGGGCACAGTGTCAGTCTTTGAAATCCTCTGATCCAGAACATTATAAAATGATGTGAGGTGAGAGTTGAGAAGATTACCTAGATGTTTTGGATACATAGTCATCATTTCATGCTACACATTTAGATGTATGTTTGTGTTGTCTGGCTCCCCCCTCTGGCAGCCCTGACAATTAGTTTATGTATGTGTGTATGTTGCTTTCAGATAGACGTGATATGTTAGAGGCTGTTCTTTAGTTTCCTCCTCCTCCACCAACCCCTTATCTGTGCCTTAAACCTCTTCCTTTTTAGTGTCCTCTTCTCCCACACCTCTCCTTTTCCCTCATCCAAATATGTACTCCTCTTCCTTTTCCTTCTCCTTCTCCTTCTCCTCCCCTGGTGCTGCAGCTCTGCATCAACCTGTCTCTGGAAGTGCAGTAAGGAGAGTAAAAGCTGGGATCTATTATGTTGCAGATGTCCAGTGGAATGCTGATGAACACTGTATGCACTCGTCGACCCCTCCACCACTGTATAACCCACACTGGTCAGTGACTGAGTAGTGTTTATGAGGCCGCAGACTAACGGCTTCAGCCTGAGCCAAACTTCAGGCACAGATTATCTCCTTCCTCTCTCTACATGCCCGAGGCAGTACGCTATCACATTGCGAAATTACACCTTTCCGACGCAGCTCCCATCACTCCATCGCAGAGGTCAGAGGGCGAGCTGGAGTCAGGGGGTGGCGGGGCCTCGGAGCAGAGAAAGAACATTCTGTGCCAGAGAAATGCAGCACTGGTTCCCTCCTGCTGAGCACAAACAGACTGCTGAACGGTTGGTGGGACCACATAGTCTGGAGGTTCTGATTGGCTTCTGTGTCAGTCAGGAGGCGGCTGGAAGGTCATCTAATGGGCACAGCCCGATGATGATTTTTTTGTCATATGGGAGGGACAGTAGAGGTCTCCCACATCCTGAATTCAGATGTCACTCAAGAGGAAATGGCATTCGGAAATGGACAAATAACTGTTTAAATCGCCTGGCAACACATAAATATTGTGTTTAACTTTTGGTATTGCAGTGTGTCCAGAGCAGGTGTGCTTAATTAGTTTCAACAATCAAGCAACTTTGTATTTGGTTATTATTGGAAGCCTGTATTTGTTCTAAAGCAGCATGAACAAACTGAGTAGTTCAGTGTGATGAAAAACGCAAAAATGTACTATGTGTTTGTATTGTAATTTGCTAGACGTAATATAGTTTTCAAATTGGTCCATCCCTTGAAGGGGCTGACAAGGTTTTGCATCTCCTATCGGCAAGAAGGATCTCAGGAAGTGCCGTGGCACCAATGATCAGTACATCCCAAAGAAACATACCACTGTTCATTCACACAAACGTATGTTGAACGATATTTCACATATTTGGAAAGCCATGTACAGTGTGTGATTTTGGATGCAGCAGTTATCTTGTTATCTCTGCATTGGTTGCTCATTATTGGATGAATAATGCGTTCCGCCTCTGGTTGCAGACCAAAGTTTCCTGATGGATGTCTGTGTAAAATGTCATGTAGAGACAGATTTTCACTGTGCTTTTTATGGCAGCCACTTTTCCCAAAAGCACACTTTCTTGAAGAGTTGAGTTGAAGAAGTAAAAGATCAAGCAGATGGTTGGAACCTCTCTGTTGTGTTTCAGGCCCTGGGAATGACTTCCTATTCCAATTTGACATCTGGTTTCTGGAGCCATACAGTCAGCATCCGGCTCGTTCAGGACCAGAACACAGTAATAAAACAAGTCCAATTTCCAAATATCCTGGGGAAAAAAACACTGATTCTGCAGTCATGATGGATAAAGCATTGACATACGAGTTAAAGGAGTAGCAGTAGGTATGTCCTCTGGCCTGCTCTCCTCAGTTTAGTTGACAGAAGCGGTGAACGCAACATGTTGAAGCGTGTGTCAGCGTTTTATCACTCAGCATCCTATAAACAACACATGATTTTCCCATAACTTCACTTTGTTTGGTTTCTGTCTAAACACAGCCCCTGGCTAACCTAAGTGGATGACATAATGAAAATTATAGTTTTTCTGTTCATCTAGTTGTTTCTGGTTCAGTTGTCCCAGTCCTTTTGTTTATGTCTTACAGGACACATGCTGGTGAGCATCAGCATACACACACACACAAATAATTTCAAGCAGGGATTTACACTGTTGCCATAGCAATTAGTGTTTGTGTCTGCGGCAGACGTCAATGCTTTGAAGGTCTACAACATTTCTCTCTGGAGAGTTTCTGTCTCTGTTTGTGCTGTCATGTTAAACCAATGAGGCTCTGTCATTGAAGCCGGGTTAAAACGTTGATGCTTAAGTTGATGGTGATTGTGAAGGTGTGTGTGTAAACCAGTGAAATGAGCTTCTTCAATGCTCGATTTGAACTCCGCCGCTGTAGTGACAATGGCCACCACGAGGTGTGGCTCATTTCTATATAGTCGGCAGGTCGGTCCAGTGTTTTCCTGCTGGAGCTCCTCAATCAGTTTTCCCTGTCATCAGTTACAATATCCTCTTATTTAGAGGGACACCACAGCAACTGCAGGAGTTATTTGGAGCAGTGCTCAGTGGAAAACCCGGAGTGTATTGGCTTTTGTGAAAGTGGATCTGGCATGAGTGCTGCTGGGCTCAACACCAGTCCACCCAGCAAACAACCATGGTAGACAAAAGCTGTGACAGGTTGTTTATTGGATATGGTTTTGGTAGTCGGTTGTTGTAAACTAAAGTAACATGCATACAAAATTGCAGCCTGAATGCTCTCTTCTTGCCCGTTTTCAGTCTTTCACAAGCTCTAATCTGGCATCAGAGAGATCATTTGTGTATTGGTGGGTGCGTCTGCATGTGTGTTGTCAGTTGACCGCCACAAAATGCGAATCATTTGTACAGGATTGTAGCCAAAAGTGTCTAGCCAGAGGCTAATTCAGGCTGACTGACTGGTTGTTTGCATTCTTTAGTAGTAGGGGAGTAGGGAAATGTCTCTTTACTGTGGGGGAAAATCTGTTTGTTGGTGGAAGATGTGGATTTAGTGTCGTGAGAATGGGGACATTCAGGCAGGTGTTGTCTTGCGATAACTTGAGCTGAAGTGCAAAATCAGGTTGTGGCCAATCAGGGCCTTTAGTCAGTTTCTGATCCAGTTCAAGAGGTTTTATGTGGTAATCCAACATGATATACGTACGACAGCTAAGACCACATTGCACTGTAATGCAGTTCTAGTGATCTCACTAGAACTGCATTCTAATGCTAAATGGTGATATATGACATGCAGATGTACCACAAGAAACTTAACTATGTTGTTCATTCTATAGATGAGAGTCCCAGATCTAGGCAGACACTTCTGTATATAAGAAGCAAAACAACACAGGACGAAGGGTTGTTAGATATTTTGTGCAATAAGTTTCGTGACTTTCTTTTTAGATGATTAATACTGTTTTTCTTGTTTGTTTAAAGGGACAATTTGTATGATCTCGCCAGAATTTTTGTTTAAAACGTTAAGAAATTGACAGTGTGACATTATGTTAAATCTCCTTCGGCCATACGAAGTTGCAGTGAGTCAGACTACATTTCCTGATAGGGCCACTTAGCTCCACGGCTATCTGAGCTACTTGTTAATGGCAGCTATTTGCTGCAGCCAAAGAAAACCAAAGCAAAGAGCAGAGCATCGAGCTGCAGTGAGGAACCTTTGAATTCCAGCCATTTCTTACAAATTTGCATTTAATCTGTACACAAAAGATGAAATTAAACATGCTAATTGGTGATTTTTAGAAGTGACATTCCTCTTAACCCAGCAGACATGGAAGTGGTATCAGTCTTCCCATCTCACTATCAGCCCAAGAAGCAAAATGTTGAGCTGCTCCTTCTAAGTAAAGCTAGGGTGTGGACTAGATTTCCTTAATGAAGCACTTCAGCTTTCAGATTGCTTTGAATCGGACTGGGATAAAGAGCAAAACATTTGTTTTTAATCATCTGCATTTGTATAATTCTTCACCTCTCTCTCCTCCCACCAGAGTGTCCAGAGAAGTGTGTGCGGCGAGCTTGCACAGCGGACGGCGAGTGCTGCCACCCTGAGTGTCTGGGCAGCTGCACAGTCCCTGCGAGTGACACAGCATGTGCGGCCTGTGTGCATTACTTCCACCAAGGACGCTGTGTGGCTGAATGCCCTCCCGGCACCTACAAGTTTGAGGGCTGGCGCTGCATCAGCGCCAAGCTCTGCTCCAAAGTCCACCTTCCTGACTTTGACAGCTTTGTCATCCACGGAGGAGAGTGCATGTCTGAATGCCCGTCTGGGTATATGCGCACCGCACCCAACAGGTGAGTCGCAATTCACCCTGATGCAGGCTGAAATGGAGCCACTGGGTGGAGGTTCTCTTATTGTCGGCCTGACCTTGGTACCAGTTCCACACCCTGCTTTAGTTTCCATTCTAACAAATCATCAGGGCAAAAACTAAGAATACTACAACAACTACAGAAAAGGGCAGGACTTAGTTTTAAGTCATAATAATTTGTTTCTAGCTTAATCATGGAATCTCGTTGGTCTGTCAGACACGGCCGTTAAACTTTTCAAGGGCTGAAATAAAAGATTAAAGGTCAGGGGAGAGCAGCAAGAGTTCTGAGTATCAATATATGTCAATAAAATGACACTGCTTTTACTGTTTCCTGTCTCTGTCTGTCTCCAGCATGTTCTGTACAGCCTGTGATGGTCTGTGTGATAAAGTGTGCGACGAGAAGGTCATCGACTCCATGGATGCCGCTCAGTCTCTTGAAGGCTGCACTGTTATCAAAGGGAACCTGCACATCAACATCCGCAGAGGCCGTAAGTACTGCAGTGTACCTCAGTTACACTACAGTAAACACGTCCTCACTATCTCTGCTGCCAGTGCTCTGCGGGAATTTGAAGAGGTATTGTAGTAACTTCAGATTACACCAGAAGCCCAACAAGGCATTTGACCCAGATTTCCCAGTCTGTAAAAGTCTGGTTCTTGACAGCACCTATGGACCTCTGGAACCTCTGTGTTTCACTGAAAGGTTCTGCTCACATTAACGTCCTACAGAGCAGAAATGATGATAGAACTGTTTTTGGTAAAATGCATCCAAAAGCAAAGATGTATAAAAACTAGTTCCACAAGTTAAAGATAGTATGATAGCACGACTTGAAATTCAAGTGTTTAAGTGAAGAAATGCATAAATGTATAGGAATAATTAGATTGATGATAATATAAGAAATAACAGTAATGTATGTTTGTGTGTGTTTAGACAACATGGTGGCGGAGCTGGAGAGTTTCACAGGTTTGATCCAGAGGGTGACCGGTTATGTGCGGATCAGACATTCCCACACTCTGAGCTCCCTGGCCTTCCTCCGCAGCCTCAGATTCATAGATGGAGAAGACCTCCTGGACGAGTAGGACCGCACACAAAACACATAAAACATTTAACTGCAGGTGCACACACGAAAAACAGCTCACAGTTGGAGCTTCACAGTATGAACACACTCTGAGTTCAGTTCTACTCTTGTGTTATCTTTTACTATTGAGGATTGTCTCGAATAGTAATTTATTGTAGTGAATAGCACTCACCATAGTCAATAGACCTGACTAAATATTGACTTGGAGGGAAGTCTGTGTTGTTGCCACACTGGGTCTTTTAATCCTCGTTTCTCCTGCTGCTGTGAGAGATGTCGTACTCAAGCAGGGTAATTTAGCAGCGGTGGTGTTTTTAATGTGCCTAGTCGAGGTCACTGCTGAAATGTTGGCGGGTTGGAGAGAAAAAGAAGGGATGTTTTGACTGAGACAGTAAGTATTTTATGTAGGACAGACTTCCATGTTTTGAGTTGGTAACTGTAGTGACTGATAATAACGGAAGCAGAGAAAATAATGTTCTTGTTTTGTTTTTTCAATTTTTTCTTTTTTTTTTTTTACTGGAAAAAAATATACAGACTGAGGCTAACGGCAGATGTCCTTCTGTTTTTCTGAGACCCTGAATGCAGCATAACTTCCAAGAGTCCAAGGAAAAGTTCTGTCAGGGTCACGGAGAGGCCTTCACTCCCTCCTCCGTCTGTTTTTCCTTAAGTTCACAGGAATTACTGTCCCAAGGCCTACATTGCAGTCATTCCTGAACGTCTGGGTGTTTCCCAGTGACTCACAAAAACTATATCTCCTCTTCTCCAGAAAAGAGAAAATGAGACTCGGTTCCCATGTAAATGTCTATCCCACTGTGTGAACCTGTTCCCCTATTGTCTAACTGGGTTTAACTGGGTCATTAAACCACCAGATAAACATGGAGATCCGAGAAGAGTAAAGTGTCCTGCTGCTAGCTTATGTACAATTAGCATCGCTTTCTCTTACAGAAAAGCTTTATAGGAGTCACTTCTATAAACATTTGACTCCTCATGTTATACACTGAAAGGAAGCCGTTATCCATGATGGCCTTCAGGATAACATCTCATAATGCACACAATAACACCACAGTAAACATTACAGTAAAAGCAGAATCAAGAGGCACATTGTCTCACTCATTCATCCTCTCTTCTTTCTTCCCTCCAGTATGTACGCCTTCTCGGCATATGACAACCAGCAGCTCCAGTATCTCTGGGACTGGAAGCAGCACAACCTCACCATCAAGGCAGGGAAGCTGTTCTTCAGAGCCAATCCGAAGCTCTGCATGTCCGAGATCCGTAAAATGTGGGAGAAGACCGGTGTCCAGGGCCGTTTCGATGAGAGTGACTTCCGAAACAATGGCGACCGAGTCAGCTGTAAGGGTCGCAGTCTGAAGCCACAAAAATTCAAAATGCTATGTCCAGTGCATGTGCAGGAGTTACTCCATTTTACAGTTTGTGTCTGGTGTTCTTCACCACGTGTCGGTATTTACTACACTAGTCCGTCAACTAGACTAATTCCTGTACATTTTAACATGAATATTTTGATTGTAACTCTCGTGCCCTCGTTTCTGCCTCCAGGTGAAAGCACTATCCTACAGTTTAAGTCCAACAGCACCAGTAGTACACGGATCAAACTGACCTGGCAGCGCTACCGTCCTCCAGACTACAGAGACCTCATCAGCTTCATCGTCTACTACAAGGAGGCGTAAGTTTTTCAGATATGCATGTCAGAGAAAATACCAACATATTTTGACTTATGCACAGATTTAAAAAAGTGCATAAAAACATGCATGGAAACACACTTTGTGCTTTCTAATGCTGTTTTTGGTTTGTGTACATCATGTAAACTCGAGAATAAAGTTGGTGAATGTCGATTATGACATTAATTACATGAGAAACGCAGAATTCAGAAGTCAATTTCTTCAGTAATATACATGAGTATAATTGTAGTAAACTTTTTATTTATGGATTGTCGTCTCTCTAGGCCCTTTCAGAACATCACAGAGTTCGAGGGACAGGATGGCTGTGGCTCCAACAGCTGGAATATGGTGGATGTGGAGCTGAGGCCGGACAAGGACTCAGACCCGGGAGTCCTGCTGTCCAGCCTGAAGCCCTGGACGCAGTACGCCATATTTGTGAAGGCCATCACACTCATGGTGGAGGACAAACATAAGCCGAGTGCAAAGAGCAAGGTGGTCTACATCCGCACCAGCCCCTCAGGTAAATATCATCTCTTACAGGCAATAACAACACTTGTTAACTCTTGTTTTTCAAGTAGATGTGTGATTGTTTCATGATGAGTATGATAGCCTCTCTGGATGTGAGCCAAAGGGGATGGAGAGGAAGACCGTTTTAGTAAACACAGCTGCAGGTCAAAGAGATGGAGGAACACTGATTTACAAAAACTCTAATATAATCAGATGAAATGGAAGACTGCTTTAAATAAATCTCAGCTGCACTGAGAAGTCTTTGCAGTGCCGTGATGTCAGAGAATCACATCTGCACTGCAAGACTGTGTTTCCCTGCCTGAGGGGGAGAAGCGTTTCCTACAAGTTCTTAGAAATCAGAGTAACTCTGTGGCGGCTTGACGGAGTAATCCTGAGATCAAAATTATAATGTTTTTTGTCTGTCTTTCAGCACCCTCCATGCCTCAGGATGTGCGAGCGTACTCGAACTCATCCACTCAGCTGGTGGTGCGTTGGTCGCCCCCTGTCTCACCAAATGGAAACCAGACTTACTATCTGGTGAGATGGCAGCAACAGGCTGAAGACCGAGAGCTGTATCAGCACAACTACTGCTCTAAAGGTACACACACACACACACCACATACACAACTTAAAAATTCAGCTTTACTGCCAGTTGAGCACACCTACATGTCATTAATCACATCCTGTACTTCCTCATACAGAGCTGAAGATCCCCATAAGGATCGCTGCCATTGGTGTGGGAGACCAGGAAGAGGACACCAAGCCCACTAAGCCGGACACGGATGGGCCAGAGAAGGGCCCCTGCTGCCCTTGTCCTAAATCAGTAGAGGACCTCGAGGCCGAGGCTGCTGACGCCTCGTACCGAAAAGTCTTTGAAAATTTCCTGCACAACTCAATTTTTACACCAAGGTAAGAGACTCTTCATCACTGTGTTGTTGTGAGGCTCAGGTGTGAACTGGCAGCATTTAACTTCTAATTTTTCTCCAACAAAATGATGATGATATCAAAAGTAGAATTTTTTTAGCTGCTGTCAATGTGTATTATTTCTGTTGTAACTGAGGGTCAGTTTTCTGATAATTTGAATGCAGAGCAGTAAGTAACTTAAGTTTTTGGCCATTATAAAGTTATGCTGGTAGTTCAGACTTGAACGCGAAGAGCTCTGTCTCCTCTTTCTACGTCATGTTTTGGCTGCTGCTTGATTTAGGTAGTCAGCTGGCTGCTTCACATTATCTCTCTTTGTCTCGACACACACATGCATGAAGTATATATGGATATGTATAAAAAAGAAACCTAACTTAAGATGAATCATTAAAACCCTGAAATAATGTAACATGTACAATACAACCTGTGCACATGGCAAACCTTTCTTTTCTACTGTGGTCACTGAGGTCTCCCATTCAGCCAAGTATCATGAAATTGAGCACAAATGCTTGAGGAACAACTTGGGTGTGGTGTATAGCATACTGCCATGTAACTGCTTCTATTCAATACCTACCAAATCCACCAGCTGTTCTTAGGTCCGTTTAAAATGTGTCCGCCGAGTTTCATCCATGCTGTTTAAAAAACAACCAGATCAGTTTCAGACTGAAGATTGCGTGTGGAAGGATTTCCAGTAGCTCTGGGATCAAGATGAAACCCAAACAGTGAAAACAATACCTCCTTGTGACAGTCATTTGTTGTGCTTCATCAACTTTTGTACACAAAACATCTGCAGTCTCTTTGTTGATATTGTGTTTTCATTTTACTTTTGCCGTTTTTTTTTCTCCAGTTTTCCCTTCTAGCATTTAGGGGAGGAACATGAACTCCCAGTAACTGATAGTATTTAGATTTTCTTTATCGAATTTTGATGTTTCCATCCTCACTCAAACTCCCAACTTTCTCCTCTTCTTCTCCAGGCCACCAGATCGTCGCCGCAGGGATCTCTTTGGAGTAGCTAACTCCACTCACCCACGCCGCAACCGACTCCACACCAACAGCAGCACTGTCCCTCCTCTCCAAGCCGCTGGTAACAGCAGCGTCACTGAAGTGGAGCCAGTGGACAGAGAGTTTGAGTTTGCGGAGCAGTCGGTGACGGAGCGTGAGCTGCAGATCACTGGCCTGCAGCCGTTCACAGTCTACCGCATAGACATTCACGCCTGCAATCGACAGGTCCAGCGCTGCAGCGCCGCAGAGTTCGTCTTCTCCAGGACCAAGCCGGCAGGTTAGAGAAGTGACCTGTTTACAAATACAGTACATGTTAGGTAACGTTTCATTTGCGCTGTACTGTCGGGTATCCTGGTGTGTATTTCTGCTGAAACGCTAATGGTAGCTGGAGAATGTTGACGCTGAAGATGTTGAAGAATAAACTCAATACTTAAGGTTGCTGCCTCTGTGATCACCACGGTAACCTGTTCTGCTTGCGGTTCTCCAGAAAAGGCTGATGACATACCTGGCCAGGTGACCTGGGAAGGCCACGAGGACTGGGTGTTTCTGCGCTGGCCAGAGCCGCATCACCCCAACGGACTCATCCTCATGTATGAGATCAAGTTTAAACTGGCTTCTGAGGTGAGATGACTGACGTACATCAACCTGCTGTCACTAAAAAATAATTTCAAATCATTTTTACTCTTTGTAAGCGTTTGTTTATTTGCGCTGTGTAGTGGTGTGTAGAGTCCTATAATGTTAAGCTCATGTAAAAGACAATTACTTGCATAAGAAATGACTCACATAAAACTGAAAATTACCATTTGAGAAACCTACCTAAGTGAAAGTAAAAAGGTACCTAGTTCAATATATTTTCCATTGTAATATTATTTCCTTTCTTTTTTTTAATTGCAATTATGAAAACAACATTAATGTTGATGTTGACATTATGTTAGGTTAACTTCTTGCTAAAGCACACCAATTCAAACCACTATCTATACGATTTATTTCATTCAGTATCATAACATCAAAGATTAACATTACACATGTAAGATTCAGTCAACTAACATTAGCTAGTCAGCTACATTTTTCGCTTGCAGTATGTGTGACTTGCAGAGGTTGGAAGAGAAGTTGAAGTCTCAGAGATCTCAGTGATTTTCAGGAGACACAGCAAGCGCTTAATCCTTTCATTTAGAGCAGACTAATTGTAAGAAAAGGCATGAATGGCAAATGTAGCAAATCAAAAGTAGATTGCTGGTCTGAATAAATTCTTGAGGGAAGTAACAAAGGAAAAGAAAAAGTACCAAAGCAATCCCTTGATCTCTGACTTTACAAAATTCTTTGTTAGTGTTTTTTATTTTTTGTGTATGTCATCATGTCTTCACAATATGTAATGAGAATGTTTTATTGTTGAGGCCATACTTATTAGTACGTTCTTTGTAGTGGTTTTACAGATGAATGACCCCTGGCAGAAGCGGTGTCAAGGATTATACATCATATTTCAGCATCAAAATGCAATGCTAATACGGTACATGCTAATTATAAAAAAAACACTTTTGAACTCAAAGAAAAAGACATTGAAAAGATGAGTCCTGTAAACAGTAGTCTTGTTTCAGAAATGGTAGGGTAAACTTTATTATTTACATTCATCATGACGGAGGGTCAGTCATGCGGTCTTTGATTCTCTTTGGGATTTGGATTTATACGTTTCAGTCTATAACATGCTTTGTTTTCTCTGTATGTGTCTGCCAGGCGGAGAAGCACGAATGTGTCTCTGCTCAGATGTATCAGACCCAGCGTGGCGTTCGGCTGTCCAACCTCAGTCCAGGAAACTACTCCGTGAGAGTGAGAGCCACTTCACTGGCCGGCAACGGCTCCTGGACGCACATTCTGGATCTCTATGTGGCTGAACGTAAGAACCATCAGACTGCATCGCACCACCGACAGAAACGACGTTTAATGTAATAATTAAAGTGACAAATATGTTTTCACCCAACAGGATATGAAAACGTCCTCTACGTTATGATCTTTGTTCCCATCGCCATCATTCTCCTCATCTGCTTGTTGGGTTCAATGTTGGTGATTCTCAACAGAAAAAGGTGTGTGTTTCTGTCTGCTGTTAATAAAAGTGCACAGCTTTTTATTTCTGGATGTTATACAAAGCAAAAACAAAAGGTGCAGAAATATATAGAATTAGTCCATTTAACCTGAGTAACTTAGCCAACTTAAAGAAAATTAATTCTGTTGATTTTTAAAATCTTAAATCGGTGTTCTGAATTGCTCCAACCCTATGAGACGTATGAACAGAATTGCCTCAGTACTGCATTTGTTATCGTCTTTATTTTAGTGCGTCTGTAAACACTTTTGTTGTCGTGTCTGTCAGGAACAGCGACCGGCTTGGGAATGGAGTCCTGTACGCCTCAGTCAACCCAGAGTACTTCAGCGCTGCAGAAAGTGAGTGTGTGAGAAATGTAGTGCATCGATTTATTGTTGCTGTAATGCCGGATCTTTTATTAATATCTCATGTGATCTGTGCAGTGTATGTACCAGATGAGTGGGAGGTGGCACGGGAGAAGATCTCTCTGAGCCGCGAGCTCGGCCAGGGCTCCTTCGGCATGGTGTACGAAGGCTTGGCAAAGGGAGTGGTCAAAGATGAGCCAGAGACCCGCGTCGCCATCAAGACCGTCAACGAGACGGCCAGCATGAGGGAGAGGATCGAGTTTCTCAATGAAGCATCCGTCATGAAGGAGTTCAACTGTCACCACGTGGTATGGACACGCACATTAAGGTCATACAAACAAAAGGAGGGTCTGAGTTGGTTCGTGTTTCATGGTGATGTGCTTTGTGCTTTGTCGGGCGCAGGTTCGTCTCCTGGGAGTGGTTTCTCAGGGCCAACCCACTCTGGTCATCATGGAGCTGATGACACGTGGAGACCTGAAGAGCTACTTGCGCTCCCTCCGACCTAAAGAGGTACACGCTGACTTTTACCCGACTCCTGCCCGACAGGTCCCTGTTCCAGACAAAGATAGCTGAGTTGGCTTGATTTGATTGTTGATGATGTGATACAAGTCTGGATTTCATAAAACCTTAAAAGTTGCAGCTGGTGTCTGTGCATTAAGTCACAGTCTGATGCATCGTGACTAAGATATTCTAACACATTTTCAGATACAAACTACCCCTTTTTACTTCAGTGTACGATGCTTTTTGATTAGAAGATGTAGATTTTACTATTGATGTAATTATAACAATTACATTTTCAGAATAAAGAGTTGGTTCTCATGTACAACACAACAAAAAAGGAAAAGAAAGATTTTTTTTAATTTTGTTTTGTTTTAGCTTTATATATCATGACTGGAATGTATCATTAAAACATGTGTTCTTACATCATAAGAACGTTTAAAGTATTTTACATTATAGTGTGGAAACAATAAGCAATGCAGAACAAAATGACATAAATAGCAACGCCGAAACAAAAACGAATCATCATCTGATCAGCACTCAGCTACGTGATGAGTGATTATCCTGGCTTCAACTCTCTACTCATGTTGCCTTTATTTCAAAATAAGAGCGGGCAATTATTTAAGGGAAGCCATAACTTGTGACTCAGCGACAGGACCTTTTTCTTCTTCTGAGGACTCATTCGCTCACATTTGTCCGTCTGTCCGTCTGCAGCAGCAGTGGTCGAGCCTGTCGCTCCCTCCTCTGAAGAAGATGCTTCAGATGGCCGGGCAGATCGCAGATGGCATGGCCTACCTCAACGCCAACAAGTTCGTCCACAGAGATCTGGCAGCCAGGAACTGCATGGTGGCTGAGGACTTCACTGTAAAGATAGGAGGTAAATGACAGTAAGGGTGACAGAAGCCATGGTCAGCTGTGGAGTGGGAGTGGGGAGAGTTAGGAGGCTGTTCCTTAAGTGGAAAAGTTAAAGGATGACGTTGCTGGATGACCGTCCTGCCTTTAGGGTAGCTGCAGTGTAGTTCTGCCAACATGTTTTTTCATCCACAGATCCAGAACTGAACTTAAGTTAACATTTTAAATGTCTGTAGCACTGGTATAGAGCGATCTGTCAGGGATTATAGGCACTGTAGTAATATGTCCAGGCATATAAGCTCAATAAAGAGCGCCATCCGGTGGAATATATGGACCCACACAAAAACAAAAAGTCTGAAGATATTTTAACATTTGGTTCAGCTTTTGTTAACAGAACCATAGTCATCTAATCCTTTGTGTTTTTATAGATTTTGTCAATGCTTAATTTCCTTCCATTATGTGCTTGTGTGTGTGTGTGTGTGTGTGTGTGTGTGTGTGTGTGCGTGTGTGTGTGTGTGTGTGTGTGTGCGTGTGTGTGTGTGTGTGCGTGTCTGTGTGTGTAGACTTTGGAATGACCAGAGACATCTATGAGACGGATTATTACCGCAAAGGTGGAAAGGGTTTGCTCCCCGTCCGCTGGATGTCACCTGAGTCTCTGAAGGACGGAGTCTTCACCACCAACTCTGATGTCTGGTAAGCGGGCGCACATGAACACAAGCAAACACAGATGGAGGCGTAATTTTCTGTGTTTACTCTCTCCACAAATATGTTTAAAGTGTGGTAGTGTTTAATAAATTACACACTGACTGAACCCCCTCCATCTCTTCCTCCTCTGCGTAGGTCATTCGGGGTTGTGTTGTGGGAGATTGCCACCCTCTCAGAACAGCCCTACCAAGGTCTGTCCAATGAGCAGGTGCTCCGCTTCGTCATGGAGGGAGGGCTGCTGGAGAAACCGCAGAACTGTCCCGACATGCTGTAAGACACATTCGCACATTTCTACCTACAAATCAGCCTCCTGTCTGTGCCTGTTTTCGCTACTTGTGAGTTAAATCACAAGTGACTACTGTTTACTCACACAAATGGTGAAGCGGCAGCAGAGTAATCAGGATTTCCATACGACACTGCTTTGTTAGTCACTGTGTGCTCCAGGAAGTGTGTGCTCTTAGTATGAAACAGTCGAGTTTTAATCCACATCAAAGGAGTTGAGGGCATGGCAGACAAATTCAGCCACCAACCACAAAACACTGAGGAAGCATCAGATGGTGAAGTCAGGAGGAGAACACACATGCAGGCACAGGGTTCTTTTAAAGGTCCCGCTTGTTTGTCACACTATTTCCGTTCTTTGTGATAAGCTAAACTTACAGCTGCTAGGTGTAGCTACATAGTTAGCGTGGAGATAGGAAATTCATTTTCTTGTCTAACTCTCTGCAAGAAATTAGTGTGTTTGCCAAAATGTCAAATTATTACTTTAACCTTGCTCGCTGTTGTCACACTTCAGCAATAAAGACTAACTTATAGCACAGCCAAGAATTAATTACGGATGAAATATTGTGACAGTACATTTGGTTAAGATAATAAACTTTGTTGCTGCTAGTACTGTGAAAACAGAGAGCACAACATGTGCGTCAAAGCCAAAGCTGCTGCAGCTTTTCTGCACAGGATAAGACTGAATTCCTGTCAAACCAAGTATGTGGTACATGTGTTGTAACATAAAGGAGTTCATCTTGGTGTGTCAGATGTGTCACATGCAGGCTTGATGTCGAGCTTGCTGCGCCAGCTGCTGGAGCCTGGTGAAGGTAACATCAGCTCTGTGCTTCACAAACAAGACGCCGAGGGGTTACATGCAGCCATTTTAGCAACAGAAAGCAAACATTTGGCTAAAGTAAATATTGGCTTGTCAGTAGGAAGGCAAAGTTCCTCTGGATAGAGTCATTACTACAGGAGGGCATGTTGATGCAGACTGAGCTAACCCTGTTTGTGTGTCTGTGTCTGTGTGTGTCTGTGTGTGTGTCTGTGTAGGTTCGAGCTAATGCGAATGTGTTGGCAGTACAACCCTAAGATGCGTCCAGCCTTCGTGGAGATCATCAGCAGCATAAAGGACGAGCTGGAGCCGTCGTTCAAAGAGGTCAGTTTCTTCTACAGCGCCGATAACAAGCCG
Source organism: Diplodus puntazzo (assembly GCA_963678695.2). Lineage (NCBI taxonomy): Eukaryota > Metazoa > Chordata > Actinopteri > Spariformes > Sparidae > Diplodus > Diplodus puntazzo. Next base: position 38,111,548 of record OZ023155.1, on the reverse strand, counting down.
GTCGACGCTCCGCAGCATCACCTGGAAAAGATGGACAACATGGACGACGTCCCTCTGGACCCTCCATCCTCCACACAACCACAGCAAACCCCAGTCCCCCAACAGACCCCACCCTCCCCGAGCTCAGAAGCTCCACCCGCCCCGTCGTTAGCGCCCAGCTCCCCCTCCTCTCCCTGTACGTCGAGCGCTGCCATGGACAAGCAGCCCTCTGGCCAGCAGGCAGCGAATGGCCTGTCAGGGGCGGGCCTTGCAGCAGGGCCAGGGCTCGGGACGGGCTCAGGCGTCCCGGTGCGGCCGTCTCTGGACGAACTGCCCCCATACGCACACATGAACGGAGGACGCAAAAACGAACGCGCCATGCCTCTCCCACAGTCCTCTGCCTGCTGATTGGAAGGAGACACCCACCAGACTGCACACCCTGCCACCCGCTGCACTGCAGAGCCTGATGTCTCAGTGGGTGCGACCTCGTCTTTTTTTGTAAACCATATACAGCAAAACCTTGTCAACCGGCTGGGTGAGGCTACTCAGTGAGCAGCAAAGACTCACAGGAAGGTGGAGAAAACAAACTGTCACTGAGTCCATTTCTCTGCTGTACTTCCACACACTTTTTTCATATTATTCTAGTTTTGGTTTGTACCAGCTGGTTCAAACAGTAAAAGAAAGAAAAAAAATATATAAATCATTCGGGAGATCTCTCTCTCTCTCTCTCTCTCTCCCTCCTTCCCTCCCTCCCTCCCTCCCTCTCTCTCTCTCTATGGCTGAAGTTATTTTATAAATTGTTGTTTGTTACTTTTTTATATGTATTTCCAAATGGGAAAATGAAATGTGTAGGCCTTTATAAATGACCAGCGTTTGGTCGCTTTTGGGCGGGCATTATGGTGAAACTGTTAAGCATATCTAATGAAAAAGTACTTCAGAGGGGTCTCTGTCGCTTGTTGCTCTGCAGGCTGGCTGTCAGCGTAATGCCGGGCCAACAACCAATCTGCTGAAATAAACAACCGGAGGGTAAAGGTCAGATCTGCCAAATTTGTTGCCAAAATTGTACTTTTTGTCAAAAATCTCTCTTCTGCAGTCTCTCCCTGTAATTCTCCAACAAACCGGATTGAAAATACGAGCAACAAAAGAAGCGCTTTGATCTGCCGCCGCGCCATTCTTAAACTCCACGACCAAAGGGATATTAACTTCCCTCTACAGTCCTACACTACTCCCCTCGTTCTGTTTGATCTCTATAGACACTGTACTTAAGAGTCATGGACCTTGGTTACATCAGTTTATCTGAAATTGAGCCACATCCTCTCACAAAGTGCTGTTCTGTTGCGGTTTAAACGCCAAATCTAGTCAATAAAAAAGCAAAAACAAAAGAAAAACCTCGAAGCATGGACTGCGGAGGGAAGACATACAGAGGACAATAAACACTATATCTATAACGGGGTTTGCTCCGAGTTCAGAGGCGTACTTGTTGTTGTATACGAACAGGTATTTTTTTAGACTAGTCATTAGTCTCCGACATTTACAGCATCTCTACGTGGGCAGAGCATTTATGTACGCACCAGTTGTTCGTGTCACTTTTCTAACTTTTATACAGTTGGAGACATTCATCATGTACAGAAAGAAGCTGCTATTCCTTATTTCTCTTGTGGTTGTACTATAGTTAATATCTATATATAAAAAGAGAAAAAATGTCCTTCAGGTTGGATCTACGAACGTTTCCACTAGAGTCCATTTTTTTGATGCTTGTACTGGTGTAAAGTGTATCTGGAGCTGGTTTCGTTCCGTGTTTGCGTAAAGGTACGACAATTTGCCTTGTGTTTTGAAACACCGGTAACTTCCCCTCCCATCCGACTAGAGGACAGTGATGGTACCAGTAACCATCGATGCTCTCACGTTCTCTCGGGACGCCTCAACCTCTGGTCTCTTGGGTGTAGACTCGGAGGTCCGGTGTCACTGCTGAGTACCGACTAAATCTCAGGTCAAAGAGAAAAGTTAAATCCTTCTCTACTTTCCTTTTCTTTATCTTTTGCTTGTGCTGTCACACTTTGAGACATCCACCCTGGTGTGTGTGTGTGTGTGTGTGTGTGTGTGTGTGTGTGTGTGTGTGTGTGTGTGTGTGTGTGTGTGTGTGTGTGTGTGTGTGTGATTCTATGTCCCTCTGTAATTTAACTTTCCTCGATCATTAAAAACAGCAGTGTGTCCAAGTTAAGAGGGTTTTCCAGTTGTGGAGGCGTCCTGACATTCATTGTATGAAGTCCTTATACTGACACAAATGTTTTAAAAGGTTATCAGACTAGTTTGAATATGTTTGGATGCATTAATAAATCATATTGTGAATTAATTAAGATGGAGCATAAAACATTTTTTAAACTTAGCTTCCTTGTACCTCCAATTAGTTTTTATAAAAAGTCAAAAGGCTTTTTTATTTGTTCTTCATTCCCAATCAGTTGATCAAGTAAATTCAAACTCTATTTTCCACCAGCTTATTTTAATTCTCACGTCCTTCGTTTTCCTTTTTTCTTTGAGTCTTGGCGCACATTTAATAATGTGTCTTTTCCCGATTCCCCCCGTTTATTTGGGGCCCTTTTAGCTAGCTACCTAGCTGAAGCTAACTTTGATCACACAGGAGTACACCAGCAGATGCATGTAATGTTAATCATATATATATATATATATGGTGCTGCATACTGCTGTAGCATTATAGTATGTAGTATTTAGTTAACTTTGTTTGCTTCAAGAAAAAGGAATTAAATTACATGCTGCTGCAAAATATCAAGGATAACACGACACAAAGTCCAGGACTTATTTTCACTAAAGACGACAGACGAGCACTTAAAGATGAGGATAAAGGTCGCTAAGTTTGTCAGCATAGCGTCATAGTGAAAGTTGGGAACTGTCTGGGGAAAGGAGGGCGATGATGATGATGATGATGATGATGATGATGATGATGATGATGAAATGTGGGCCAAGAACAAAATAAATTAGGAAAACTAAAAAACCTTAAAAAATGAAAGCGTAAAATTACGTTAAAGGAACTATTAAGCTTTATTTTTCTTTCTCTTTATATTTTTCTGTATTCAGCTGACAGTTTGATTTATTGATGAATTCCGGCCCTTTTTTACTTGTCTGGTAACCTTTTATTAAATGTCGTCAGTTCCAGGTTTCCATGTGTTTGCGCCGTGTAACAACACTGCCTTCGAGGTACAAATGGGAAAAAAAATCTAATTTATTTCATGCAGCAGTGAACTTTCACACACACTTTTTTTTCTGAAGGCCTGTCAGTCGGATGATTTCACTTTCTGCTCATCAACTTCTCTCTTGAATCAAGGGTGGTTTTTCTGTATGCTGCTAGTCATCCACATCCAACATATTAACATGTCTTTGTAGATGATTGCTGAAGTTTAATTGGGTTGAGAAACGAGTGAAATTGTCTTACAGCACTGAAAGATTTTTTAATGCTTGGGGGGGAAAACAAGATTTCACAGCTGAGGGTCCTCTGAGGTACAAATGCTCTTGAGGCTCTTCTCTTATTCTGAATGTGTTCTTTTGTTAAAATACTGAATATAAATGGGAGAACTGGAAGTGGTGCAGATTGCTTGAGGTTTACAGAAGAAACGCATCACAGAAATATATAAGAGGAGTATGATCGCAGCGGACCACGTGGAGTTGATATTTAAGGCTCCTTCACCTCAAAGTGTTTAGATTCCCAGCCCAGATGTTTGCTTATTTATCTTATTTTTTTATGAAATGTAAATCACTGTACAAATTCCCCACAAGTCTTTTTTTTTTTTCCTTCTGGTATTTTGATGTTCTTTTGCCCTTTTGGGGGAAGGTTTTGTTATCCCTTCAACCATCCATCTACCTCACTTCTTTTTTTTTCTTTCTTTCTTTTTTTAAATCTATTTACATGTACAGAAAATCATCTCATCTGTGTTTGTTCGGCTGCAATGACGACCCTACCGAGTGCTGTTAACATGGTCAAATTCAAACCACAAACCAAACCATCCTGATGGGGGGAGAGGAGAAGGGCCAGATACATGATGGTTAAAGGAAACCTTGGTTATGTCTTTTCTTTTAAACACATTTCAGCTCCTCAGACCTTCAGGCGTCGCTCCGCAGGTGTTGCTCTAGTTTGTGCCTCTCATGTTTTGCCATTACATACGAGATTTGAGAGAATTTTTTCATCCTCTTTTCTTCCTTCCTTTCTTCCTTTCTTTCTTTCTTTCTTTCTTGCCAGGGACTCTTCCAACCACTTGGATGTCAAAAATCTTCCTTCTCTCTCCCATTCGCCCAAGTTGGGACTAAATTTTTCAGTCCAGTAAGAATGAAATGATTTATCTCATCCTTCCTTTTGTACAACAAAAGAAAAATATTTGTTGTATGGAAATATGAAAAAAAAAAACAATGTTACATAGATATGGACAAATATGCCTGATGATATGCAATTCACTGTGTGATTTTTGTCTACATTGTAGTTATTACATATGGTCGTGACATCTCTGGCTGCAGACACAGCAGACTGGATAGATCTTCATCCTGATGGTTCAAAGAGCCGTCGGGGGTTTTGGAAATACCTTCAGGAGATAAACAAGTTTTGTCGAACAAACTTTTGTTCAATTCAAATAGAAAAAATCGGATGCTTGACTCTGAATGTAATTATAATACATGAGAGGCACCGTCTGGAGCCTGCAGAGGGTGTCGGATGGGGAAGAAACACCAATCATTAAAAACAAATATATGAACTGTTAGGTTTTGTTTTCATCATTATTAGGAGTTACACGCTGTGAGTGAACATGAGTTACTACCCAAACATCCGAGTCTTTCTCTGCTCATCGTTTTCCTGAGAGAAAAAAATGCAGTTACTGTATCTTTTGTTTGAACATTTTGACCCGTAAGTGACGGAATTGGATGCATCTGTTTGAGATGCGTGTGCTCAGAGGGACGTTATGGGACTAGTCAGATGTTTGTGGCAGCTTGACATTTTGTCAGTGCTTGATATTTCTGTTTTTTGGTACAGTAAAAGTAATAAGATGCGTTAACAGTTAATGACGTTTCCTATTCTCCCTCCTGTGTGAATGAATAGAGCGACAAATGGGCTTTAACTTTCTTACTGGAAGCTGTTTGTTTCTCATCAGTAACGAGTGAGTGTGGAGGAGCACTTAGAGGGACGTCAGTCATAGTCAACAGCATCTTGTTTCCTGTTAATGTGTTGGTTGGCAGAATAATGTTCAGGTTCTTGAGATTAAAAGCATCTTTACTCTTCGCTTTTTCATGAGTGTCATCCTTTTCTAATGAGGCAGGTTTGTAGTTTCAGTGATCAGGATGGTCTTTCAGTGTTTGTGGTCTGATTTTTGCCTCTCTTTTACCACTGGAACACCTCACAGAGCGGACAGAAAATCGAACAAATTTCCTATTTTCCTTTTGTCACATTGATTGCCAATTTGTTATCAAGATTTTGATGTGTGTAAATTATTCATAGCCTTCCGACTCTTGCGTTTCTGTTGAAATGATCTGTTAGCCTGAGGTTTCATTTTTGTTTTCTTTTGTACATGCTGTCGTAAGAATTTTTCCCGTTATCAATATATTCTGAGTACTGGGGAAAATGTATTGGCTGAAGGAAAAGAGAATGTCTGTTTCTCTGATTCTTTTTTTCTACACAAGATTTAAGATGAATAAAAATGTATGCAAACTGTTTCTTCACTGCTTGTCTCTTTTGGGAAGAGTGTGTCACTTGTGCTCCCACTGCCACATTTATAAAAAGGGATTTACATTTTGCCTGGTTCGTGGAACATCTCTCATCCAGAAAATTGGAAATGTGCTGGTACAACATGACAAATAAAGAAAAGAATATGTTTCCCTCCTCAGTTATGATTAATTTCTATAAGACAGAACTGGGTCTGTGGCTCAAACTACAACACTACCAGCACAGTGCAGAGGGCCAAACAGCTCGATATAACTCTGGTTCAATGACAGAGTGGTGCACTGGTGGAGGACTGGTGGTGCACTGGTGGAGGACTGGTGGTGCACTGGTGGAGGACTGGTGGTGCACTGGTGGAGGACTGGTGGAGGACTGGTGGAGGCCTGGTGGTGCACTGGTGGAGGACTGGTGGTGCACTGGTGGAGGACTGGTGGTGTACTGATGGTGCACTGGTGGAGGACTGGTGGTGCACTGGTGGAGGACTGGTTGCTAGGGGACGGATGCAGTGGAACATCCCTGCAGTCACAGAGGGAAAATGCCTTTTTACTCAACAGTGGTTCCAGTTAAACAGTGAGATATTTATCTCTAAAGTTTTGTGCAGTTGAGTTACACATTTGTAAAGTTCAGTTATCTCAAACTGTCACATTTAGCACTGAAGGACTTTAGTACTGAAATATCTGATCACAAAAACCACAAAACAAACAACACGGATGCAGTTTGACGATGTAACAGCAGGTGGCAGCAGCAGAATGCCGTCCAGTCTGCAATGACTACAGAAAGAGGAGACGAAGAAGAAGAAGAAGAAGAAGAAGAAGAAGAAGAAGAGCAAGAAGAGCGTGACCTTTGAACTGTGACACGCTGTGACGTCTTACGTTGTTTACGGTAGATAACCGCTTCTGCTGAACAACTTACCGCTAACTTGGGTGATTTTTATAAACATGCATTTGGCTATTAGCGGACCGTGACCACTTTTTTCACACTATTAGCAAAAAATGGGCCAGAACTAGTAAGGTAATTAACTGCTTTCTTTGTGCCCTCACTTTATCGATAGTTAGGAGCTAATAGTAGCTAGTTAGCTAGCATGCTAATGATGACAGGCGAGCAAACAGTCAGCAAGCTAAAAGCTGATGTTTGTCTGCACTAAAGCGCCGGGAGCTACAGGCTGATGCATTGTGTTGTTGTTGCTGTTCATGTCACGTCGCCACAGCAGGTTTCCTGCACTGTCAGTGTCAGAACGACCAGATATTTAAATATTCACTGTCGCTGGTGGTAATACAGCAAAGAGTGGCCTGTGACAGCAGCCAGGAGCTGAACGACAGCAGCTCTGCGGAAACTCTGAATGAACTAATGCGCCTCTGCTGTGTGGAAGGATGCCTGTGCACCTTCAACTAGGATTATAATGATGCTATGTGGTGCAGAGCAAAAAACATAGTTGGTGCAACAGCGTTTGATATTAATGATCTCGACCTGTTGCATGCTCCGTTATTCTGATTTGCTCTCAGTTGCACCGCTGTCTCTTAAAGCCTCTGGTTGTGTGTTATTCTTTCAGGGAACAGTAATGCCATAAAGCAAAGCACTGAATTTCTGCTCGCACCGGGGAGCAGAGGTTTCCCTCAGAGATGGCGACTGAACTCCATGAGGCTATTTTCATCGCCAAGCAGGAGCGCCACAAAAACCTGTTTCTTAACTACAGAAACCTGAACAATTTCCCAGTTGAGCTGCTGAGGGATGAAGGCCTGCAGTTTCTGGAGAGATTGTACATGAAGAGGAACTTACTCACTACACTGGTATTCATGCTGATTTTGACTTGCATTTAATTGTTGTCCTGTGTGAACATAAACGCTTCACAGATCATGACTCAACGGCGTTTCACAAATGTTTCAAGATCTGTTAGTTTTACAAGAGAGACATCAGAGAACAGGGACATTTCACAAGTTTATTTCCTGTCATGGTTACTGTTCATTTCTGCTTTCTCTCTCTGTCTCTCTCTCTCTCTCTCTATCAGCCTGATAATCTTGCTCAGAAGCTCCCAAATCTTATTGAACTGTGAGTATTCAGCTAAGATGTTTGATTTTGGTTTTTTTAACAGATATTTTTAAGAGTTACCTCCCTTCATGACATAATGTCGGCTGGCTCTGTGGTTGATATTGGCTGGTGAATTTCACTCGGCCACCAGATGCTGTGAACTGTGAACATATGAAAACCTTTGTAATTTGCACTGACGAACTCAAGAACGTCACTGACATGAAAATAAAAGGCTTCACACATATCAGTGAGATATCAAATAGATCGATCCATCCAAATTCTAACTATTATTCATATTTTTCCATTTAGGTATTTGCACTCTAACAACATAGTCATAATTCCTGAAGGTAAGTACTCTGTAAATGTCTAGTAACTTCTGCCATCAAATGCCTGTGCAGGACTGTAATTCATTAAATACGCAGTTAAATGGTTAATTTGGTCAATATGTCATTGAAACTATAGAGGCTAGCCATCAGCCGCAATAGATACAAAGATGAAATGTTCAGGTTGTAGAAATGATACATGTCACACATTGATTGATGAATACTGACATGATATAAATTGGTACGTTAATAAAACAGAAAGCCGGAGAATTTAAACCAGAGAAATCTAGAGGCTGAAGGTTATTGACAGCAAGGCCTTTATCTCTGCTCTGTATTGGCTTTAAGTTTGTCTTTTGACCATAATAAGCCAACTATGGTTTTTCCCCCAGCTATAGGAAACCTGGCCAGACTGCAATCATTGGACCTGAGCAACAACGCCCTCCAGTTCCTATGTCCAGAGGTCGGTCGGCTGAGGTCTCTGCGGCACCTGAGGCTGTCCAATAACCAGCTGAAGTGCCTTCCTCCAGGTAGAACGCAGCAGCTGTCCGTCACAGCGCTCTTTGAGTTCATGTCATCACTCACAGTAAAGAAGGCATGCAAATTTAGTTTATTATTAATTTAAATTCACTGACATTTTCCACTGGAGGTGCAAAGTCTGTCATGGCATGTTTATCTTACAAAGTCAGTTTGTAGTTAAGAGACTTGAATTGAGTTGCAAGTATGTTATTTTCCAGCAGAGGGCAGCAGAGTTACTCCGATAAACTGAACCAACAGAGACATGAAGCAGCTTCTCTGGATTGTAGAACGGCTCTGACAGGATTATTCCCTGTGTGTTTATCAACACAGTTGGGGAAAGAAAGTATTATACAGTAATCAAAGATAAAATCAAGGTTTTTGTTTTCTGTCATTTTATTCTGGATGATAAATAAACACAAGTATTTTTCAGTTTAACATTTTCTTATATTATGATTTCAGCCTTGATAGATTTTGTAAATGATTCAGAAACACTGGTGACATTTCAGCGTTATAATGTATATTATCATTGTGGAAAACAACAATGTGAGCTGTTTCTACCCACTGAGACTCAAATGTTTATTGTAGCATCTTAACACATTATCAGTCAGACAGATCTGGTTGCCTACTGAAGAACTTGTGCATTTTCTTACTGTTGTAGTGAAAAGTCTGATAACAAAAGGTCACAGGTGTGATCACATCAGCAGTCTGTCGTTTAAACTATCAGGTGACTGACTCCTCTCACTCACTGGCAGTCAGTGTCTGTAAAATACATTAGGAAAGATAAACGTGAGACTGAGAAACTCATGTGTTGCACCCTAAATATCCCAGTGTTCCTTCTCAGTTCCATACTGTTTGGAAATGGAATTTTGGAAAATAATGCTGCTCAAAAGACAAAAACTGTGACATTCCAAATGATCCCATAACAAAAACATCTGCTTAGTTTGAATTCTATGTTTTTTTATTCTGACATTTGTCGTTGTTTTGTTTTTGGAACTTTAAAGATCTCATCTGGAAAGACTTTTTCAGACTCTCTCTCATCTGTCTGTCACCCTCAGAGATCGGTGATCTGCAGGAACTGGAGACTCTGGACGTGTCGATGAACCAGCTGACGTCTCTACCACATCGGCTGCACCGCTGTGTGTCTCTGCAGAATCTGACAGCCGATCACAACCAGCTGAGCCACGTTCCCAGACAGCTGTGCTGGCTCCACCGCCTCAACCAGCTCTCCATGGCCGCCAACCGGCTGACCTTCCTACCGCTCGGTCGGTATAGCCCCTTATCTCTGTGTTAGTGATAGTGATGTAAATAATGTGAGCAGGGTAATATTAATGTGTGTGTGTGTGTGTGTGTGTGTGTGTGTGTGTGTGTGTGCCCTTTAGATCTGGGTAGATCACGGGAGCTGCAGTTCGTGTTTGTCGACAACAACTTGGACCTAAAAGGCCTTCCCTCCTACTTGTACAACAAGGTCATCGGCTGCAGCGGGTACTAAAGCTTTCCAGACTGATAACTTAGATTTAGTTGAGGACGGTTGAAGTCTTACTCGGTTTAACTCCATTTCATATAGAGTGGTATGAGATACAGCGCCATACAGAAAATAATATGAAAATTGCATGATGCTGTACCCGACAGTAAAAAGAGTCAAATGAGGGTCTGCAACTCTGTGTGTGTTGCTTTCATACAGGTGCGGAGTGTCAGGCCAGGTGTTGGAGGGTGACCTGGGTGAGGTGCTGGGTGGGGTGCTGGGTGGGGCGCTGAGTGAGGCTCTGGTCGGGCTTCCAGCTGAAGTGAAGGTGGTGGGCACAGAAACAGATAACGTGGTTCCCCTGGAGGAGCTCGCAATGAGAACCCTGCACCGCATGTGCCATTACCAACCGACAGGTGAGGAGTTGTATACACACATATATTCATATACCTGTAAGTATTTACAGTGTATGCTTGACCAGCTGTACCTCATTTAGATAGCGGCTACACTTATTTTATTCAACAAGCTTTGTTTCTTATTAGTTTATGCTGAGTAGCTCCATGTGTCTGACAGTATGACTCTATGATTACACTTGGTAACAGTAGGGATGCTGTGAGGAGGACTTTTTCCCTCCAGCTAATGAAATCGTGACACTGGCGTTGCTGATTATAACACAACATTTTACAACAGAAGACACTCATTATCTGTCGAGCCCACTATTAAGTCACTAATAAAGCAAACTGAAGTGAGCAATACAAACAATATTAAACAATAAATTGGCCAGCCAGGTAGTTCGCCGGCTTCCTCCTCCAGTCGTTGACGCATCATCTGGTATCATTCCTGTGTTTCCTCAGGAACTTATAGCAGCTAGAGGGGGCAAAGGGGACATGACGCCATTGACTGGTGACCATGTGAAACAAACTGTTACCTTGAATAAGTTTGAACATGACTGGGCACATTTGATATAAGTAAATACACAACTCAAAAAAATTATAACAAAAGTATTTAGTAATTTTAAAAACATTATAATGCAGAAATGTGTTGAATGGTTGTCAAAGGAAAACTAAATGACATTGAATGCACTTCCTGAACTGTTGTATTTGTAGACGTCAGTCTGCCAAAGAGCCTGCTGGACCTGCTGCGGTTCCCTCTGGGCCACTGCCACCGCTGCAGTCAGGCTATGTTCACCACCATCTACCCCAAACTCTTCCCCCTGAGAGACACCGCCCTGGCAGGAGTGCACCGCAGGTCAGAACCAACACTCAACAGAGCTACAACAGAAACTAGTTCGCTTTCTTTCATAATTTTTGCTCAATTAAAGATACGTTTAAATCTTGTTTCATACTAGTAAATAAATTGCTCTCAGCTAAACATGCTCATCTTCTTCCCTCTGTAGGACGACTGTGAGTTTTGTGGCCTATTGCTGCTCTAGTCACTGCCTCCGTACCTTCGACCTCCAGGGATGACAAGGTTTCCTTCGCCTCTGCACGCACACACTCAGGAGCTGTGGAGTGGTTTTTCTGCAGGTCACAGAGGCCGGCTTGTAATCTCTGTGGATCTTGATGTTCTGGGTGCATCACTGAAGGAGTTCTATGTTTGATTGACATTACTAAGAACCACGGAGAAGCAGCCTGTGTGGGTGACTGGTGGCTCAGATGATTCTTCATCCTGCAACGTTTTAACACACAAAGACTCAAATATACATGATTTTCCTGAGTCTGACCAAGTAAGCAGCATTCCTACTTGTGTGGTGGGGATCAAAATGATAATATTGCACTTATGCGCTCATTCAACAAGCTCTGTCTGGAAACTAACAGTATTAGATCTGAAGTTACAACTCACAAATGAGCACTTTTAAAAAAAGAAACAAGCACTGTTTGATTTGTATGAAATCAGTGATTGTTCGCAGAGAAGATGATTGCAGCAGACACATCCTGTTGACTGTTGAGTCGTATTTGAGGTATTACGATTTTGTAGCACAGCTTGTTTTATTGATAACTGATGAAAACTTGAATGGTTATAATTTTCTAAAAAAAGTGTACAAAGGGTCATTTTCAGCAGCAAGTGTGGGGACTTGTCTGTCAACTCCTTAACAGAAGCCATCGAGTCATGTAATCAGTAAAAAGAAAAATGTTGTATTTACATAAGCTTAAAAGCAGCCTGTGTAAAAATGTGCAACACCTTGTACAGTTTCATGCCTGCCGACTTGGTTACAGTCAAAGATTTCTGTCTTCATCTGTAAGAAATAAGATTTGTACACGTCAGAGTTACTGTGTAATATTCATCGCTACGCTGTGCAGTTTTAATATATCATTTGTTAGATTGTTTCATTGGCAGTAAATGTTAACTGATGTTTGACTCGGTGAGTTTGTTTCTTTTTTCTCACACCAGAGAGAGTCTGTCAGATTGAAGTGAAGAAGAGTTTTAAATATAGCATCCATCGACATGTAACTGTTTTGAGATTTTCATATAAACACTTCACACAGGTCAGAACAGCGTAACACCTTCATTTCTTTCCCAGTCCGCTCTGTCCGTTCCACACCAAAGTATGTATGAATGTTTGGAGGAAGTGCAGTCTTAGCTAACATCACTGGCCTCGTTGTAATTCTGGCAATCATTGACATGAAGCTGTCAGTTGGCTTGCTCACAGAAATGTACTTCACTCATATCAACACATGAAACAAGATCAAGATCAATCAAGATCATCCTCTCTCCCACAGATGGTGGTTGCTCCTTCTCTGACACCACCTCGTCTAGTAACACTTTCTCCTGGCTTTCATTCACCTCTTCAGCCTGGCTGAGAGCAGCGTTCAGAGCTGACTGAAAAAGTTGGTATGACATTACTCTCAGTGTCTAAAGCCCCTGCCAGCTCCCTCCTTTTCTTGTCTTTTCTTTTCTTTCCCAATTTATGTGCAGATCCTGAGCTAGTATGTCAGGCCTTTAGACTAACTTCCTACAAAATTGACTTTTTCTCGATGTTTTAATAAGTATTGATGAGTACTTTGGTTCAAAATAAAAATTGGTTATCAGGATTAACATGGCTATTGTTGGCCTGCATGGGCCCCTCATCAGCTGGGCCCCAGAAACCTCTCCCCCTTTTCCCCCTTTCCCCCCTTCATGTGCAGCCCTGGTTGTTGGTGTTAGTAGGTCAGGCCGGTCAAGCTGTTTGGCTTCCTCTCATGTGGGATACAGACCTAACACATCATGGCGATAGTTGCCAAATAGCCTTTAGATAAGCTTGCCAGGGGAGCTCTGATTAACAGAGTCAGTCTATATCTGCGCTCTTCATTACATACACTAGAAACAATCCTTTTTATTCTTATTCAGTCCCTTCGTCCTGTTTTGTTAATAAGCTGTGTAAAGTCATCTTTTTTGTGAGCCAAGTCAACCAAGAATACATCCTTGCTGATCACTAAAGTTGCTCTGAAAAAGAATGACCCCTTGACTTGAATATTGTATGTGTATGTAAGTGATAATAGAGGGCTCTGGAGGATGGAGCAGAAAGCAGCAGCTCCATTACCAGGATCGATGGTGTGTTCAGAAGAGTGTTGGACCATGATCCTCTCTGCCTGGTGCTTCTGCTCTCTGCCCTCCCTCTGGGAATATCACATCTCTGCTGACTGCACATATGAAATAAGACACAGGCAGACTGTATGTTCGTATGAAAACATAGGTACAACGCACACAGCTTGTCCATGAGAAGATTGTATGATCCAGCAGATATTGTTCAGCAGGAAGAAACATGAGCCTGCTGTAATAAGGACACCAGCACCACCTGATAGGGCAACATTTCTGCTGCAAACATGAAGGAAATGTGAAGCTAAGATTTGTATGACTCGGAACGAATGAGTGCAACTATGTTTTTATATTTATCTTTAAAATGAAGATTAAGAACAACAAGTGTAAGAAAGCTGCCGTGCCTCTACAGCCTGTCAGATAAAGTCAAGTTCAACAACACCAAATGAATTCATTTAAACTGATGTTAAGCTAGATGTTGTTTAACACTCAAGTATAAACTATATATTGTGTTGGCTAATGTTATAAGAATGCTTTCATGCAACTGAACGGTCAATGCTTCGGTGGGTTTGGTCCAGTTAGCTTTGAGCCTGATGTTTCAACTATTTATTCAAAGGTTCTCTTAAATTATCTCTATTCGCGTACTTTTAGCTCAATAAACCATCTTAATTATAGCTAGATTCATTATTTCAACAGTTTACTCATGAGTTTTGCTATTAAGCAGTGGAAAAAAGCATATACATTGTTTTGTTACAAGTTAAATAGCTGATAGATACAATAATGAATTAAAGTGTTTCATAGGTACTCACGTCGATAAAGTAACTCAACTAAATGTAAACTACTTGTGCTAAACTGTATCTGAGTGGAGCCCATATTTTGAGACACTGTGGCATTTGGATACATGATGCAACACCACAGTAATTTCCTGTGTTGAGTCAGGCAGGGCAGCGTGTGAGGGGAAGTGTGTGTGTGTGTGTGTGTGTGTGTGTGTGTGTGTGTGTGTGTGTGTGTGTGGTGGGGGGGATTAATAGACTAAGCAACAGCTGACTCGGGTGTTGTTCAGCCGACTGTAGATAACACAGACTGTGAAATGTCACGTCATGAACACAGAATTATTACTTTCAGTAAGTAGATACATTTTCACTTTCGATCACTTATTCATTTCCTAGGGCTCCGTACTGCACATCTCTGAGTTGCATTGCCATGTTGATGTCTGATAAAACATACGGTGTGGCATTCACTAAGAATACTCTGCCTTTAATTATTTAGATTTATCAGAAGTGCTGTTGAACCTTTGTGCTTCTTTTACAGTTCATCTATCTCTGACCTATGCGACAGTAACAGCCTTCCCATCTGTGACACATAAAACAAACTGCCCTCAAATTAATATTCTTCCCTGGGTGTACTGCGATGTACATAAATTTACATTCAGAGTCCGTTTGACGGCGCAACACTCGAGGTGAGTAATTATACCAGCATTCAATCGATGGCAAACAGTGTGATTCATTGTGCTCAAACTGATTGCTATTTGGAACATTAATTTTGCGGGGAGGTCTTTAATGGTTTCTTCAATGGGACAGTAATGATCGGGCCGACCATTTCTTATCAGACCTGAAGGGATAACTAGATGTTCTGAAAACTGTCTGTTAAGTGTTGGACCAGGTGATGAAGAAGACTAGAGAGAGAGAAACTAGGGACAAGAGGAAGAGCAGCCATTTCTCCCTGCAGCTGTGCCGAGCGTTCAGCAGTCAAATGCGTTAAGGGACAAATGACAGCGAGGTGAGCAACAAAGAGAGCGGAGGAGGAGAAAGATGAAATCATCTCCCTCTCACTCATCGTTCTTCTTTCTTTTCCCAGCAGCCTTACACGACCTCTCTGACATGATCTTTCCACAGTCACAGAAATAATTAAGGCACGGTTCTCTGACCTTTGACCTCTTAAGAACAGGAGGTTTTTTCCACCAAACACATTTTTCTTTTTCATTGCAGCACTGCAGGTGTGAATAAATGCAAGAAATCTAATGCAAGAAATCCTGTTGTGACAAATGAGCAGATTTCCTAAAGGACATGAATAATTAGCATCCTTGCTAACGTTTAATTTTTACATATTTTAATTCTAAAGTGCAAATACAAGAAACGTTAGTTTGCTTTAATAAAACCCTGACAGCATGCTGAAGTGGTTGTGGTTTAAGTGACACGAGCCTGACAAAAGCACACATTGGATGTGACAAGTAAGTCCCCCGCAGCATGTCATCCTTTTTTTGGGTTGGTTTCTTGATGTGTATTTTTACTCGCATTCAGTATTCACGGCTCATCCTCGTGGCATCGCAAAAAAAAGGATCCTTTTTGATTATGGAGAGTCAAAGACTCCAGGGGCAAACAGATTTATATACTGAAGACAAACTCAAAGATCTATCTTTCTTTCATTTCAAGTACCTCAAGTGAGTATCATGACTGTGCAACTTGAACATTGTGCACATATGCCTGCACACACTGGGATGTACATAAGGGGGCTTTTTGCAGAATGCAGTATAGACTGAGGTTGTGTGTGATGTGGGATCATGTGGGCCATTTAAGGTCCCATTAGACTCCTGTTTTCCTTATCTTCAGCTCTTTATGTTGAGTCGAGGCTAAGAAATAATTTATAGAATTGCACTGAGTTAAACTGACTTGAATCAACAGAGAAGATATAGATTGTAGCACCAGCATCAGTGGGTAAGAGTCTCTGAGCTGGAAATAAGACATGATGGTGGTGTGTGCGTATGCACAGTGTGTGTTCGTGCATGACAGCATAAGAAGACATTACTGTTTGTCAGGTTGTACCTGCAGAACTTGTGCCCGTGTAAAGAGGATGGACAGGAGGAAATGATAAAGCACTGCTCACACTTAGATTCTGTCTCAGTCTCACGCTGAACTTGAACAGCAAACCTCAGATTTGTCTCTATCTAAAAGTAGTCATTTGCCTTCAAACAATGAATTGTATTTGATTAAAGGTTGTATCTTAATATTCACTTTGTTTTTCCCTTATCCTACTCTTTATTTTGTAAGAGTAACCAGATGGAAGTACTGCACATGAATAGTCTGTAGCCAAGATAACATGAAGGTTGCTGTTCTGCCCTGACTTCTATATCCACAGACTTCAATCAGCTTTTTGGAACAATCGACCATTATGGCTGTACTCGAAAAACAAAATCTCAGTGTTCCAACACAGCAGCATTGCTTTGTGATTTTGTTTCATGCCGAGCAGTAGGCTGAATATCTTGTGAACAATTTGATGCTGCTGATGGAATATTATCTGCTCAAATGTAGATTTCAAAATCTACTCCTCCTCCTCCTTTACTCCTGTTATTGAACGATTTCTTTAAAAAAACAACTACTGAATCTCTTTGAAAATTGCATGAAATATGTAAATTATAAAAAGCCTTTGTCAGAATATCGCAATGAACTAATGCCATGTTCTGCAAACGCTCCTTTAAACTTTTATCCAATAAATTAATGAACAAAAATCAACCTTTTCATCCACTCTCTCTGACGTCAGAGGGCGCGGCCATTTTGTGAGCACCGTCAGCTTCAACACAACGAAGCAGGATGTAAGGTGACTGCACCATCAAATTAAAAGCGACCAAACGCTGAAAATTACACATGATTAAATGCTCTTTCTAACGCACATACTGTATATTCTAATCAAAACACAAACTTTTCAGAATAAGGACGGCAGCAATAAGAAGAAGAAGAAGAAGAAGAAGAAGAAGAAGAAGAAGAAGAAGAAGAAGTAGTAGAAGAAGAAGAAATAGGAGTAGGAGTAGAAGTAGAAGAAGAAGAGGAAAGAGAAAGAAGTAGTAGTAGAAGAAGAAGAAGAAGTAGATGAAGAAGAAGAAGAAGTAGAAGAAGAAGAAGAAGAAGAAGAAGAAAAAGAAGAAGAAGAAATAGGAGTAGAAGTAGAAGAAGAAGAAGAAGAAGAAGAAGAAGAAGAAGAAGAAGAAGAAAAAGATGAAGATCAGGCTGACGCGAAATTCATTAGCTTACACAGCACACAGTGAGGGTTAAAATACTCTACTATCATCTATAGACAATTTATTTACTATCACAAGTCGAATACTCTTCTTTATTAAAATGATAAATGTATTATTACAATAATATATGAGAGTAGTACTCCCTCTGTGCTGAGCGCTGGGCGGAACTGTCATGGGGGACTGTTATCGTTGAGGGACAGCAGTTAGAAAACGTTACTGTTCTTGGACTTTTGAGAGCTTCTGGGGTGTTTTCGTTTAGTCTTGGTCATGGGAAGTTCAGATGTTTGGGTTACCTATTCAAAAATATAACCGAGTAGGTGTTGAGTCGGTTTAACTTGAGTTATGAGAGTTCATTAATGAAAGTGTACAGTGGAAGCTGAAGTTTGGCTGGTGAGGGTTAGGAGAAAGTCAACATGGAGGCATCGTTCGCCACCTTCCCTGCAGCTGCGGTGATTTGTAGATGTTTTATTTTGTGAAACGCTGACAGGAAGTGTGTGTTTAGTCGGTCCGCCGCGCTTCACCGGTGGAGAGGAGGAGGGCGGTGTGCTTCCAGCGGGGACAGTCCCGTTGAGTGGAGCGGCTGCACGGACGGACATTTTCATCCTGTAGCCAAACAAATACAGCAAAGAAAACAAGAAGACGAAGAAGAGCAGAAGAAACTTAACGAGGTAGGTTTCACCAGGTGTATTTGTTTGTTTTCATTCAGTCAGGTCCAATATTAGAACAAAGACAGAATGATATCAATTAAAGTTGGAAGTATTTATAAAATATGTGGCTTTAAAGTTAAACGCCATTAAGCTCATTTATCACGGGGGTTAGCTTGTGTTTGCCGCCTTGTCAAAGTCTCCATCAACTGTAGTATGTATGTTAACTTACAGCATGTGTCTATGTAATTTTTACAGCACTAATTAGTTTAACAGAGCCCATGGAGTCATATATAGTGGCATAAATAGTATAAATGCTCCTATTTTGTTGTCTGTCGTCAAAAGAATCACACTTGGTGGCGTTTTCTGTATCAAACCGGTGTTTGTGCGGGAACTTCGTCTTAAATACCGGACAAGATTAAAGTAGTTGTTTGTTGTAAGGATTAAATTAAGGGATAAAGCACCGTGTGTGGAGCTGTTTCTCCTGTTTCTGGAGGCTGGAGGGTTCTCATCCCTGCGCAGGAGGAGTGGTGTTCAGCACCGCGGACAGCTCCGGAGCGCCGTGTGACACTGTGTGTGTGAGGAACAGTTCACATCAGAGCTCAGACATCCGAATAAAGTCCTCGTTTTTCTAAAGCATGTGGGTGAACAAGTTTATGTATATATTATCTGCATTGAAAACAAGTGACAGGAGTTATTTTGTGCTGTCACATTTTAGCAGGCTGCTCATGGATAGAAACTCAGATGGACATTGTTCTGCATGGTCTCTAAGGTTTGCACAAAGACGTAGTTATGACCACAGTGGTGCTGATTCTGGCTGTTTTGGACTGTGATTTCAACAGTTCTGACCTTCTCCCTGAGTGTTTTGAACATAACCAGAGCCGAATAGGTTGTCATTAATGGTTGCACGTAATACCCATCCTGTGTTGTGGAGAGAGTTGTGTATTTTGGGCACTCAGTAGAAAAGCTAAAGTGCTTTTGTTATGTGGCAAATAGAAGTTTGTTAGCAGATTGTCTCCTGAGTCTCCACAGGAACAACGAGTTACAGTGTGATAGAGGAAACAAGGCCTTTCTTGAGACTTTGTAAACTAATGATGTTGTGAGAAGATTATTAAGAATAAGAATTGGTGGAACATAGGTGAATAAATGATGGTCTTCTCTTTAGTATTAAAGGCAGGATTTGTGTTGATATGAACGATGGCGAAAGTACTCACACCGACTCCTTTGCAGATCAACACGTGTGTGTTGCTCTTGTTTGGCAGCCTTGTGTTTTCTGTAACCACATCCAAAAAAACATCCAACCTTGTTTGATTTTGCATTTTAATTTTATGCTAATATATGTTATGGTTTGTAATGTAGCAGAACTTAACAGTGAATGAGTGTAAGGATTTGGTTAATATGTCTGACAACAAATATCAGTTAAATCAGCATATTACTGCTTGTTATAGAGTAATAGAGCAAAATTCAGTTCTACAATGTAGCAGCTTCTACTTTTCTGTTCTACTCTACCTGGTAGTTCAAACATCTAGCTAACTGTTAAAGTGGTGAAAAAGGTTTGGAGTGTCATAAACCTCGGTTTGTCTGTGAAATGCTATAGCTGAAACAGGTGTTCTGAAGAGACTCTGAATAGTAGTGAAGCAGATGAAATGTTACAGTGAACATGAACTCAGGGAGCACAAATAATCGTTTTCCTGGTGAGAAAATGGTTCCAGTCTCGACTGACACCTTCCCTCCCTCCCTCTGCCCCCCCTCAGCACCCACCCCTCACCAATCCATCACTCTGCCTACAGAAAGGTGAGAAATCACCACCAGCCTCCAGCCCGGTCCTGCTACATCAGTTGAAAACACAGTAAAACGCATTTTCTATGATTCCTTTCAAATAGTCACACAGTTTAATTTATTCATCTTGTTCTCTCTTTGTTGAATTTCAATGTAATCTGCTGAAAAAAAAGCCAGATGGTAGAAGAACAGTGACATCTAAGAATGCACTGTGATCACAATCTTCTCTTTCACTGCATGTTGCTCACTTATTAGTTTTCAGCACTAAAATGAGCTGGGAGAGCGATTCGCAGTTCAGTCTTGGCAACTGCTGCCTTTTTTACCCTGTGGGATTTTTATATACAGATTTTTGGATATGAGATCTTAAAGGGATATTCCGGTGTAAGTTTAATCCATGGTCTAACACACTGTGACACCGAGTAAAACCCCCCTCGAGAGATCAGGTTTTCCGACTGCTAGCTTATGTAGTTTTAGCAACCTCAGAAAAGACCGCACGATAACAATACACAGCAGTCTATGACTCCAACAAGAAACCGCCATCAAAAAGCCACTCATAGCCACAAATAATGCTCAGAACAGCACCAAACTTCAGCAACAGTACAAACAAGGTCCCAGCACATAGTTCGAGGCATCAAACAACTGCTAGCTTTGCCGGATTTCTACTGAAAAGAGAACACAGCTCACCACTCGGGAAGCCCTGACGAGTCGATTACCGAGTGCAGTAGAGTTCCGCAGCTCAAGGATGAAAATGTATAATTATTACTCCATGGAAATGCGATCAAAGTTCATATGTGTCTCGCCTACCAGTTTATAACTGTTACTATCAAGAGCTGACAGGGAAAAGAACAGAATTGAGCATTTCTAACTGCACTCGGTAATCGACTCGTCAGGGTTAAGGTTAGAAAACTTGATCTCTCGAGGGGGGGGGGTCTCACTCGGTGTCACGGTGTGTTAGACCATGGATTAAACTTACACCGGAATATCCCTTTAAAACCTGTTGATGTTGGGATGGCACATCATTTATCAAAATAGAGATTTTAACGTGGCAGTTTGTCATCATTAGTTAATTCCATCTTGTCTGGGAGGGGCAGATGTTTTCAGAAGCCCTGCAGGATGTTTTAGGCTCACGCACACAGCGTGTCTTCAGACTTAAATCTTTTGTGCTTACAGAGGTGTTGACTTGAGTCACATGATTTTAGACTTAACAAAAACAAAAGAGACTTACATGACATAATGCCAATGACTTTTGAATTAAGACTTTAGCCTTTTGACTTGTAAAGACTTTATATCCTCTCATGTTAGAAAAAAGCATGCATTGACTCACTTCTCCATTTTTTCAGTCACTTGTACGTACCCGAGAAAGTTAGAATTTTGCATTATGGACTAGAAGTCAAATACTTAATACTAAATGTGAGACTTTCCTTGACTTGAAAAACAATGAGAAACATGGATCTTGCAGCAAAATACAGCTGAAACAGATGCGTCTCAGCTCGAGGACAGCAAACCTTCAGAGAAAAAAAGAGAGTGTTTGGACAGTTAATAGGTGTCTTATGCAAAAAATCATATTGTGATTTTTTTGGACAGATATTGCAATTGGGAATGATAATATTTCATTTTCACTGAAAAAATGAATACATGATGATGTGATTCCTTACTTAAC
This sequence comes from Diplodus puntazzo, assembly GCA_963678695.2. Taxonomy (NCBI): domain Eukaryota; kingdom Metazoa; phylum Chordata; class Actinopteri; order Spariformes; family Sparidae; genus Diplodus; species Diplodus puntazzo. The sequence goes on along the minus strand of OZ023155.1, from coordinate 38,089,922 downwards.
GTGCCTGTTCCCTTGCGTGAACATGATTCGTATCTCTACAGCACCACAACGTGTCATTCATGATGGTATGTGTTTGACACATTTTATCTTCATCTAGTAATTGTAGCACCAGTAATTCAGTTATTGCAATTGGCTATGATGACATTTGGATAATGTTTCTATTAAGTGTGCAGTTGTAGGTGTAAACAATGCACAGTTTAAAATATAAAATAAAATGCCTTTACAAATGTATTATAAGGAAGGAAATGCTTTCAACCCGTTTGTTCGAGATCACAGAATCACACAGTACGTTTAAATGTTTTCTTTGTTCAATAGGAAATTCCACCTACACGTGTAATTATGAAAGCATCTTTTCGAAGGATATGAACATATTTTCTTGACCTGACAAACCTGTAGTTCCCTTCATAGGACCAGAGAGAGAATCACACACCTCTGTATTCTGATCCTGATGCTCCATCAACAAAATGGATCATTTTATATGTTTGAAACTGTGATATGCCCTCCTCTTATCGACCAGGATGACATGGCGGATCTGTAGTAACCTGACTCTGCTGGCACAGCAGCTACACTCTGTAGAGATGCTTGTCGACCTCTCTCTCCCTTCAGGAGAGGCTGATGTTGAGTTTTTGTTGTTCATTCAGTCTGATTAAGACTTTAAAGAGGGGATAAGTTCATGATTTCAAAAGAATAAACAGTGTGTCTGATAGAAAGGATCTATGTACAACACTGTTTATGTTGTCTGTATTCGTACATATGCGCAATAAGCAGTCATTGTTTACATGTCTCTCTTCATCCTGTTTGTCTTAAGAGTGTATAGCCTATTGTATGTGTATATGGACCTATATTTATTTGAATACGTACTGTACTATATGCGCCTGTCATCACTGTGTATGTGTCAGAGTATAAATGAACAACATGTACAGAGCAGCATGTTGACAGGTGTCCATTTGAATGTGTGCAAGCAGGAGGAGAGAGGAGAAGTGGAAAGAAGGGGCGGTGGAGTGTGTGTGTGTGTGTGTGTGTGTGTGTGTGTGTGTGTGTGTGTGTGTGTGTGTGTGTGTGTGTGTGTGTGTGTGTGCATTCTAGGTTTTGTGTGTGTTAGCGCGAGCAGAAGAGAGAGAGAGACTGTGCATGCCAAAGTGAAAGAGAAGGGAAAACATGTACAAGGGATGCAAAGTAAAATAGAGCGAGAAGGAGAGTGGTACATGTGTTATGTAAGTGTGTGTGTGTGTGTGTGTGTGTGTGTGTGTGGTGTGTGTGTGTGTGTGTGTGTGTGTGTTTTCGTATTCTGTAGGCCTACAGATTAATCCAGTGGGTTTTATCCTCAGTGAATGGGACAGTGGGGCTTTGCAGTGATTATCCCTGCAGGCCACAGATGATTGCTTTGAATCTCCTGTACGTCCCACACCATCATGTTTCCCTGCCTGCATATCTGTGGGCCTGCACATCATTCTGTCTGCCTAATTTATTGAGAAGGTGTTGACTTTCAGTAAGAGTTGGCAGATGATAGAATTTGAGAAGATGTCTGTAGGTGGCTGCAGATGCTTGAAGCATCATCCTATAAAGGATTTACCCTCTGATGGAGTTCAAATATGTGTCTAAACAGTTTAAATGTGTAAGTTAAAGTTAATTTTCCTTCCTGTCTGATTCATCGCTCCACCTCTGCACATGCCTGTTTTCCCGTCCGTCCATGTCTCTGCTTAATCTGCCAGTCTCAATCCTAGTCCGCCTGCCGAAGCTCTCTGTCCATGCGTCCTCCTTTGGATTACGTAATGAGGAAATGTCAGAAATGCAATCTGCTCCATCATCCCTGCTCAGCTATAACAAAAATGCCCGAATGCTGGGAACCATTTGTCATATGGGTTTCGTAATCCTCCGCCACAGCCGAGGTGTTAAAACATCTTAAATGGTGCATTTTTCCACTCGCTGCCAGGTGGTCAGATTGTGACCTTGTACCTCTTTGCTCAGTCACTGAGTGGCAGCTGTGTGCAGTTACTCTGTGTTATGGGAAAATTAGCCCCTTGGGCCTGTCATTATAGAAAACTAAAGGAAATGCAAAGTCCTGGCATATTATAGGCAATTGCTTTGAGGATAATAACATCTAAGGTGTCCATTTTAGTGACATTTCACTGGAAAATCGCTCAATCACACTCAGGCATTTACCCTTCTGATTTCCCTTCTGATTTCCTCAGTGATTTTCCGCAGCAGATTTCTCTCTGTGTGTCCTTCCTGTCTCTCCATAGGGAATGTTTTAATTCGTTGAGGCCATATTGTCACGGCAGGCGATTGCTGTGGGCAGAAGACCAGCGTGGTATGAGCTTTTCTAGCTCGCGCCGTTCACATTCAGCCACTGTGGTCAACGTGGATAGAAGGCTCAATTATGAAGCTGTTCTCTGAACATCTGACATCCATCCTGCAGTACTTTGAATCTAAAATTACTTTTATGTTCAGTGTGGGTGGAAACCTAGTTTTAACTTTTTGATGTGTTACTGAAAAGGAATTGAAAGTGAAATAATGAAGAAGTGTTATCTCTGTCTCAAATACATTTTATTCACATGAAAGTTTCAGAAAAGATGTAGAACATGGAGCATTTTGAGGAGGCTGATATACAGTAAAAATCCATCTTATACTTCAGCTGACATAGACTGCTGCTCTTGTACCGAGTGAGGGTGAATCGTTCTATCCAGCTGAGTTGAGAAAGCTGTTTGAAGTTAATTATAAATCTGGTCTTCTTGTGTGCAAGATGTGACTGACTGCATCTAGATTATAAAGAATTTAGATCTTAACAGTGTCCTCATCATTTCACTGTGTGGTTTTGAAGTTGAATGTGAATCTGTAAATCTTCCCTTAAAAAAGTTTCAGATTCAGTTTATTTTTTTGTTCGTTTTTCATCCTAAAACTATATTTACTTGCGTTAATAACACTAGCTAGGACACCAAGCCACTTTTGTGTGTCTGTGTTAGACTGCTGCATCCTGTTTCATGCATACACTTGTGTGTGTGTGTGTGTTGGTACATGTATGGTATATGAGCAGTCAGGCATGAAGTGGTGGGTGTACTGTCTGAATAGTTTAGCCCTCAGGCTCCCATCATGCTCCGTGGCCCGGTCACATCTTGGCATCTGTTTAGTACTCATAGGTCAGCAGGGAGGTACAGTATGTTTGTCTGTGTGTGTGACTTCACTAAACTAACAATGTTTGTACATGTGTAATGGAAGTGAAATATATAATACATTTCATTTTCAGTCGTCGATAAACGTTCTGTTTTAATAGTAAACAAATTAATCGACAATCAGGTCCTCAACAAACAACAAACAACGAGCAGCAGCAGCAGCAGTATGAAGGTCAGAGCCTCATTTGCTCCATGTTATACCCGTAGTGTAAAAACACACTTTTGTGTGCCTTGGAGTCAAATGTGCTGTATAAATTAGGTTTTGTTTGCTAGCTAGAATATTGACTGAAACTACCTCCCTGCAGTTCCATGTAGTACTTAAAGGAAGCGCTTCATTCATCCAAGAGAACTTGCGTCTGACCAAGTCCATGTTTGTCACCATAACACATTTGGGAAAACAATTTAGAAAAATATAAAAGTAACTTCTGGAAGATGGGATACAATGGAAATGTTATCACCATGTGAATAAAGTGATTAGATGGAACTAATTCTGTCAGAGAGAGGCAGCCCAACAACAGGACGAACATTGAAACTGGAGCTACAGGAAGTGATAGACTGCAGAAAAACCTCCCTGTTGTGTGGATGTACCTATATAATCTGAAGGCTGTCTGAGAATATAGAATGGATGGTGTTATACAGCATATAGAGTGTCAGCAGATGCTTCATCCTCTTGAGTCCTGACAGGTTTGATTAAATGTATTACTCTGTTTGGTCCTCAGCAGGCAGCTCCTGATCAACTGACACGGCATCAGTGAAATATAGAGGTGTTTCCGTATGTGTGTGTGTGTGTAACTGAAGGGTATCAGCCTCTCCATCTTAACAAGAGCCTTTCTGACGCCAGGATAAGTGTTTTGTGAGAGGCTGGGCAGGTAGCAGGGTACATCACAGGGCTGACACATAGACACAAACAACCATTCATGCTCACATTCACATCTAGAGATGATTAAGAGCCAGCAATTAACCTAACCTGCATGACATTGGACTTTGGGAAGAAGACGAATGGAGCGCATGCAAACTCCACTCAGAGAAGGCCCAACCTTTAGGTAGTTTCAAACCAGAGCCTTCTTGCTGTGGAGCAATATTAGTTGTGGTTATGTACACAATAATTATTTTGTCTAGCATTTACATGCACCAAAGCATTTAATCAGAACAGAACTTTTTTGACATGTACAAAGTGGGTCCACCTGCTGAGAAACATCTAATCTATCACTATATTATAGAAGAAACTTTATTTCGAAAGTTCAGTTCAATCAGTCATTTATTTGCTCAGCCTGTTAATAGTTTTATTAAAGATTGGACCCACACCATATCCTGGGAGCAATGTTTGCGTTTCCATTGAGGCGTTCAATCCTTCAATCGCTTTCAGAGCTTAGAAAAAGCTTTTTTTTTTTTTATCAGCAACAGACCAGTTCTGTTTTGCTACCTCCACGTTTCTGTCCCTCCTGGAAATGTCACATTATATTACCTCTCGATCTGATCAGTAATTATTTCAGATCGAGGTGGATCGGCTCAACCTTTCTCTGATTGAGGTGGTTATTCTGTTTTTAAGTGGAATAGTAGGATACAAGTAAATGCATTTATTGCACACCACTGAACCACGGTGCCACTCTTCATTCATTTCATTATGCCTTAATATTTGCTATAACCTCTTTGGCAGGAAAATGTAGTGCTAAAATATTAGATGCTAAAGAACATTTGGTTAAGCGCCTACAAATCCACATCTTCTATTGATGTGATTGGTTCTTGTGCCTCAAATCCACAAGAGCACAATTACTTTAATCACAGAAAGATGATGAATGAAGGCAAACTCTTTGTACCTACAGTATAATCTGATTTTTGTAATATAAGTAGCATCTTTTGAACCTGTAGGCTTAATGTCTGTGGGAGTTCTAGGGAAGGTTCCTTTGTTAAACCAGGTTAGGGACCCAGGCAGTCTGAGTTAGGCTGTTAGATACATTGATTAGATAAAATGGAAAAATCTATGAAAATTAATAATGTAATCTGGCACACAGATAGGCTGCTGCAATAGTAATGGAGATATATACAGACATTTCTGCACAGACACAATGATGTAAACACACTGTACTGTATGTACCCAGGCACACACACACACACACACACACACACACACACACACACAGCTGTTGCATTAATAACGTTGACCTGGTTTTATCCTGTGAATAATGAAACACGGTTCTGCTTTGATGTGCTGAGACGTTGGACCCTCCCACACACCTACGCACAAACACACGCCCTTGTCCACCCTCTGCTCCTCTCCTTGTCCTTGAACAGGTTCTCTCTGTGTGATGTTGTCAGTTTTCAAGTGTAGAGAGATGTTAACCTTCAAAGAACAGACGCACACACACACACGCGCTGTTATTTCCAATGTGAAAAGGTGTGTCCGCAGTCTCCTTCACTTCAGTTTAAATGGACATAAGAGAGAAATCAGTCTGCGTTATAATTACAGGGATTGTTATAAAGTTTTAAGCTGCAGTCTAGTTTATGTACTGTTCTGATTTTCAAGAGGAAAGATAAGGATGGATGGAAGACAGGAGGTCGAGCCTTTTGCAAATAGAGGAGGGAGAAAGGGAATAATAGAAGGAGTGACTTCTGCCCTGTGGTTCAGAATCAGTAGGTTTGGTCACCTCTATTACCTTCAGTGTGTTCAGTGCAGTACTGCTGAGTGAAGAGGTGTGCGTGAATAAGAATTAAAAAAGAAATCTCACAGTGTCGAAATCTTTCTATTACTGCTCCCTCGCGCATGTTCTTCCCGCAGGGTTCCCTGAAACCCACCGGCTGCCTAGGGTTCACTTTTGTTCTGCTCAGTTCTACATGAGTGGCTTTGCTCACAATAATACAAAGAAAAGGCGTGTTACACAAATAGCAATGCTAATTTTCAGTCTCACTGTGCCCACCGTCTCATTCCCAGAACCTCTCTCACTAATCCACAAAAACAATGCATGAACGAGAGAGAAAAGTGCAGCAGCTATTCTAAAAATCCCCCAGATTTAGGTTAGTGCTTCTGTAAACCCGTGAGAAACATACAACTGAAAAACTGACAAGCTGACCTGGTTTCCCTGAATTTCAATGCAGCCAGTGTCCAAATGTCCTATTTCCTTCACAAACATTGTTTATCTCAACTGAACACAGCACTTGATTGATAGCAGTCTTCTCGGTTCAGAGTCGGGGCAGTTTATCACAGCAGCCTGACAGTCTGCTACAGTGAGGGATGGTAAACAAGCGTGACTTCATCTTTTTTATCCTGAATGAGTCCTGCATGTAGTGGAAGGCATTGTTGAATTCCTCTTCCAGGCATTTATCCTTCATACAGGCTGCATTAAATCTACCTGCATTTTCTATTTAGTTCATACAACATGTAAGACAGCATCTTTAATAACATCTCTCAAATGTATCATGATTTATTTTCCTATGTTTCTATTTAGGTTTATGTTAAGAGAATTCAAACGTAAACTAAGAAAATCTGTCGTCACTGTGCTTACGACTGTTAGTGTCCCTTACAGTCATAGTCTTGGGTTCAGTTCCATTACATTTTCTGGTGTTGTTGGTGAGACTGTGGCTGAAGTGCAGATTTAACTTCAAAATGCTGTAACCCGATTAAAGTCTGTTGTATTTTAGGACTTGGTTCATAGCACAAAGGTGTATGATGAGACAGAAAAGCTTTAAATGTGACATTTTATGTGCACAGAAGTGTGTACTGAAGTGTGTGTGAACTGTTTGGCTGCATGAGTTGGGATAAAGACAGTCTACTGTTTAAAAGTCTCTGCTCCATAACTGTCTCCTATTTTCTGCCTTTTTTTAAAAAGTATTTCTTAAACCCCTTCAGACTTTGGACAGAAGTTGAGCCGTGTGATCAATGTCCACGACTGTCATAATGCCTTTATGTGGCTTATAACTTACAGAAACTTATAGTCACAGAATCTGCCCCTCCTTTCAAATCAAAGTGCCTCTTTTCTCCTAATCCTATGGTAGTGTTATGTCCAACACATCCTGTTTAAACAGGAAATAAACTGCAATAAAGTCCCTAGGTAACTATTCCCTATTATGAGTAGGTGCAATACAATCACTGCATTTCAAGTGCATTATACTAATGCATTAATACACTGAAAACACCAATGTACTGTATATGAATGAGACTGAAAACTGCAGTTTTGTGTCCATCTATCGCTGTTATCAGTTTGTAATACATAGGTTTCATTAGAATGTATGCATTATAAACTTTAGTGTGAGTTTTTTCACTGTTTTCACTTTAAACCCTCTGGTAAAAACAGTGCCTTTCCAACAATCACTGCCGCTTGCTGTATGTTCAACTGTTTTTTTGTGTTTTCAGAGTGGAATTTTCCATTTGTATGCTTCGACAGGATTTTTTCTTTGTTGCCTGAAATAGCTTTTTGTTGGATTCCTCCACAATTGGGGCTGTGTAGCTTTGTGTTAATCACGTCAGCCTATGACAGTGCTAATCCAGTCCCTCTTCTGGAGCTCTGAGCCATAACTGTACGCAGCTCTGTTATGCTGCGTTGTATTCATACACAATCTATGAAGCAGACACACCTAGTTCAAATCACCTTAACAACATGACACGTGTGGTGTGCCGGCACTAGGCTGAAGATGTGTTGGTGGATGTGACCGATGATGTAGGCGAACAGAGACAGACGAGAATGTCCTTTGAAACAAATCCAGGATGGAAAATATAAGAAAAACAGATGTTGGACTCCAAATACGAGCAGCTGGACTTTTAAATGAATATGCTGCTGTGTTCAGGTCCCTGCCGGTTTCGCTCTTTGTCCTTGCTCTTTCCAAACCTCCTCTCTTCCTGTTTACGCATCTCCCTTTAACTTTTCGGATTAATGCTATTAATACTCTGATCAATAATTCATTCGTGCCCTTTTAATGTCTCTGTATAAATCAATGTTCTCCCATCATGCTTGAATTTGTTGCTAATTTAGTCTTTGATGAGAAGCACTCATTGCTGTGGTATTTTTGCTCTGTACTTACAGACATCACTTGCCATCTTGATATTTATGTCCTTTGTCCTCCTCTTGTCGATGTAATGATCCTTCTATTTTCTGTGAGTGTCAAAATTTCCACTGTAATGGCTTCTCATCCTGACAATCCAGGTGTAATTCTGGCGCAGAAAAGTATCACCTCCTGTGAGCCAGATGATTTCACCAGCTGTAAAGTGTTGAGCTGGATACTGAAGTATTGCTTTGTTGTAACAGTCAACTACAGATGAGGCATTGAGGTAAATTTCGAGGTAAATTCTATAGATTATTACCTGGGCTTGGAAAGGAGATGAAGAGAAAGAAAGAAAGCAAGTGAGAGGAGTTAGAGGAGAGAGTGTGTGCGAGAGAAAACAGTGGAGAGTAAATCCTCTTTCCCTCCTGACTTTAATCTCTCCACGGCCTGAGCCTGGCAGTTCAGGCCTTACAGCAGCCGTCAGTCGAGACGAGTGACAACCAGCAGGGCCGCAGGTGGGGGATGGGGACGGCAGGACCTTGTGTCATGTCAGCTCGACTGTAACGTGTGTTTGTGTCTGTCTGTCTGTCTGTCTGTCCGTCTATGAAACATGTTAAGCATGTTAAAATGGAAGTGAATGTCAGAGTGAGATGGATGGAGGAGGAGGAGAGATGTAAAGACGGCTGGAGGGAGACAATGAATTACTTGAATTAAAGTTTGATGTGAAACATTCATTAGACTGATTGGAAAGAGGAAAAAACAAGACTTTTTTTTTTTTTATTCGTCACCAGCAAAAGAGAGTGATAATGATAGCTGATGGGTAGCTGAGCTAACAAGAGCACATCATTTGTTTTTATTACTGTAACTTTTTAAGTAAAGCAACAAAAGTGGGCTTCTGACTTTGTGTGCTAATCCTCCTGTGTTTACAGGACAGATGTTATTTGAGCAGATTGGAAATTTGGTCCCTAGGGACTACTTGTCAAGGAACTAAGAGATTAGTTTAACCGTTGTTTGCGTTTTAAGCAGGACTGAAAGACATTAAATTAGTAAATTAGTCTAGTAAAATGTGATTAAGCAACAGCTGCTCCAGTGTTATGTATATTATGTATATTTTCTGGTATGACTACACAACAACAACGACACCATGTACAGTGTCAGACTGGCATGATTATTTCTCTTTCGTTCTCACTCTCATCTCAGTTCATTTGTCCGAACACAATGAACTAAAAACTGCCTGCTGTGCAGCTGCAGATTTAGGCTGTTAGTTCTTGTATTTCTGGGAAGTGAAACGCACTGACTTCTTGCAAAGTTTCCTAGTCTTTGGGGAAAGTTCCTGTGGTGGAACTGCAGCTCATAGACACTCTAGGAATGTCTAAAAATGTCTCTTGGCTGGTCCACTGCATTGATCCAGATCAAGATATACTCCGCAAGTATTGGATGAATTGCAATGAAAATGAAATGCAGCTGGTCTCCTGAGAATTATTGACGATCTTTTGACTTTTCAGCTAGTAGTTTCAGTTAGCATTTAGCCGTGGTATGGATTGCATGGTTGGTCAGTCTGTCAACCACTTTGGGCCGGGCAGATAGTTCTTGAAAAACTGAAAACATTTGACAGGGAAATTTATGTTCCCCTGTAACTACTGAGGTCCTAAACCCTTTAACCCGTGTCAATGTTTTTAACTTGTCCAATACTGCTTTATTGTGACCAAATACACAGCAAACTCAGTATAATCGACTTCATCTGTACCCCATGTTTTTAACGCTAATTAGCAAAGGCTAGCAAACCAAACTAGGATAGTGAGCACGGCAAACATTATAGCATCGCTGTGTTAGCATTGTCATTTTGAGCATGTTTGAATGCGGACAGTCAAAACTAACAGGTGACTTTGGAGTGTCACTGCTTACCAAACTTCACATATGGACTTCAAAATGTTTCATGGAGCTGCCTCACCAACCTCAAAATGTGTTTACGAGTCTTCCTGCTATGAGCAGCCCCTCCAACTGTTTTTAGTGTGCTTACCGTGACTTTTCCACAGGACCACATTACATACTCAGACCCTGCTCAGATTTAGTATACCGTAAGGATTTGGGACCAAGCTCATGTCTTGCTTCAGGAATTTAATCTAATTTGTTAGTAGTAATCCAATGTTTGTCAGTCCAATAAGCATAGTATCTCTGCTAAACTGCAACTAAACTAGTGTTTAATTGGTTTCCAGTGGGGTGAATCTGCAGTATGTTGTTTTAGACAAAGCTTAAGTCAAATGAGAGTGTTAGAGGAGGCAGTGACAGAGATGGAGGGAATGTTGCATCATGAAGACACCACAGCGTCACAAACAACACCCAAAATAGATGTTGTGTAAGGTGAATGATTTATTTAAAGTATGGTGTTCAAAGCATTTCATTGTCAAAGCAAAATGAGCACAAGTTAGTTAAAAGATGAGTTGTTGATAGAATGTTTGTGATAATTTCGATAAATTGAGAATGAGTGACAAAGACAATGAAAGAGAGAGTGGTCGCTGTCAATATAAAAGGAAATGAGAAGACACAGCTGTGCTGTGAGTGTGTGTTAACAGGAAGCAGCTCCACTGCAAAGAGATAAGCAATCACCGGCAGATCAATAACACAGCAGAGCATTACAGTGGGAAGATGAATGTAGTGAGGAGCATCAGGAACAGAAGACAGAGCATGTGAGAACAGGACTGAATGTTACTGAGTGAGATGTCACAGGTTGCAGTGCAGCTATTGTTGCTCCTGTAATTGCACAGTGACATGTTTCATTACAGTATGTGAGGAGCACAGTCTTTTTGTAATATATTATTATGGAACATGCTTCCCTGCTATCAATGCTGTTGCCATTGACAATACAACCACGCCAACGCTGTTAACAAGCGGACATGAAGTGATGATCAGTCTTGGTCTGCTGCCATTTTGAACTTTATATCCATTTTCTATGGTGGAGCAGAGCGATTAATTAATAACCTGACTCTTGTGTCCAAAATGAACACGACTGAAGTTTTCTTGTATCTTGGCAGTTCTTATCAAAATCATTTTTGGCTGGTGAAATCATAAGAGGAACCGTTTCTAGTCCATCATAAACCATGGTAGATTTCTGTTAAGTCCATCAGCCTCGCCTCCTCTGTATGTCTCACCTGTATGGCAGCTGTTATATGAACTAAAGCTCACGCCGCTGTTGCACTCATTGTAAGGAGCTCTGCAGAGTCAGCCCAATGGCTAAAATGTAAAATGTCAACATAAATATTTTAAAGTGCAACTGTGTACCAGCATAGCAGACAAAAACAGAGAGAGAGAGAGAGAGAGAGAGGGTATGAAAGAAGGAGAGAAGCACTTTGAAAAGGCTGTCTTTTTCCCTCCATCTCTCTTCCCGGCACATGTTCAATTATTAACAGACCTGACGACTCCGTCGGGATGGAGGAAGAGACAGACATACAGACAGAGGGCGGGGCAGAACGAGGAGATACTTTATCAAACATCCAGCTGTGACTTTAACTGACCTTGTGTCTGTTTACCTTGGAGACACACTGACAGGGACTGATTGATGGGTTCCCCTTTTCAGCCTCAAGCTGAAAACAGTCTTTTTAGGTCCCAAAATTTAGTATATCAATAAAATTCCCCAGCTGTTTTTTACATTTTAGGGAGAACTAATTTTATTTAACAGTGTCAAACGACTATTTATGGCTATGACTCAAAATATACCACAGCAAAGTAAGCCAATAATAATTCTGCTTTTGTAGCACAAGAATGCTCCACTTTGATCCATCATGAGTTTTTTTTTTTTTTAAAAATGTTGTGACAGGTTAATAAAACAGTCTCCTCCAGCCACAGCACCCGAATCAGTCCAAAACTCAGCGGTCCCTCGGTCCCATCGTAGCACTGTACATTGCAGTAGATTACATTACACAAAGCTTCAATGATCCCCGAGCTGAAAGCTGCCGGGTAGTTACATTTATATCAGCGACGAGCCACATTAGAACAAAAATCCTTCAATATGATTTGTGAAATAGAAACAAAAACGCATCAGACATACAAATGAGATGTGATTGGGCTAGATCAGATTATTTGCCTCATTAAAGGCTCAATTATTCTCAGCCCTCGTCTCCTTCCCCCCGACCAGCAGCAGCAGCAGCAGCAGCAGCAGCAGCAGCTGTAGCTGTGTCAGCCCGTAGAGTAACAGCCACATACATTTTTCATGGACCATACCTCCAGCTCTACTGTGTGTGGCTATATGAAATACTGTCTGGCAGCGCGTCAGAGGAGCAAAAATAGACCCCTGTCTCCGTCCTGATACTTTTTCTTCAAGCCGTGAGAGTGATGGAGCTCCTCCCTTGTTGATGCCTGAGGAGGAAATATTCAGGGTCAGCGGGGTGGAGGTTTGAGCTCGGGGTGCGCGCAGAAGCATTGTTTTATTACATGGACCGTGCGTTTGTGGGTGTGCATGCACACAGTTGGTTGCGTGTTTGACTGGGGCTGTAAACAAAAGCAGAACCTATTCACCAACAGCGTTTTAAACAATGAATTATGCATCACTTGTGCTTATGAGGTAAGAATTCTGCCTTTCATTTGGCTCAGTCAAGTGGTGAGTCAGAATGAGAGAACATTGTTTTATATCTTGTGTTGATTGTCTTTTTCTGTGTTGTTGTCAGTGGCTGGGCAGTTATGACAAAGGCTTTCACACATTAATACTGACCTGCTTTAACTGCAGGAACTTTTCTAATAACCTTTGAAGGAACTCAGAGAACTTTCTCTGGATTCAGCTATAATTCCTACTTGGATAAGTTTTAAATTCAGCGTTCCGAAATGGGTCAAGTCTGTTGTTAAAAACACTCCACTGTAGTGCTGAGAGACTCTTTGACCATAGCTGCTATTAAGAATGATTAAGCCCATTATAAAACAACCTCTCCCACCCCGAGAAGAATCAGGCAAACAATGGGGGCAGAAAAGCCACAAAGATGATTCCGAACAATTTCTTTTGTTTGAAAATGTAACCTGTCAAGTCATCACTAATAGCCACTATATTGAAGGATCATGCGTGAATATATCGTTTTGACTTCATGTGCTGACAGAAATAGGCTGTTTTCAGCCTGAACACCACCTAAAAATTATATTCTTCCTTGCACTGTTTTGCAGTATTGTTGATGAACTCGCCCTCTTCTTCTCTGTCCCTTCCAGCCTTTCTTGTTTGAGGTCAAAGTTCAACAGTCATCATGGCGGACGAATCAGACATGCGCAATGAGCTGGCTGACCTGCAGACACGCGCGGACCAGATAGCTGATGAGGTACAGTAGAGGACGCATATGCGCACCTGTGTACACCTGGATGAACATGCTTCTGTTTTGGCACACACACAAACACTGATGTTATCTACTCTGATATTGGAAAGAAAGATAATATATCACATTGTGTTTACAGTAAAGTATTTCCCATCGGCTTAAGATATTGTCATTTAGTCTGCAGCTCAGAGTGTCTGCTCCAGCCGAATGTTTCCATGTGATTCCTTGTTGTTGAAGTATAACTTATAAATCTAACAGAATGTGTTTGTTGGCTAATGCACTTTGATGACATTCATCACATTAAAAGAAACTATTATTATATCCTCAAATATTGCTCTTTATATGCACTCTTTCTATTGTAATTAAGGTCAGTATATAGGATCCATTGAAACATCAAGTATGAAGGCAGCCAAAAAAAATCTGACATGATTTATAATTACCACATTTAATTCCTTAAAATAGCTCCTTCCTTCTCACTAAGGATTCATGAATATATGAATGTGCAAATATTGCTCATTTCATGAGTTTAAATGCTGCTATGCAAAATATGTCTCTTACTTTACTGCAAAGTCCATGTGATGTCACAGACCATGCTCATAGGCTCATAGGTACAGTTTCAGCAGACGGATGGAAACACAGCTTTCTAGTGTCAACCTCTGCACATACATCATTCTACACAAATGCAAGGCAAATGCAAACCTTATTTCCATAGAAATCACAGTATGTCATGTGCTACTGTCAACTCATACATGATGAACATTTTAAAACAGTGATTTGCCAGCCCAATCCCAAAAAAAAATCAGAAAGCAGGTTGTATCTCATGTAATCTTGGACATGTTCATAACATCACAGCTAGGAACATATGAGTCAGTTTATATTACCTGCTTTTTCAATAAATAGTAAATACATCTTTAAAAGTATGTAACTAACTGCACTCATAGGTGAAGTGAGAGGCACAACAGAAAGCATGACATTTCAAAATGACCCGTTCTCAGAAGGACACAAATGTATTCCTTCAGCCTCCAGGCTGACAGACACGTCTTTTTTAATGTGACCCTCCTTTGCTTTAGCAATTTGTTCTCTAAGTCTCTTTCATCAAGCCTGCACTTTTTTAAGGAAGGCAGAACTTTGCCCTTTTTAATGAGTTGAGAGGAGCTCAAGAAGAGCAGATAATTCTGTGCAGCAGCATAATGGAGCAGCTCAAATGGCCTTATTAAACATTCATGAGGAGATAATGCAAGGCCAAAAGGCTCCATGGATGTGACGGGAGGGACGGGAGGAAGAAATAAGGAAGGTGGGGCTGGATGGAGAGATGGATGGAGGGAGCAACAGAGGGGCAGAGGAGGAGCTGGAGACAAGGAGATAACAAGGGAGGAAAGTCTGAAATGAGGATTAGGAATGAAAAAGTCTTGGATTTAAGAGATGGGTGAGACTCAGAGGGATCATGCAGAGGGTAGAAAGTTGGCAAAAAAAAGGTAGAAATCAGATGATTAATCCTGAGATCAGAGGAGAGAAGAATAATCAAGGCTAATTATATGACTGAGTATCAGTAATCGGTTAGAATATTGATCTTTTTCTCTCCTTTGGCCACCTTTTAAATGTGCTTTGTAAACCCTTTATATACTATCTTAATGCACTGTGATGTTTACCTGCAGTAACAGGTGATGTGTGTTATGCCTGCATTCGCTGTCTTGTGGACTCTCAGCTAATCATTTAATCCCTCTCTCTCTCTCTCTCCCTCCCTGCAGTCTCTGGAGAGCACTCGGCGTATGCTGGCCCTTGTTGAGGAGGTGAGTCCAGTCATCCGATGACACACATCACAAGTCCTGCTCATCATATTTCTCTTGTTGACATTTACCAGCACCTGTCTCATGCTAATACAGATGGAGCCTGGGATGGCTTTAGAGATTATAGAGCAAGGGTCTTCAGCTGATCAATCAGCTCATAGATGATCAGTTCTTTAGTACAAAGTATGTTGAGCTGTCAGTCTGCCTGCTCGACCTCAGCACTGTTAAAGAGGAGGGGCTGAACAGTCTCAGCTGATCCAGGAACAAGGAAGCCCCTGGACAGCTGACTCTTGACCCTTAACTTGAGTAAACATGTCAACAAACTGGGCCTTCAAACATAAATGTTTCACACCTCTTTTATCCTATTAAAGATGGGTTTGGTTTGGTTACTCAATCCCATGCCGATGGGAAACTGGATGAGTTTTCGTAGTCGGTAAAAATTTCTGGAGCTTGACAGCAAAACAGCATTTCAGCATTCTCCTAATCAGGCTGAAGTAGATTTGAAGTAGACTTGTTTTCAAACGCAAAAAACGACCTAAATTAAAAGATAAATGACTCGTCCCCAGTCCCGTGTAATCCAATTCCCTGGAAGCCCTGAGATCCCCAATATGAACTGGAAAAAATGCATGGTTCTACACTTTTGCCATGAAATTGAGCTCTTGCACCCGCTTCAGATGGGATGTATGCTTTTTAGCTCACCAGCGACTGTGCAGATTTTGCGTGTGTAAATAAAATCTGTTCAAATTAATGTGGAATTTTTGGGGCATTCCGCAGACTTGGATTACACGGACAAGCTGAATGGACAATGCTGTTTTTCTGTATTCTGGAAGCTCCATAAATGTTCTGGGGCTTCTGGGAAACTTTTCACATGTAGAAAAACAGGCCAGTGAGATGAGAGCAAAATGCATCATGATATGAATATAATAATAATAATAATATCTATCTATCTATCTATCTATCTATCTATCTATCTATCTATCTATCTATCTATCTATCTATCTATCTATCTATCTATCTCTCTCTCTCTCTCTCTCTCTCTCTCTCTCTCTCTCTCTCTCTCTCTCTCTCTCTCTCTCTCTCTCTCTCTCTCTCTCTCTCTCTCTCTCTACTGTATCTGTGACTATCTGTAGAAATGTCATGGTGGGTTGAACATTCAGGTGTCTCAGCTGGGTTTGTTTGAGGTTCTGCAAAGTTATACTTTAAAATCCAGTCCCTTCACCATGAAAAGATGTTGTGTGTTGGGGAAGAGCTCTGCAGAGACGTGACGAAGTTTGTCACTGCATGTGGTGCTCTCCTCTTAGGCGAAGATGTTCCTCTTATCTTTTGCCTTCATAAACGACTCATCATCATTGTTTCTGTGCTCCGTGTAGATCCAGACAGTTCTGACTCCCACAGTGTCTGAGGACAACTTGCTTGTTCCAGAGCTGCGGAACTTGTAGCGCGTTACTTATCCTTACTTGACACCTGTGTTGACGTGCCAGGAAAGTTAGCATTAACTTAGTTGTAAGCTTGTTTTGCTATTTGTTAGTGGTTACTGCAGTGTGTTGAGCCTCTCCTTCCTGTTATTGCCTCCACACACACGGCCCTGTTCTAACCCCTGGACCAGCTACCATGCCCTAATGAGAAAAAGCCGAGAGCGACAGGGAGACCTGCGGCCGACCTACACAGTGACCTGTACAACAGACAAGCCTTTTCACTGGCAGTAGCGCAGAGTTTGACCTTTAGAGTTAATGCCAAGGGAATGCCATTTGTTCTTTCCAACAGTTGGTCTGTGATTGCACCATGTCCCATGGTTTCCTTGGGATGCTCTCAGACGGTCGTTCTTGAGTTAAAACCAGTGAAAGACACAAAGACACAAACAGGGACTGAGTCATGTTTTGGCTTCTCTTCTCCTCTCTTGTTGACAACATGCTCTTTATCTCTTTCACCAAGCATCTCTCCTGAGCAATAGGCTCAATATAGACTGCAATAAAGCAATAAGGCAGCATGGACGAGAGTCAACACGCCTCTTAATATTGTACAGTAGAGTGGTTATGTCTAGTGTTATCACCACAATAGCAGTGTTACCTGAATTAAATCCTCAAATTCTCTGTAATTTTAGTATTTTTTTTATTATTTGGTGTTGAAGTGATTCTGTGTCAGACCATACAGTGCACCTGTCCTTCCAGTAAACTGTGAGCATGTGCAAGTAGTCCATGACCTCGGTGTTTAAAGGGCTTATAGTGCGCTTAATCTGGTGGAATGAGTGGAGAGCAGTGAGAGCAGGGAGCACACTGGTCCAGGCATCTCTCTGAGATCTGTGCAGCGATACCTGCTCATTTAGGCAAGTCCAGATCTGATAGTGAGCTAAAACCATGTCAGATAACATAATACGTGTCTTCAATTAGTTTTGATAACGTGTGTTCTGATACAAAAATATGTTAGGACAGTGATGCTGTTTAGTTTTCTCTGTTATCATTAGCAGTCATTTTTTTGTCATCCTTTCTTGTTGAGAAGAAAAGCAATGCGACAAAAATAATGAAAGTTAAGTAAAATATCATCAATATGCATTTAAGCATCTAAACTCCAGTTACAGAAAGTAGCTGGACCATTATTTCAATAAATGTAACAATTCTTCAATTTTCAGGTCACTCCAAGTATACAAGTATTCACATGATTTTTCATTGTTAATAAAGTCTAGTCTTACCAATAACTAATACTCTGAATAACAGTTGGATCAATGTATCCTTCAGTGATACATCCTGTTTAGATGAATTTGATCAAACCTTTTGACGTCTGGTTTATTTTCTGTTGTTTTGGTTGAATTACATTTGTTGTGATTGGTGAAATAATTCAGATACATTCATAAAATTATAGTGTTTTAATTGATAGAAAAATAACAGAGAAGAAGTTGATGATGAGAAAAATAAATAAATCCACCTCTTCTTCCTTAAATCTTTCTGTCAGCTTCTAAAAAGTGTCTCTTCCATGATCCTTAAAGGATCACATCCGCTGTTACTGCACCGCAGCTATGATTCCTGTTTCTTTGAAAGTGTGTTTTCTACTTTTGTACACAGTAATTTTCTCTGGTTGAACTTATCAGCCTAAAACAAATAGTGCAATTGTAATATCCTTGCAACTGTAATTATTGTATCATTATGCATGAATTATCATTTAATATGCATGAAGAGAGAGAACAACAAAGTGAAATCAATTCACAAGAAATACAAATTTCGCAAGAAATCAAATATACCTGCATAACAACTAATAAATACAGATTTCTTTGTTTTAATTTGAGGTTAAGATGGATGTTAGTGATTCTGGCACTGTGTTTCTGTTGTATGAAGTATTATAACACAATACTTAATATAATGTTTTAATATCTACCTCTGTGGCTGCAGGGAATTTCTCTTTTCTCTACTTTGGATTTAAAGTACGTAAAAATAAACATGTATTATTGCAATAATAATTAGAGATGCACCGATCCAGTTTTTTCCTATCCAATCCGATACCGATACCTGGACTGAGCGCATCGGCCGATACCCGTTACCGATCCGATACCGTTGTTGAATTAATAATAAACTGTATACCTTCCACCATGTGAAAGGGACTAAAGGCACCAGACTTTCCTAACTAAGACAAAATAATCAAACAGTTACCGAACATTGTAAACATGTGTAACATTAATAATAATAATAATAATAATAATAATAATAATAATACATTTAATTTATAGAGCGCCTGTCAGGGTACCCAAGGACACACATAACAAAGTGAACAAACAAAACAAAGAATGAATGGAGCGCCTGTCAGTCAGCACGGAGGGAACACTAGCACTGCAGTCAGTAGCACCGTCTGTAAACAAACTAGTGTCTGGAGTCTCCGTGCACACAGCGGGGCGACCACCAGCATCGCTGCGAGCCGGGGTAGTACGTAGGTTTGAAAGTTAGCGTTGCTAGGCTAACAGCTGATCGGTGAGGCTAACAGCTGATGGCGGGGCTAACAGCTAATCAGCGGAGAAATGTGACGTGAGTACGTGTAACGTCCTGCAAACAGGAATACAAAATAAAACATAGCAGCTGAACCTGAGAATAAACTAATAAAGAGTTGGTCAAACAACAACTTGCGCTCTTCCAGCATGCGACACACTGACGCTGACGAATGACGTAGGATGTGCTGCGACGGCGGAAAAAAAACAAACTGGATCGGCCCGTGGATCTGTTTCATTTTACCGATCCCCGATCCAGCCGTTTTGTCAATATCGGAGCCGATATCCGATCTTAATATCGGATCGGTGCACCCCTAATAATAACTGATGTACAAGAGCCATAAAACACTAGAGTCATTGTTTCCTGGATGAGTCCTTTTATTACTTTAATATCAATAAACAAAACGGCATGTATAACAATGACAGTAAGTGGACTGAACATCGAAACGCTCCCAGTGAGTGATGTAATGTGTCCTTGTCTCATGCAAATGTCACCCATAATTCATTTTGTGGACCTGTGTGCGACATGACCTTTATTGTAAGATAGCAGGACATGTGGGAGATACTGAGATACTGAGTGTCTCCGGATTATACTTACACTAAGTGATTATTCATTCTCACCAGTAATGGTAACAGTGAAGACTACAACTCCTCACACCACCTCACAATGTCAGCAGACGCTATATTTTGTTGTTGTTGTTATTAAATACTGTGTGTTTAAATCTTAAAACACAAAAAAGGGAAACAAATTAATGCAAGTATTCCAATTTTGTAGGTTGAAGTTTTTTTGGAAACACATGGGGAATATTTGCTTTGCTGTACAGGGTTAGTTTAGGGATATGAGTGATATTCTGAACTAAACTCTGAGCAATACAGCGAATAAATGTAATGTTTCAAAATGTCAAACTATTTATTTTAGTAAGTATTTAAAGTGCCAATTTGAATTTATTTTAATAGATTGTTTTTAACATTTACTGTTATTTGGAATTCATCACTTTTTTAGATTGCATATAAAAACTCAGACCTACTGTAGGTCTGTTTATTTTACATCGTTTCCATTTCTGGTATTAGAAAATACAAAACGCTATGGAAAGATGTGATGCAGTGAATACTCAAATTGGAACTGAATTGAACTTCATTGTGAACCACATTTGATACATTTTTCTGAAAAGATCTTATCTTTCTTGATAAAAAGAGATATTGAAGTTCTTATGAAGGCTGTTATCTTCACACCAGGCCTGCAGGCAACAGAAATGAGAAACTACTTGGGGGGCGAGAATGAAATGTGAAGACAGCGGGTGAGAGAGATAGAAAGGAGAAAAAAAAAAGAAGGAAAGTGAGACAGAGATGAACATAAGACGGACGAGGAACGAGATGAGGAGAGTGTGCAAGATAAATGCAGAGCTAGAGAGGAGTCTGTGAAGGACATCAAGACCAAATCCGATCCCTCTGTGGAACAAAGAAATAGGAGACCTGATTTGCGCAGCAGCATCAGGCCTTAAATCAGAGGATATATTACACAGGATGGACGTAATATTATATACATGCAGGCTGTTGTAAAACTAGAGACCACCACGCTGTTCTCTATGAGGAGAATACAGACAATAGTGAGGCATTTAATCTGCCGAGTCTCAAAACAGTTTTTCTTTAATGACAGAAAAAAGTTGATTTACATTCAAAGTGGCTCACAGGGGATGTTTTTACAGCTGTTACAGTTTAGAGAAATGTTGTCTTGTTGTTTGCTTTGCTTTCTTGCAGAGAATTAGATAAGAATATTAGTGCAACGAGCATGTTTTTTTTTTTACGGTATATATGAAGCTATGCTAGCAGCAGGTTAGCTTAGCTTAGCCTGTATTCACTTTAGCCTTTCTTAAGGTTATTCATGCAGTGCAAAGTTTAGGAATGCCTTTAATTAACCTCATCTTTAAGACAGAACACAGCTTAAGGAAAAGCATGAAGACAACATTACTTCCAACAATATTAGTCAAAAATTAAATGTACGTAAAACACACTTTTTTAAAAATTGACTACTTCATGTCAGACCTGCTGTTATCATAGAAGTGAATAACAAAGAAAGGTCATTTACTGGACGGGAAACTATCCTAACTAATCAGATCCTTTCTGGAGACTGTGTGACTCACTGTATCACAGCAAAGTGTGAAGAAAGACCTGTGTGTGTATGTGCGTGTGTGTGCGTGTGTGTGCACGTTTAACTAGCCATGCAGAAAGATATGATGTCATCATCTTGGACTTGGCCAGTTGGCATGGTCAGATATCCTGTCCTGTAGTTCAGGAGCTACGGCTGCCCTCCCTCGTCAAGCAGTTCTGTAACTTGTTATTGAGGCTGCAAATATTAGGTCTGTTGAAGCGTCTTTGCTGAGGAAATTATCATTTATTTATCTACAAATCTCATGTGAATAAACTGCTTTTCTAATTCTAACTTGACTTTTAGTCACCTGGAGAACTGAATTCTCATTGATCAGCAACAATTTAACTTCACAGTGACACAGATCTGTAGCCACTGGCAGACAGTTTGATTGATACTAATATCAGTGGCATGCCTTACCGGCCTCCAGCTCTGCTCTCTATCTATCACTGCTCCAAGAAGGTCAGAGCACACTTTGATCCAAAATAGCTGATGCATGAACTGAACGGCCTTCGGTCTTTAATATGTGTTAGAGGAAGCCTCGGGCTCATGGAGAGCGCAAAGCTGTTGTTTTGTTGCGTGCGTTAATGTGGTTATAGTGTGCTTACTGAAGTGTGTTATTATGTGAAGCACAGAGAAATAACAGCGTATGAGTCTGCATGAATGTTTTGTGTGTGCCCGTGTGTTTGAGCGTGTGCCAGCTCTGAAAGCCAAATCAGAATGTTACATGACTGGAGCGTTGTCAACAAATCTGTGGTACCAGCCCAGTGAACATAGCAAATATAGCACATGCCATTTGGTGGACGAGTTTATCTCAGGAGTCAGTGCGGGATCATGCATCAGTGTATTTGTGGCGTTTTGGTGGTTATATTTATTGGTGTTAGATGTCTTTATTTAAAGAAAAGAAACAAGAATCCACATATCAGCACATTCAGTTAACATAAAACTCAAAGTCTAAATTGTAACATTTTAGCCTTTCAGGTGCTGGTGATGGATTTTGTTTCGTGTGGACAAATCGAAGCCAGCGGTTCATCCTGTTGTAGCCTTTGTGATAGGCTCAGCTAATGGTCCCCCAACCTAGCTTCACAGTTAGCACACAGAAATCTATGAGAGCAGTTTGAGTTTCTTCTGTCTGACTTTTGGCAAGAAAGTGCATTTCCCAAAATGTCAAAATACTCTGAAGTCAAGCTGTCTCAGTGGTGCCAGAAGAGATCAGTCACACTCCAAAAAGTGATTTCAAATTGTAATTTGACCCACCTCTGCTGCCCTGATAGCTCTGCTCTGTTCTGCTCTGTTGACCTTCACTGATCTGTCACATTTATTCCTCTTTCTCCCAAATTCTCTTCTTTTTCCTTTTTCCCCTCTCTCTTCCCGTCTGTCTGTCTGTCTGTCAGAGTAAAGATGCCGGCATCAGGACTCTGGTCATGTTGGATGAGCAGGGAGGTAAGTTGATAGGGAGAGGTCACCAAACACTGTCTCTCTAACATCTGTCTTCACTTTAAATCTGCTCTGCTACGATTCTCTCTTTGCAGCTATTTTATGCACTAACATGGGAGGTTGTCATCAGCAGCATGTCCAGTATAACACTGTACAGTCGCAGTCCAGTCATGGCACAATGACCTTAATGGTTTGATAATTACTAAGGCCGAGGAACAGTTGATATCTGTGTGAGCTTCTGCCCAGAACCTCAGCTGCAGTCTGAGCTAATTTAGCTAAAAATGATATACTGGAAGTGCCTGTTGAGCTATCCTCCTGCACTGCCTCCCTGCTTCTACACTTTTATGCTTACTGTATATGTCAGGCAAATGCATATATATATATTGGCTTAATCTTACTATTCATATTTTAGCTACATGTGCTTTAAAGCAGTAGAACAAGAAGTTAAAACACAATAATTACATTGATGCCTCTACCACTCTCTCTGAAACCTGGTTGTCATGTTCATAAACCCTTTACAGATACATTTTCTGATGATAGTTATTAGCATGCTGGGGAGGATGTGATGACCCAACTGCAGCAACTTCTCAGTTAAAACTATATATGAGATTCATTTGGTGGAAGGAGCAGATAGACATGAACAGAGTGGGACAAAAGTTGCTTAGTTTGTTCTACCAGCCAGTTTAATGTTGTACTTTCAAAGCCCTATTTTATTCTGAAAATCTTTCTTCACAGCAAGGTCACATAAACACAACTTGGAAACAACAGTTAAACAATGTTGTTACAATTAGTAAAGCAAATGTGTCCAAGAGAAAAGACATTTCAGTTTAAAGGATGCTAATACATAATGTAAAGGTTCAAATTAATCGAACAGGTAATAAAGTAAAATAAATAATACATTTAACTGACTAGTATATCTGGTGCTAACTAGCGAGGGCAGTGACATTTGACTGACTTGTCAACTAATCTAACATATCATGAGTTTGACCCACACAGCAGTCGAAATAAAGTATAGAAACACACTGAAGGAAATTCCATATTACTACTCTTTGCACCTGCATTAAAGTTGCAGTTGTTATGTGTAAATTCAAGGTATATTTAGTGTTGGATCTTCTAGTCATGGCATGTGTAGAGGATGTGTGTGTATGTGTATTACCAAAGGCTTGTGCTCAGCTGCATGCGTGAACGAGCAGCCTAATTGGCCTGTCAAAGGAACATATAGCCTGTTTGCCCTCTCGCTCTGCCTTCTTCCCCCCAGAGTAACGGCTGCCACAGTCAACTGCTCACTGCTGTTAGCGCAGGACAGCAATCAATTTGCAGATTTAAATTACCTCTGCCTCTCAGCAAATGTCCTCTTAACCTGATCCCCATCTGTCTCTTCCTCTTTCTGTCTCCCTCCTCTTCTTTCTCTGTTTCATGCTTATTCTCTTCTTTCCCATCAGCCCCTGCCCTCATCCTCTTCACTTTTTTTTCCCGACCTCGATGTTCTTCTCTCTCCTGTTCCGTTTCCTTAATTATGAAGCTCTTTCTTGTGTTTCTGTTGTGCCATTCCTTCTCTCTATCCTTCCCCCCTCCTTCCCGTTTACAGCCACATAAGACTGTGGGAGGCAAATTTGACATGTTTTCTACATCGAGAATTCTCTCTTTTATTGCTAAAATATATTTTTTAAAGACTGATAAGTAATAGCTTTGCAAGCCTGTGGTAATACAATCCCTCTGAGTTGTAAACTAGTTTGAAATTAATCCCTCTGCCCTTTACACATACACACATACATAGGAAGAGATTTGTCATTTCTTGCAGTGATTTATTACCTGTGGTGGAGGTCTCACTGCAGCTAATGAGTCCCTCCCTGCTTGGCTGTTACATGCATGTTGACCTGAATTACACTTCAGTCAGAGCTGATGGATTGCAGCGCCGCCTCACTGAGCCCGCGCCAGGAGCAACTCGCAACATTTAGCACAAAAATTGGTTTGTTTGTAGCTTCTGCAGGTTGGAAATGTACAAGGAGTGTGGTCGATTTTTGTTCAGAATAACAAGTGTCAGTCCTAGTGTTATCATGTCTTTGCCTACAACTTTATCACTGTTGGACCATTACAGCTTGTCCCCTTGACTCTCATCTTTTTCTGTTAATTTTACACCAATGGACAACGCTGACAACCAACAAATAGACTTACTGACACACCACAAGTTAATGACCCAGCACTGGTAGTGAGTTGCACATATCAGTGTCTCGTTTGCATTTGAGACTGAGTGAACTGAATTTTAAAAAATCACAAAAACATTGGACTCCTGGATGATGTAACTATCATATAGATTTATATTATGGCCACCAGTTTTAACTATTTCATTTTAGTTTCTGAAAAATCACATTTTGTCTGTCATTTTGTCATGGAGGACAGATCAAAATACTACAATACCCAGGATCCTTGGCCACCGTTGTCATAGAGAAGTAACTGGGCAGAAGCGCAAATCAAAATTCAAAACAATTCTAAACTTATCGGTGCAACTGAGAACAAAATATGGCGCCATAGTTGCCAAATGAATCCTAAATTGATCCAGAGTTTAAACCTGAATTGAGTTTTGTCAACACTGTAATCTTCAGCTTTCTTACACCAAGCTCCTTCATTTCTATGACATATCTCCAACAGACCTTTTTAGTAGACGTCTTGAGATGGAAAAGATTCCATTTTGCTGCTTCAGTTTCAGGGCCCTGATCTTGCACCTTACTGAGACACTTGAACAGAACAAAGCATCAATAATATTATTAGTAACGCCTGCAGTTATCCTACTACAACAAGTGAAAAGGGCCTTTAACACTCAATCCTGGCTGTTTGAACCCTTCTGCCTTCTAACTGGGTAAAGCTGTGAGGAGGAGGGCTTCACGCTGTAATCCACAGACGGTGGGGAGGAAGCAGGTTAAGTCTGAACTGGCTGTCCGAGGCTCAGGAGATAAACAATGTCTCCCTCTCTGTCTTTCTCACGTTCCTCCTCAACTCAATCCTTCGCTCTGCCAGGGATTACTGCTGGAGGCCATTTAGTTGTCGTGTGTAGCACTCTGTTGGTAAATTCCACTTACACGTAGTAGTCGATTTGTACCTTATAGCTAGATGATAACGTTCATCTTAATCCTTTCTCCTCCTGATCCTCTCCCCCTTAGCTTTGAAGATCTCTCTTTTCTCTTTGGAAAGTTTCTTCCATTCATGCTGCACTCGGTATGAACTGCTCTGGCTTTAGATGGGAAGACAAGAGAAAGAGGAGAGAGTTGGAATTTTCTTAGAAGTTGCTCCGGTAAAATGTGAGAAATTTGTTCACAGTCTGTTTCTGTTTATGATGGAATGACGTATTGTTCCTCCTTCCCAGGATGAAGGTTGCCATCTTGTATTTTGGGTGTGTCGACTCATCCTGTGGCTACAAATGCTTAAGCTTCCAGGGTTAAGAAACTGATGTTTTTTTAAATGTTTGCATCTTGACCCTGATAGCAGACGTTTATACAGCTTCTGCTAAGGTCAGTGACATAATTCCACTCTGGAAAAACCACCCAAGCAAACGTGTTGTTTCCTATCTGCTTCACTACAGTTTTGTCTGTTGTTTGAGGCCTCCTTCCTTTGACGGCTTCAGAGAGCTGTCGACGTACAAAGCTTTCCTTTGCAACATGCCTTGGTTGTGGATCAATAACACTCGTTTCTATAGATCTTGAGCCGTGTTATGTAATCATCCGTGTCCTCTGCACTACAATGTGACTTATAAAAAACCTGAGGATTCCTGGAAGAAACGATGCCCACCGATGGAGATTACTGCTATCCTGTCCTATAATCATTAACCAGCCAGAGAGGGGATCTGACCTTGAATCTGAGCTTTTTATAGCTCTGTGACCATCTCAGTAAAGAAGCATTGGTGACTTCATGGTCCCGAATGATGCTTTTCATCACATTCATGAAATACTCAGATCAGCAATATGTCGCTTTGGATGGAGGTAGGAAACAAAAAGCTGATGTAGAATCCACGGCAAGAGACTCACATGCAAAGCAATACCAGACGGAAAACCAAAGTTCGCGTGCCGACAGCAATATCCACCTACTCGTAAAGCTTGTTGCCTGCTTTGCCTTCTGCATCTAGCCAAAACACTTTGCCTCTTGCACTGTAGTGTAGAGCGCCACCCCTCGGAAATCGAACGTGTTACATTTATTTCACTCCTCTCATGCCTTTGTCCTCACCAGAACAACTTGATCGTGTGGAGGAGGGCATGAACAAGGTGAACGCAGACCTGAAGGAGGCCGAGAAAGATTTAAAAGATATAGGACAATGCTGTGGTCTGATATGCCCATGTATTAAAAAGTAGGTACCGGCCAGGAGCCCCAAGCTCTTGCCTGTCCAGTGCTGGTGGTGGTGGTGATGTCTGATGTCTCTCTTGTCACAGTCAATGTCTTTTTTTGTCTCTTCTCCTTTGTCTCCCCTCTCTACTCCCCTCCCTTCCTGCCACCTGCGACTTCCTTCCTCCTCTCTTCTCTTCTCATGTGCTTTCGTTCTTTTGCTGGAAAAATGACAATGTGTTGGTAATCAGAGCAACTGGAACGCATCGAGGAGGGGATGGACCAAATCAATAAGGACATGAAGGATGCAGAAAAGAATTTGAACAATCTAGGACAGTTCTGTGGTCTATGTTCATGTCCCTGTAACAAGTAGGTGCCGCCTGTGTCGCCTGACTGCATGTGTTTCAGTGCCAGCCACTGCCTCTCTATCTGTCTGCCTGCTTCTGGTGTATAGAGCATGGTGAACCATGGTGTGAGCAGTCCGGCCCATAGCCACAACAACACACACTCGGAACAGGCACCAGCACTGCATGCATGTGTGTGTGTGTGTGTGTGAGATTGCGTGCATGTATGAACAACACACATATCCGTACAACAGGTCCGATGCCACTTCATTTTCCTTCTTAGCCGTTGTCCTCAGAAGCCCTTCATTCCACATTGGATGAGAGATTCTCTTCCAGCAGGTAGCGGCATCAGCAGGGATCTGGGCCACGACACCCACCGACCCCTTAACCCCACCCGATCCCCCACCCGAACACCCTACAGCATGAAGCCTCATGCTGTGTTAAAGTCCAACCAAAGAATAAATCAACTAGTTGCCTTCCACATCAAATGACTGATTTGAATTTCATCCATTTTGCTGCTCTTTGGAAAACGATTTATGTTGGAGTTTTACATGTTTTGATGGGAATTCATTGATTACATCAATCAATCAATCAAGTATATTCACACTATATGTTGATATTTGCAGTCTGATGAGTCTGTCAAATCAGTCAGAATAGTTTGACATTTTTGTGAAATATGCTAATTCTCTTTCTTGTCAAGAGTTAGACAAAATGATGGAACCCCTCTCTTGTCTGTATGACAAATATGTGGCTGGAGCCTGCAGAGAGTAAGCGAAGCACAAAGACTGGAAACAGGGGAAACAGCTTGCCTGGCTTGCTCAAAGCTGACGGAATACACCTGCTGTTAGTGGTAGGAGTCAAAGTGTTTGGGTTATTTTAGGGAAACACTTTAAATATGTACAGCATCTGAAGTGTAAAAATAAAATGTTTCCTGCTTTCAGTTAAGTTTTTGTACAAATTAAACAGACACGACCTTTTTCCAACCTTTGAACCAAGCGAGGCTGAACATTTTCCCCTTTTGACAGCCTTTGTGCTAAGCTATGCTTGCAAGTCTGCTGGTGTTACACATTTAGCCCACACAGCATACAGATGCATTGATTTCAATCTTCTCATGTAACTCATGTAAAGAAAGCGAATAGGCGTATTTTCCAAAATGTTGAACCATTTGTTTAAAGGTTTTCTGGGTCCTACTTCTTAGATGTGATTTATTCTTGAATGTATGCTATTTTCTACACTGTTAATAAGTGACTTTACTTAAAAAGAAAGTGAAGAAACCAATTACCTCAAAGTACCTAAAGTAGAGTAATAATTTAAAAACTTCTTCTTTACATGATAATTCCTGAGATAATCGGTTTTCTGACTTTTTTAAACTAAAGTCTAAAGACTAAAGCTTTTAAAAATAACATTGTATACATTTTTAGATGCATTGCAAGAAAGCCTTGATATGTGACAGGGTGTTCTCTGTACTGTCCTGTAATTACAGATGTGAAGCTGGTGCAACGTCATCAGTCCAATGCAGTAATTTATAATTATCCACATGCAGTAAAAATACATGTGGAAAACAAGCTAATGTCTAACACACCACTGGGCACGTTGCCCTCATATTATGGGTTGTAATGGTAGAAAGCCTCAGTTGGCCCCTGCCTCTCTTCCCTCAGGCCGGTCCTACATGAAACATCACACAAGAGTGAGGCAAAGTGTTTTGTTTTTGTCATATTAGTTGCTCTGAAATCCTACATATGTAGTTTAAAAGCTATGATATGACAGTGGATTCCCAATGTCAGCTTTGCCAAACTCCTGTGTGATCTGTTCTCTGGCCCTCAACAGCCAAACCATGGCCACTGAGTCATGTCTGAGCATACTAAACTCCAGGACCAATATATGTACTGTATACGGCTGTCTATCTCAGAGCTATAGAAAATACAAGTTGCTGACAAATCAAGAAATAAATATATATATATGTATTTTGTTTACAGCAAGAGGTTTCTCAGATATTTTAAAGTGATGTTTTAACAATGATTTACCCAGTGCTATATGTAGAACTCACCACTCTATATCTAAAATTCAGTAAAATATAGTGTGTAGTTTGTTTCACTGTGTACTACCACATTTTTTATATCCATAATTCATCAGTAGATATTTTAACAACAGACAGTTCCTTTCTCCGAAACAGGGCTGAACAAGATCTTGACAGTTATCAGCTTTATTTGCATCATAGCCGTCATTTTGTCAGAGCTGATGTCAGTTTTTTTTAATAGTCACTACCCAATTTTGGATGAAATTTTGTATCTTCTGTGTGAAGGTGTAATAGGAGTTTGCTGCCCCTAACTGGTCCATTTTTGGTCCTGCTTCACATATGATTGTTTTGGGTTCAGGTCTTGTCTATTCTATAGCTCTTTGGTCCTCCCCATCATGGAACCACTTGTTATGTAACCCTGTGGTTATGTCATGTGTCTCATCTGATCTAGACTCTTTTCATAAGGCAGCCCTGGGTCAAATAGCAGAAGAAAAATAATTCTTGCTTGTTATAAACTGTCTGCAGCACCTGATGGGTGTGGTTTACCACCTCAAGACAACAGTGGCACATACAATAGTTGTCTTTTATTGAGAAGTGAACAAATAAAACTTTTAAAGGTCTCATATTGTTGAAGGTGAGATTTCCCCGTCTTTTTTCTTATGAAGCAGAAAGGTGCTATAAAAAATACTGTGAAAGTAGCAAAACTCTACAAAGTCTCCAGAGAAATGCGTACAGCTTATATTCAGAAACCGTGGCTTTAAATGGCGTCACAGCTTCTGCACAGTTGTGATGTCACAACTATACAGCCACTACTCTCTGCATTTGCAAATACTCTGGCAGAGCTGAGGAGGAAGTTGAGCTGTGCCTGCTCAGGCCTGTAAAAGCTGACCAATCAGAGCAGACTGGGCTCACAGGAGGAGGAGTTTGAAGAGTGAGGGTGAATAGAGCTGCTGCAGCAACAGACAGTGTGAGGCAAAGTGATGTGTTATTTGGCCATTAAAACATGTAAACATTTTCTAGTATACACCCAAAATAGATTTAAGAACCGAAACATGATATGGGACCTTTAAAAAACTTAAAGTGAAACTCTCGCCAAAATGCAACTCAGGCTTTTTTTGTGAACGTACCCGAGTCAAACCTTCGTGTAAAAGCATGATTACTACGAAAGAGGCACTTTTCGGGTCAAATTCATTTTCAATGGGAGTGCTTGGGGCAAATTAGCGCTAGCTATTTTTAACACACTCAGAAGGCTCGACACAGGATGAAACTTTGCTCGTAGTATCACCAGGGTCTCTACACATGAACACGAGCACTGAGAACATTGTTTGTGTACACAGAGTTACTAAAAAGAAGGTTTTTGAACAACTCACGTTAGCAGTTGCTTGTTCCGCTAGCCGCCGTCATGGCAGCCGAGAAGTGTCGATCTCAGAATGTGACGTAACCTGGAGGACAGTTAAGGTGGAACGCTACTGTGTTCCAGCAACAACTATCCACGCAAGATCTCATGTGACTTTTCCGGCTTTTTCTTTTAGTATTGTTTCTTATCTGAGACTCCTTTTTCAACTTCAAGGTCAATATTGTTTTTCGCTAATGACAAAACAATGATTTATCCATGAATTTGTGTGGAACTAAGCTTTAGGAGCGTTCCACCCTAACTGTCCTCCAGGTTACGTCGCATTCTGAGATCAACACTTCTCGGCTGCCATGACGACAGCTAGTGGAACAAGCTACTGCTAACGTGAGTTGTCCAAAAACCTTCTTTTCAATAAACTCTGTGTACACAAACAATGTTCTCAGTGCTCGTGTTCATGTGTAGAGACCCTGGTGATACTACGAGCAAAGTTTCATGTTGTGTCGAGCCTTCTCACTCTTTTAAAAATAGAGATTTTGATGCTTGCCCGTAGCACTCCCATTGAAAACGAATTTGGCCCAAAAACGAATATACACTAAATCTTTAAAGTGCCTCTTTCATCGTAATTATGGTTTTACATAAAGGTTTGACTCATATACATTCACAAAAAAAGCCTCGGTTGCATTTTGGCGAGAGTTTCACTTTAAACGTTGTTCATTATGTTGTCCTCAGTGCTGACCACCACTTGTCAGGTACTCCAAGCATATGAAACAAATGCTAAGAATTACATTTGCCTATTTGACTGTATACAGTGTATGATCCTACAGACTGATCCATCCAGATGAAATGAAGGGCTGATCACAGTTACTGTCATACTTAGCCTCACAATTAAAATGATCTCCATTCACTTTTTTTCCCATTACAGATCTAACTATTCAGCTTTCTTTTAGTGGATACAGCATGTGTCTGATCCTGTTCCTCTTTACATGTTTTCCCCTCCCGTGTCAAACATGGTGTTATTTGTTTCTCTGTCTTGCATGTCCTGTCAGTCTGCATGTTTACATGTTTGTGTGTGTGTGTGTGTCTGGTTATTATGTTCTGTGTTTGTGCTCTTTTCTATGTGCTTGTGGGAGACAGTTTCTTGAGTCTTCAAAGGACCTTAATGACTCTCTATCACAAGACACATACTGTATGAGCTTATTGTGCTCAGATCCAATTGATCTGCTTGTTAGATCAATTATTCACTAACAGATTGCAAATGCATGTATGAAAACTGATCATACGTGGCTGCATGTTGCTTTTAGTAGAATTGACTTGACACCTTATTAGGCCATGCATTCTAAACACATATTCACGGACAGTATATGTTTTGATAGTGAATTGCTGTAAAACATGCACATCGACGTACATCTACTCATTCACACTGCACTGCACACACACACACACACAGTGTAACACAGACTGATCAGCTACACTTTCTTTCACACCCACAGTACGTTGAGTCTTGGTTACATTCACACACAAGTAAACAAGTTCACACACATACATGTACAAATGCACAAACACAAGCACACAATATAACGCACTGACTGGCCCTGACTGAAATGTGTGTGTGGTAGGATTAAGGGTGGGGGCCAGGCCTGGGGAGCGAACCAGGATGGAGTGGTGAACAGCCAGCCAGGGGCTCGAGTGGTGGACGAGCGTGAACAGATGGCCATCAGTGGGGGCTTCATCCGCAGGTATGTGTGCGTGTGTGTGTAGGTGTGTGTGTGTGTGTAGGTGTGTGTGTGTGTGTGTGTGTGTGTGTGTGTGTGTGTGTGTGTGTGCGTGTGTAGGTGTGTGCTTGCTGTTTCTCTGTGTCTGCTTATATATGATTGTGTGTTTGTGTGTGTTTTGAGTATGTGATCTGTTTACATTCACAATTCTGAAGAACAGTGCTCCTTTCTATCGTGTTTCACCATCAGTGTGGACAATATGTCACTTGATGATCTGTTTGTTCATATAGTTTGCTGTGGAAACAACACAGTTTCCACTTGTGAATCAAGGAAACATAATATCACTTTACTGTGATGTTTATTTATACATATGAATCAGTTGTTTCACATTCTGAGAAATAATATCAACATAGGAGCATCAAACTCTGAGTCAACAAGGTGAGATGATGAATATTCAGAAGCTAAAGATTTAAAAAAAAGCTACAAAAAGCAACACTTTGAGCAGATTCATGCAGCAGGACTTCATTTTAATCATCTTCTGACACTTGGGTCGGTCTTGTGACCCGCTGGAGGGGTCCAGACCCTCTGTGTGGGAATTAATGTGACACATAATTCAAGGCTCATTGATCCTATTGAATTATCAGGGTTTCTTCCTCCTAAAAGGTTTTTCAGTGCTGTCCATGGTACTGAATCCTTAGACCGCCCAAATCATGTATGAGATGAACCTTTAAATGTCATATTTTCTCCTTAAATGTCACAATATTTGAATTCCAGAGACAATGTGATTTTTTTTGTTCTGGAATTCATATAAAACATATTGTATCTACTCATAGTGGACCGTACTATACTGGCCTATAATCAATCCTACTTCCTCCTCCTGTGTGTTCCAGGGTAACAGATGACGCCCGGGAGAATGAGATGGATGAGAACCTGGAGCAGGTGGGCGGGATCATTGGCAATCTGCGTCACATGGCTTTGGACATGGGCCAGGAGATCGACACCCAGAACCGCCAGATCGATAGGATCATGGAGAAGGTACTGAACCAGGAGTCCTGCCGTGGTTATATATGGGAATGTAATTGGTGGGAGAGGATGCTTTTCTTTCTAGAGAATTGCACGACTTGATATAGTTGACTGCTATAGTATAGTTGATTTGCTATTCTGAATTCTTTTTTTTTTATATAAAAGCAAGTCTATTTCAGGTGTTAGCAGGCAACAACCTCTCCTAGTTCCATAAATAATAGGCTGCAAAGGGCACCAGATTTTCAAGACTACTTTGTGAAATCACAGAAATCAGGAAGCTATAAGGGCAACCAGAATGGAGTTAGATTCATGCATAGTCAGAGACAGAAATTGGGAGTTTAACAATATCAGAACTGTGGGTAAGTATTTAAGGAAAGGCAACACATCTAGAAAAAATGGTAGCTAATCTATAGAGTATTTATCTGATATTTAGGAAGGATTACATGCTCAGCATTAGGCTATGTAACAGCAGATTCAGCTGTGCTGACTTTGAGCAGATTTAGCTTGGGTTTGACACAGTATTGAAGGAAATCTGATTTACATGCCAGTTGATAAAATCTGGGTTAAAATCTGGGTGTTAAACATCCCAATTGCACACAGTGTCCATTAGTTCAGTGCATATGTCTTTATTAAAGGATAAGGCCTCTTTAAACCTGGTTTATTTCCCATAAATGTGGCCTTGAGACTCTATAGGCTGTGCTGAGCTTGAACCTGAAACAGCCATTATAACTAATTGCATGGGGGTCTTCAAAATAAATTGTAATTTCCCTTTAAAATAATTCATCCCCTCCCTTTTTCAGGCTGATTCCAACAAGACCAGGATTGATGAGGCCAACCAGCGCGCTACAAAGATGTTGGGCAGTGGCTAAACTGCAGTGAAAAAGTGCTTTCATCCCATTTAACCCCATTCACCTGAAAATAACAACACCAACCAAACCCAGCCCCCAACACCGACGCCCAGCGCCCACTTCCTATGCTCGACAGCCGGCGCTGCAACATCATGCTTTTATTGTGATAAAACTTGTAGAGGTTTGCACACATGCACATATCATACCTCCCTCTGCCCCTCCCCCCTCCCCCCTCCCCCCGTCCGGCCCATCACCTCCATCGCTTCCCTTGTTGTCAGTGTTGTTCTGTGTTGTCACTCTTTTGATTTTGTTAAAAAAAATAATAGTTCTGTCACACATCGCCCACTCAAACTCTCTCCACACTGTACATAGTGCTTCTTATATGGCTTCATTGATCTAGAGATCATTTGTCCTTTTTTTCTTCATCAATCTTTTTTTAAGCCTGTGTGTAACATAAACTGTATGTACACCTTGTTCCATGATGTCCTTCACCCATGTCAGTATTCTGGTGTTGTCCATGTAAGACACACTGTGTATCCATCGGATAAGATGTCGTGATGCTACATGATAAGGCCACAGTGATTTGCCATGAATATATCTCTCACAGCTGGTAACCAAGACCACTGTTTAAATACAAAGTCATTTAATGTAAACACGGAGCCACTCAGATCTTCATAACATAGCAGAGGAAGGATAGTCAGTTAGGTCTCTGGAAGTATTTGAGCCATTTGGATGAAAAGGTGGCTTTTAATCCTGACTGTTAGTGTATTTTACCAACTCTATTAATGGAGCAGTATTCACACAATTAGAAGCTATTGATTGTATAGTATACATCTTTTCCTCAGGGAGCTAAATCTGACCATTCAGAAGTGAAGGGTTAAATACTTAACTGATTTGTTGTAATTCATAAAAAATATTATCATAAGGCTCACTGTATGTGCAGATATTTGCATTTGTTTGTTTTCTGAATGGCTTTGTTGATGAGACTCTTCAGATATCACAGACATACTGGGCATTAACCGTAACAGCTAACTTCATGATTGATAATGAAAGGAGGTGGAGCTTTGCTGTTGTGAAAGTTACATGAGGGTCAGCAACCTCTTCACATACCACGCCAGACTGCTTTGCCCATGATTCGACACTAGCAATATCAAGTAGTGCATTAAGTGTGTTATGCATGTCCGTCCGCTGCTAGAGACACTGAATAATTCATACATCCAGGCAAAAATATCCGTACATGGCAAGCGCATGCTACATATGTAGGCCACACAGAGAAGAGGCCCATATTTATCTGCAATGGTGCCACTCTTTTTGTTTCATGTCTCTTTACCTTTCCAGACTGTGACCATCACTGTAAATTATTACCTTGGAAAATGCCAATAAAACCATCATAACTGTAGTACCAAACTGAGAATACTTCCTGTTTTTATGACCTTCAGTACTGGGTGTGTTAATATAACGGGCCTGTGTAACTCAACCAGAACCAGAACCAGAACCAGGGCAGGCCTGGTCGAAAGTACAATTGACACCTTGGTCACCCGCACCAAAAAGAGATGAAGTAAGGGAGAAAAATGTGAACTGAATTTAGTATTTGTTGTATTCAACATGCTAAAACTTGCATTAAAGATGCAATAAGAGATATTTTTCTGTTGTAATGAATAAATAAATGTTAAATTGCTCTGTATTCCAACAGTACTCCCTGTTATAGAGTTTTTGGTCAGTAACTCACGTCTCTCCTCCGCTGCTCATGAAGTAAAAGAGAAAATAAATGTTCTGGTATCCCTGCCCACTTTATCCAATCAGCAGAGAGAACTCCATAAAGACCCTGTCTGCTTTTGAACATACAGCGAGCAGGATCCTCCCGTTGGCTGGTAATTGTCAGGTAATTACCACTGGGTAGCACTTACAGCAGCTATTTTATTAAAGCTATTTTATTTGTAAATGAATTTAAAGACTTGAAGCAAAAAACAAAAACAAACCGTTTTATATGATGGACTGCGGAGGATGAATAGAAGAATCTGCTCTGTAGTCTGGAGGCACTGCAGCGGATACTTCTATATCTGTTGCCAGATGGTCGCTGGGTGAACAGACTGTGGCTGGGGTGGGTGTTGTGTTTTAATAAAACATTGAAGGAGTACAATACAAACAAATAATTTGACCAACAGAACCTGGACTACAGAGGTATTAACTACTCTTGTGTTCTTGGAAGAATCATGTGACACGTGTAATATGAGCGCTATGGGGATCAGAATGGGAGCTTTTTACTTGCAGAAAAGAGTATATTAATCAGGTGAAAAGAAGATAACAGTCCACTGGGAACATGGTATGAAAACAAAATCTTGCCATACAAAAAAAACTATTAAATAAGTTGCTGAGGTTTAACAGTACAAAAACAAATAAACATCACAACTGTACTCAGTTATCACCCGGTTTCTGTTACTCACATGTTAATTTCAAGGAACTTGATCTCTCTCTAGTGTCAAAAGTCATTTCCTTCACTGACAAACAGGTGACAGTTGTGTCGGTCTTCATCCTCCACACATAGTCACATGACTTCACTTTATGTAAGAAAGAAATAGACGATATAATGACAGTAGAATAATTCAGCCCATGAAGACTTCTTGGTAGGTTTTGTTACTGTGTAAAATCTGACAACTCATAAGGTAACAAGTGTGATATAATGTTATTCTCATCAAACAGAAGAACATGTTTTTCTGCTGCACTCCTCCACTGGGAGGTGAGAGGTCAAAGAGCTTATAGCGACCACTCTAAAATGGAGCAAAGGAGCTGAAATACTGCATGTAATGTAAACACAGATATTCCAAGCATGGTGTGTAGCATGAAAGGCTTGGAGGCCAACAAAAGACAGACATGACAGGGAGAGAAAGACACAGAGAGACAGAGAAGGAAAGATGTGCAGCAGCATATTACACTAATGGACATCTACTGTGGTGCCCTGGGCTTAGGGCGGATTAGAGTTTACCACGTCACTAAGAACACTGACACACACACACACACACACACACACGAGGGTAATCCGCTATACCTTGGTTACATCCGTTACATTACCTCCTGTACATGCACGTCAAGTGTTTGCATATACAAAGTCAAATTAAATGTAGGAAGTGTTATTATCCATGTTATAATTATAAAAACAATCCTAGATATATGATCATGATGCTTTCCCCTAAAATGATGCTTTGGAACAGAATCTGTCAGTTCTTCAGCTCCCCACATGAACTAATTATAAAAGTTATTTGCCGTTGGACCAATAAATGGCACAAATCTGTGGGACTGTACACACTGACGGCTCCAGGATGTATTTTCAAACCAGGAGCTCCCTCTGCTGGTAGGTTTTATACACCCTTGCGCTCCATATTCTTGTTTTAGCTGGAAACTGTTTTTAAAGTGGCACTCCACCAATTTTACACATGAAGTTCAGTTTTGTCATCACAGACACTCAGGACACAGTAGCAGGCTATATTTTGCAGCTCTGGAGGAGCTTGTTAAGTTCCAGTGTGTAATATTCAAGGGAATCTATTGGCAGAAATGGAATATAATATTCATAATCATGTTTCCATGTGTGTAGAATCACCTGGAACTAAGAACTGTCATGATTTCGTTATCTTAAAATGAGCTTTTTATATCTACAGAGGCACAAATACACAAACAAACATTCTTTGGAGTATTAATAATAAACTGAGAGCTAAGAGCAGTCATCTGGGTGTTTTCTGTCACCTTAGGTCAGAACAAAACGACAGCTGCTGTCCCATGCCCCCTTTACCAGGCATCTTTTAAGAAACTCATAAACAATGACAGGTGGATGAAATGTGATGGAAAGTGTCTGGAAACAATGTCACAGCTTAATTAAAGAGGATTTAGCTTCTGTAAATCCGTAGGCCTGTTAATGGGATTTCTGCTGTTAAATAGATGAGTGTGGAGCCAAATATTCACATGATCTTTAGAAGTTTATGTCGCTCATGCAATAAAAAAAACCATATTTTTAAAGCAGAATATTAATAAACACAATCAAACATCAGTCAGCGTCAGGAGTACGTGGCCAACAAACGGACCTATCAGCAGCTGTGACGTTGAAGCTTTCGGCTATCTCCGTCAGTCACGTGACCCCCGTCGCCTTCGTCGTGTGTGTCCGTCCAGAGTGTCTCTCTTTAGCATACAGCACGGTTAGCACCCACGGTACCATGTTCCGAGCCGTGTTCCGACTGTCAGCCACAGGGGCCCGGAGCCTGGCTCGGTCACGACCCTGCTACTCAGGTACGACAGCCCGCTTCACACCTGCCCTGAAGTCGGAAGGCCTCTTATTGTAAAGATGGCTACATTACGCCTGCCCGGCTAGCTTCCTAGCTTAGCTCCTGCTATGTGTGTGTGTGTGTGTGTGTGTGTGTGTGTGTGTGTGTGTGTAAAAGCTAGCTTAGGGTGACATTGACTTATTTTTATGGTTAGCCATCCTTTTAGCCTTGACCTGGATATTTTGTTGCTTTTTCTCCATTCATAGAGTATTTTAAATAAAGAGGCGCGAAATGAATTGTGTCAGAATTGTCACGACCTTGTGATGACCCTCCTTAGTTAGTTCAAGAGAGTCAGTGACCGCAGTTTATGCGCATTTTTACTGTTTAACTCATCTGCAGCGCATATCAGTTATCATGTATACACCTGTATGCTTCAAATATACGAATAGTTTACATTGGAAGTCTAGAATAAAGTGTCTGTCTCGATGCTAATGTTCAACTCAGATGAACTGTCCTTAACTTCCGCAGTTAGGTCGTCATTCATAAGCTCAAGTTACAGGACACTTCATGGGTTTGTGTGCAGGCTGGGTTACAGGTGTCAGGTCAAAGAATCTGTAGACATATACATGCGTTTAACTTTTATTTTAACAATGTGATTCGAGCATGTGCATTTTGTTTCTGTCGGCACTATGTGTTGGGAAGATTAAATACTTGATGAACTTAAAGAGCACTTTGAGGTTTGGAGGAGAAATTCAAACTCCGATTTTCAGTAGTAAAATATTATTGAGGTAATAATAACACATTTATTAAGGTCGCCAGAACACTGTGTGAAGCTAGAAAGGTGGCAGGGCCCGCCAAGTATACACAAAATAGAATAGTATGGAATTGTGTTGTTCTTTAAGGTCAGTAAACTTTGTCTCTTCAGTCTTGGAAACAAAAAGAGGATGTTTATTTAGTTTGTTTAGGCATAAAAATAAAATAATCAGTCTGTACAGAAAAATTGAGTTGTCAGACCTTAATGTTTGTTGGGATTTTCTGCTGTTACGTTTTGTTGTGTGCATTAAATTATGTTTGGGGAATACAATTATAATAATACTGTAATACTGCATGTATTAAAGTATTATGTGAAGGATTTTATGATTGCATTTCAAGTTGTTTGATCTATTGTAAGAGTCACATGACGAAGCTCTCTGTGTGTAGGCTATTTAAAGGAACTCAAACCCACCTCATGTAAGTCACGTCCACAGACCTGTATTATCTGCAGCCTCTGCACGGCTTCTCAGACTCACAGCGTCAACCACACACTCATGAAGGCAGTGTGCTTGGACTTGAGTTTATGTTTCCAAAAAGAAAAGAGACTCTGTATCATGTTAAATCATATTTGGTACAGGCGCTGGTACAAGTCTGTACTGAATGTGAAAGAGGAAGTATACAGTGTGCACCGAATAAATAAGAGCCTGCAAAACTGTCTTTCTCTTTTAAAGAATAATCTTCACAGAAGATTTTTTGTTCAAAGGACTGTACTCTGTAAAGGGAAAACAAATTCAGTGCCAAATTGTCTGTTCTTAATGTTGCTTTCCTCACTGACAGTCATACGTACTCTGTGTTCAGCCTTTTTTAAAAGCTTTAGCTGCCCCACAGTGCCAGGCTGTTTATTCATTGTGGGGTTATCATCATGCAGAAATGTGGAACGTTACAGATATGTTTATGATATTATCATGTTTGGGTAAGAGTCATGAATGAGTTCAACATTCACACTTCAGTATAGAATCTTGACCTTTTAGTACCAACAGAAATGTGAGAGAACCACAGAATCTTGAAGGTTGGCACAGAATACCTGGGCAAATTCATAATCTTACGTTTGATAAGCTATTTAAATATTTTAAAGCAACATTTGGCCTATTCAAGACAGAAATACTAGAATGGAAAAACTTGTTATAAATTATTGTATTATAAATCTCTGTGTCTGCATGATGTTCTCCAGCTCCAGTGGCCTCTAGATGTTACTCCCATGGCAAGGTGGAGACAGACGAGGAGTTTGATGCCCGCTGGGTCACTTACTTCAGTAAGCCTGACATTGACGCCTGGGAACTCAGGAAAGGTAACTGGGTTTTCCATATTCTGGTGATGTGGTCATTGTTGTGGTGTCAGTTAAAGTTCATTTAGAACCTTGACAAAAATAATCAACCTTTCTAAAGTAAGTTTGGCCTAATTGTTTGGTTATAATAATTGTTGATGATGTCCAGCGGTGGTTGTACGGGCTTTTGATTCCCACCACATGAAAGCATTTAATGGGTTTTACATTCCAGCATATATTTTTATTACTTTTTTATTATTAATGCTGACTCATGGGCTTTTTCCCTTTTTTGATTTTTATCTGAAGGCATGAACACCCTGATTGGGTATGACCTGGTACCTGAGGCCAAGATCCTGGATTCGGCTCTGAGGGCTTGCCGGAGACTGAATGACATGGCCAGCGCCGTCCGCATCCTTGAAGCCGTTAAGGTGAGCGGCTGTCCCTTCATAAGGACTGCCATAGACCTTTGTAATTAACTTTCTTTCGGTTTGGACGTGCAGCTTCTGATAGACACAGAGCTTGAATGTGGATTGCTTAACTTAAATAAGTAATCTCCAGCTCTTTTGTGAATTGATTTACTGTGTCAGTCAATTTTTAGGCAAAAATGTAAAATATTTGTTGGTTCCAAATTTAAGGATTTGCTGCTTTTCTATGACATTTATGACAACAAATGCGGAATCTTATGATTGTGACTGTTCCTTGGATAAAAGAAGCAACTTTATTTCACACACATGTTATTGTTTGGTAAGAATTACACAATATTACTATAAATTTTTGCTAATAATAATAATTGTTTACATTGTTTTTGAGTTATGAGTACTTAACTACTCACTGCAAGGTTTGAAAATATTGCCTAAGACAAAATGCTCTTATTTGTTGTTGACATTGTTTTGTGCTTTGCAGGACAAAGCAGGCCCCCACAAAGACATCTATCCCTACCTGATCCAAGAGCTGAAGCCCACTCTGGCAGAACTTGGCATCTCAACACCAGAGGAACTGGGCATTGACAAGTTGTAATCGATCAAGGTGAGACTGCACCACACCATGAATCATAGATTATACTCTGTTACTTGCTTCATCTGAAAATATATTTTTCCCTCTTTCCTCAGGTACTTTGATACATCAAGAGATGAGCTCTCCTGGTTCTCTCCTGTCAAATATGTCTATATTGTTGATTAAATCCATGCTGTCCTGTTGTGTACAAAATGGTGGACCTAATAAAGAAACCAGTAATTTAGTAATGTGTGTGTTTTTTTTTCTCATTTTTTCTGGTACAACCATTAATATTTTTCTATTATTTTCTTTTACAGCAGATGTTTTGATTCCTCATAGCAAGAAAAGCACATGTTTAAATCATATTAATGTTAGCTGCATTGTATAGCGGAGTTTCCTGCTAATTTGCTTGCTTCTTCACTGGCATAGCTTACAGGGTAACTTAAATGGGCTGCAGCTATCATTGATGTCATGAGTCACACCATTTGCCTTTTCCTGCCATGACAGGTGAAACTGTCTATTGTGAAAACGGTCCGTTATGTGTGTTCATTCAGTTTTATGTCCGTAAACATTCCTCAATGAATTCAACTCAGTGTCAGTGAACAGAAACACTTGCACCTCTCTAACTGATGGTTGAACTGTGAACACCATCATGTCGAACACTGCTACAGAATGGTTGATGTTCATTGTTTATGGTCTGTAGTATTGATATTATGGTCAGTGCATACATTATCCTCATGTAACCCATTTAAAACAATGCAAATGATACATTCTTTAAGACCAAAGTATATAGTGTATGTGGGTTTGAAAGTCACCAACCTTAAGTATGATGATGTGCAAGAGAAGTGTCAGCAAAAGACTGTTGCTGACCACTGACCC
Organism: Diplodus puntazzo; assembly: GCA_963678695.2. NCBI lineage: Eukaryota > Metazoa > Chordata > Actinopteri > Spariformes > Sparidae > Diplodus > Diplodus puntazzo. Next base: position 38,047,345 of record OZ023155.1, on the reverse strand, counting down.
TGTGGAGTTAGACAAGTTAGGACAAGATTTACCTCTCGGCTTCATTAGAGTGTACAAAGTTTTCTTAGCAGTAGTTACAACAGAAATGTCTAAGCAGCATGGACACGGAGCCAAAATCTGGTTTATGTGAGACACATCATGTACAGTATTACCCCTCTCATCCACAAGATGGCGACAGGAAGTTGAATATCTTCATCCTGGATCGTGCATGAAGTGATACACGTATATAAGCACGCACGTTTCTGTTATTGTATTACAGAAGCGGTGATTAGCAATTGCACATTTTTGATGTTTCGGAGATACATTACCACATCTACAGCATTTGTTAACATGAGTATGTCTAGAGTCAAACTTTAATTTGCCTGTCCGCCTGTCATGTAGCGTCATGTTGAACTGGAGATTGAAATGTACGCCAGTGAGCATGGCCTTTTATTACGGTAACTTTACTATAGGAAATTACAAAAATGCTAGTGTACAAAACCAATCATTGAATTGCTTCTTGGGTAACATAATCGCATACTTTAAAAAGAAAGGGAAAAAAAACATGTTGGCGAGACAGAGTTTATTTTGAAACTCATCCCCGGAAGTAGTATAGACCTGTCACTGCTATCATAATAGCATAGCTAGCTAACAGAAGTGCCTATGCTACCTGCCCCTGAGGAAAACACCGGAGGGACACCTGTCATCATGGCTGTGTTGTGGTGTGAATTGTGACAGCTAACGCCACGATGATGAACGACATCATAGAGGAGCCGGAGAAGGACACCCTGCTGGAGGCGCAGGAGCCACAAGTTTTGTCGGTAATGTCAGTTAAAGCTAGTCCGGCTAAGGCTAGCCTGCTAATGGGAACTGGGAGGCTAGCGCTCTACAAGCTGTGATGTTTTAACATGACAAGACATGCCAGTAAAACGGGTCGAGAGCGTAAGATTTTAGTCGACAGACATAGTTAAGTTTGACTTAAAATGATATAGAGTGACGTGATTATTGGACTTCTAAATAAGAATTGATTAGCTCTTCCTGTAAACCGAAAGGACTGCTGGGAAAATTTGGAAGAGTTTTCGATTTATCAAATTTCTCCAGGTGGGAAACATTTGGAAGGCTCACCACCTGAGACAGATTTAACTGACCAACTCAACCAAAAGTTTAGGAACAGACTCGAAAGAGATCAGCCACAAGAGACAAACTCAGATGATGATTGATCACAAGATGGTTGAAATACTTTTTAAGACACCTCTTAAATTCTTCTTGTCATTGAGCTGTTATATAGTTTGTCATTAACCACACTATTGTATTGTCACCACTCATTTGGCTACCATATAAGAATATATAAACATAGGCTATCTTTAATTTCTGCAACTTCAGGGGCCCATTGGTGGCACAAGACCCAAGACCGCTGATGGAGGGATCAGACCTGTGGAGAAAAGAGGACCTTACATCATGTCTAGAGCTCCAGCAATCCACCTCAAACTACGTAAGCAGTCCCTTGACTCATCAAGACAAAGACATAAACACGTCATAATTATGCGTGTCTGCAGGTCATTAATCTTTTCATTATTGTTTTTATGAGTTCAGCTGTGGTTTATACTGTTGCACACAGCACAAAATGGGACGTCTACGGAGTAATGAAGCGCAGGACTGCAGAGCCAGAGTCATATGACATGCGTTAGATAAGTTTCACACAGTCTGTCTGTGTAGAAAACAGTCGACATAGACAGTTTTTCACAATGTAGGTTACTTTGTACAGCCTTCCAAGGTCCTGATCTCTTTATTGTGCAGATGAAAGTGTATTGACTTGTATAACAGCTGATTCTAGTTCTGATATTTGGCATCTACACACTAAAGACTTTCTGTAGCTTCACATTCCCACTGAAAGTGAAGAATTTCCACACAGAGAAGAGATGATATTGGGCTCCATGCACGGTAAAGTGAAGCACTCTGATTCTTCATGTGAGATTGGTGCAGAAGACACATGACATATTCCACAGACTCCTTTGTCTGTTTTCAATATGTTTGCACCCAATGCTGTAAATATGAAAGTGAAATGTAAACATGTAGTGGAACTGAATTTATCCGCTGGATTCCTGAAACGTCACCAACATTTGTCACCTAAATAGATGGGAGCTATCTGTTAAGCCCACTGTTTATGCACTTTAATGTTCATAAGATAGACATGTTAAACAAACCACAAAGTTTCGCTCAATTTGAATGAAGAAATTGTGATTTTATGCATTTAGAATTAGAAAAGAATTCATCAATAGTAACATTTTATCAACTACCCAACGACAGGAAAGTCATCCTGTCGTTGGGTAATCCTCATCTGCTTCATGCACACGCAAAGCAGCTGGTGTGGACAAAGTCTTGTGTTAAAATAAGAACAAGGTATTACAAATGTATTGATCTGACTTGACCCTCTCATGGAGACTTTAGGATTAGGGTTAGTCAGCTCAGAACTGCTTGGACCATAAGAACAGAGCAGTGGAAAAAACTCAATCAAATGAATTCAACTGGTGTTTGTATTTCGCAAAAGCGAATGAAATCAGTTTATTATGTTTTTTGCCTTTTACCTCTATATAAGTGGTGTTCTCATCGGTTTCATGATCATTACACAATGATGTCGTTCATTTGTAAAGAACTTGCTCAGAGTGTGCAGGAAGCTTCATAAATCTCAAGTCCTACTTTAGATTTAAGTAATAATTTTTTTAAAGATATTTTGTTGTTAGCATGGATATAGTTCTCATTTGACCTTTGCTCTGACTATCATCCAGTCAGTCTCAGTCAGCACAAACATATCTCTTATTATTCCCAGAGAAACACAGGGAGATGGCGAGGAAAGCACTAAAGAAGAAAGCCCTCTCACCAGGACCTCCAGTCATGCATCAGCCCAGACAAGGAGCTAAGAGGTGAGGACAGGAACCAACTTTTTGCGATGCTAGCATGTGAATGAGGTGTTTGTTTTGCATGGTTTGTACTGTTTCTGTTTTTCCGTTTTAGGACGGTGAAGTATAACAAGGGCTACGCTGCTTTGAGCCAGCATGCTGATGAGAGTTTGGTTGCACTGGACTCAGACAGGTAATGTCACACCAGATATACACGTGCATATACTGTATAAGCAGTAAACTGATCACTGAAAAGATTTAGATTTAGATTTCTCTTCCACGACCATTATTCTTTGTCTTGTTATGACTCATTTTATGTGTGCAGTCGGATGTAATTTCAGTTCAGTGAATCCCATCTAATTTCTAAGTTTAACCCACTGTTTTACATAGTAACCATAAACTCATGTCACCTGCACATTAACAGATACCAGTTCCGGGTAGAATTCTGGTATTTTTCCAGCTCTAGCTTTCCTAAATACTTTGGCACATTGACTTTTTGTACCCTAGAGTGACAGAATCTGTCCTCTTTGTCCTTACAGTGATGAAGAGATCGATTTTGAGCAGTATTCCTCAGGATACTCTTCAGCTGAGGTGAGTGTGCCCAACAGGACCTTCTTTAGATGATTGTCTATCGATATTTTGCATCCTTATCAACTCAGGCTTTGAGTTTTTGTACTTGATTTTTGTGTGTTTTGTTTTGTGACACAACCCTTAATAAATTTTATTAACTGCTAAACTCAAAAGTTCACAGCTCAACTTTTCCTCAGCTCTGCTCACATGCAGTGTCACTCTCTCTCTCTCACTCGCTCCACCACAAACCCACAACACACTTTTTTTTCCTTGTAGTTTAATCAATGCTAGAAATGGAACTGTAGCAAGTAACTCACTGTCATTATGCTAACTGATATTTTAAAGCTGCTACAAATTATATTCAGCTACAGAAAAAGCCTGAAAACTGGCAGCTTAAAAAGCAGTACTGAGAGTCATTGTTATTGAGACCATGTATAGTCTCCGGCTGTCACTGTCAAGTTTCATCTCGTTTTGTCTTGAATGTTTTGTCTGAACGGGGCTGTCCACATCAGCTCGCCTGTCAGATGATTCACATTTTTTAGGTAAGGGGTTAAAAGGAACCGGTTTGCCTTAAAGTGCTGCTCGGAAATCAACATTTGTCTTTGTTAGCTTGCATTCATACATAATGAAGGAGTCTGGTGTGTGCCTTTGCATGAGTAAATGTGAGAGTCAAGGTGTTTTATATTGAGTTTACAATTGTTTTGTTTGACATGCACTCTACGTCTCAGGCTCTTGATCTCAGATATGTAGCCAGTGTTGTTTACGCCACCTTTCAGCAGAACTTTAGTCTGTTGGGTAACTGGAATTTTTATAATAGCTCAGATACATTCCAAAATGTGTATTTAAATTCAAACGGAGACAGTTTATGGGTGGGGCACAGACTCATGGACTCCATCCCAACTAAATATTTATGTTAAACTGGCAGTAAATCAATCACCCATATCAAGTCCATTGAAGTACAGGCTAGAGAGAGAGAGAGACCTGACTGGCAACTTAACTTGAACCCAACAGCCAGTTGGATTCATCCTTACTTCATGTCCATAGAGTATATATTTCTATACTTTACTTAAGTCACTCTGTTTCATTTAAATTTAAAGTGCCATAGAACAATTTAGGTGAGCTCAAGCCACAATAATGAATTCATTTCTTTAAAGGCTTCTGTGGCTTATTTCCATCGTAAACTACTGTGGCTTGAAAACACCTCACTTGTTTTGTGTTTGTTCACATTTTTTGATTATCACATTATAAACTGTAATTTGACAGCAAATTAGAGTGTAACTGCCATAAATGACAGTGTAGACAACATGTAATTCAAGTTTTTTCTTCAACTTATTATTATGAATTTCATTGCGCGGGCTATAAAATGATGACACCGTTGTTTTGACTGGTTCCATGTAAAGCTGCTTTCACTATGCAATTTTGTCTGCCACAAAATCTCCCCTTAAGTGAAGCCTGGCAGCCTGGCACAATTTTTATCTGTTTTCATGTCTCTGTTATAGACTAAATGAAAGAATAAACTCACATTTTGTCCTGTGTTAGTTGAAGAAAATGGAAACAGTTTAGTTGGGGTTTTGTGTCGGCAGCAGCAAGAGTTGCCCAGTTGCAGAGCAGAGAGTGAAATGTTTGCCAGGTTCTGTGTGTACGTCAGTAAAGTCCTTCTCTTTGCTCTCCAGGTCCATCCTGATTTAAGCAGGCAGCTGCTTCAGGACGGCTACCGTCTGGATGAGATCCCTGATGACGAGGACCTGGACCTGATTCCACCCAAAGCCATGGGCTCTTCTGTGTGCTGCTGCTCCGAGGGCCCGTCCTGCTCCATGCAGTGATGCCGGTGCCATGACTTGAACCTTACAAAGGCTCGGCTCCAGCTCCTGTCCCTGACATTAGTCACTGGTGGTGCCTGAGGCCTTTCTTTCTAACCCAGGACCACTGCTGTGCTGCCTGAGGACTTCAAGCTCTGAAGTCAAACTCCTGCTCATGCGGGACAGTGTGCTCTGAGAACACTCAGCACACATAAAAAAAAAAATGCGGACGGACATAAGAAGCCTTATCCACTGTGACCCCAAAGCTCTACGTATTTTTTCATTTTTTTCTTTTTATAGAAGTACATAAAATGCTCACTATTATACTTCTCCAAATAGAGTGGCAGAGAGCTTCATCATTTGGGAGATGTCTGTGTTGTACCGATGGAGAGCTGTCTTTTCTGCACTGGTGAACGGGTCTGCCGCCTTCTGAGCATGACATGCATACACAAATGGTGTATTGTGTTTTTGGTGAATCAAATTTCAAGTTATCACATGACACACTGACATTCCTCCCTCACGTTGCATTAAGTGACTTTTTTGTTTTTTTTACTTTGTCATTGAAATACATTTTAAGTGTTATTCCTAGATTATGTGACCGCCAGGTCAGTATATATGACAACTATTCCAACATAAAATAACTAATAGGATGTTTTTAATATGAAGCAGAGCACTGAATCGAAATAGTAGAAGTGAGTGAAACCACTTCATTCCTTTATGTGTATGTCCCTTTTTTTTTTTTCAGCAAATGTTACCATTTCACAAACATGAAGCGACCTGTAGATGACAGTCCTCTTCCTTTTTACATGTTGTTACTGAACAAACTGCTACATACCAGGAGGGACTCGCTCATCCTGTAGAATAGGAAAGCATAATGAAAGGTGGTCTATTAAAAGTTATCCACTGTTTGAAAGAGTGAGACCAAATGTTACATTATTGAATATGGCAGATGAGGGGCTTAAGTTCTTTGATAGATGAACTGATGAAATTTGGTTGTATTAGACTTTACAATTCTGTATTGTAGAAATAGGTTTCAATCCAGTAACCAATGTCTGCCACTTCACAAAAAATTAAAAGCATAAAAACAAAATCTATAAGCGATTCCTAAACAAGTCATCTTGTCAACGAGAGAGACATTTGTTTATGTGGTTAGACGTATGTGTTTCTTCTATTTATTTTTAATATGCTTTAGAAAAGACTTTGGTTTGAATTGGAAGGATTCAAAAAATTATTTACATTGATAACTTCTTTTCAATATCGATATGTAGCATTTTGGATTTGAACTCTGTTCAGCATCAGCTTCTCTACCACATTTAGATTTGGCAGATTTGTTACATCGTTTTATTTATTTATTTATTAGTATATTTGAGAGGAGGACACTAGAAATGGTCGTTACAAGTTAAAAAACAGTAACCAAAATTTGCATAAGGCCTGAGGTCTACCCTTGTCATTTGTAACGCATGTTTACACACAACAGTTTAAACTGTGTTGGGATCATTCTGTTTTAATGCTGCTGAACATGGCAATCTTACAATTATAATTCTTTTCTTTTCTTTTTCCAGTTTAAAAATGTATCTGTTCACTCATTCTACACTCTGGGTCATATTTTACTATTAATTATTTCTGATCATTTTTAACAAAATATGTTAATTATCAGAGTAAATGACAGTCATCACTGTTTTAAGGAGATGTTGTGTGCAAGTGGGCAACTAGAAAGTAATTTGCCTTTCACATACATGTGTTAAAAAATAAAATTGCACAACTGTTGAAGTGCATAGAGGTTTAAAGTCAGGTTAAATGTATTGCTGCTGTTTCACTCACCTGCGTTTGGATTTAAGAGTGCGTATCTCTCATGTAAATAGATGGCATCGCTGAACACTTGACCACCATGAAGTAGGAAAAGACTGGAAAGGGTCAGAGACATTCAGTGCAAGAAAAAACATGAACTTTGATTTGTACTTTACAGTTGGCATCAACTCACTAATTCAAATTCAGGAAGTCCGTTTTGTTGAAAATGCCACCTTCCCAACAGAAGTTATGTACACCATCTCCTCACAGCACTCTGTGGTGGTCATGTGAGTGATTCAGGAATAAACACTGATTCTGCAATTACACTCAGTGTGAGTCGCGTGGTAAAAGTGTGAGGTGAAATGCTTTAAATGTAACAGCTGGATTTAAAGTGTATTGACCCCGGCCCTGGCTTTGCACGATGTTTTTATGTAGACTAATATTGCACTTAACACCAGTGGTCAGTAGCAAGTACACTTGACTCACCTGTACTATGCAACTATCTGGACAATCTGCTTGTTTTACAACATTGTGACGACATAGTGTTATTGAGTGCTAAACGCAATAACTGACTTATTTTATAATGGCCAACACTACTCTTCTTTTTATTTGATTGTACTGTTTTTTGTTTCACATTATTAAATAAAACTATTATCTACACTTACATGTGTGGGCCTGTGATTATAATTAAGAATCATCTTCGGTAGTGCTTATTAAGGAGGTGGTATGTCAGTGGAGGTTATCAATTATGGGATGCGAATGAGTTTTATGTATGTGGTTGGTTGATATAAAAACACTAACCACAATGAACGTTGTTGTTGTTTCCACAAGATGGCGGCGTGGGGCTGTACTGCAGTCTCAGTGCAACTTCTATTGCACTTCACTATAAGTCACCACAGGGTGATATGTCATTTAATTATTGCATTATAATATTTGTCACGTTCAGAGAAAGATTTGATAGATTAAACAGGCCATGGTTAACTAAAGTATTGACAATACTCAGCAAGAGGCCAGAGGCAAAACATAGATCTGGAAGCATGCAATTAGGCTTTAAATACAATAAATATACCCCTTTTTGTGTGTGTGTGTTTTTTTGTGTGTTTTTTGTTTGTTTGTCTGTCTGAGTTTCGTGATAATAATGAGAAACGTGATACTTGCTTTCTTATAACCGTCATGTGTTCGAAAATTCAATTTTAAAAAGGAGAAAAAATAAAATAAAATAAACATAGATTCAAATATAGCATCTTTGTCAATCAGAAATTAATATTTACATAGCCTATTAATTACTTTGTTTGACCTCCTATAACTTGAAAGCTTTAAAACGTAAAATACTTGTAATACTTGTGATTTTAGGGCTTTTAGCGTATTGCTTTCTTCATTGAGGCTTTCTCGGTGCTGAGTTTTACAAAGGAACAGATGTATATGAATTCAGTAATGACTAAATGAAACGCAGTTGATAGGAGTGTGATGAAACTGAGAGGCAGCGGGACTTGTTGCGGGGGCTGGGCGGGCCCAGCAGTACGCCATGCGGGGGGTGTCAACTGAAGTGGAGGAAGGAAAAAAAAGAAAAGGGCGAGTGAAGGGAGTTCCCTCAGCGCGCTCCGAGATATGAGATCGGGCTATTTTCCAGACGCTCCCCTTTTCTATTAAAGAAGAAAATCACGAAAATCAAGTGGGGGAAGCCAGCAGGAGCCACGGCCACATTTGGAGAGGTCGCCCAGAAGCAGAGAGCCCTCCTCGTCCTCCTGCCGGCGGACCGGTTCTGATCCACACTGACGAGTGCACAGGACTGCTGCTGTCGTGCGCGCGCGCGCGTGTGTGTTTACAAGTGTTTGAACGAGTGCCACAAACGAGGGGAAGAAGGAGGATAAAGCCAAGGAAGGAGGGATGGTGGACAATTCAGGCAGTAGTAAGGCACAAATGGTGAGTCGCGGTCCCTGCTTGGCGTCCCTCTTCGTTAGTCCGAGCCGTGACGAGCTGTAGTAGGAAAGACGCAGCTCGACAGCCGTTTATTCACGCCAACGGTTAACGTTAGCTAGCTTGACGTTACACTCTCCATAGGAACACGAAGAGAAAACTTTCAGAACTAATTGTGTCCTTTATGGTAGGTAACTTTACGCTTATCTTATAATCCCACTCACATATTTTTAGAGGAAGTTAACACGTTAAAGGCCAAATGTGCTCGTTTGTGCGGTGACTTTTCCTAAAACGTATAGCGCATACGTTATCCACGTATTTTGAGGATGTGGCAGCTAAGTTAGCTAAAAGCGGAAAAGGTGTCACTTTTTTTTTAAAAACCGTTTTAGCAGATTTTTCTTCTCACTGAAGTGGTTTTGTTTTTCTTACTAATACGGCTTGAGGTCAGTTCACCTCTCTTATTCTTTTAACATTTAAGTTTCTGCTGGAGGCTGTTTGGAAACCAGTTTTGGCAAACGTGTGCTATATTCACGAACATTTGACTGCCCTTACTACAACACGGTGGTGTTAGTTGTGCATTGATAACGCTGTTTAAATGTGTTATTGGATGTCTTTGTAACAAATCACCGCACGTATCCTGCAAAAAAAAAGTGAATTGCTAAAATCTTCATGTGTTTTTCCGCGGTTGGTTGCTGTTGTGCCTCATGTTTTAACATTCAGCTGTGATATCGGTGTGGACCCTGAAACCTTAAAAGTGATCTGCAGGGTTTCTTTTTAGTTTTAGGTTGAGGTGACTTTGTTGTGAGCCTGGTAACATAACTGTGGTTTTAGTGTGAATTGGTGTGTAATTTCCTACTTCATTGTTTCGTGCTTTTACACATGTTCTGATTTGAATATTTGTGAAGTTAAGGTGTAAAGGTCGGGGGGGCCCTATATATTGAAGAAAATAAAGTTCTGATTTATTCAGGTGATGCTCAGGGATTTTTACACTTTTGACTCAGTGGCAGTCAGCTCCAGCCCCGGTTCAATCATTGACTACAGTGACTAGGTTCAGGGAGTTTTACTACTACTTGAACCTGATGAAAATTATGGGGTTGAATCATCGCTCCTTTGTTTGAGAGTCTATGTTTAAATTACTCTTTGTTTCCATTGTAACATTGATTATTTTAGGGGGATGCATGTGTGCTACACGTGTCCTGTTTTATCCTGTAAAATAAGATAAAGGGGTAATTAGATTTCACTATATGGTAGGTCATCCACGACTCCCTCTCTTTCCTCCCACAGCCCAGCATGTCTCAGGAGCCTGGTGTAGCCTTTCCTCAGAGCACCTCTACAGGGGGGATGAAGCTGGAGGCAGTAATGGAGCAGCTCCAGCGCCAGCAGCAGGCCCGACTGGAAATGGAGCGCAAGGAGAGGAAGCTGCGAGAGGCCCATATCATGTATGCTCAGCAGGTTGCTGCCCAGCAGGCCATCCTGGCGGCAGCCCGGGCTTCTGGGGCCAGCTTCATGGGCAAGAGCCTGGCTGGAGGGGTCCCTGGTGTTGGGTTGCCTCCCCGGATGTCCAATCAGAGTAGTGTGGACTCAGAAAGAGAGGATGACGAGGACAGAGGCCGGGATTCTGGGGATGATGACGACGACAATGAGATGATGGAAGGGGACGAGGGCAGTGATGAGGATGAGGGAAGTGCCAGCGGTCTGGAGTTCCTCCGCAAGCAGACCCTCGCTTTGCAGCAGAGCGCCTCCCGCATCCAGGCCCGTCCGTTTGGCAGTTACTCTGCATCGGCCCCCCAGCGGGCTGCATCCCCACCTGTAAGAGTGAAGCAGGAACCTGACGAGGGCCTGTCTCCTGCAGGGCCTCATTCTGCTACCTCTCCTAATGGACAGGCGGACTGGGGCTTTGATGATCACTTCAGACAGGTTAGTGCCTTGGCTCCTTGGCCACACTGTTTCTTTTTTGTTACATCAATTCTTGTTTTGGTCTTTTCCCAGTTATGTCTTCCAAACATTGCCCCTCACACTAAAACCAGCGTACTATCATGTGAACAAAATGTGTAAAATTACATTATCGCTAAGGATTTCCCTCTGCTGATTCACATCTATTTTACTTAAATTCAATGAGTCAGCACAGAGCTGCTAAATCAAAATAATGTTGTTGATTGTGACCCAATGGAGTAAGGCTTTTCTCAGTCCAACACTCTCCCATTGAGCTTTGTTTGATTTCTCAGTACAGCCACCTGCTGTGAGCGACTGCTTAATCTTGAATGTGGGACAAACCTCTCCAGCAGTATCTTTTGTGAGAAACTTCATATCTCTGTGGATGGTTTACCGCCGATTGGCTTTTGTGGCTAAAAATCCTCCTAAGTGACTCCTGGCAGAGGGCCAGGCTGGGGCGCAACATGTTCACACTCACTCTTTCTCTCCCTCTGTGCTCACATTCTGTGTGTGTGTGTGTGTGTGTGTGTGTGTGTGTGTGTGTGTGTGTGTGTGTGTGTGTGTGTGTGTGTGTGTGTGTGTGTGCCTCTCACTTTCTGTCCCTCTTGGCGCTTTGCTCAGCCTCGGGTTTGGCTCTGATCCAGGTAGCGGAGTCAGGCAGGGCTGCTGCTGTGAGGCTGTGGGTGGCTGGCCGGGTCAGCACGAGGATTTTGGGTGGGTGGGAAGGTTAGATGTAGTACACAGTAGCAACCCGTCGAACCCCCCTCTAAGAGTTTCGGCTGTGTGCCAAGTGCACTTTTCCTTGAAGGTAAATATTTCTTCAGCACAGAATTACAGAACGGTGGAATGCCAACTGGGAGCCAAGCTGAGCTACATGTGGTTTAGCATCATAGCTTGGGACATAGCAAGTTAAAGAGGGCTCAGCAGCCTAAGGGTGATATAAAAAGCACTGGTTGCACAAGAGTGGGCTGTGTCAGAGGACATATCTGAGCTTGATCAGTGGGCTCGACTATCATGTTTCTGGATTTTATTACTGTCTATTTAAAGACCAATGTCTTTGAACGGTGCTTCTCTGGACCACAAATTAAGGGAAGGCAGTTGTGTAGAGTTGGGAGGTGTATCAGCAGTAGTAGTTGTAATTTTAGGATTGTTGTATATCCACTAGTGTGTCTGCCCTCACTAGGATCTGCAGGAGATGATTTAAAACATCATTCTAATATGAACATTGTATGAAATGGGAGTTTCCCTGCATTGTTTGAGCTGCTTATTGTCTACAGAGGTGTCATAGAGAGTGGAGTAGTATTATTCTGCGAGGTGGCCTGGCTTTGTGTGAACGTTGTCAGGACAGAAGATCACAGCAGTCGAGTTGTAGTTGACCAGTGCCCTATCTGAGGCCTGGTGTCTTTTATTAGGAGAGGTGGGCTGAGCCTGGGGGTTGGGGGAGGCATTATAGGACGAGAATTGGTCTGGCCTTTTTTTGTTTCCTCTCTTTTATCTTTCCTGTCATTATGTCAGCTCTGCAGTATTTAATGACGGCTCATCTCTTCAGGCAGTTTCAGGTTGCACCGCTGTATGGGGGAGGGGGACAGTGGAGGCAGGGGAACTGTTTTTTTTTTTCTTTTTTCCTTTTTTGATGTCATTGTCTTGGAGAGGCCAGAGAGAAGCCGGGCAGATGCCACAAATACCAACCCCAGTAATAATGCAGGGAGCACATTTATTATGTTCTAAAAGCAGTGACAGGGGGGGATAGAATGACTAGCTAAAAAGGACAGATGTACAGAAGCTCATTTACATGAACATTTACATTTCATGTCGCCAGTTCCAACGGGTGGAGGCTTTAACGCAAAGCACCGTGTGCATATGACTACTCTTTTGCTCCATAGCAGACCACATTTGAAGAGTGAGGCTCCGGATTTAGTCCAGAGCAGCTCACAGGAGAGACAAACAGAATAAAAACGTCAGTTTCATATTTCATTCATCTTTTGTTGCAATTTTATTAGATTTTCATGATACCAGTCATCTCAGAAAATATCACAGCGTGCACGATATTAGACAGCTGTTATTATCAGTAACAGTGACTGTTAATACAATAAGACAATTGATTGAACAAACCTTTTCAGTATTATTTAGAAAAATATTATGATCTGAAAGACATTAAACTAATACATATAAACTTTTTTTTAAAATCCTACTACACTAGATCTTAATATCGAAAATAAGAAAAATGTACAGGGCGTGATGATCATCAATTGTCATACCTCAGTATTTGTTAAACAGTATATCGCTGGAACCCTCGATGCAACTGATATGGATGATTGCCAACTGTTTCCTGTAGCTTCAAGACAATGGTTGGAGTATTAACGTAATGCAGACAAGAACAACCAGTGCACATCGATGTAGTAACAAGGTAATGTTTACTTGTGTGTAATATGTCTCACCCAGCAGCAACACTTGACTGACAACCATTTGATTAGTCTGTCCTGTAATCCGGAGTGTTTTCAGTGTATATGAGCCGGGAGGGCCCATACAGGTCAAATGGGGGTGGACAGACACGGGTAGCCAGTGTTTTCGTGTCAGTGATGTATGTGTGGTGACCTCAGCCCTGTCCTAAACAGCAGAGTAAATAATTGTCAAACAAGGGGTTGGACAAAGGTGTCGCGTGGAGAGAGAGACAGGGCAGGCAGTCGTACGGCCCCAGCACTCTGGCCTCTGCCGCAGTGGGACAGAGGCTGCCTGACCCCTGTAATCCACCTCCCCACCCCTCCTGCTCACACACACACACACACACACACACAGACATGCCAATAGACCCAACCACTCCTTGTGATAATCCCTGTGTGATTAATAGAGTTTTAATCATGCCTGCGGAACACAGATTTTCTTGTGTTCAACCGTATGTGTGGTGAAATCACTTTATTTGGATTGGCTGCATGTTGTAACAGAGCTGTTGTGTGGTATGCTGCAGGCTGTGTGAGTGCCATGGCTTTCGTTCCGCAGGTTTACAAGTTTTACATACAGCGTGCTGTTTGTTCCTGTGCAACCCTGCCTTCTGACAAGTCAGACAAAGTGGAGGCAGCAAGCAGAGTATGTCTACATTTACATTGCTGAAATCACATAAGGAGAGGGATGACAAGTCTGAAAGACATAGAAACCAGCTCTAGTACTTTTCTTTTCACATCATTGGGCTTAATGGTAAATTTTAGCAGGCATAAAGCTAGACATCAAGTTGACAGATTGCTGGCCACATTGTAATTGATTCTGATTGTGGTGTTGGTGCTCTTGTGTAATAATTTCCTATGACTCAATGCAGAAAATCATATTAAGAATACATAACATAATGTGGTTCTCTGTCATTGTGTCACAGCCAAGAGCATTATCCTTGTTAATACTGGTTGTAAATTTGCATGTTACTATATTTAGCAGGCTCAACTATAAGAGGCTGGATAATTACCCCCTGCTGCCTGATTAGATTTGTAGTCTCTAATTTGGGTCAGATCAGAGACCTTTTTAATCTCAAATGTTGTAAACCATCCTTTCGAAGCAAGTAAATCCATGCAAGTCAGTCCTCTTAGAAAAGAAGAAGGCAGAACCAGTCTTTAACTTGAATCAGGGGTACCAAGAAAAGTGGTGGCCCACAAGTGCAACCAGACAACAGTCACTATGCATCTGTTGCTGCTGAGCCCTGCCATCTCTTGCCGTCCTCGAGCCTTACTGCTGCTGCTCAAGCATTGAAGCTTGTCTGTTGAGCCAGCGCTGTTGCATAATTTAGCTGTCGCCCCAGCAACACATCAGCCAGGAAGTGGGGAGCTGCACGGCTGCAGCGCAGAGATCAATAAGGATTGTGTGTGAGCTTTTAGAGGCAGGAATGTTTGGCCTTGTTTATGGTTCATTTATGATAAATGAGGTGGATATTGTATTTAGCAAATGGACTCAAGTTTTCATTTTGACAGTGGAACAGCTCTACCCTGGTGCACCAGGCTACAGTGTCGCTGGGAAGGCCGCTGGATGTGTGAGAAATGTACAACATTAACATCATGTCTGTCAGTAGTGTTGTGCTGGGAGCCAGGAGCCTTCATTTCCTTGTGTGTATGCTGAATAAGCCAGCCTGACCTGGTTTCTGCCTTTTGAATCCTATGTTGGCGTCTTACATGCCATAACTGTCAGTGGGTTTTAAATGGTGTACTTAGTCTTATTCTGTTTGCTGGACCTCCTGATGTAATAAGGATGGAATTACCGCCTGACCCCTGTTTGTACAAACCGCCTGCAAATGGAGGTCATTCAGATGACAAATAATGAGCAAGGCTGAAGTCCAGTTAATCATGTTGAAGTGCTTGTTAAGAATAAGAAGTCTTGACTTTAATGTGAGACCTGCATTGTCTCTGTCATGCTCAAACTGTTGAGCTTCATAGGGAATTGAAAACCTCAACACAGGCTGTTTTCTCCTCTGCTGTGAATATCGACAAGGATGCGTTGATATCACTCCGATTACATGTTTTACCTGACCAAGAGTTAGAGAATGCTATCGTGAAGTAGCAGTGAAGGACAAACTCATATGTGTATCTGTAAGTGCATTGGTTACTATCTAACACAGTGTAAATGCAGACAAGTTCCTCTACTTTTTTCAAGCTATTTTTGTATAGCAGTTCAGCAGTTCTTATAGTATTTTTGAGAACTACAAGGAAAAGTCAGATTTAACACTTTGAACTTCTGTAATCAAAGAAAAGGGAATGACTTCTAAATCATCACAAATGTGTTGTTACACGTGTTCAGGACGCACAGTCATATTATTTTTCGAATATTCTTTTTAATTTCGTCTTGTTAATGTAAATCTATTTAATTTCTAAATGGTCCTTTGTCATTGTCGTTCTTTGTGACGAGAAAAATTCTATTACTAATGGCATTTGTGATTAATGACCCGAACACTAAATGGTTAACCTCGTTTTCCAAATTTGCCCCCTTGGCTGCATCACTGATCTCAGTACAAGGCTTAAAGTGTCTGATTTTAGTTCGCTGTTGTGAGATTCCTCTTAACATTTTAGCTGACCTGCCATCTTCCTCTGTTTTCCTTCTTGTAACAACTATTAAACCAAAACATGATGTGCTCTTGAGCTGCTTGCTGAACAAAGGGGTACATTTACATTTATTATGTTTAAATGTGTTCTTCGAACACTGAAATTATTTTTAAATTAAGGGTGTTTTCCCAAGGTGGATTTTGTTAGTCCAATACTAACACAACAGACTGAGGTGAGTTGTAGTCTAAACACATTCATTCATATGGTGCGGTGCTCCGAGGTTTTTCAGTTTATTACCGCTTTTCCACCTAAATTAGCGGGTCTACACAGGTTTTTTTAAATACGGGTCAACCCGCCAAAAATCGCACATTGATCCCATTCCCACTTCCCGCAGGCAAGGCAGCCTGTCTGTGTTTTTATCTTAAATTTCACTTTGTACATCACAAATGACTCATTTTTTTTTGTCATAATTTGAGCCATTTGGTCCAATAACCTTTTGGAAAATCTATTCTATGTTCTTTCTAATGCTGATAACACGTCATCACTTTGCGCAGTGGAATTTGGTGTGTTCACACAGGTCTTCCTTGGCTAAACCCTGGATCTACTGCAGAGTCAATTGACCCGCGTGTAAATGCAGAGTTTATATATTCCCATTGCACACAAAAGCCAGATCTTAGTGTGTTTAAGTGGGATTCTTGACCAGTGAAAAAGGAGTATTAGTTTGTAGATCAATGCTGTGTGAACTTTGCTTTGCCTCATAAATAGCAGGCATTTGCTGGTTGGTTGGATGGAGACGACCAGGCTTTTAGCTCTGGATTGCCTTTTTAATGGCATTTTTCTGATTGATGCTACTCATTGTCTGTGCAGCCTGCTGTTATGGCTGTGGTTGAATGGCTATCGGGATGGAAAGAAAGGACCCACAATTGCACAATTAGTGCTGCGTAATTATATTTTGCACTTTCAGTTTCCAGGAGAGTCTATGTATAGGCAATATTGATTAGAATTAGAATTGTCTGTTAAATGTATTAAAAAATAGTCCCATATGAAAGGTCTGACTAAGTTTTACAATTCAAACTATCAATCAGTTAATGAAGTAAACAATCAACTAGGGATGCACATTTTTAATTTTTTTTATGACCGATAACCGACGCTCATCAACCGATTAATAACCGTTATTACAAGGCTCTTCTTAATGCTGCATAAAGCTCCATTCACTTGAATGGAGTGGCCTTTTTGCCTCTGATTCGCGTATTTCATATCACTCCGCGCTCTAAACTCTTTGCTCCGCAAGTAGTCCCGGTCACTTATCACCGCAGCGTCTTCGGTTGCTAAGCGACGTCAGTTGATCTGTAGTCTACTTCATATTGGGAAAAACTACTCCTATGCCACTAGTATGGATGAGTTTCACATTAACTTTAATATTTTTGGTAAATACGGTGATTTCGAGTCTTGGCAAAAGGCTGAGTTGTCATCAAAGGTCAAGAAAAGACGAAGAGGAAAGCAGCGAAGAGGGAGAAGCGAAACGGCATCGGTTTTGCGAACTATTTCTCTGCTGAAAAACACTGAACGCCTGAACGGTAACAAATTAATTGTAAAAAGACACGCTGTGTGACGTTTTTTTTTTTCGTGTTGGCAAGTAGAGTAGAAGTGACCCATTCAAAAGTACCGTGTGTGATCTCCTCAGACTGCCGCGCGTCGCATCTTCTCCCTGCCATCATGGAGGGCAAAGTTTGCTGTGATGGTCCTCCATCATCTGATCCTGGATGTTTGCTTTGCAAGTGGTACTGCATTGTACTGGTACTGCTTGAATATTTCAGTGTACCGCATAGTTTGCAAATAACCTCATCTCCTTTGCGGTCGAAATTGTCCCACACAGAACTCCTTTTTGCTCGCTTCATTTTTGCTGTGAAGTGGGCTGTGGCAGAAAGTATGTAAAGGCACGTGTTGCACGCGTCGACACGCTCCCATGAGTTGATTGACAAGTAGCTAAAAAAAAATTTAACCGATAGTAAAAATCGGTCAAAGTTCCTGTTATCGGTTAACGGTTAAACGGTTAACCATGTGCATCCCTACAATCAACAGATGAATCCATAGAATAACGAAGAGTTGTTTTCCTCTACAGTATAATTTAAAAAAGGGGCTCTACATCAACCAACTACAGCAGTAAAAATCACATTTTTTAATGGATGACTCATAATAACAAAATCATATTATATTTAAAAGTAAAGTAGTACAATTTTGTACTTTTAATTTTAACTTTTAAAGCAATTTTTCTTGGTTATATTTCTAAATTGTTAGTTAACCTGTTAGTGAACGCCCCCATTTTAAGGTTCATTTCCCTCTTAGTGAAGGGTGTTCCTATGTTGGAACGGTGATCCTTAACAGGTTAAGAGTGTTTTTACAGTTTTTTATTAGTATTTCTTATAAGTAAAGGATTTGAGTACTTCCTCCACCATTGCCCATCTATCAAGGTAAACAGACACTTAATAATGACATTAATTCATGTAGTTACTGTGTTTTTTAACAAGTTAGGTTCGCACACCCACAGTCTTACTACACTAGGTTGTTACAGCCCTGCCACCCCTTTATGTCAGATAGAGTATAAGCTAGGGCTGATCTGAATGCTACCAAGCTTCCACCATTGAGACCAAATCCATGTTCGAATATTTGTTTTCCCCAGGTGCGTTAACATGGTGATGAGAGCTTGACCCTTCGTACGTGAATGCGTCAGTTTCATATGGGTCAACATATGCTCCCTTGTAAAGTTGACTGTTGAAATGTTGGAGGCAGGGATAGAATAGACGATGGGAGGCATTTCCTGTCTTTGTCTGTCATTAGACCTATACTTACTTTAATTAATTTCCCCAATAGCATAAAACACAAGTAAATAATTGCTGCAAATTTGATGTCACTGTTGAAGCTTCGAATATTTGACCCAAAAATGGTACTCGGGATAGCCCAAGTACCAGTCAATGAGAGGCAGAGTTATGACTTCGCAACCCTGAGAAAAAAGCTTTGCCTCCTGGTGTGTGAGAGAAGTAGCAGCATGATGCCGCAGTCACAGAAAAAAGTACTTCATGCTATACGGGGTAGTTTAGTTACTTTGGCCAGCCTTGACATGGCTTAATTATAAGTTTAATATGGAAAAGCCATGCATTGTACTTGATTTATGAGCAAAAGAAAGAAAGCAGTAAAAGAAATAAAACTTCCCTCTTCAGGCAGTGTTGCCAGTGTGTGCTCCTGCATTCTTCACATCAAAGTGTGAAACTTGAAATGGATAAACGTTCCCAGCAGAAACACAGAGACTGGATAACCATAGCAACGGTGAACAATAAGTGTTTTCAAATAATTGCTATACAATTATTGACTGTCATTGCATGCTGCCATCACTGTGCAGAATCAAAGCAAAACAAAAAGTGGTCAGTCTACACAGGTTGTAGTTAACAGTAGTTGTTGTAGTAGTAAGCAGGTCTATTTCAGTGACCCACCAATGGCAGTTAAACTCATGTTTATTTTTTAAATGTGTAGAATATTGAGTGGTGGTTGTTAATTGTGGACCTTGTAGTATATCAGTCTTTGATGCTAGTGTTTCATGTGCTAAATGCAACACTGCTGGTTCAAGTAACCAGAAATTGATCCACTGAGATTTTAAAAAATATATATATATTTGTGTTGTTGTTGTTGTTGTTGTTGTTGTTGTTATTTTAATTTTAATTTTTTGGTGCATAATTATGGGAAAATAATCACATGGCATTTTCAGATTTACCTGAATCGGTGTGGTGCCATTAAGGTGTAATCTTGCTCCGATAGGCCATGTTTCATTTTGTGCTGACCTGCTCTTAACAGCCACGTGTGGACGATTCCTCCTGCCCCGAAATAGAGGTATTGAATTTAGTAAGGAGATGAAGGGGGAGGAAGAAGGGGGAGGAGATGTTATGGAGGGAGAAGCAGGGTTAGTGGTCTGGCTCAACACACTACACTGCCCCACCCAGAGGAAACATTCCAGACGGAATTAAAGAGTTAACTCTTCAAACAGTGAACATTCCCACCGGGGGCTCCCAACAAGAGACAGGGGGTTTGATGGGGGTGGGTGGGTGCTTGTCCGTGTTGTTGTCAGGCCCCTGATTGGTGATCTTTCAATTCATTTCACTCAGTGTTGCAGGGGCTGTAAAAGAAGAAAGCCAAAAGGCCTGAATGGGAGGAGCTGGCTGGGAGGGCCCGTGGGTGCAGGCAACACTTTTTTTTTTATTTGTCTGAGTCCCAAAGGGCACATCTGCTGCTGGCAGACGGGAGGAGGCTTTTTGCCATGAGTCCATTCCTGTCACCTTGTCCTGGTCAAACACAGCACTAATTGAAAGTGTCTAGTCTCTCATGATGATTTTGCAATCCACACACAAGACTGCTGGACTTAGCATGTGTTAGTTTATTCATTCATAGTCATGGTCTTGCATCCTTGAGATGATCATGACAAATGAGATCACAGTGTCCTTAATCAAAATAGAGAACTGTTTACACTAATAGTAACATTTGAAATCCACACAGTTAATATTAAGATTGGGAACCAAACGTCTTTTAAATGGAGCACTGTGGTCCCGTGGTTTGAAATCATTTGTATTTGTAGCACATCACATCAAGAGCAATGTATTCTCAACCAAATGTATTTTTTTCTATCATCACAGCTGTGCAAATAGAAACATATCCAACATTAAATCCTAACTTAATGTTTTATTTACTGTATCAGTAGTGGGTGATCTGGCTCAAAAATAATATCAGTATATTTTATCACAGTCATGAGCCTCAATCTAAATGCAATCTTTTTTCTAAATTTTGAAATGTATGACTGTATCCAGACTTGTAGCTTATGAATTCCTCCATTTGCAATATTGCAATAAAGATTTAATTTTTTAAATTTATTTTTTGCACAAACTCAGCACCTGCCATGTTGCTAGCTACAACCCACATCACATTGTCCACTATACCTTACCCAAGGAGGAGCCATGTAAAGTAATCAGTTCAGTTAACAAAGCCATCAAATTGACTCCATCACTCACTCACTATTGGTTTTTTCAAATGGTATGGATCCACTAGTCAGTGAGGTGTGATATGAAGTTTGGATAGAGAAGGAAGAGGACTTTAAATGCAGTGATCTCTACGATTCGCCTGAAAAGTAGATTATAGTCACCTTCAAGATGCATCACAGCCTAAAATCGTCAGATTGCCCACCCCTAGTCTTAATTTTAGATCTTATTTAGACTAATACCACCTTCCTCATATCTATACCCTCCTCAGAGAGGTAGAAAATGCAGCTGTTGCAACATTGAAGTGCTCATTTCCCTTGTGGTTTTATTATCTGTATGCTCTAGTGATTTTAGGCAAACATTTGTAGACATGTTTGCGTAAATTATTCCTCTTGAAGTCTGAGTGTTCTGTTCAAATCCAACATTAAATGCAAGATGGGAAGTGTAGCATAAGGCACAAATCTGATGCGTTTCTCTCAATCGACTAAAATTCACTTGATTTTCCAAGTGTACGTATTAAGAGCACATGGTCTTGCCTTTGTTTTTTAAGGTGTCTGCCTCTCAGCTTAAGTTATTGCTCCTGCAGCATCATGCAAATTACCTCTTAGATGACCCCTCATGCGCATTGGCACTGAGGGCCACACTGCTTGTCTCAATTTGATTGAATTGAAAGGCAAAAATTCTCACATTTAAATGCAAATGGTGCTTGTCCATTAGAGTTGTCACACTTTTTTTTTCCCCCAAATCGACCCTGGAGGATTGGCTTCCTTGCTTCTAATGGAAACTGAGCTACTGATGCCTGCTGTAATTTGATCAGTTGGTACTGAAACCACAAGCCCCCCTCCCCACACCATTGCTGATTCCATTCGTCCTTTACAACCACTCCCACTCAGCATATCTCAACACCTGCTCTTTAATGAAGGCAAACAGAGAGAAGGGAATAGCCATATGAAACAAAGACATCCACCAACCTTTTTGGCAGCTGCATGGAAATGGATCCAATGTCATATGACACTGTTGAACAAAGTCTCCTTGACTTTTATATAGGCAGACTGAATGTAGAAATATATACAGTACACATGTATACAGACTACTGTTCACACGTTGCAGTGACCTTTGGCACAGTATGTAAAGTCCTGTTGTCCTTGTAACATGTATGCTCTTTATATACTGTGTATTTAACTTGTCTTTTCACCTGCACTCACATGATCAATGTTGGATATCTTGAGGAATTCTGATGATCCATCCCAAACAAGCATTGCTTGATTATGTAGCCCTTTCATGCTTAACATATTCCTAAGTGTAACCATTCTCTTACATTATTTGCCACACAACTAATGGACAACAGTATAATCATTAAATTATATGTATTCGATAACTGTCATCACGTTTAATGTTTTTCGACCCTGTTGTGAATGTAATAACTACATTTCAATATGGATATACAGTGATGCTTAAGTACTGTGACAATACTTTCAATTAAAAGTACAAACACAACACTCTTCATCAAAGAGTGTAAACGAAACCTTTATTTTATATTATTTCATGAAGAAGTAAATTTCTCAAATGGAAAATGTTGCCTGAAACCAAGGAGCCTGTAGTGTACAAGAACTTTGCCTGAATAAAAGAAAAAAAATCTACAAAATTACATGAATCACAAATCAGCTTTTGTTACTGGACACATGTCAATACTCAATTAACAGATTTCAATTGATACCAATAAAGTATTGTGGTTCTATATGCTGAATCATGTAAAGTGACTTCCCAAAGAAGAACATTTAAGATGGTTTATGTTGTAGCAATGTCCACATTATAAGACTGTTACATGTAGATGTAGAAGTCATTCTGCTGTTCTTATGCTGAGTACTTGGATATTTTTCATAGCATTCAGGAGAATGATTGAGCTGCTGACACTTATATAACCAGTCATTGTCTGTCTCTCCTTACCAAAAAATAGCTGAAATGAGCAAAAGAATGTTATTGGAGACAGAGATGTGCTAGGTGATCTGCTAGGACATGAGGCATTTTCACAATTTAGTGCAGGTAATAATTTAATGAACATTGATTGGCCTTTATATTGAAGACATTTATTAAATTGAAATAGCTCTGATCTGCCGTACAGTACAGCAGGGTTGGTACGGACAGAAAATAACACATTGTAACACTATCGCGGTATAATTACATTATTATTATTATCATCATTATCATCATGCCTCATGCCTTAGATTAGCAAATGTACACGGTATGCGTAAATACATGTCGGTTTCCATTCCACATAATTTAAAACCGGTAAACCGTTGCAACCATGGGCAGCAGTTGTTACAGAATTGTAGGTGGGTGTAGGCTGTGTGTGTCATATCAGGGCTTTGCTCCTTGTAGAAAGGTCCAGGCAATGAGGAGGTGTGGAAGTGATGAGTGAGAGTTGTCTATTGTTAGTGGCTTTCTTGGCTGTCTATCTCTGTTTTGGCTGTGCTCCAGGCTGGTGTCAGGGCCCTGTAGGTGCTAACTGGGCCACTGTGTCAAGGCCCTTGGGTAAACACAGCAGCTGACTGGGACCCTCAACGGAGCCTTGCAGTGGAGAAGGATATGAAAGTGGTGCAGGAGACTTTTCTGTCTGCACAGTCATCACGCTGCCTGCCAAAATCCTATGTAGTTTATACTAGCATATGGCCAAGTTGTGTGTCTGCCAAGTTTTCAAACATAGGCAGAGCGTAATCGTGTGCTTGTAAGAGGGAGCTACCAGCAGAGGAGGAAGGAAGAAAAGGAAGCTCTTGGCTGCTGCCCAGGAAACGTCACATTACACTAAAAGCAATGTGTTCACAGCTCAGCTTCCAACATTTACATTCTACATTCATCCTGCAAAGCCGCTCACTTCCTGAATCACAGTCATCACTTGCAACCAACAGTAAGCAGTGTGTCTGTCAAAGCCAGTGACTAGTAATCCCAAATGTTGTGCTATTGTACACACTGTTCCATGTAGGAAAAGAACATTATTCCATTTAGCATGAGCAAAGTCCTGTTTGTAATATAGTGATTCATTTACACAGTATTTTAGTGAGCAGTCTTTTTTGTCTCTGTGGCAGATCCAATGCTCTCTGCTTCTTTTCTGGATAAAGTAATTTTGAAATATGTTATACATGTGTTTCAATATTTACATTAAATAGTGAAATCAAACAGCTAAGCAAATTGGTTTCTATCAAATTGTCTTATTTCATTGATTGTCAAATTGTCTTATTTCATACCCTAACAAACAGGCTTTTATTCAGTGCAGCATGTTGCTTAACTTTATGAACAAAATAATAAATAAATACCTAAAACTAGGGGTGCACAATTCATCCGAATATTTTCCAAATCACAATATGGTCATATGCAATATCCAGTTATCATCGTTCCCAGTCAATCATGAATCATATAGCGATGGTAATATCTAATAAAATAATCACAAAATGATTTTCTTTTAATCATATCATGTAGCCCTCCGTCAGACTCTACACTTTATATTTATGATCAGTTTTTGCAATTATCTGTCCTGAAGTAAACAATTTCAGTGTTTGATGTGAGAAAGTGTAATGCAGCTTTTTAGATGAATGTTTACAGCACACAAACTGTTGGATTAACCACTTGTATTGAATTGAAAGGCCTGCAACTATCAGTGAATCATTTCAAATGACGAAAAAACACACCAGGCTCTGAGCTGAGGCCGATCTGGTTAATAGACAATCACACTGTGAATAGTACTATGGACCATGTCAACTGCAGTCAATAATTTCAAAAGCCATGTTAGTAAATGATTAAAGAGTGGCACAGAAATTTGAATTATTAACAGCAGGGTCTACAGTGAAGTGTAGGTTGTTATAAGATCTATATCTTGTAGCTTGAAGAGGTTATCAGAAATGTGGCTCCATTGTTTGGTGTCCTTCACTGTGATGGAGTCTGTAGTGCAGATCTTTTCTTTCAGTTGCACTTGACAATAGAAATGTAATCTTCCTTCTCTCATCAAACTTAAGTAGGATCTTTCTATGGCTGAAATGTACATAGTGTGCATCAGCTCTCAAGGCTCCTTTCTAACAAACATTGGCATATTAATGTGGAACACGGTTCAATAATGTTTGTGGCAGATTTGGGATGTCACAACCCCCAGTGGAGCCAGGCTTGATTAGCCGGCCATCTGGTCAAACAAAGACACCTCAGGTTTTCCTGCCCTGAATAAATGTGATTAGAAAACCTGAGGAAGCTCCACGCTTTCAGTGCAAGGAGTGAGGTCAGACCTTTTGTTTAAAAAAGTGGTAGCAACATTTCTTAGCTGATTGACAGCACAAAATTGGAACAAAGTCTGGAGGCAGTATTGTTCTTAGTTGATCACCCATGCTTTGGAATCATATGCATTAAGTAATGCATATGCACTTTACTTGACTGAGCATCCATATTAAAATGTCAAGTTAAATTAGATTAAATTAGACCAAATAGAGCTATTAGAACTATATATGGAGATATGATTTGAAAATCATTATCTAAAGTATTTGGTTTCAACAGTAATGACATATAGGCTAGCTGTGCACCATGAGAGCAACATTTAAATTAAATAAGGTTGAATGTAAATGATGTACTGTGCAAACATCTGCTTTCCTGTAAGTCGGTGATTGTAAATGGTATATCTTTGTATTTATTGGTTTTACTTGCTTCAGTACATGCTGTATTGTATTCAGTACTGTCTGTTTGCTCTGTAATCTATATCATATCTCCTAATGCTACAACAACCCTATTTCCACATGGGAATCATTACAGTTCTATCTAATCTGATCATATATACAAGTCTGCTGTGATGTCTGTTTATGGGTTCAACCAAAGCTTAGACCAGTAGTAAGCAGGCAGGCAGGTGGTTTCTGCACCTTGAGGCTGTCAACAATGTAAATATGTAATTTGAATAAGCATAATGATTTACCTGCCAAATATCATTTCCTCTGAAACCTGCTTACGTATAAAGGTGGCTTTTACAGCGTATCTGTGGTTGTTAACTTGGTCAGGCTGAAAGGAGACGGTACATGTTAACATATATTTTAAGGGTTAACTGATGCTTGATTAATCGCTGCTAAAATTTGATCAAAAATATGTGAATGAACAAGTGATACAAATGGCACGACATTTTTGTCTTTTGTCATTTTTGTTATTTCATTGAGATGTTGCCTGTTGATACAGTCAAGCAATGTAATGCACAATGTCATGAGTGTTTTTTGTATGTCAGTCATTACACAATAAGAGGTGACTAGTTCACTGATTCTGGTAATTTTGTTAGCATTGCTGTAGGTATCTTAAATGCTAATATTCTTGAAATGACACACTATCCAGGGCCAGTTTGCAAATATTGAAAGCCTTGAATTTGTGAAATTTGATGAACAGAGCTTTTAAGTCCTGCCAATTAGCTATCATCATTGGCATCTGTTGCAATGTAAGCATTATTGATGGTCCATGGTACATGGTCACATTGTAAAGTACAGTGTTGATATACAAGAACAGTTCTCATTTGTCACTTTCAGACCAGCCAATAGTTGTGGATGTCCAATGAAAATAGAATGACACCATTTCAAAGGATGGCTAACCAGTGAACTTGGTAGCTCCTCACTAATGATAATTATGTTATGATTGCATGACTTCCATAGCAATGTCACACTGAAAATGACACTCAGTTTGCTCAATGACTACACCAACCATGAGTCTGGTATGGTTTAGTTTCAAGTGTTTGGTTGTCTTTGCTGTCTTTAGAGTGTCCAGTAGAGATGTAGTGGCTTGTCGGCTGCTGGAGATGAGCTCCAGATGTGTGACGGGCTGCACCATCCCAGCCCGGGTCCCTGGGGGGCACTGGCCTGTCAGAGGTGGAATGCCCCTGCACACTTAACGCTAGCTGAGAGGAAACAGATACCTCTGGCTCTGAACAGAGAAATCGCTCCCTATCGATTAGACTACACAGAAAGCTGTGAATTGCGCTTATGGTTTGAACATTTGATACTGCAGATTCAGAGAGATAGTCATAACACTAACTTCTCTGATGGAGCAAACCATAGCTGGACTGGTTTATGTCCCCCACCCCACCACACCCCCTTATACATCTCTACCTCACTGCCATAAGACACACAAAGAAGTAATTTACCCATCTGACTGCAGGCATTGTGACCTCAGTCATTTCGTATGTAATTAGATTTGATGTGTCCTAATAGTAGTGAAGGTTTTTTGTTGATTGTCAATGTATCAAGTTGCTGGCGCTGTCACTATAATGAGAATGTATATAAAGGCCTATCAGGTCTGTGTGATGTCTCCAGCTGCCATTAGCGTGGGGGTGAAGTGGATGCTTGCTCTTTGAAAGATGTGAGATATGCAAGGTATTTTTAGCCAAAGCTTTTAGCCCAGAAGAAATGGTTAATAGCTGCTTTGACCTGAATCTAGCTGTATAGCTTTTATCTCAAAGCAGCACTGATTACAACTAAACAATAAAAAATGTTTGGTTGAACAATGTTTTTAGCCTTAATGCAGCGAGAGAATATGAATTTGTGCGTGTGTGAAATAAATGTTTTGCATATTTGAGACAACTCAATGTATGTCACTGTACACTTCACAGAGCAAAACTAATAACTTCAAATCAAATCATGGGTGAGGGGGCACCAAAGGGGGGGCCCCATGCAAGTCTGTATATAGTTTAGTTGGAAAGTCCGGCCTCTGTGGTGTAGTTTCGTATGGGGCCTGAACCCCTACGGGAAAGGGTTAACTCATGGAGTACTGTATGTGGTGGCACAGATGTGATTCACTAAAATGTTTGCTCTGCCTGTGAAAGGGTCTTTGAACCAATGAGTGTGAACTTCTGGCCACACCAGCCTATAAACGTTGCATTTGTGTGAGGCAGCGAAAGGGGCCAGCTAGTGTAATGGGGGATGGGGCCTCTGCCTATGGAATGTGGTGTCTTGGTGAAAGGGCTCGAGCTGAACAAATGCAGTCAGTTTATTTGGCAAACCAGACTTGCTGGTCACCAACAGACGTGTTTACCCAGCAGCTAAACATGCAAATCCACCCCTTTCTTTCAGACATGGGTCTTTGTTGTTGGTTACAGTCTGGATGAAGTGAAAAACTGTGTTGATCGGTGTGTGCATTTTTCTTCTATGTCTCGGCCTGTCTATTTTCATCCTGTCGTTCTATCAGTTGCACCCCCAACTCTTTTTCTTCTGTTTCTCTTTTTCATCTTTGGTAATTGGAGTGATTAATGGAGGGAGGGGTGGTCTTGCCTGGAGGCCTGTTTTTCAGTGGCCTTTTTAGCACTGCTGAGACTGGGGCAGGTAGCGACACGTTCGGCTCCTGGACGTTTAGCCCCTTGTCCCTGCCACTTTGTCTGTTCTCTCAATAGCTTGAAATGTCCTCCAGCTACAGACATGACCGGACACTCCGAGGCAGGCATGCCCCTGGGTCCTATTCTCTGCTGCTAGCTCGCTCTCATGTGATATGTGACCTTTTTTATGCTCCATAATAATTCTTAATGAGAGCAGAGATTCTGTAGTGGATCTGTCTGTAAGTAGGAACTCTACCATATGTTCCCCAGTGCCAGTGAGATTTACTTCCCTTGCGTCCCACATGGAATCACGATTAGCCAGAGCCTTTGTTGGCAGTTGCGTATGGACAGCTCACCATGAGATCCCTTACAGTAGTTAGCAGATGAAGAACGGCATCCGCTCAGCCCAGATCCCCTCACCCACCAGCCCCTCCCCACGGAAAGAGCCTCTACAAATGATTCCCGGGGTCCTGCTGCGGGATCAAGGCCTCAATTATTTGATTAGGATTAGAGATTGCTGCCCCCCACAATGCTAGTTTTTACAGGCATGCTGAGAGGAAGCAGATTCGCTTTCTTTGAGAGCATGAAGGCAACTTCACAGATGGACTCAAACTAAAGGCATCAGGGCAATAGCCTTACTGCTGTATCTGATTTAATCCCAGATCTGTTTCTCTTTACAAATGGATGCACAAAATGCATTAATCACATATAAAGTTGTCTTTATATCCATCTCAGGTCACTACATTACATTTTAGTTTACAATTTGGCAAAAGAAGAACAGACTGACTAGTTTAAATTTGTTTCTTTTTCTGGGAAAATGTACAAAATAAGAAAGTTAAACTACTAAGCATGTGTATAACCTTTTTTCTGGCTACTTGCCATTTATCACTGTTGTTGGCTGCAATCCAGATCCAGAGAGGCCTTGATTGTGATTAAATTACCGCCGCTGTGTCTGTTTAAAAGATTTCCCTCGCTGAACTGTTTTGACAGGCAGCAATTTGGCTAAAAAAGATTAGTGCAGGAATGAGATGTTAAGAGTACCTGTGGGATGATGGGGGGCTCTCCTGTTATTGTGAGGTCCTGTTACTGGTGTACAGGAATGTTGGTGAATTTCACTAAAGTCACCTTCCCTCCTGTGTCTACTCTGGAGTGCACAGAGACATGTTGTTACTCTCGATTTACTGCCTTGGGTTGCTATAGTGATTTTCCTTGTATGTGCATGTATTTTGTTTTAATTGTGGATAGGTGTGGCTGTTTACACAGTTTTTGTAGAGAACTACGATTTGATGAGGGTTTCCAATGGAAACATTCACCCTGTTAGTCAAAGTTGTTGAAGGTAAAGGGGTTAGGTCACCCTGGGAGCTGTGATCCTGCCCTCATCTCAGTTTTCCTGGTGTGGCGGTAGATGACTGAGGATTATGAGTATTGACGTGTGCTGTGAGATTGCGTCCGGAGGGGGCTGGGGACTTCCCAGTGTTTGCACATGCAGGGCTATTGATTCGGGCCTCCTGTTCAATGGCTGTGGCCCAGGGGACTTGGTCTGTAGTGTGGAGCTGTGTAGGGTGGACACAGAGCCATGACAGTAGCTTGGAGCTGGAAGACCAGGGTTGGGGGCATGGCTTAGGGCTAATAGGACTCTAATATGGCAGATACACGTGCCTCTCTTAATTAGGCTTTGTTTAGTCCGCAGGATCACCCTGTCAGGCTGCAAAACAAGGACAGTTTCAGGTCTACTCCACATTTCAAATGAGCCATGGTGTTTTCTGTCATCCCACTAGCCAGAGTCATCCAGCTTGTTATCTATAGTATGTAAATGACCTACTTCACACAGGTTCAACTCTACTTACACAGTGTGCAATTGGCTACTGACCCTTTTAAAGAATGTGTGGAAATCTACTTGATCCAGTTTTTCCCCGAATTTTATCTGGAAATGATTTCTAAAGTGAGTCTAACACATTTCTTTCTGAGCTCACTCAACCTCCTCCTTGAAGAGTAGAGGAAAATCACATGACAGTTTTATTAAGAACAAGCCTCTTCATCTAATAACAGCTCCACTATAAAATTGGAGAAGTGCTGTCAACGTCCTGAGCAATCAATGCCATCCATCCCCCACTTCCCATGCAGCAGCCATTAACCCTTCTTGTTCCGGCATGCCTGCTGGCCTCACTAAAATGGTGGCTCTACTCCAGACATCTTTCTATAATGGCTGAATAGAATTACCCCCAAGCTATGTATCGGCGTGTGTTGAGTAGCTCATCTGATGTAGTTGGAGGGATATGCAAAGAATGTCAACTTGTTGCATACAGAAGGACGTGTGCTGTATTGTGCGACAATAATGTCACATGAACACACAATCCAAACACATGGATTTCTTAACTAGTGCTAGTTGAAAGAACACAGAGAAATTCAAATGCACAATTATTATCTAATGTCAACAGTGATGGGAGTGCTGAGCGATATTGCCCATAAATAATATTGCGATACACAGTATATAACAAGATATTTTGCAATTTCATCTAAAGTATGTCCTAAATCTTGAATTTAATTGGCCAGATTTAACCATACTACATGGAACATTTAACTGGTTATTGAACAGTCTCAATTTGATACTGAGATATCTATATGACCAACATATGCAAATGAGACCATCAGCAAGATGCATGGCTACTTCTTTATAGTAATTATGGGCATATGGGCAGTTGGATGAGTCATAACATAAAACCATCTTTAATGGCATGGTACTGAGAATTGAGGGGTCTCAAATACTGTGTTAAGAAGTTGTTCTGTATTTTGTTGAGCTTTTAACCCATTTCTTTATAGCAGCTAAAAAAAATGTTTTTATGTACTTTATACAAATTTCAGTCAGGTTTCAATCCACTTTAAGTGTTTTCTAACAATATATATTTGGTAAATACATCTAAACACGGGCATGCATGCACACACACAATAGTGAAGTGCTCGCTGGGCAGCTAGTGAGCACTTTGGAGTTTTTTCAGTTTTTTGAACATTTCTCTTGCTATGATACAGAACATCCATAGAGTTAGCTGATTGCTGCTTTCCTGATAGACATGGCACATGGCAAACGTAATGTTCTTCAAAGCATTGTTTTCCCTGTCGATCGACAGAGGATGTCATCTGGTTCAGACATGGATAGACAGAGACCAACGGTATTACTTGGTCCTTCTGGTATTTGTCCCGCCCCTCTTCCGCTGTAATTGCAAGGCTGGGTAAAAAAGTGTCAGTGACAAGTGCAGCGTTTTACCTAAAGTTGAACATTATTCAACTGCTCAGCACCTCCTCACGCTGCTGGCATTTGTAGCATAGTATAAATACATGGCACTCCAATTGCAGACAAATCAAAAAAGAAGAAAACACAACAACAACAAAAAAAACTTCATTGGACACACTCGCCCTCACTGGCAGCTTGAAAAAATGACTTAACAGTTTATAGTCTGTGTTCGTGATATAGCCATCACAACATCCCAAGTAGAACATGCAAGTACAATCAAGCAGGTACATCAAGTAGGTTCGATATATTGCCCGCACTAAAGTGACCCAAACTCTACAGAATCATACCACATAAAAACATGACCCACATGAACACATGGATGTAGCAACCATATCCAGAGAGAGAACTCAGTGACCAGATCACTAGCTATAGCTCACTTCTGGTCATCATACGTATTCTTAACCCTGATTTGGCACTGGGCCAGTCAGTCACGTATGGCCATAATGTGATTAGGCCACCCACTGCCTGCCAGTAAACCTGCTAACAGCATGAGAGAGACGCAGAGAGGAAACATGGGCTGCTTAAACATATGAAGGCTTCTGTTCATCCTACACCCAGCACACACACACACACACACACACACACACACACACACACACACACACACACACACACACACACACCGGCATTGGCAGGAAACTCGCATGCATAAACACAGACATGTTTAATGCGTTGTCTGAATATTATAATTTAATTTGACCTAATTGAATTGAAGTTTGGAAAAATACCGTAAAATAAGAATTATAGCCAGGGCGTTTATTTGTTTCAATTACTTAACAGACCAGGCGGCAATTTGGTATAGGCGTTTAATTCCTTCCTCACAAAAATCCGGGATGAAAACGTCACAAACTTCACCAGCTTCTCAGTGAATTCTCTGGCATCCTTCTGGGCGATAGTTGTATGTCTTCTGCAAGCGAAGTTGTTGCGGCAGAGGAAACGATTTAGCCAACCACCACTCGCGGCAAACTCCTCATCTCTGCTGTC
Source organism: Diplodus puntazzo (assembly GCA_963678695.2). Lineage (NCBI taxonomy): Eukaryota > Metazoa > Chordata > Actinopteri > Spariformes > Sparidae > Diplodus > Diplodus puntazzo. The sequence continues at coordinate 38,014,851 of OZ023155.1, read as the reverse complement.
ACTCACGGTGGCGGACATTTGTTTCTCCATCGCCCTGATCATTTTGCGGGACACTCTCTCGTGGCGTGCCCGTTTGCTGATAACTCATCCCCATATGTTTATCTCAGGCTCCTCGCGAGCCTTCTTCCTCCCTCCACCAGGCAGCCTGGCCCTGCTGCTGTCCTCCTCGGACAGACGCTGAAGCTCCGTTTTATTTTTTTGCCAATCTCTCACTCTCTTCTGGTCGACGGAGAAACGTCTAGCGGCTGCTTCTCCCAAGTTTTCCTCTGCATATTTTATGACAGAAAGTTTGAATTTCAAGTCGTACTTTTTGCTGCACCGGTGCCATGGCGATCATCAATGTGATACTGACTGACAGAAAGCAGCACAATACTTGAAAAAGACAAAGAAGAAAAACGTGCAGTGTCAGTGGTAACGTCCTCTTCCTTGATTTTTAAAAAAAATAAATTAGACGCGTTTAAAGGGGACCCTGCGGTTAATTGAAACCCGACTATTATTTGGTATTTTACAGTAAACTCTCAAGCGTATGGCTTTAGGATGGGAAGAAAAGTAAAAAAGAAAAATCCATATTGCAGTAACAAAGACACTTATGATACATACACATAAACATAAAGTCAGTTTCAGCATTTAATTTGAAATAATTCTGAATTATATCACGCAAGCCACACCTTGTCATGAACACGTGGGTGATGGGTGTGGGAACTGTTTTTTTTTTTTTTTTAAGTAGTCATTTGTGGGTGGAGCGTTAGATGTGATGAAGGGGCTGAGGTGACTGATCATAAGGAGTGGTCCCAAAGCATCAGTATCCACTCTAACTTGAGAAAAAACAACATAGTGTTAACATTCCTGAGCTGACCAAGGTCCCAATTCAAGAGCCAACATGTCTATTCATGGTTAACAGCCTTCATGTTCCAATTACTGTGCTTTTTTGAACTGGCTAGAGGAGTAGCCAAGTTTTCTATAGATGCAACTAAACTTTTTTGGTTTATGACAAATGACAACATAATTTATTCTCCCAGACCTCAAGGTACTTTGAGTTCACATGATAGCTAGTATTTCAGTAGTTTGGTTTTATCTTTACTGCCATCTTTACTTAATCATCTCTGAAATTGAAGTTATGTTACAGTAGTCAGACATATGTGGGCTGAAGCAAATCAGGGTGGATATATTGTTTTATTTAAATTCATTGGTAAATTACAACAAATGGTTACTGTGACAGTTATTTACATGCTTGTAGATCTCTGAAACATTTGTGGTAATTTGAATCATTTGCAGATGGTGCAGAAATGATCCAGTCTATTACATGTAGCCCAGAGAATGTAGCTGAAGCAGAGGACAGGGTGATGGTGTCCTGTCCCTTTAGACCTTTGTTCTTGGTTGATGTAAGGAACACCTTGACCCCTGGACCCCTCAGGGAGGCGCGAGTGTATGTGTGTGTCTGGCAGCTATTTAAGATTTAGTCATAGTCTCAAGTCTTTAAAAACAAAAAATGCTTATTATTATTTGTCACATTTTATTTATTTTTTATCCCCCATAGTTTTCAAAGAAAAATCATTACATTAGTCAACTTTTAGTCATTGCTTTCAGTCAAAATATGTCATGTTATTAAATGTGTTAGGCTAGTTATAAATGTTGCAGCCCCCATACCTGATGAATAAGTTCTGTTCTTTTTGTTACCTTTTTAAATGATACATTTAAGAACAGAATTAACAATTGCTTTATTTACTTGTACTCTATATAAACATTCTTGAATACTGAGCCAGCACTATTTTCAACAAATAACTATTATAGAGTATAATTTGATAATAAAAACTGTTATTTATGAACATTGTTTTGCTATTAGTGACTCTATAATGTTGTGATGAAAGAAATGTTGGAAAGAAACAGATGAAATTATTACTAACAACAACAACATAAAGATTACAGTGGTAACACATATGAGCATGCTGCAGACTACAGCATGACTACAGTATATACATACATACATAGTGTGTGAAGTGACAGACAAGCAGTGAGTTCACACCGTCCCCTGCAAAGGACAGGCTCCGTCACACATTTCAGTTCACGATATGGAATAGGGATACATTACATTTTAACAAGTAAACTAGATGGACAATTGGGGGGGAATATCATGCATTTTAAATGTCTGACAGCCCATCACTAACATTTAAGTCCCGTCCTTTCTTGTCATTGAAAACGAAACATACATTTTGTCATAGTTTTTATTATGTAAGATCTATTTTTAGCTTGTCATAGTCTTGTCTTGGCAAAAAAGGTAATCAAAGAACATTTTCGTTAAAGCTTTAGTTAACAAAATTTGTGTTAACACATTTCTGTTCACATAACACATCCAAGGACAGTAACCCAGCAGCTACTGCCTGCTCCTTTGTAGTTACATCTGATTCTGCTTAGCTAGGAGTTAACTCTAGTGTTTGAAGGCTCATTGTGATATACTTTGTACAAGAGCATTTGTTAAATGACAGTTCACTGTTAATATAACTACCTGTGTGTCTACTCTATAAATTATATTTGATCTTAACGGAGCACTATGAAGTCATGCAAACTCTCTGATTTTTTTTATCAGTGCAATATACATAAGGTTATAGTATACACTCAGAAATATTATATTTTCCATAACCGAATAAACAAGCTGTTCTCAGGGGAAAATGAGGTCCCCAGAACCCTGTCTGACGCTAGAAAGATGGCAGGGTCCACCACATATAAACGAAGAACAACATTATGAAATTGTGTTGTGCTTTAAGGTCAGTCTGTTTAAGTTTACTCATGACAAGAGTTTGTTAATTTAGTTTGTTAAGGCATAAAAAACAGTCAATGAAGATCTCTCTCTTCTGTTTAAAATTCCTTCTACTTCTAACTACATTGTGCACCTTTTAAAGCAATGAGAAGTTTGAGTTTAGGGTTTTGTCAGCCTAGACAATCACACACGCACACACAGGTTTATCTAGTATTTAAACAACTGGTACTGATATACTGTACATTGTACACAAGATTAGTGAAGTGTACTTACTATCAAGCAGGCTGATGGTGTTTCCCATGTAGTTTCATGGGTCCTTGTTTGGTTATGGTTTGTGAGATTATACAATGTTGACCTCTGGTCCGTTGAATAGGGAACATTCAGCACGTATAAAAGTTGCAAAATGCAAAGTTATTTCATGCAAGAGCAGCCATGTGAGTCATATATTGCTTGAGTCTGAACTATCTTCTATTATAATCATTTATAATGGTTAAAGGTTAACAGAGGTGGTCAGATTGTGTGCAAAGGTCTGTTAGTCCTCCAAATGTACTATACCATATATTTTCTGTCATAATGATCCTTTCGTATTGATAATGTGAATTGACAACGAAATGTATTTTTGATTAGGAACAAACTATCCCTGACTCACTTTAACACAACATGCTTAGACGCCAACATGATGACATTTTTCTTTTTTAATGGATATAAAGTTTAAGTCAGTTTCTATCCTTATGAAGATATTGATTTTGGACTGTTTTTTTTGTTTTAACGTGTAATAAGTCTTGTCTACTGTTCTAAATAAGAGAACACAACTTTTTTCTAAAGTTTTTTAATGCATTTAACTCTACCCTGACACTCACTTGCAGCGGGTTTGCAAGTTGATGGGTATTTGTTTAGGGAGCATGAATGCTGACAACCGTTACACGTACAGAGAGTGAGAGGGTGAAAATGACTTGCTCTCAGGGGCCTTGACAACCTTTGCCCTGTCAGCTCTCGTTTCAGGCCTTGTAATTGCCACTGACCAATGGGCTCCCGTTTGAAACTAGACCCTGGGCTGCAGCTATTAACGTCCCCCTCCAAACGGATCTTGTTTTGATTCCTGATGCTTTTATAGGTTTTGTCTTTAGGAGACATTCCTGGTCGGCACATACCGTGCACCCCTTTCTGCCCCTATTTTCCTTCCTTCCCGTCTTGTGGGGCCATTTGCCCCCCTCCCTGCACTTACAAACATACACACAACCACGATCAGCCGTGTGTGTGTGTGTGTGTGTGTGTGTGTGTGTGTGTGTGTGTGTGTGTGTGTGTGTGTGTGTGTGTGTGTGTGTGTGTGTGTGTGTGTGTGTGTGTGTGTGTGTGTGTGTGTGTGTGTGTGTGTGTGTGTGTGTGTGTGTGTGTGTGTGTGTGTGTGTGTGTTTTAGGGCTACTGACCAGCCCACCCTCCACTGGCCCCTCCTGACAGCCAGCTACACTCCATGAACTTGGCCACCCGTCACAGCTGCGTTAAGATTGAAGGATGGGGGGCCCTTGTATCCAGCTGGGTCGGAAGACATGAGTGGGGGCAGGGCAGGCCCAGATGCAGATGGTTTAGGTCAAATGGAGATGTTTGAGGATGAAGGGGGAGGGGACACAGGAGCTCAGGGGCACAATAACTCCAGAGGTTACTCCTCCAACCCCTGGAAAAATGCAGTCTTGGAGTTTGAGTATATATTAGTTTCCATGTGTTTGTGTTGCAGAATGTTGGCAGTTGTTGTAGCTAGCGTAGACTCAACGTGAACTTTTTGACCCATAGTCAACATCAGTCTGATGGGATCTTTCAAGGTAAAAACCAAATAAACACATTTAAGAAAAACATTGGAAGTCCCCTCTTAAGAATCAAACATTTGCGGCAACATTAGTGTTGGATAGAGTCAACTTCTCCAGTTCAGGTTAGGCCATGGAACTTGTAGCATGACAATGCATGGCACATCTCTCCTTGCTCTCTCTTTATCTCTGATGTCATTATCAAGTAAAAGTAAAATGTCAAATGAATTATCTTAATGATAAATAGCTGTGTTACTTTGAAAGGTAAAGAAATGAGACCACTGCAGACTAGATTGTCTCTGAACGTTTTTGTAACTACTTTCCGTTTGTGTACTGACCTTTTATCTGTGTTTTTTTTCTCTTGTTTGTTGTAGAATGGGAATGCAGGCTGGGCGGATGAGGCCGACAGTAGCAGAGGAAGAGGAGAGGCCTCCAGAGACTTTGCTAAGGTAGCATTTGGAGACTGTGATCAACAGATAGCTTCAGTGGGTATAGTCATTAAACAAGAAGGAAACTTGGAACAATTTTGCAATAACACTAATTCATATCAAATTCAAACTCAAAAGATAACACCAAATGATAAACTGGCTGTAATGAATGTGAGAGGAAAAAACTAAGAACTACTTTTTTCCCTTTCAGCTGTATGAACTGGACAACGACCCCAAAAGGAAGGAGTTTTTGGATGACCTCTTCACTTTCATGCAGAAAAGAGGTAAGAGAACTGTCTAGGGGCTTTCCATTCATTGTTGAAGTCGGATCCAGCGGTATGATATACACCTAAAAGTTAGAGGTACAGTTGTAATTTAGATGTAAATCAAAAGAATTTTCAAAGTACACTTTCATCTTTTTCCACACTAGAGTTGTGGTACAGCTTGGTGAAAATTATTTTTGTTGAAATGCTTTAGCTCCTTTATCCTTGTAGACAAGTCAGTAAAAACTCTAAATTAAAAACCACACACCTATGCTTTCCTTACTCTCAAGGCATGGGTAGTGTTTTACATCTCATAGAAATACCTTCGCATTATGAATTGCAGTTAAAAGTTGCCACAGATGTGACATTGGTTGGAGTTAATTTCCCACCCTCCGCCTATGTGGGAAAAGCAAATAGCACACGACTTCCATTTCTTAAGATTCATTTCCTGTCTCAGTGTGAGGAGGGGTTGCTATTTTTTACAGACCATCTGGAATTTCACTATAGGTTGATTTGTGTTAGGCCTACAGCACACATGGGTTGTTGGAGCCCATATAAACTGAGTAAGGATTAAAGTGTAAAATATATAAGTTCTTTAATTTGTGGCTTTAGTCTTCCAACATGGGTGTCAAGTGTTACATGTCACTGATCTACTCAAAAAACATGCTGTAACTCTCACTGGCTAAGAAATCCTTTACTAATTCCCCCCCAGAGTAAAGGCCTTAAGAGGTCAGCAGGTGAGGTGCGCCTCCGTTGATCCTGTGGTTCTGCAGTATCAGAGCCAAGAGGATCTGGCAGTGGCCTAACTTATTTAGTTGGCCAACAGCCGGGGAGGCTCAGCTGACTGCGTGGTGCTTTGACACCAACTACAAGACTCCTCTGACCAGAGCAGCTAATGCACTTAGGCTTTTATCAGACAAATCTGTTGCCAAGCAAGTTACATGGCTTGAGCAATACCTCCCAAGGTGAATCACAATGTTATTACAGTGGTGCATACTTTTCATTATGTTTTGGCAGGCTATGATGAGCGATGATGGTCTGTGAATGTGTGCGTGCGGTTCATACTTCATTATGTTTTGTCACAGGCTACGATGGGTGATAGGATGTGTATGCAAGTGTGTATATGATGCATACTTTGTTTTGTCAGACTGTGACAGATGATGATGATGCGTGCGTTTGTGAAGTTTGGCCCACGTGCATCGATGTGTATGTACTTGTGTGCATATGTTGACGAGCTTACATTCACAAGAGCAGCAGCTTCAGAGTGTCTGGTTGGGTCTGAGCACCCGGAGGTCTTGTTTGGAGGGTGATGAATTAAGTGGAGTCAGAGAAAGGGAGGGATGGGATCTGTCAGGGCCCTGTTAGCATCTCTGTCCAGTGGCAGACGCTGGAAGTGGTTGGCTGACCCTTTACTCACGCTGGTCAGACAGAGAAATCCATCAAGCTGACCAAAATGCCACCTGACAGCAGATAACTGGCTTGTTAAAGTGTGCCATGTCACATTATTTTCACTAAATTTTGATTTACTTAAGACAGGAAATAGTCTGTTGACTTCTACGTAAAAATGAAGGTTTTTTTAAATCATTCAATTGTTGTCTTTTGAGCAACACAAACAAGTAATGAATTACAATATTGATTTAACAAAAATATATTTATTTAATTTACATAATTTGCTTGTGACTTTTAAAATCACCTCAAAGCAAAGAAAATTGCATGTTGATTCACTGATGAAAACATAGGTTAGTAAATTGGAACCCCTGTCATTTATGTTTTAACTTGTTGAGTTAAATTACATTTCCAGAGAGAATTACAGTGAGTGGAACTGGAATCCGCTTGCATGGATCAAGTTCCTGTATCATCATCAGTACAAGTGACCAGTAGCAGAGGAGTACAAGGGTCAGTGCACAACAACAGTTGTAACAAGTGCAACTGTCTCATAATACAGTTAGGCAGAGGAAAATAAACTACGGTGAAAGATGGAAGAATGTTGTTAAAAGGGCTCCAGGACCAAACAACATTCTTTTGTCATATTGGAGATGTGAAACTTCAGTTATGAATGCAGAATATGACAGGGAAGTTGTTGTTGACATTAGAGGCCTGGTGCTACCATTGTACAGAAGGGTAGGGTATAATTTCAGCTACTCCAGAGTGAGTTCTTCACCCCTCCCTCAAGACAAGAGGCACTTGGCTGACCTCTGCTGTCTCTCAAACCCCAGTCTTAATCACAGGGAACAAATTGCTTGGCTGGGATTCCCTTTTTGCTGTTAGTACCAAGACTATGTGAGCGCAAGCCTCATGAAGCTCTTGTTGATGGCATCCTCTAATTACCACTGCGTTTACTCCTACTTCCATTTCATTTCATAGATATGGGGTCAAGATTATTCCTCTCTATTTTTTTAATGAAAGAGTACCCAGCAAGCCTTTCTAATTTTAATGTCACTATGTGGGAGACAGGGGGATAACAGCTGGTGATAGGAAGATGCCATCCTCAAAGAAGAATAGTACAGCAGTAGTCAAAAATAATGCCTCATTTTGTGAAGTGTTAAGAAGGTTAAATGAAATCCAGTGGAATCTCTGGGCGGAGAGAGACAAATGGTGAAGTGCTTTTCCCACCTCGTCGTGGGGGCCTCTAGGCCCTGAGAGGAAAGCAACAGCGGAAGGAAAACTTACGAGGGATTCCCATTTCCTGGCTCTGCGCTTAAAAACAGGCGTGTGTGTGGTGTGTGTGTGTGTGTGTGTGTGGTGTGTGTGTGTGTGTGTTAATGGTTGAGGAATTTTAGCAGCTGTCCTAAATCCTGTCTGTCCTTAAAGGGGCCCATTGATAGACTCTGTATGTGTGTCTTTTGCCATTTCTGTGATGCAAACCCCTCTCTACCTTTACTTGCCTGACTCTTATCTCTTTTTGACTACTATTGCTGGGCCCCTTTCATTTTTACCATTGACTTCCTGCTTGTAATTTTAAAGAAGAGGCCCAGTTTTATTCTAGTAGAGAACCTCCTGTTATTCGCTGCAGATAGAAACACTGGTTGATGGCCTCACATGTAAATATAATGTAAATGCATTAGGGCTTCTCAAGTTGGAGGAGTGTGGGTGGAGGATCTTAGCCTCCCTAAGTTACGCCGACATCACTGTTCATCATATCCATTACAGGTTTTGCTACTTAACCCCCACTGGGAGTGCAGAGAAAAGCTTTGACGCTGGCTCGACGCCATTTACCAACTCAAAGGTTTCGATTAAGCAGATGGGTGGATGTTTGTTTTGGTTTGACACCCAGCCACGTTCTTATTTGGGCTGGGGGTTTCGGGGCAGGAGTTGGGGTTGTGAAAAGGTAATAGAGGTGCTAAGTGAGGCTGCGGGAGCAACGGGCGCGTGATTGAGGGAAAAAAAGAGGAAGAAAATAAGAGTGATGCAGCCAACTGCCTGTCAGCGCTGTCCACTTGAGATGATTAATGGCCACAGGCTGTGATGGACAGAGCCAGTGAGAGAGAGAGAGAGGCTCCTGTTCAGTGAAATCACCAGTCGAAAAGGGAGGGAGTAACGGGGGGTAAAGACAAGTGTTTTAGCTCCCTTTACTCTAGCCAGGGAACCCCACACGTTGCGGTCAGCAAAGGCTGGATCCATCCCAGTGTGACACATATGGGAAGTGTAGATTCAGCTTAAGAGGGACCACATGGTGTGCTATCACCGCTTCAGAGTTATTTTAGGGGAAAATCCCTACATAGTAGATTTAGCCCTGTTAATAGTAATAGAGTAGTAAGCCGGACTTGTCTGTGCCATTAAATTGCAGTGAGCTTGATGGGACGAGAGGTAGGAGGGGAAGGAAGGGGAGATGGTAATGCTTATAATGAAGATGTCTCAATGAGCTGCAGCTTCAGTTAAACCTACTGGCAGTGGCTCTGCTCTGTTAGCCCTGTAAATCTTCACTGTGGCTGCTGGTAATGTCTTGGTCTGGTTAGCAGAGTTGCATAGATAGGCCTTTGTTTGGTCTGTTATCAAAAGTCAGCAGGTCAATAATTTAGTAGCATTTGTCCCTTAAAATACATATTTGTTTTTTGCTGAAACATTATATATATTATATAAACAAATAGACGGACATGTTTAATTTATTACTGACAAAATAAAAGCAGGGAGACCACTTCTGTTTGAAAAGTCTTCGGAAACATGATTTGCATTAATTAAAAAAAAAAAAAATCTAATGTCTCCACCGGTCTTTTCACATTTGAAGAAAAACATGAATTTTTCATCCAGGTAGCGCTGCTTATTCTTTGCCGTATTTGTGGTGTGAGAAGAATGACCTCCCAGCAGGACATTAGAGGAAGTTCCCTAACTGTAACCCTGAGACCGAGAGCTCTGTCCACACCAATTACACCATGAATGGGCTCTGGGGGATCCATGTATGCATTATATTACTCCCCCGGTCAGCCTCACACTGGCCTCGTAACAGGCGGGCCCTCTGTACAAACACCACACTACAATAGGAACATTCTCTGGCTCTTTGATATGGCCTCATTTTCCTTTAGTTAACACCCCACAACTTCTGGAAAGTGGCAGCACCTGGTTGGTTGAACAACAAAAACACCGGGTATTGTGAGCACATTTGTCCACATCAGATCGGGATGGTTTGCGGATAAAATAATTTCATTTGAGATCGAGCTTTTGAACTGCTGCTTTGTTGCACAACTATAACACAATTAACATAATGCAATAAATGCAACTTGGTGATCAACTTATTTTAACTAGTTTCTATATTCTAACTCATTAAGATTCAATTCTCCAGATGGATACAGTTTTTGAGATCCTAGAACGTGTTTTACATGGAAAGCAACAATAAAAAGTCATTAGGAAATTACATTTTGTCCTCTCTTGTCTTTCTTTCTGTCTGTCTCCATCCCCTTCCTCCTCTCTTGCCCCCACCCCATTCTCCTTCCCCCTCTGTTTATTGTGCTACAGTTACAACCACTGAAACTTGATAACACCATGGGGGATAGGGGCGGAGGGCAGTGCTGTGCCCTGCTCTGTGAGGGGAGGAGGGGCTGGATTAAGGGGGCCTCCTGTCCTACACAGGATGATTAATGATCTCCAAATAAGTGGGGGCCAACCTTTTTGATAGGGCAACGTTGACGGACAGCGGACAAGGGAGTGACCGTTGCATGTCTCTATGTGTGAAAAGTGAGAAAAGAGAGGATGAAGGATGAAGAGGGCAGACAAGGAAACCACCGTAGGAGTCTGGAGGTTAAGGGAGGCATCGGTCAGCTTGTGTAGAAACAAGGCCACGCTCTTTCATGTCTCTTTGAAAGCACTTTGTCAGCGGGCTGAATCTGACCAAGCTCGCCAACCAGACAGAAAGATAATTGGAGAAACGAACTAAAGGACCAGCACTGGCAGCAAAGGGCCCCTACTCTCAGGAAAGGGTGGGGACCTAAATGATATACAGATTTCAACCACTGCTTTCTAATCATCACCCCAGACAGACTCTGAAAGAAAAAGCAAAACTATTCTTATTGGACATCCTCCCTTGCATTTGTGATCAAAGATTTGGTGGTGACCATGTTGATATATTTGAGGGCTGCGATTATCTTTGCCTTTCGTAAACTCCACCCGTCGGTTGGCAAATTACAGCCCAGCCTTTGGGGAACGAGCACATTTACAGTGGTTATGCTCTTCTCTTCCGTCAAAACAAAAGGAAATAGTAGTTTTCCTGATGTTTTGTGGGTGTTTTGGGAGATGTTAGATTAAAATCTTTGGACTTTTATTTTTTGTTTGTTTCTTACCAACCAAGAATACTCTTTGTGTCTCTTCCTCTCTCTGTCTCTGCATCCCAACCCCCAATCTGCACTGCCTCCCTGTTATTTCCTCTGTCATGTTGCCAGACTGCTCGGCAGCCCTGGATTGGACACTGTGCTGTCTATCTTTAATTACGACCATACTGTACAGGGATTTGAGTCTCTAAGCTGCAGAGCTGGGAGATTTCTTAATCACCAAGCTCATAAGTAAATGAGCGGGGAAGATGACGAATGCAGGCCTCAAGCAGATTCATGCTTCCCAACGAGGTCATCAGTCAGGGTAAAAATAACACTGGCTGCTCAATTCACCCATGTGTCTTTGTCTTTTGTCTTTAATGGAATACATTTGTAATTACCCTGAAAAACACATGTGGCTAACCAATACTGTTTTATTATTTTATATAAAAGAAGTGTGAAGGGGCTTTTTTATGAAAAAAAGGTAAATCTGACCAAACCTGCTGCAATATTGTCTTCATTCTAACGTCTTTTGTGATACAGACATAATATGACAACAACCTGATGTGTAGAAAATATTCCTGCATAATGCTTTATAGGGCAGTGGTGTAAAGAAACTGAATTTTATTTTTAAATTCTTTACGTGAATAAAACTTGAAGGGCAGGATGTAACCAATCAGAGGCGGAGTAGGACGGGGTGTGCCGAGCAAGGTAGTGTGATCCAAGGACGTTACAATCGATTCAAAACAACGCTGCTACAGCTGGTAACAATGGCTGCAGTTCAGCCATATATATTTAAATTGTATAAATATATACATATTTATATAATGCCTGTTACATAGTTATGAACATAAGTGTCCGAATTAAAGGCTCGACTCCAAATCAGGCGTTTCAGGTTTTCTGTGGGAGAGAGAAACTCTTCTTCACTTTGAAGACCTTTTACATGCACAACAATGCTACATAACACAAAAGAGGAAAGGTAAAAACCATAGAAGCATAATATGACCTCTTTAATTCCTTCTAAAAGCAGTACTGATGTTTTAATTTGGACATTTATTTAATGTAAAAGTAGGTGAGTTATGCAAGATAAGCAAGGACTGAAGTCTTCTATATCAGGAAAAGCCAAATTATCAGGAAGCTACATTAGAATATTTTTATCCGCTATTTTCACAAAAACAATGTGTTCCCATGAAATCACCTGCACTTTTCCTGTTAAATATCTTGCTTATTTATATTCAAAATAGTTTTTCTGTGGGAGCTTTGTTCAGCTGTTCCCACATGAACCGCTCATGTGATCAACAAATTCCCCAAACTTGTGCTATCTCTGGATATCTGCGTGTCTTGCTTCTCCATCTGTGTCCTGTGTGTGCTCTTAAAGCAATGTTTCCTGGCCTCCACACCCCTGTGATGGATTGTATGAAATACGTTACAGCCCCCAGAGGAGCCCTACACCAGTACAATAGCCCTGAGCTCACTTCCAGTGCAGCTCTGCAGCAGTGTTGCATAAGCCACAGAGTAACTGAGATCTGAGTGCAGAGGGGCCTAATGGAAAACAAGACGCTTGATTTGAGGGAAGAAATGGACATGAATCACACAGTTGCCAGATGTTGTTGCCTCTGTGTCGATTGCATTTAAGTTGATGTGGCTTGTTGTTTGGGATATTTGATTAGATAAAGGTAATGGTCAGTTAAAAGGTTTTGGTAGATAATGTTCCTTCTTCTGCAATTAGGCCTAAAGCTCGCCTTTTCTGCTGTGGTATTCTTTATTTTATGATCCCTTTCCTGAAATCCATTAAGTTGTTTAAAGTGAGGCCCTTGATGTATTAAAAGCTTCTACATGTGTAAGGCCTGAAGAACTATTGAGTGTTATATTAGTTTGCAGTCAGCGTCTGTTGATGCAGAGTATTGTTTGTAACAGGAATTGAAGCATATTTTGCTGCAGTCAGTCTGCATTAGGAGCATCAGCTGAATCCCTGAAAGGTAAATGTATGACCCACTGTCATGGATTCCAAAAGCCAAAAGTAATTAGCATTGATGGCAGCGAAAATTTCCAAGATGAGTGCACAAACCCCCACAATCCTTTCGCCTGTTTCAACAGATCCCTCTTTATGCTTGGCTTATAGCAGCTGATGTCTCCGGTATTGATCAGTGGTGCTGGGCCCCAAATGGGGCTCGTCAGCTGATGGCTTTATCTGTCAATCCGGGTGTTCATTGATTGAAGCAGTTAGCTGGGTTATAAAGCTTGCTAGAAGGAAGAGGGAGACCTTTAATATTGCACCTTCTAGTGAAGACATCCCTGCCACCTACTTGTTTAAGCAGCAATACTCAGTCTGACCAGTGAACTGTCCGTGTTGGACACAGATTAATTCATTAACAATTATTTGCATTATCGATTTTTCTGTTGATTGTCTAACTGCATTAATCTAAGTCTATAAAATGTCAGAAGATTGAGGGAGATGCTCATTGCAGTTTCCCAGAGCCCAATGTAACGTCTGCGAATTACGTCTTCTGTCCAACCAGCCGTTCAAAAGACTTCATTTTTCTATAATAAATGATAAAAAAGAAGCAAAGTTTCACATTTCAAGCAACATTATGTAGAAATTGGAATTATGTGCAACTCCACTGTTGTAAATACAAATCCTCAGTTTCTGTAACAATTTCAGATGTACGGTGCTTTCACAAAGTATTCAGACCCCCTTTTACATTTTGTTATGTCACAGCCTTATGCTAAAATTGTCTGTCATGTAACACTATTTAGCAAAGTTGTCACCAGCAACTAAAAGCTAGTCTAAGACTCTTGCAACTTACTCGATCACTGTCTGCTTATCGCTTCCTAGCTGTCTCCGTCAGCATCTTCTTCAGTCTCTTCACCTCTGTCATGATGTCCATAGAGGCTGCTGAGCCAGCCTCTGCCGTACGCATCAGTTACAGATTGCTTTCAGGAAACTCTGGAAATCACAGAGTTAAAGGGATATTCCGGCGTAAGTTTAATCCATGGTCTAACACACCGTGACACCAAGTAAAACCCCCCTCGAGAGATCAAGTTTTCCAACTGCTAGCTTATGTAGTTTTAGCAACCTCAGAAAAGACAGCACGATAACAATACACAGCAGTCTATGACTCCAACCAAGAAACCGCCATCAAAAAGCCACTCATAGCCACAAAAAATGCTCAGAACAGCACCAAACTTCAGCAACAGTACAAATAGGGTCCCGGCACATAGTTCGAGGCATCAAACATCTGCTAGCTTTGCTGGATTTCTATTAAAAAGAGAACACAGCTCACCAGTCTCCTGCAGCAGCTTCCTGTTGTGGGGAAGCCCTGACGAGTCGATTACCGAGTGCAGTGGAGTTCCGCAGCTCAAGGATGAAAATGTACGATTACTACTCCATGGAAATGCAATCAAAGTTCTTATGTGTCTCGCCTACCAGTTTATAACAGTTATTATCAAGAGCTGACAGGGAAAAGAACAGAATTGAGCATTTCTAACTGCACTTGGTAATCGACTCATCAGGGCAACAGAGGTGGTATTGACGCTAACCGTTTTATAAGAGTTAAGTTTACACTGTGGTGTTCTCTATCGCCTGCCAGAGGGCAAGAGCTCATACTCAGCATGGAGAATAAGTGATAAGTGGTTCAGCCAATATCTTCTGTGCTTTCCGGAGAAAGGGCTGTTTATATATTGACAGAAGGAACTGATGTTGATCCTTTCCCAAAACCTTCATTGGAGTCTGTTCCGGATGAGCAAGCTTGGTTTTTAACTGTACAGCAAGATTGCCATACCATGCCTAATAATGGTTTCTAGTACAGCCTGGTAGAATAAACACATCATCTCCTGATTCTCATACACGCTGAGTCTGAATATCTCTCCCTCTCTTTTCCTTGCATTGTTTCTCTTATCTGTGGTCTGTTTAAACCTTTCTTGTTCTTTTAACTATAATAATATGCCCTCGATGCCTTCCTCTTAGATTTGTTTCACCTGAGTTCAAGCTACTCGACTGGAAAAGGGTTAGCCACTTGCCTCTGCAGCTTGATCACTGGAATCTACAGTTGAAGCCAAAGCTCCTCCCTTTATTATGCGTACAACATACCATTGTCATATTGCTGTGACATATACATTCTTGACATTTCTGCAAGGATCAGAGTGGGCTGTTTACAAGGCCAAGCTATTGGGTTACTTTTCCCTCACTTGATCTTGCAGTCATATGTAAATATAGAGCAGAGGTCATCCAGTACATTTGACCAAGCTGTTATATTTTAAATTGTGACGTCAAAAGACATCAATTAATTTACAGTTCGAACATGTTTAAGATCATTAAACAGATGTTGGTTAATAGCACATATTCAGATTGAGGTGACTATTTACCTTGTATTAGTTTAATTATTGAGGTTGCTCAACTTGTGGAGAGAAAACAACCTGAATGACCTTTTCCTAACTGACTGTTGACATATGCAGTGGTTATACACACTGATGATACAGGCCTGTATTGTCAGTGACAAAGATTTTACCTCCCCCTCCTCCAACAACTTCACCTCTAGCTGTCATCTGCTCTTCTTCCTTGTATCTAGAGCTTGACCATAACTGTATTTTTGCCAAGGGATCTTTTCACTTCATTCACAACTACAGGCTTTAAAAATAGGGGGTATGTACCTCAGGTGGAGGGGTGATTTAAACCTCATAGCAGAACTGACTAACCTAATTATGTCCGTAGCATTGCATATGGACTTTCTTGAGCAGATTTTTCCACATATTTGTTTACTTTACACACTATTTAGCTACAGTTCTCTTACAGAAAGCATTGGGCCAAACAAATCATAAAAGAACTGCATTCTTGAGAAAAACTTGCTAATTCTTAGCAAAATAAGTAAGGCAGAGTAAGTAAGCCATATCTCCTATCAGCACCAGCAAAACAACACTTGCTGCAAAACAAGCTATACTAGAATTATGCAACAGGGGCGGAGAAATGTTCACATGCTAAATGCATTTCTCATGCATGACTAATGCAACAGGCTTTAGTGGTTGCTGTAATGTCAGCCTATAGTGCTGAAGACATAAAGCTACTGGAAGAACACACAAGGACATATCTAATCGTCATAGTAGGCCTATATTACCTATATCCTCTGGCTAGTATGTTGCAAATTTGTCAGCCGCCTGCACAATTTCACTGGTCAACTACATGTTAACAGCAACCAAACATACCCAGATAGTTGTCAGCTAGCTTCAAATATGGCTGTTGGGCTGAGTAACCAGATCTGTGACGATGAGAAACAGCCCCCGGCAAAAATGAACCGATGCATAAACACATATACCCAAAGCAGACACAGAGTCAAGAAAACAGAGCAGTGGGATGTAAATTTGGAATGTGTAGGGGAGATGGTGAAGCATACATCTATAATGTTTCTTTCAACCATTTGACTGTTTCATTTTTTTAGCATTCGTTTAGCTTGTATTTGATGTCCTAAAACTTGTGTTGCTTAATTCTTTTGCAGTGGTTCGAGAGTCTCTTCTCCTCTCTTCTCTCCATGATTATTTGTCAAATATATTGTGATGTATTGCTGTAAAGCAACATATTTTTCATACAATGAAGAGACACTGTTGTAAAAATATCAAAAAACAGAATATTCCCCGTCTAGCATACACTTGTGAGATGTCCTCCCCTCTTATTCTGAAATCCTTAAGAAGATGAAGACCGGTGACCCTGAATAACTATGTAGCATAGGAGACATAAACCATCCTTCCCTCCATTCATCTATCCGTCCGTCCCTTCATCCATCTCTCTGTCAGCTCCATATCAGTCGGCGTTGATTGGGGTCTAGTCAGTTGATCTGCTGGGTCTCTGGGGATTGAGGAGACTTAGGTTACAGTTGGAGAGGCCATCTCACTTTTCGCGCCATCCAACCTTTTCAATCCCCCTCCCCCTCTATCTCACAGGTGACCCATCTTCATGACCCACGGAGAAGGAGTCATGTTTCTCCCTCTCTTTCGTTCTCTCGTTCTTCATGTTCTTCTCACTCATTCAGTTCAAAGATGCTTCGCTGGAATAACTGTCAAACGTTTAAAGCTGGACAAAGCAGTTAGCAGAACTCTAATCGTCATATAAACTGTACCAGGCTTGACAGTGCAGAGTAGGGCTGGGCGATAGGGCCTAAAAATGTAATCTCCAATTTTTTCAAACAAACCTCGATTTATGATTTTAAATGTTTTTTTTTTTCCTTCTCAAGAACAAACTTTAAATTACAAATTAATTATTAAAAGCATTACATTTATTTTAATGCTTTTATTTTTTAACAAAGTTGCCCTGCATTTTAAACAGTGCACCTTCAAACTCACTTAAAATGAATGTGTTCCTTTTTTATAAAATGTTTTTGTAAACATAAATTTAACATGTCAGATTGCAGATCAGTCTCCATATTAGTATTGATAAAGTGTTAACATAACTTTCATTAAATACTTTATTTTGCAAAAGGTGCCTTTTGTTTACAAAAAGTTTTTTATATATCTGAAGATATGTAAACTGAATTATTCATCTGCATGCTGCATAGTAAACAGGACATGTTGGTAGATGTACAGGACATGAGGTGTGTGTTTGCTGTCTATTTAACACATTTTTTGCCAGGAACACGAGCCTGTGTACTACCTCTGGATGAGATATTCCCCGTTGCGGCTTCGTAGCACAAACCTGGGGTCGAACATTTTCATTTCCTCCGGCTTTTCCACTGTATATACGGGCACCATATCTTTAGCGATATGCAACGTGACTGCATCCGTAAAAACTCTCCACCAGGTTTCTTCTCATACGGGACACATGATTAAATGATGTTGTTGGCTGCTTTTTAGCGGGTATTTGTGGGCTGCTGCGGTCTTGTGCGTCTGGTAGTGAACAACAAAGATGCTGAAATAAATGTGTCAGTCCGCTGTCTTTAGTTACAACAGCATTTAAACAAACTTTGTAGCGGATCGTGGTTTGTTCGAGGTCCGACGCCACAAAGCCAAACTACTAACGAGACACTGCCTTTTTAGGAACGATCTCTTGGCGCGCTGCATGTTTTGTTTGCTTCTCTGTGGAAAGACAACACAGGGGAGGGCGGAGTCCACTATGAACTACGGGAGCCCATGAGGAGCAGCGGCGGAGCAAATTAAAGAGAAAATCGATTTTAATTTTTTTTAATCATCCTAAACCACAAACTCGAATTAATCGCTTTTGCTGGTTTATCACCCAGCCCTAGTGCAGAGATTTATAGCCAGATTGCACTTGACAAACTTCTAATTGTGTATTCAAGATCTAATAGTGTCATTATTTGTAGTCCTGACAGCCTCTGCAGTGTGTGAACAGCACCCCGTGAGATTTACAGCTTCTGGCTGTTGTTTGGAGCCTTGCCAGTTTTGTGATGTTTTACACCGCTGGTTGCCGCAGTTGACAGTGCACAGAAGACAGCTCCTTTAATATACTGGCTGTCTGCCCACTGTAATAATTCTTACAAAGAAGCTACTCTCACTGTTTCCTGGGTAAATATAGCTTAAAGAGACGTATCCATCATTGGATGTTTGCCTTTTTTCCCCCTCTACTATGTGTTCTTTTTATCAAGGCAGAGGAAGGAAAGGACAAATGAAGAGACAAAGGAGAAGGTTCTGGTGGTATTTGATCTGCCTAGAATAATACAGATTTGTATATTGCACTTGTCAGACCTAGAATAAAGGTTTTAGCTGATCGGACTCATGTTCAGATGCATTGCCACTTAATTGCACAAATTAAGAATGTTCTTTGTTTTGTGTTTGCTTTACATTTGTGTAACTAGATGATGTCGTACCACATTGTCGTTATGCCTCTGTGGATGGATACAGGGTTTTCACGGGGATGAATGTTGTCTATTCTGTAGGATGTCTCTTACGTTTGACTTTAAACTCAGTTGAGGAAAAGCATCTGTTGTCATGCCTTAGGTTATATACAACTGGCAGAATAAGTCATTATGTCTTTCTCTTTTCTGTCTCTCCCTTTGTTTGTCTCTATGCCTTTCTCCCCCTTTCAAATCACATTAATTGCACTTTATTGACATGACAGGAATCAAACCTATACAGCCAACGCTGTAAAGCATATCGACCCACATGCCGTATCATAGCCTTTATTAGACAACTGTCCCTCTCTATCTCTCTGTCTGTGTCTCTACCAGCTGTGGCTTCATGCTTAGAATAGCAATGTATCTGTAGTGTAACATTACATTTAACTTCCCTTATGTGGAGGGTACATATCTTAACACTTGATATGAATTGGTCCGTTGTGCGAGTGGTGGCTCTGCCTGTACTAAAGATAGCAAATTCCATACACTCAAGGCTTTTTTACCTTTTATGTCCCTGGCCATGCATTAAAAATAAAACAAACATGCCCCAGGCTGCAGCAGGGTCCTGACAATATGCTGCCCCGATGTATGCACATATAAACTAAACAGTCAGGGGGCTGTCTGACATAAAGTAAACTCTTAGCATGTGGAGTCCAGACACTTGTCTCTTCTGTCAGTGTCTCTATGTCCCGTGTGAATGAAGTGTTCGGGCTGTTCTCTATTGATTTTTCCTCAAGCCATGCTACATTTTTAAAACTTGTTGGCAAACATTAATTACTTTTGCATTTAGATGAATTACCTGATGGATAATTCTCCTCTCTAAAAAAAAAAAAAATGTACATCATATGGAGTACAAAAAGTGGTGGGGCCCTAACTCTAGAGCATGTTGTGTGGGAATTCATAAAGAATGATATCAAATGAGGACCCTTCTTAACATGCTTTAGTTCAGAAAGTGTTGTCCAGACTGGATAATTTATTAACTGCTTTGGCATTTCAGTTTCTTACGAACAGTAGTGCCAGTAAGGGAAGTGAATGTACTTCAGTTGAGCTGGGGAAATGGTCAGGGGTGCAGAGAGTGAGATATAGCCCTGGTTGGGTCTAATCTGGTGTGTAGATACGGTGGTTGGCAGGGGTGCGGGTGCTCTGAAAGGACTCAGACACTGCCATGAGCCCAGGGGCTGTTTGTGTTGGCTGACACCTTCCTTACAGCCGTAATCCAGTCTTTCTCCAGCTGGCTGGCTACTACACCTCCCCCTTCCTTTTTTTCTTTCTTTCCTTCCTTCCTTCAATCATTCCTTCCTTCCTTCCCTACTAAAGGCAGCAACAACTGTCTCTCGCTCTTAGTCCTTTCTTTTTTCTATTTCTCGCACCTCTGCCTTTTTTCTTTTTGTCTTATGCTCTAATTGCATCTGCACTCCTATCAGTAGAGTCCAAAAAGCACAAGAATTCTACAGAATGAGTGTTTCCCTTTCTCGCTCTCCTACTGCCCCTCTCTTTTCACTGTAGATGGTGTTGAAACCTCACACCAGCCAATGCTCATTCAGTAAAAAATTCATTTCCTGTGTGTTGTCTGCTGGAAGGCTGTCACTCTGTCACTTAATTATTTAAAAAATGCCCACCATGTGAAGTCGGCGATATGTAATTTACCACTACTGGCGTCAGGGGCACCCAATTGATTTATTATAGAGGCCCTTTAATGTGAACAGCTGTTTCCTACTAAAAATAGGTCAGGGGTCAGATAAAGTGACCTTGTCCTTTTTTTGTCCACACATTGAGATAGGCTGCTGTGCTCTGATGTGGGGTGGGAAATGTTAATGTTTGATTCAGATGGACAGTCTGTCTCAGGCTGTCTGTTTAGCTCGATGTGCAGTATAAGTCAAGTTACAAATTGTGTAATGTTTTGATAAAATGCTTCAAGCCTCTGAAGGGACAGCTAAAGGCCTCTTACTTGGTTACATATTTTACTATGTAACAGAGTTTGTATGAATGTGTTTCATGATTCTGTTGATGTCAATCGAGAGATTTATACTTCCTTGGTGGGAGTTCTGTGAATGGTTTTACCATCATCACTGGCATGATGTTTATCAAACATATCGATATAGATTAACTGCACAAAATGATATCAGACTCTCCAAACATGTTATCTCTAAAAGGTCTGTATTTGTCTAAACCTTTTCCCCTCCGTCTGACTCCATCTGTGTTCCTTATCATTTGAAGTCTAGCCGTTTGAAGACTAACCGTGTGGCTCTTGTGTTCTCTGTGGAAGTTGGAGGAAGGACTTAGGGAGTGGTTCAGGGGCCCTCAGCCACGGCACTTCCCACCAGAGCGACCTCTGACCCCTGGTGCCATTAATCACTAGGCTCCTGATGGCCCTGTCCCTGGGGGAAAATCAGTCCAGGGCAAAGGATGATGGGAGGTGAAGCCTGCAGCCAATTACAGATTGGCTAAGAGCAGCCGAGGGGACAAATCAGGGCTTTACAGAGAGATGAAATACCCAGTAGTTGTCTAGTTGAGGCCTGCGTGGCACCAATGAACACCATGAAGTGTATGGGATCATAGCAGATCACAATGTCTCAAATAGATAATAAAGTTGAAAAGGCAGAATAGAGCGCACATTAGGGGACTGTGAGGCTGCTGTGATCAAAAGAGATGTTTTGGACTGGTCTAATTAAGCCTGTTAGAGCTAAATGTCTCCAGGGTTGAAAACCGAACAGATGTTGAACACCAAAGGCAGGCGGCACGGTGATTCGCCCAAATTAGGGAACTCTCTGGCTAAGTGTTGCTAATGTGATTTTTGGTCAGTTGCGGTATCATGAAAGGCAACTTTCCCAGTGCTTTCATATGGGGTTGGTCCAAGTCGAAATGTGAAACCTGCCTGGTGTCAAATGTTGACTAATTAATGCTGTTTTAGGTTTCGAAACCACCTCTGGTTTACTTAAGATGTATAGATAGCTCTTTGGTGTACTCATATACACACACAACACTTCAATCTGTTATTTGAACGGCCCTGTTTGGTTATGGTGCCCTTCAATAAATCCTGTGTAAATAGATCTGATCTGACAGCAGATACTGGTAAAGGTGTGAATAAAAGCATAGGCATGAATTAAAGCCTAACTAACTGCTGGCCTGTCACTCTGGGCCCGGTGCTGTTGTCTCTCATTTGTTGTGCTCTCATTGTTCACGTCCGGGCCAGTATGAAAACGTGGCTTCCTGCTGACCTGCAGTTTAATTCACACATCGATAACCCCTGGCTGATCTCTGACCCCTCTAGTTGTACTAATTGTCTGATGCAGGATTGATGTCCAACGCTGCATTAAATAACTGACGAAGTGCTAGCAGCGAAGCATTCCTGCTGCTTTGATCCACTGCGTGGTCTGGAAATGTTGCTCCTGCCCGGTGATGTAGTGGAACGTCTGCCATATACATTTAGTCTATTATTCCTCCTCAGAGAAGAAATGTACCTTCTATTCAGTCTGATAGGAATGTAAAAAAAACATTTGTTCTCTTAAAATTTATTCAACAGATGTCTGTTATATTATTGTAATTATTATATTGGTTGTA
Source organism: Diplodus puntazzo (assembly GCA_963678695.2). Lineage (NCBI taxonomy): Eukaryota > Metazoa > Chordata > Actinopteri > Spariformes > Sparidae > Diplodus > Diplodus puntazzo. The sequence goes on along the minus strand of OZ023155.1, from coordinate 37,992,471 downwards.
ATCTAGTATTATGTGCAATTAATGGGATTGCAGCTGTTTTTGAAAAGCTATCAAACGTGTCCAATTTGACCTATTGTTCATGTAAAAAATACTATGAATTTGTGTTTTGATGGTGAATAGCTAATTTTACTTTTTTTACTACATGGGATGATGCTTAACAGACATTAGATAATTAAAAATAATTAAAATAATTGTTGCTCTCCTCTCCTGTCACTATAGCTAATCTGAATTATCTGTCAAGTCACACCAGGCATCTTGGCAAGGACCCTCTCGTTTTGCTAATTGTTAATTGGCTCTGGAGATAACATGGCTATTTTCTTAGAACAGAATATTCTGAAGCTTAAACAAGCTGAACAAAATTACCCACACACAGTTTGCTGTGCTGTTGCTGTTTCTTATTTTTCAGGGTGAGATGAGATCTTACAGATTTATTTAGTGGGTTGTACTTATACTTCCAAGCTTGTGCTATTTGCTGTGCTATTTTCTACTTTGATTTCTTAATTAGGTGCACCATACCATCTAATGCAATCTGACACATTTGTATTTATTTTCAATATTGATTCACATCATTGGAAGTAGGGACGTTAATAATTAATCATTAAATGATTTATCACAGTTAAGAATTTATCTGATTATGTATATATATGTATGTATGTATCTATACATTTAAACATATATATGGCTGCCTGATGAAGGTCTGTGTTTGAATGTATAGACCGTTGCAATATTCTCCTTTGCTTGTGACCCATGATAACTATACTCGCTTTGTTTCACTGTTGCAACATGTAGAATGAGGAGTGGTGTCGAACAATGATTGTTCAATGTCACAGCCTCATCAGGTTTCTCACCCACCATATAGAAAACCACCGCTCCATAATGGCGTGTTTTAACAGATTACAATTCTCTCCCACCTTATCCAAACAGTCTTATGTGTTTGCTATGCTTCAAGACAAACTCAAAGGGTGATTTTTAGTGAACACGAGTCAAAAAAGCCACCACTATGAAAACCAGTAATAAGTAGTCGGAGCCGTAGCAGTCTGACGGTGCGAGCACACCTCCCTGATCTCCACTCTTATGTAGGTCCATGTGTTTACCTAGGCCCCTTGCACATGCCTTAAGACATGTTGCTAACTTAAGAAAATGAATCAGGGCTAATCTTCATGGCCTGATCACACTGCTATTTTACAAAGTCATTAATGAGTCTGATTCCAGGTTAAGAGCAGCCTGTGGAGGGGCTGAAGGATTGCCTGGCATTAGCTGTGAGGGCAAATCTGTAAAACTCCCCTGCACTGGGCCCGACATCACTAACAGCAGAGGGGTGTGGATTTACTTAGTACAATCCTCTAAATAAGCTTCATTATACTGCCTATCCAGGAGCCCCCCACCCACCGCTGCCCGTGGATTAGCAGGTCGTCACAATCCCCAGTCCCCTCCTCCCGCGCCATGCTCACACTGTTGCACATTGCACTTTTTGATTCTGTTGCATCCCTCCTCGTTGCCTCCCCCCACACACGCGCCCTGCAAGCTTCAGTGCAGATAAGCTGTTGACAAGATTAATGCATCTGTATCAAAAGTCTGGAGCAGCTTTGCTTTGTGTTGTTTGTGAATCCCCTTTTCCAGGTCAAGCCAGATTGCCTTAACTGGGCTAATGTGTTTTCAAGCCAAATTTAACATGCGTGCAGCCAACAGGCCTGCCACCGATGTTTTTATCAGCATCCTGACAGCGCTTGGATCTGTACATAAAGGTCACAAAATGGGCCTCAACACTGATTGGTGGTAAAAAATAATGCATAATGCAGAATTGTCGTTTTCACCATAGCAATTTAGGTGCTAGTGTGTCTCTGCAGGGATTCACACGAGAGCAAGTGTAGGGAATATGGCTTCCATTCCCATTAGGGTTTGTTAAAAATACATGCTCGTGTGATACACAAATGCACTCTGAAATAATCCACCATTCAGTGTGCATCACTGGGCTAATCTGACTCAGATTGATGATTTGTGCTCTATTGATTTAATTTATGGCTTCCTCTCCTCCATAGGAACCCCAGTCAACCGTATCCCCATCATGGCCAAGCAGGTCCTGGATCTTTACATGCTCTACAAGCTGGTGACGGAGAAGGGAGGCCTGGTGGAGGTCATCAACAAGAAGATCTGGAGGGAAATCACAAAGGGACTCAACCTGCCTACCTCCATCACCAGTGCAGCTTTCACCCTGCGCACACAGTAAGTCTTTCTATCTGTATCATAAAAGCTGAATTCTTTTCATTGGCACTAGCAGCTATAAATGAACTGTTGGCACACGGATATCGAGTCTGTCTGTTGTTAATCTTATGTACACTTTGTTTTAATTTGCTTGAACCAAACAAAGAATGCAAGTGTGTGACTTCTCAGCTAGAAACAAATACCTCCCTTATGCCATAAATACACGTGTGCAAATGTAATATTAGAGTGTGTGTGTGTGTGTGTGTGTGTGTGTGTATGAGCACGGATGTCAATATTAAACTGTGCCTGTGTGTTTATACACACGCAATTTTGTTTCCCCCACTAGGCCACCTTCCCTCTTCACATCCAATCCCTCCAGCCATTACATCACACATAGAGCCCATTGATCCCCATAGATTTATTGACGTGATTTGGGTGAGAGTTCACAATGACTAAGGTGGGGTTTGACTGACAGCTTCCACACTGAGCCTCGACTAAAAACTCTCCCGCTCTCTTGATGGAAAGCCTTCAGTAGATGTCACACCTCTCGATCCTGTCCACTAGCAGGGTGCCCTAATGAACCTTTATGTATTTTTAATGTTGTGTTTCATTGCTCCGCTAACTCTATCTAATGGACGCTGCTCTTAGCTTCTTATTGATCCTCGGTGCTTCTTTTCCACCATTATGCAGTCACCACACAGTACTGTATGTTCTTATGGGATGGAAAAAATACCCAAGCTGTGACTGTGCATACTTGTAGAGCCCCTGTGATGTCATCCAATTGCAGTCAGCATGCACAATTGTCATTTTGGCCATGAGTATGCATCTAACCAGGTGTCCAACAGGATTCTAACATGTAGGAATTTTAATTAAGGACCAGGGCAGAATCACTGTGACAGAATGCTGGGGATCAAAACAAAGAATAGTCTTCACAGCGATGTGTTTTTCTATCCAACCTCCAACCAGACACCACACTGAAAACTGAGACTGGCTTTAAACTCAAATATAGTAGAGTCACACATCAATCAATATCACAGCTCAGTTGCAGACTGTAAAATTGAGTCATAAACGCACCTTAAGGGAAATACTGTGAATACAGATCCTGTCCTCTCATTACACCTTCATTAAAAATGCAGTGACAGTAAACAAAATGATCAGCAGGAAACAGCATTTTAAATCATTCAGCTCACTTAAAATAAAACAGCCTTGGTTTAAGTTTATGACTGGTTTAGGGAGAAATCTGTATAATATATTTGCTGACTGCAAACCCAAGTTTTACAGCTGCTCTTTACTGCAGTGCATTTTGAGGCGTTGGCTGATTCCCTACCTCAACTCTGTTTTCAATATTTTATAATATATTTGTTCAGACACTGTTCAACTAGAAAAACATTCTAAAAGGGTTATTGGATAAAAACTCACAGCTTGCATAATGTGCTTTTGTAGTATATTAAAGTTGATATTCTTAAGATTTTACAATTTTTAAGCCAAAACATCATAACGAGCAGGCATTTGGTAGGTTGACCAAATCTTTTTGAGGCTGCTAATAGTTGCTTTGTTAATGTTTCTGTGGTGATCTGATGTATTGTCTTCTGTATGTGTTTTCCTCTTCAGGTATATGAAATACCTGTACCCATATGAGTGCGAGAGGAAAGGCCTCAGCTCCCCAGGTGAGCTTCAGGCCGCCATCGACAGTAACCGACGCGAGGGTCGTCGTCCGAGCTACAGCAGCAGCCTCTTCCGTTTCTCTCCCTCTCCCAGCACAGCTCCCCACATCCTCTCACCTCCCAAGATGCACCTTTCAGCTCTGGGGGCAGGGGCCTCAGGGGCCCTCAACGGTCTGCAGGCTTCACCAGGACCCTCTCTGAAGAAAGGTAGGAACCAGACAACATAATCAGACGAATATTGACCTTTTATACAAAACCTGTTTATATCTAATGAAACCATTCACTTGAAAATACAGAAACCTCCTTACTGACACAATTCCTACACCACTTACTGTGATATACGCTCTGAGAATGATCACATAGTTTCATGGCAGCATAAAAAGAAGGCTCACATTTATTCCACAAGAAGATATGTGGGAAATATAAGTTTACAGCATGTCCTAAAAAAATCCCACCTGCAGGTTAGCAGGCCGCTCTCAGATATACATGTGTGTAACTATGAAGGGTCGTAAAGGGTGCTTCTGGGGAAAAAAAGAGCACATCAGAAACCTTTCTAGAGGGGGGGTATATTAAACTGGGTAAATGTTTACTTCAGAGAATGTCGCCTCTCTTTACTGGTTGGATTGAACTGGAGCATTCCAGTTATGGATGTGCTGAGACATGTGGAAATGGTGGTAGTATTTATAGGGAAATACTGCCCCCTGTCGCAATTAAGAAAAACTACATCTAGTCAGTGGATAAACACAAACAAGGTCGTCATTTTCATGATTTACGGAACCTTTTTCAAATCAGAGTTTGAGTTTCACGTCCTCAGAGAAACAATTTGTGGTTCAGCACAGAACATTTAGACAGAGACTTTGCTGCTTTTACATTTGTGCTTTAAAGTCTCGCAGCACGTCATGTTCCTTCCCTGCACTGTATCTCACCATCAGTGTGGGTGTGTGCTTTTGTAGTGTTCTTGTGTGAGAGTGTGTGTGTGTAGTCCATCCAGGTGTTTTAGAGTCATGTGTAAACCAATTTAGCCTGGGGCTGCTGAGAGCGCTCATCTTTACTACTGATTAATAACATGGTTCCCACGCTGGGGGGGCACTTTATGAACTTTGAAGCCTTCGGTCCACATCAGTCGGATCCTGTTGATAACTGTCATTAGCCTGCTGTCTTATCTGGTGTCACCTTGACGTGGCTGGAATGTGACTTTGCTGTGGACCCCCGATAGTATCCACGGTTTGACTTGTGTAAAACACACTGTATTTCACTTACCTGTCACATGTTTTATGTGGGATGTGAGACGGCACGTGGTTTGACTGACTCAGTCCCTATTGAAGTGTAACTGCTTTGCATGCACATAACCAGCTCTGATTTGTTTTTGTTTTTTTTGTTTTTTTTAACACATATCTTTATTGATTTTTCAGTCTTTACACAATTCCCCTCCCTCCCCCCAACCCTGAACTGGAGCCAACAGTTAAACAGCAAGAAAAATGACATTTCCTTTGAAAATTAAAAAACAAAAATACAAAAACAATATACCGTACATCTGCCTGTCTTCTAGTTAAAGTTTTTACATAATCAATTTGAAATAAATTGGCGAATAGTGAGAGAAAAAGATGGAAAAATGAAAAAATAAATAATAATAATAATAATAAAAAAATATATATATATAATAATAATAATAGCTCTGATTTGTTTTTGTTTTTTAAATCAGTGGCTCATAAAGTGGGCTTCTGGGAACTAGCGAGGGTTTCTGATGTAGTTTCATCATCATTTTAATAGAGAATGGTTTCGTTTTATTAGACAGAATAATAAGTAGAGAGTCCTTTATTACTTAAATCACTTGGAGTCACTTATTTTGTATGAAATAAACAAAGCGTTGCCTTGGAGTTCATTTTATTAAATTTGATGAAATAATTATTACATTACAATACTCTCCCTTGGAAATAATGGACTGTTAGATTAACTACCCACCCATTACGATGCCCATTTATTCTACATATGACATGAGAATATTCAGTGAGGAAAATGGCAGCATGCTCTCTGTGTGGCTCACACACAGACAACCATTCTGAAGTCTTGTTAGAATTCAAAACCAACCCTCCACATCTCTCTCTTTCAGATGATCTGACCCCCTCCATCATGGCTGCAAGACCCTCCATGGCGCTAGCTCTGGGTCAGCAGCAGGTTGCAGGTTTTGCAAGAGCCGCCACGCTAGAGCAGTTGAGAGAAAAGCTAGAGACCGGTGGTGGAGAGGGTCCAGAGAGGAAGATGGCCCGCCTGGCAGAAGAGCAGCAGCGTCTGATGCAGCAGGCTTTCCAACACAACCTGCTGGCCATGGCTTCCCAAATGCCCATGAACCTGCGCCTTGGAGCCCCCTCTATTACCACCAGAGGTCAGTGAATACTGTTAGCATCATGTCCAGATTCCTCTAATTCAGTGTTTCTATTCAGTCAAAAGAGGAACTTGGTACTAGGCAAGTTGTACTTCACAAGGTTTGCCACATTGGTTTGTCACATAATTTATTTATACATTTTTTCCACAAACATGAGTAAAAATGTGTCAAAGTGACTGTCAGTCAGAGTAAGCTCTAGACAAAACAAAAAGACCTTCCATGTCAAAGTTAAAACAACATTTTACAAATCTGTCTAAATTATACACAGATACAACATACAAAAAGTATTTTGGCTGCTATTTTAAGCCCACCACATCAAAATGTGTCAGTGTTGAGATCTTGTTGGAAAGTATGTCACATGAATACAGCGGAATAAATACATTAATAATAATCATAAATACATAATTATAATTAATAATATTATAAAATTGCGCTGAAGGGAGCTGCAGTGTGTGTGTGTGCTGTTTTACATGAATATGCCTCAAAATCCTCAGTGTACCTATGATTCTGTTCCTTCAGAGGAGAAGCAGCAGGACATGTCTCTTAGCATCTCAACCAATGGAAATGCCAGCATCACTGTCTCAGTGGAGGTCAACGGCACAATCTACTCAGGTTTGTATGGGGGTGGGGTTATTAAATGCTACATATTCTTGATAATAAAATGATGTGCTCAATACTTTGACTCCATCAGTTCAGGATGATGCTGATTTCTGAGCGAACGTTTTTGTACATTTGCTGGATTTACGCTTCCACCACATTGTGATTTCTTTAAATCAGATTATTAAGTTCACTTCACTACCTAAACATGCAACCTTTACTCCTGTAGTGATAAAGATGTCTCCTGTATTCCCACAGGAACCCTGTTTGCCCAGAAGTCTGGAGGGGCCCCGGGGCCTGCTGTGTCGGCTGCTGCTGCTGCTGCTTCAGCCTCCCCTGCTGGAACCAGCACTAGCTTTGGCTTCTCTGCACCCCTGGCTCAGACCCTCAGCCCCACGTCCTCTTCCTCCTCCAAGGGTCCTGGCTCGGCTGAGCCGACCCCCAGTGGGTCTCCCTAACTCAGGCTGCCCTTTGTACCTGTTCCCCAGGCCTTTCTTCCACCGGGAGGCCCAGCAAGAAGATACAGTACAATGAGAAACCGATAAGAATAACAAACTGTTGCACAACAAATACCTCATCAACCCTGTCAACCTCTTGGCTGTCCAATCATGAACACAGAGCCCAAGAATATTGTATGACAAGATGTGCCCAAATGCACAGCTATGCATTATATTGAACATACAAACACGCACACACACCACACTACAAACACACTCACAGATAAACACAATCTACACTCACATACAATCGTTAATCCTAATGTACATGCTAAACACAATCAGCTCAGCCAAAACCCACTGACAGGTGTAGTCACAACTGAACTTGAAAAGTTTTATCTTAGGACATTTTGTTTGCTTGTTGCCATTTTGTTGTCTTTTTGATTTTGTGTTTTAGAATGATTTTATTTTTAGTTTTTCTCTTTTTACATACCTCAAATCAAGTAACCTGCAGTGGTGTCTTTACCTCAGGAGCTGTAGTATATTTAACCTGAATCAACTTTATTTTTGTATTCTTTTTGACCTAGTTGCAATCAGGGGAAGTCGGGTAACTCTGACCAGTTGGGACCTCATGTACAGAGCACCTGCCTCAGTGACAGGCCTCCAACCCGGGCCGCTCAGGTTTCATTGACACGCTATAGACTCTCGCTGACCTCAAACTAGCAAATGATCAGATGCTGTAGATCAGCACATCATACAATCATAAGAATATGTCAAGTTCACTAGAATGCTTGGAGGTAAATGATGTACGCAAACCTCCAAAATATGGACTTGATTTCACCTAACTTTAAACCCTCACTAGCAATGCACAGGATTTCTATGTCCTCCTGAAATTCAACTTATTGCAGGTCTGCACAAGCTGTCTTTAAACATGTAACGCACAAAGTCGGGGGAACAGTAACTCTTAATACACCCACAGCAGGCCTTGCAGACCCTGAGCTCATTTCTTCACCTCAGCTCCTGTCTATGTTACAGAGAAATAGTACAGAATTCGATTTGACTTTGTTGTCCCCCCTATTTTGTTTGTGCATCCTTCCTCCAGCTGCAGCTGAAGTGCTGCGAGTCAATCTGACGGTGTCATCATCAGTGCGTAGCTCTCGTACCTCATACTGGCCTCTCTGCTCTGGAGGGCGTCTCTCTCAGGAAACAATGTGACAACTGCAAGGAATCACTGTTAATTTAAAGAAGAAGGAAAAAAAAGGATTCATACCTGAAGAATGCACAAGTCGACATGACTGTTCAACAATACCTCATCAGACTCTCTCAAAAGGAGAGCTACACTACATACCTCACACGGCTGAGAAGCCATCCAGACTTGACGCCTCAACCCGAGATGGAAATTCTGACCGAACTAAAACCGACACGCTGCTGGTGGTTTTTGGGGACAAACAGAACTGGGATGGGCTTGCTGTCTCTCCTCCTGTATTTACTTGTAGAACTTGTTTTATGCTTGCTTCTGTTTGTTTTTTTTCCTTCTTTATTTGGGGAGGGGGGGTGTTCTCTGAGAAGAACGATATATCTACAATTATTTTTCAGGGAAGAGAACAAGAATAGTTAGTTCCTCACTGACACACGTAGATTCCTTGGATTGTTGACATGTTTTAAGGTCGCAGCGGTCAAAAAATGTCATAACAAACGACCATGTTAACCTTAAAGTTGACTGCAAACACCTGAATCGCAGTCACCACGTTTTCTCTAACGACAGCGGCGAAATGATATGCATGTGTACAATCATGTGACCAGTGTTTGACCACCCTAATCTTCTGGTTCACGTTAGCCTCCGGTTATTGCACAGCTAGATACCAAAGACTAGCCAGGTCGCTTCCCTTGATTGATCCCTCATACGATCCTGCCCACACCTGCTGTGGTGCACAGCAAGGCAGTTCAAGGACTGCGCAAAAATGTTAAAATCTCAATGAATCTGATTTTGAGGTTTTCTCCTAAAGCAAGTGAAAATATCTTGAGATGAGGTGAATTCCCTTGTCTCACATTTTACGGCATGAATATTGGAAAGTCACATTGGAAATAAGTCTGTATAAAACTGGATTTAAATCTGATTACATGTTATGTACAGATGGACTTTATTGTTGGCAGATATTTAAAAGTCTTGATCTCCAGAAGAGTAGCCCCAAGATGCTGTGACTTTCCTGAGCTGTGTTCCTATTGTAAACTTTTACACTTATGAGCTCTTGGGGTGGTCTGCGAAACACCCACTCTGATAATCCAGAAAACAGCTGGACTATCCCTCCAAATGTAAAAGGTATTTTCCTCCGTTTAAATTCAATTTCTAGCATTTGAAATACCGCAAAGGATGAAAATGAATTTTCTAGCTTTATCTGTGTTGAATGTGAGGCATTTTAACTGTGTAGAAACCTCTTTAAGCCCAGTGTGATCTGAGGTGGGCAGCCTTGTTGCTTTTATTAGACTGTAATTTAGCCATTACGTGTCGGGTTTTGCAGACGTTTTGCAGTGTAGATCATAGTTGAGGCTTGGAGGGCTTGAAGGGCGGTGCCGTTGAGTCCTTTTGGTGTACCTTTCAGAACCCTGTATGACACACAACTGTATTTTATAAAGGTGAGAACTGTAGATGCTGCCTTAAAGTAGTTGCTGGTGAGATCTGGCCAGTGCAGTTTTGACCACTCGCCTGGCTGGGAAATGTCTTTCTCTTCGAGCTTAATCCTTCGGAGAGTAATCACTTTTAATTTTGGTAAGCAATTCAATCAGCCTTTAGACACCAGTTGTCATTTATGCTGTGGCGTTAACAACTGACTTTTACTATTTATTTGTGTTAATTTTTTTTCCTGGTGGACCTTGTTTGTAGTAACAGTCGAGCTTAATCATGTAGGCAATGTTACGAAAAACATTTTCTTGTTTCCAAGTCCAAGCTTTCTGTTTCATCTGCTGAGTCGAAGCAATGACTGTGTGTTTGATAGTGTAGCTTCACTGCCTTTGTGTGTGTGAGCGTGAACGTGTGTGCGCGTGTGTGTGTGTGTGTTCAAGCAGGTTCAGCATAGATGGCATGTGGCTGCAGTTCTACGTAGCATCACGTCTACATACCCTTGCAATACCATTAAGAATACATCAGGTGGCGCCACTTCACATTTATAATAACACAGGATTACACATAGAGTGGACATTTTTAAAAAACTTTACTTCAATGTAGAAGCTTCTCCACCAGAAGCGTCTTTTGCATTTTGTAACCTGGGAACTGTCGACCTCTGCTGTGGAAGGTTGATCGTTGTTTGGCGTGTTGAGGGTTCGTCCATCACCTCTCACTTCTGGGCTTTGAACCCGCAACCCTCCAATCTCCTCCAGCTTCTTGCCACCTGACTTGCTGCATGGGTGAGTATATATGAGATGTTGTGTGTGTCTGAGTATATATGAGATGTGTGTGTGTGTGTGTGTTTTAGAGACCGCTCCTACCTCGTCATACAACAATACCTCAGGGCAGTGGGCTGCAGTCACTGTTGCGTCGGACATTGAAGCTGCATTGAGGGACGAGTACTGACGGAAGCTGTGGTCACTTGGCTGAACGCTACTTTGGTTTTGGTGTTGCATTTTTCGTTTTGTTGTCGTCAGTAACTGCAGGCTAGGTCTCGTCACTCAGGAAGCTGTGAAGTTGGGAGTCTGCAGAACCATTTGTCTCTTGGATGATTTTGGAGTTAATTCAGTTTTAAATTGTTTAAAAAAAAAATTTAACCTGATCTGTGTAAAAACAGGCGCATATGCAAGTGGTTATCGAATACCTCATTTATCAATTTTATGTTGTTTTTGGCTTGTACAATGCTCCGTATATTAATTCAACTGTGGGGTTTGTGCATATTTTTGTACTGTTATTATTATTATGGACATGATAATAATGATATTACTGATATTATAGTTTTCTCTTTGATTAAAGCAAACAAAAAATAGGACAAAACCCATGAATGCTTGTAAAAACTGGTTTGTGCTGATTGTATTTAAGAGGAGCACTTTTCCAAAGTGGTTTTCACACATTCAGTTTTGTTCATATTAGTAATATAAAGATATGGTTCTCAGGGCTTTAAACTTGTATGTCATGATAAAGTTTTACTTTATATCTTATTTTCACGTGTATGTGTTTTTTTTTCATCCTTGAACATTCATGGGGCGGCTGTTAGCACCAGATATGGTGCCTGCAAATGTGTGACCCCCGCCATTTTACTGTTATCTTGTGGGTTTTTTTTTTCTTCCTTTGCTGCAACATGAAGATTAGAAGCAGATAATTTTTCACAACCTCAAAAGTGTAGTGCCAGTAACGTGATGTTAATACAGCAACACGCTTCTCTAAAACTCCATAGGCGACTTCAGTGTCACAGCTTCAGCAGGTTTCAAGGAACAAGAAACGCCACCTCCAGGCGTGATGAGTGAAACCCGTTCATTTGGAGTTTCCGCAGGCACAGCACCCCAGGCTTTTTATGAGTCAGCGTTGGGAAGTGCCACTATGTAGATATAAACCACATTTCTCAAGCTAGCTCATTACGACAGCTTCTCCATTATCACACTGCAAACCATTGTGTTCTTCCTGGTACACCATTATCAGGAAATGTCACAATACAAGCAAGAAAATGTCTCTTTCAGTACAAACTATTTCAGTGTTTTCCAAGAAGGGATCGTCGACCATCAAGGGCAAACCCGGTCAGACTGGGTCTTAATTAACTTTGACAAGAAACATGCTTTTTCACCCATGGTAATGAGGAAGTGGTGCATGTGGCCGACTGCACAGCTGTCAGAGGAACTAAAACCTTTATTGGAAGATGGAAAGGCACAGAAACAAATACAATTAAAAAAAATATATATTTTCTGTCATTACAAAAATAAAATCTGCATTGCAAAGCTCAATATTGTAACTCATATATACAGATCATTCAACAACCTTAGTTTACATGACATCTTAACATTCATCAAAATCAATTACAGATCTTTCATTGTCTAAAAGAAATCATCAGCTTTTATTTATTTATTTATTTGAGAATTTTCAAATCTGCCAAATCTTTCCCTGTTTTTGCTCGTACCAATGGTCAAGTTCAAACACGTGAAACCAACCGTTTATAATTTAATTCAAAAATAAAGAAGAAAAACAGGGAATGACAGATCTGACATGACAAAGACAGCTGGGATGTTGGTGAACGGACTCGTAAAAGTTATTAGTTATTTCACATATCAAACACATGCTGTACAATATATGTTTTGTTAAAACTCCCTGGGTTTAAGGTTATTAAAACACTTGCATTTTCCAACATCACAACAATATTTCACAACATGAATGTGTTGCAACTTGACAAACAAAGAAGTTGTGACAAACCTGAAGCGGGTCGGTCTGTTGTAACCCAAAGCTGCCAGGCAAGTGTGAGGTAGTGCACAAGAAAGGAAATCAGCTCAGTTCAGCCAAGAAAGGTATGTCACATCCATCTGATTGAATCACACATTACAGGAAACGGATGCAGAACACTGACAGGCAATATTTTACAAGAAGTGCAATCAAATAATCTCGCAATCTTTGGCCAACTGAAGCCTGAAGTTCACTGAAGGCTGTTGCAACTCAACATGCGTTTCACACGAATGGAAGCAGAATGAACATGATGTCTTGCTACATTTCTACGACTCAGCAACTAAATGTTAAAACTTTCAAGTTTCAACAGACACAATTGTTATTTTTTACTCTTCATTAGAGTAAAAGTATATAGCAAGTATACATGTGTTTCTTTATATACGATGTTTGGCTCAGTAAGTGCATCGGCTTTAATAATAAATGAGGTGCGCAAACAGAAATATTAATGAAACACGCATTATCAAAGTTTAACTCAAGTCAGACACACAAAATACTGCATCATTATTATTGTTAAATATACATTCTGTTCGCTTGCGGCTGGCAAAGTGCAGTAAAGTGTCACAGGATTCAGATATTGCTAAAGGAGGAACATTTGAGCTATTACACACAATTTCTACTTAACTTTTTAAAGGAAATTTTAGTTGAAGGTGAAGGTTAATTATGAGATGATCATTTTCATATCAAAGTACATTTTTGGCTCAATTTTTTTTTTTAAAACAAATCACACTGCATTTGAAAATGATGTTGGATTGTAATGATTGATTGATTAACTGATTGTTAGCTTTCGGTCATGCCATTAGAAACCCTGCTGTATGACCTCAGAGACGTACAGATTGGCCCCACCAGCTGCGTGAGGAGCACGCAGCAGAACAGCTAGCCTCGAGGTCGGGTGATCCGAATTATCTTTATCTCCACTGTATTCATAGCATGTTGTTTAGTCGGGACTAACAGAACAATCTCTTTATCAGAACAGCCATTACACAAACCCACACCAGCGGGCTTGATGAGCGGCCCACTGCGCTGTTCCCCTGCTGCAGTCGGTATACTGCCACTTCTTTCCTGTGGCCCATTTCCTCCGAGACACATTTGTACGTCCCCACCTGGTCAGGACCCATGCTGTCGATGAGATGGAGGCAGTGCTTCTCCCGCAAGCTGCAGGGTGTAGAGCCCTCAGGGTGGTGCCAGGTGTACTGGGCATGATGGGACGCCACCGGGCACCTCAGGAAATACCTGGAGTGAGGGGGAACTGTGATGGCGCCCACATCCTTGTCTGCATGTCTGTCAGAGGTATATCTATCCGCTGAGAAGAGAACACAAGAAGGCCTGTTCAGCTTTCAGACAGCATGTTTGTATGATGCAACAACCTGAATCATCAACCTTTGGATGAGCAGAGTTTGTGGCTCGTGTGGAACCAAAATCCAACTCTGACTTGTTCTTAGCGTAGGTACATTACGTACTTACTTAATGTAAGTGAGGAAACTAATGAGCCCTTCAACCTAAATCATTATATTTTCATACATCTGACCAAGTGCCGTTTTAAAAAGTAAACACTCCCAAAACTCATTCTGTGTGGAACCACTCTGTCCAGACTGATTTTAGAGCTAAAGCTGCGGCGTTAGAGTAGCTGACAGAATGTGTTGTTTCTGTGAACAAGTTGCCCATTTGTCAAAATGAGGAAGTTTGTCTTGCGAGAACCTACAAAGGGGACTACGAGAATAGAGAAGTGAATCATCAGATTATGGTTATGTTCTCCTCACACTCTGATGTTATCTATGTACACGAGAAAAAGACAGTTCCTAAAATGAACTCTGACGTACACCGCTGATGACCAGGACTGAGTGAGATAACGTTAAGTCAGAGATGAATAGGACTTTTTAGTATATCTCTGAAAGACAGAACAAGGCTGTCGTTAAGAATAATAAAACTGTTGTACAACATTGTACCGTAGATTAGAACATTCACTGTGGCGGTGACGTGACTGGGCCATGACAGCGTGATAGGAGTTTAAATGAGCCCGATCTCCTCGCTCAAGTAACGGACACACAATGACAGTAAACATTTAAAAAGTCTGATTAAAAAGGTGTGATGTGGGGGCTGTTACGTCAGAGGCAGCTTCTACAGACAGAAACAGTAAGACAACGCACATCAACCTGATTCCTGGACAGAGACGCGCGGAGTGTGTCGTACTGTGTGTGATCTGACTGATGAGCCTCGTCAGAATCACTCCGGGTCGGCGGACTTGAGTTAGTATAGTTGTGTTCTAAGTGCTTCGCTCTTCATCTGGATACAAAAATGGGTGTGTTGGGTGAGAATGTTTGATTTGCCAGGAGCCTTGTCCCTCATTGAAATACAGTCAATCTTGTGATATCATGAGGAAACAAATACACCACTAACACTCATGGTGGCCTCTTGTTATTGTACCCTGAAGCTATCAGACAATGAAATGTGTAAGGCTCTTTCTGATCTTCGCATTTGTGTTTGACTTTATGACTTATCAGACCCAATCCGGATCTGTTCCGATCCATGTTATTACACTGCAAGGGCTTTATATCAAAGCCACTGAAAGGAACACAGTTCACACTGGACAAACCTTCCGGTGTGAACGGTGGCAACACAAGGCAGCGTTTTCCTGTAATTAAGCATTTAGTTCACCCAACATCATTCATGAACTGATGCATCATCATCACAAGTATGCAAAGATTTGTAGTTTAATAAGCCTGTCAAGTAAACTAGGCAAGTGAGCGTTTATTCTTACTGGAGGTAAATTACAGGAGACGGACTTTTAAGTTGTTTTTCTATCAGTGATTACGTAAGAATTAAGTTTACTGGGCAGAAATTCTTGCTTGTGCCAAATTTATATGATTTTGCTGATGATAATCAATCATCCTGCTTACTTTGTGATGAGAAGGACATCTTACAGCACTGCATCCGAGTTATGACCTGCATTCATCCTCGCTGGAATAACTGCTTTTTCCTTCACTCTTTCCAATCTGCAGCGGATGTCAGGAGCATTGTAGCCGAGGAAGAGTGTAACTGACACTTACAATTAAAGTAAATGGTTTTAAATTTACCAAACATTCAGCTGAGCTGTGGTTAACTGCAGTTTGTGGTGTGATGCTTCCTACTTGCATGTAAATGTGATTTCGAAACAAGTTTATCTCACACCAGAGGTTTATCTGCTCTCAGTTTAAACCCTGACGCTCATCAGCTGTCAACCAAAAGTCCCGTGACCCCGTTTAGTCATTTACAAGCAGAACAGAGCAACTTCTTGTTCTTCGGCACACTGTATAACGTCAGATACACTTCTCAGCTGTTATATGTAAAACACATCTTAACTTTATTGGCCTTAACAAAAGAGACTGGGCAGTAAATTCAAAAATATCTTCATACCTCTTCCGGGTTGAGGCTGGTCCTGTGAGGCAGACAGGCAGATGGAATGGTTCCCTCCAGCCAGATCCTGCAGCGAGCCACTGAGAAGTGAAACAGTGGCGGAGTTAGTCTCATGCACAAACACACCAGGCTCAGCTGTAATACCTGCAGGCTCATGTAAAGTATTGGACCTGGCTCGGTGCTTCACTGCACTCTTAACTGGATTTGAGCTACTAATACTTTATTTGAAGCCACAGAATTGTATCAAGACTTTATTTGCAACAACATCTGATTGAGGCTTTGTATGAGCATGCAGAGCAGAACAGCAGCGCCTGTAAGAGAAACTTGTGAATTACAGGTTTTCTGTTAGACACCTAATCTTCTTCTATGCCACAAGATAATTCACACCTGCCAGTGTTCCCTCCTCCAGAGTTTCACTGCTTACTTGTAAAGATGAACCTATGAGCTTTCACACAACGACTGTGTTGTTTGTAGGCCTGATGGATGGTTTAATTTCCCTATGTAATGTTTTCATCATAACGTTGCCTTCACAGCAGCTGTTTATTAGCTTGCAGCACTGCTGTACGCAGTAAAATAACAACAGCTGTAATTCATGTAGGATATGAGCTGCTGTGGTCAGTGCAGAGTGCTTTCACAGTGATCAGAGTTTAATGTCTCATTAGGATATAACTAATGAAACCTCTGGTTTAGTCTCATTTTCAGACAGTTAGGACTGTAATCAGGATTCAGGACAATTATCCTCTTTGAAGAAGTGACTTCAAATATCCATAATTAGGAAACAGTTTATTATTTCAGGTAACGTATGTATGCATGTAATGTAGTAACAATTCAGTCATCCAGTTACTTTGTGAGTTTGACTTAATAATTTTATGAAACAAAGGGCAAATAATTCATATTAAACTAATATTATTATATAAAAATTATAATAATTGCAATCATCTGAATACAGTACTTCCATAAATATTAAATTTACAGTCCCATACTAACAGAGGTTGGAGGTTTTCACTACAATCCACCACACCAGCACATCATAAATCAAATCAACCACCAACCATTTATTTTACTCAACAGGACTGACTTTATCGCTGGAAGCGGGTGCTCGTTACCCAACAGGATGCAATGAAGGGTGGGCGTGGTATCATTTCCCTGTTTGTAGAGGGACGGGCACGTACTCCTCTGTGTAGACTGTGGCACTATCAGACAGGAACTGAGCACATGTGGCGGGGGCTGGGATGGGGGCGATGTCTCTGTGTGTAGGTGGTGCAGGATCTTGTATTTTACACACTAGCCCTGCATCACCTCCACCGCTGCATAGTGAGATTTCTATTTTAGCTCACATGTTCTACGCAGAAACCGCTCCATTTATAACTTTCTTCATTTTAATCAACCTGCGCTCACTGACTGAAGGCGGAGTCTCTGCCAGCTCGACTGCAGCTGTACATGTAAAGTGAGACTGTATAATACCGCCAGTACACATCATCTGTAGTGTTTTACTCGGAGACACAGAGCCACCACATGACATTCACGTCATTATCGTAATAAGTAACTTGTAACGGGAAAAAAGTTCTCATCAGAATTTTAAAAAAGTTCCTTCCTTTAATTCCGTGCAGGATGGGACTTTATTCTTATTTCCTCCAGAGAGAACGGGGTTGTTGTTGTTCTCTTTTTACTTGTATTTGATGGATAAGAGTTGTTGTACTACTGAAAAAATTCCCAAATTACATATTTGACCGTGTGTAGCATAATGAGAAACATTCCCCAAACTTTTTCTGAAACATTGGCAGCTTTGTGTTGCTGTCAACACGACAACAATAACAACCTCACGAACAGTGAGCCTTGTGAAAGTCATATGACTGTTGCTGAGCTGGCCAAACCTCATGACAGCGAGCAAACAAGCGCTGTGCTGCACCAACAACGTGCTGCAAGCTCTCTGATCATGAGAACACAAACCTCCCTGCAGTGTTCATTACATTCCTATTATGCACATGCTGTTAAGTCCATTTTATTATTTGTTTGATGCTAACTAGACGTAGCAGTGTTAGCAATAAATATGCAAAATGCAGCAACATTTAAATACCATCTCATGATGGTTTGGATGCTGCTCTGCTGACTGCATCACCGAAACAGCTGACAGCTGTGAAATTTAGGCCTTTGTGCCGTTAGAAGACAGACCGCTGGTACCACATTGGTACTGTGTACTAAATTATAGTTTCCACACAGGCCTGATCTGTAGAAGCCAGCTGTCTGTATTGGTGAGTGTTGACATATTTTACTAACATGATTTACACCATCATCATCAGAGTTGCTCAATACTGGAAGTAGGTGTGGCAGCAGGAAGCTGTGCTAAATTTCAACACATGTCAACTGACCACATTAACATCTGCTGACAACATCCATATGACTGATGCTGAGTTACTGTGTGGGCCTTACACTGTTGAGCCTGTGGTGAATGAATGGATGTATGAATCAAAGGCAGCCTGAGGGGACGTGGACCACATGATGGAGCGATGGATCAGGGAGGCTTGAGTTCAGGTTAAGTTACAGCAGGTCGACTCAGTATAATTTAACTTCTTACAAGAAGAAACTCACACAAGCTGCATTAGAGCTTATACGTGCTAGAGACTTCTGGTTTAGCCCTCTGCTAACTTGAATATAGTTAATTCATCGTAATATTTGGCTCTAGTCTTTCCAAATGTTACTGGACCGAATGGACCAAATTCTGGTCATGAATTGAGTCAATCCTGGCACTCTTTTGTTGTTGCTTGGATGTTTAGATTTAAACTGTGTGGGTAAATGTAGAACATTTAGAGACACAAGTGATCTTACTCTGTCTCTGACGTGCAGTGTCCGTCCCTCCAGCCGCAGTAGGGATCTCTGGCCAGGACACAGTCCTCGCAGCTGTCCCCGTACTCGGCACAGTTTGCCACATTCAGCTGGACGAGTTCACTTTGAGAGCTCACGTACAGCGTCTTCTGCAATAACACACAGTACAAAGGGCTTTCTGATTGTACGGCAACATTACTGACCATTTCAGAAAAGCCCGAAGGATCACGAGCCTTTCCCTTGAACTCAGTGTGACTTTTATTGTCATATGAACAAAACCTCTTCCATTGTGCTGTGGGAGAGAACAGTTACTCACAGCAGAAGGGTGTAGGAGGATGCTGAGGACTTGGTCTGTGTGGTTGAAAGGTTGATACTGAGCGATGACAAAGGCCTGACTCATATTCCTGATCACCTTATGAATCCCCCCGTTATCTGTTTGAACAGGAAAGAGGAGGAGGATGATTAACCCAACTGAATACACCACAGACCATCCCACCATCATATCTTGTTTTTCGTCACCTCATATGACCCCTCCAGCTAAGTCATGATAAAACATAATATGGTAGCTTCAGTGATTTTATCTTCCTACTTCCTCTTTATTTGGCGAAGATGTCTTTAGACTTTGCTAGTTGGTGTGTAATCATACACCAGTCTAAAGGGCTCAAAGGGTGAATTTATTTATCACATTTATATATAGTGCAAGTTATGTCTTTCCCCTTGACCTGGTAAACTGTTCAGTTGTCTCAACAGCCTTCGTTCCTCTGATAATTAGAGCGTGGACTTTGGGAGGATGGTGGTGATGAATGGGTTCAGCCGATCAGGATCACAGTGTAACTAAAGAGCAGCTGTAGCAGCTAAAAGCCAGATTTTGTTTTAAACTTTCACACCCCTGCTTTTACACTTTTAAAAGTAACAGTAATTGGACTTTTCAAAGCTTATTTTAAGACTTTCAAATGTTTAAGCTGAACTGACATTAAAGCCCGTTAACTTGGGCAGTGTTGCAGTATTTTAGTTCCAACGAGCTTTGAGGGAGTTAACCATGAGCACCCAGGAACAGCGCTGGGCTGTGAGGTGACTTTAGCATAATAATGGCCTCACCCTGTATCGTGGTATGAGCAGTGCTAATATTATCAAGTTAGGCCATCCATCCATTGTCAACCGCTTATCCAGAGTCGGGTACGGGGGCAGCAGCTTCAGTAGCGAGCCCCAGACTTCCCTTTCCCCGGCCACATCGGCTAACTCTGACTGGGGAATCCCCAGGCGCTCCCAGGCCAATGAGGAGATATAATCCCTCCACCTGGTCCTGGGTCCACCCCTAGGTCTCCTCCCAGTTGGACGTGCCAGGAACACCTCCCTTATTAAGGCGCCCTGGTGGCATCCTCATCAGATGCCCGAACCACCTCAACTGGCTCCTTTCCACACAGAGGAGCAGCGGCTCTACTCCGAGTCCCTCCCGGATGGCTGAGCTTCTCACCCCGTCTCTGAGGGAGACCCCAGCCACCCTGCGGAGAAAACCCATTTCGGCCGCTTGTACCCGCGATCTCATTCTTTCGGTCATGACCCATCGCTCATGACCATAGGTGAGGGTAGGGACGAAGATTGACCAGTAGATCGAGAGCTTTGCCTTCCGGCTCAGCTCCCTTTTCGTCACAACCGTGCAGTGAAGTGCATGCAACACCACACCCGCTGCTCCGACTCTCCGGTCGATCTCACGCCTCATCATCCCCTCACTCGTGAACAAAACCCAGAGGTACTTGGACTCCTTCACTTGGGGCAAGGACACATTCCCCACCTGGAGTAAGCAATCCACCAGTTTCCTACTGAGAACCATGGCCTCAGATTTAGAGGTGCTGATCCTCATCCCTGCCGCTTCACACTCAGCTGCGAACCGATCCAGTGAGCGTTGTAGATCCGCCTTGTACCTCTTCAATCTGCGGTTCGACAATCGGCCGGACCCTCCTTTCCAGCACCTTGGAGTAGACTTTCCCAGGCAGGCTGAGGAGTGTGGTAAGCTAGGCCAACTAAAGTCAGTCTCAGTCAAACCCAGCCTGACTCTGTTAATCACGATACATCATAACTGGTTCTATTCTTTCTTTTCTTGATTCCAAAAAATATATGATATATATATGACAAATAGCCGTAGCACCATTATGGTTCATATTTGAAATTTTAGCTTTAATTTTATGATCTGTGTTTTTAGGAATAGTTTCTTACTCATGTAATATTATGTAATAATATGAGAACTCACCAGGGTCAAGAGTATATTGACATATACTGTGTGTCACGAGGGGAATGAAAAACTGTGAACTCATCTGACACGAGACAGTCCCTCATGGTTTGTTCCAGTCATTGGGAAATAATAAAACTCAAACCAAAAACTAGAGTCATAAGGAAACTTTAAAAAAAGAAGATCTATCTTTTTCCTGCTATGAAAAGCTGCTTCTAACAACCTAAGCTGAAACTAATTAACAAAAAGGTGTTGCAACTTTTACAGGAAGAGGTTTGAATCTGGTTTTAGGTGTTAAAAGTCAGACCAAACGGCACAACACGCGAGACCCCCGAATGAGTCACATAGCAGAAACCACATTTCCCCCGAGGCGCTCCTCTCTGTCTGCAGGCCTTTGCTCCAACCACATTCTATAAACTAGCATTCAGAGCAGCCGTACCGGGTTCTGCTATGTACAGCAAACAATTTAAAAGCACCCTGTGCGTGCAATCACACTCATGCACAGCACTATTCCAAGTATGACTGACCCTGATTCATATGACGGTGCTACTCACTTAGAGACAGAAACAGGACCGGGTAGTCAGGCTTGCTCGGGGAACCGTCGACGTACATGTGGGTGTAGCGGTGGTGACCGAACACAAGTGGACCAGAGTTCTTCACAGGCCGGACCCACTCCTGCATCTCTGAAGTCAGCCGGATCATGTTCAGGGTTTCTAAAGGAATCTTCGTGCTGTCTGTAACACACTGTAGAGAAATGAGAAATGTTTTGGTTTTGGTTTCAAATGAAGTGGCTTTAGTTAATGTTACTTCGGTCATCTTATTCTTCTCGTACGACACACATGTACTGTACAGTAATAATGGCAGCAGATTCAACATCTGAATTTCTGGGTCCTTGATATCAGACAGAGGTCGACAAAAGTGACTTCTCAAGTTTTAGTACCACCACGAGTTTGTGGAGAAACCTGTCCGGCTTAGTTTTGTTGTTGCAAGCCAACTTCAAGTACGAATTTGGTGGCTTCCTCTCTCGACTATAGGTGTGAAAATGGGAAATGTTAACGAAATAGTGGATTTAAAATGCAACAAGATAATACTAATAATAATGCAGTTATTTGGTTTAAAAATGAACCCGTGTTGAAGCTACGAGGAAATATGCAAACAGCAAAATGAGCCAACATTTTTTCAATGTACAGACACAATCAACTTTGTCTTCTGCTATGCAACAAGGAATCATGTCATGACGAGACAAGTTGTTATACAACATTTTTCACCTCAGATCACAGTGACTGACACATACCGCTCTAGACCTGTTCCCTTTATCGCCTTTAAATGGGGACGTTCGGAAGATGTGGTTGATATCTTCCATTGAGTAGACACACACAGCACTCATTGACCTGCAAAGACACACAGAGATCAGCTGTGTGACACACACAAGAGACTGTTGTGAGCTCAGCAAAGATTTCAGCCATGCCAGTCAAAAACAGTGCAAACTGCTCAGCTAACGAGGCCAATTTTAGAAAAAAAGGAACTGAGAACAACTTGAGGAACCAAAAACAGTGTCTCTTCTGGCTGATCGAGTTTAAAGGTGCAGGGGAAAAGAGAATTTGTTCATGCTTTACCTCTGTTTAAAAAAAACTTTTTAAAGTCTTTATTGCCACCACACGATGGTTTGTGGTGATGTACTTTAGCTTAATTGAATTGGCAGACATACAAAATGATGTTGGGTAAGTTACGACTATAACTGAGTGGTACTGAATCTTAGATAATCTCATTTATCCTACCTCGATTCAAACTTGAATAAAGTATATTTACTTGAGCAAAACCTCACAAAATCCTTTCCACCCTTCCTTAAATGCATGAATAATAATGACCTCTTACCACTCATTTCTGAAGAGTGCATAAACCCTGGTATCCTGCCAGCGCTTGGCGTGCACAGTGGCCACATCTACCAGCTCAGAGAAGTGCGTTCTGCTGGCAGGGTCTCCACAGAAGAGCCTGGCGTTCAGCTGGGACGTCCAGGTGAACTGCAGCGTATTCTTGTTACCACCTTTATCTGCCTAGAAGCAACACACAGCAACAGGATCAATTGCTTCTTCATGATGCATATGTGTGATGAGTACATATAATGGATATGGCTACACTCCTCGTTTGGTACTTTGTGCACAACTCTAATGCTAGAAAAGTTGGAGAAAGACATTTGATCTGTATTTCTTGCTTTACCATGGCCTTACCATGCAAACCCGGGTCACAAAGGGAACCCACATTTCACTATCCAAGCCTGTGTCTCGGCTTTTCTCCTTGTAAAAGCCGTAAACCTTGTCCTGCAGGGGGTTGTCTTTCTGTCTGCTGAGCACCAAGCCCACATAGTGCTGCTCTAAAGACACAAAAACAAAGTTATCATTCGTCTCTATAGCTGTATGACATGGGAGTGTTTAAGGGACCATCGAACAAAAGAAACTTCTCAGAAAACCACACTACCTTTCTCGTGAATTGCTGGTCTAACTCGGTGTTCCCCAAACTTGTGGATGCCGACATACTCTTGAGATCCAGAGTAAGTAATGTAGAGGTCTGCACCTCCCTCTTTCTCTGCAAAGACAGTACAAATGATTACTGGTTGCATAAATTCAAATCACTGGAACATCACTGTGCATTTGGTTGGGAATCAGCATCAGTTAACTTCATGCATTAGTGTCTCCTGTCAGTGATAGTATGAAAAGTACTCACTGGGCTAAACCTGTGTGAGAAACTAGAGCCTGGAGAAACTAGTTTGTAGTAGCAGGAAGCACCAGCGCAGTCTCATTATAAGCAATGGCAGCGAAGAAGAAATCATTGGCAGTAAAGCAGGTTAGTAGAGCTGAAAAGGGAGCAGATGTTCAGAAAACACATCCCTGGATGAAAATGGATGACAAAGAAGCCCATGAGGATTAAAAAAAGCTCTTAAGCCATTATGAAAAACTGTACACACAACTCACCTACAAAGGCAGACGGTTCACCTTCCTTTATGGCAAAGGGAAATATGCTTTCTCTTACGTAGTTCAAGTTTTCAGAGTGGTTGCACATAGGTGAGCGCTCTGATAAATTCTACAAGAAAACACAGAAAATCCATCACTGGTAGCACAAATATGATTCAATAAATCAAACTGCACATTTACCCCCCCAAAAAGAAGCAAAACAGAGAATAACTCAGCAGCAGCAGTTTTAAATAAGCGAAGTACTTTATCAGGAACATGTTCTCTGTCGTCCTACCATGTAGCAGCACACAGTTGTTGCGCCATCTGTTCCACAAACAAACACCTCGTTCGTCTCGTTCGTCCCGTGGACCACGCTGATCTTATAGTTGCAATCCTGAAAACAAAAAGAGAACATTTTTTGTGACATTTCAATCACCTGACCAAACACAACAACTAAAATCTCTGCTGTTTGCTACGAAGTCATGTTGCACTGCTCACTTCTGGATTGTTGATGCAATTTTGCCACTGCACCGTTTTTTCCACGGGAGTCTGTGAAGAGAGGGAATTCATTTTCTCCACATCGCTAGAAATCTCTGCCATCTGTTTTTTGATTTCAGAGAGCTGTGATCTAACAGTCAGAAATGTTCAATACCTGCTGAGGATTTTGAAAGTCCACTGAAAACAGGTGTGTTAGTCCCACAGCTGTGACAGCGTCTGGCCCTCCTCCCGGAACCATCTGGACGGGTACATGGACCGGAGACGGCAACCTTCTCACTGCCTCTACAATTTAAAATGGTATAATGATGAACAAGTGACGAACACAATGGAAATCATTTAATTGTCATTTTCCACAATTTTACTGGAGTGATTTAACCTATTAACAGCCAAACTAGTGGCATGGCAACGTAACCAGGAGGGGGAAGAGAAAGGGTGGAATTAGGGCCAGACTTAAGAAGGAGAAGTGTAAACACTGATGGCTTCTTCCTGCCCGTAACGCTTGACAGAGACACCAGCAAACAACATGGCGGTGGCGCGTCTCTATGTAAACACACGCTGGTGCTCAGCGGTCATCGTCAGAGAGGAGCTGTGCAACGCTGACATCAAGCTTGTGGAGTTCACAGCTGTTTTTCACCCTGGTTTACATTCACCCCAGAACAAACTCTTCCACTGCCTTACAACATGAAGAAAACTGTAAAAAAAAAAAAAAACTCATATCCCCTGACTCTCCCAAATTCATCCTTCAACTACTGCTCAGCTGACAAGTCACAGAAATCCTCGACACTGATGACTTGCAGGTCCATCCACCCAGACATCTGTAAAGTACGCAGACGACACAGATCTCCTGTCTCTGCTGTCAGGCCCCTCACACAAGAAGCTCAACACTTTTGGGGTCAATAAGAACATTCCTCAGACATTTTTACTAATCCTTCATACAGAGTGTCATCAAATTCTCCATCACCTGCTGGTTCCACTCCATAAGTCTGCAGAACAGGACGCGTCTGCAGAGCGTCTGCTCCAAAATCACTGGACTGCCAGTCAGAGCACTTCCCACTGTGTGCAAGCAGCAAACCCAGAGGACAGCGCGAGGATCCTTCAGGACCCTTCAGGATCCTTCAGGACCCATCAGGATCCTTCAGGACCTCTCAGGATCCTTCAGGACCCATCAGGATTCTTCAGGACCCGTCAGGATCCTTCAGGACCCGTCAGGATCCTTCAGGACCTCTCAGGATCCTTCAGGACCTCTCAGGATCCTTCAGGACCCGTCAGGATCCATCAGGATCCTTCAGGACCCCTCAGGATCCATCAGGACCCCTCAGGATCCATCAGGACCTCTCAGGATCCTTCAGGACCCCTCAGGATTCTTCAGGACCCGTCAGGATCCTTCAGGACCCGTCAGGATCCTTCAGGACCTCTCAGGATCCTTCAGGACCCGTCAGGATCCTTCAGGATCCATCAGGATCCTTCAGGACCCGTCAGGATCCTTCAGGATCCTTCAGGACCCGTCAGGATCCTTCAGGACCTCTCAGGATTCTTCAGGACCTCTCATGATCCTTCAGGACCCCTCAGGATTCTTCAGGACCTCTCAGGATCCTTCAGGACCTCTCAGGATTCTTCAGGACCTCTCAGGATCCTTCAGGACCTCTCAGGACCCATCAGGACCTCTCAGGATCCTTCAGGACCCATCAGGACCCCTCAGGATTCTTCAGGACCTCTCAGGATCCTTCAGGACCCCTCAGGATCCATCAGGACCCCTCAGGATTCTTCAGGACCCGTCAGGATCCTTCAGGACCTCTCAGGACCTCTTCAGGACCTCTCATGATCCTTCAGGACCCCTCAGGATTCTTCAGGACCTCTCAGGATCCTTCAGGACCTCTCAGGATTCTTCAGGACCTCTCAGGACCCATCAGGACCTCTCAGGATCCTTCAGGACCTCTCAGGATTTTTCAGGACCTCTCAGGACCCATCAGGACCTCTCAGGATCCTTCAGGATCCTTCAGGACCCATCAGGACCCCTCAGGATTCTTCAGGACCTCTCAGGATCCTTCAGGACCTCTCAGGATTCTTCAGGACCTCTCAGGACCCATCAGGACCTCTCAGGATCCTTCAGGACCTCTCAGGATTTTTCAGGACCTCTCAGGACCCATCAGGACCTCTCAGGATCCTTCAGGATCCTTCAGGACCCATCAGGACCCCTCAGGATCCTTCAGGACCCATCAGGATCCTTCAGGACCCCTCAGGATTCTTCAGGACCTCTCAGGATTTTTCAGGACCTCTCAGGACCCATCAGGACCCATCAGGATCCTTCAGGACCCCTCAGGATTCTTCAGGACCTCTCAGGATCCTTCAGGACCTCTCAGGATTTTTCAGGACCTCTCAGGACCCATCAGGACCTCTCAGGATCCTTCAGGATCCTTCAGGACCCCTCCCACGCTCTGTTCCCAGTGTCTGAGTGGCTCCCCTCAGGACGTCGGCCCCGCTGCCTCTGCTCCCCAGGCTGTTCAGCTCCTGGACTCCCGTCCGCCCCCCGCCCCCCCACACTGGACAGTACTGAAACTTTTGCAGAGCTGCTAGCGTGACTGTTGGACTCTTCAGAGGTCACACAGCCACCCACACCTTTCAAATGTCAGATCTGGAAACCTCATGCCATAATAGGCCGGCTGTCTGGAAGTGAGAAAGGAGCCAGGGTTTGACTTCCCCTCTCAGATCACTTTTTCACATGTTAAACACCGACTTCATGTCATTTTTCACAGGAACAACCGGTTGCGGTGCGCCTAGTTCATCAACATATTTAAATATCACACCTCTCTCCGCTCTGTGATGGCTGCCCTGTAACTCTGCCTTCAAATGGGGCTGTTTGCAACAACTTTAAACATTATGATGCACGTTGTAGAAACAGGACATGGCAACCATCAACACTTACATCATGGCCAATAAATAGAGCTGACCATGAACACAGACTTGACACTTGGCTGTAAACCGTCCGAGTGCGCGCTGAAGTTTGTAGTCCAGGTTCTATTCTAAAAACCTCCCTGACTTTGTATTCTCGGCACAAAGTAAAACAAATTAATAATAACAGTAAAAGAGAAAAACTACACCAAAAAAGGGTTTAATCAGCTAGAATGAGATGTTTTTTTTATTTTGTCTCAAGCTTGTTAATCTCAAGTTGAAGGGAGAGTTACAAAGTTTAGGAGCCACAACCAACAAACCACCGATCAGATGACCTTAAAGACCGAAGACCTCTGATGTAGGCAGGCGCCTGACCGCACAGAGGTACGACAGAAGAACAAGAACCTGGAGTTCATTTCTGAATGTGATGGGAAGCCGGTTAAGAGAAATAAAAATCGATGTCACATGAAAGCTTTTGGGGGACGTGGAGTGCGGTCTCTCTTATTAGTGGTCCACAAACCCGATGCTACTGACTCCCATCCCAGTCAGCACAAACATACACTGTTTACATACAATGTACTTTTTAAATACTGTGCGGTCGACATCAACATATTGTCCATAAGGTGCCTTTGATGGTGTAGAGTTTTAAGTTTACAGTTAACGTGAAATTTAACATAACATTTAACATTCTGATTATATTACAGGACAGAAAGCTCATCTCCTAATATTAATGACTGTGTGTGTGTGTGTCTATAGATGTTCATGTATTTCTTCTATCAGTATGTTAAAGACTTCTACCTGCCAGAAAAGCACTTCAGGTGATTAGTCGCATTGCAGCAGGAGAGAAAGACCTTCACGTCACTCAAACACAGTAAAATATTTGCACACTTCAGTCATTTTTACTCTGGAACACAACAACTATGACGATTCATGTTTCAGAGTTGAAGAAGAGAAAGATAAATATTTCGTACCTGTGTCTGAGAAAATCACCCGCGGCAACTGCGATGAGTTCGCCTCTGTCAAAATATTGACACATGAAAATAACAAACATACTGAGAAGAGAATCATCTTTGATCGGAGGTGATCGATCCCGCACTGTGTCTGCTCTGATCGTGAAGAGGACTCTCCTCTGGGTGTGCTGCTCAGCGACACGCCCCCTGGTGACTGACTGGACGCTGCAGCGGATCAGACTGATGACGGCTCCGTGACGCTGGCTGTGTTTCACCATCAACTCTCGTGTTTTGTGTGAGTGCTTCTGATTCACCGTCGATCCTGTCCTGTCTCTGCTCTGAACGCTCCTCTGGATGTACTGCTCAACTCCTCAGTTCGGTAAAGTTGGAAATATATTCAGAGTCCAACTTCCTGGATCAATAACTCATAAGCGGAACATTGTTAAAACACAAACGACGACTCTTAACTACCGTAGTGAGGTAGACAACGAGCTACAGCCGTGTTTTCATCAGAACCAGCTCCTCCGGGCTGGACAGGAACTCTGTGGTCAGCCGGCTGTGAGATGAGGGCGCAGGGACCGTCTACAAAGTGCAACGCTGAAAAGAGAAACTACAAAAATATTCATAACTTCACTATTATTCAGTGTCACCAAAATCCCTGCACACACCAGTGGTCTCCTGATGGTTATTCTACAACTGAACAATGAGCACCGCAGATAGAGCTTAGTTAAAAGTTGCTCCTGATTGGCTGGTGCATCCTTCATTTGATTGGTT
The DNA here is from genome assembly GCA_963678695.2 of Diplodus puntazzo. Taxonomy (NCBI): domain Eukaryota; kingdom Metazoa; phylum Chordata; class Actinopteri; order Spariformes; family Sparidae; genus Diplodus; species Diplodus puntazzo. Next base: position 37,963,279 of record OZ023155.1, on the reverse strand, counting down.
CAAAGGCGGAGGCCATCCGGCAGCCATAATAATAATAATACATTTAATTTTTATGGCGCCTTTCAGGGTACCCAAGGAAACTTAACAAAATAGAACAAACAAAACAGAGAATAAATGGAGAAACAAAAAATACATATAAGATAAATAGATAAATAGAAAAGTTGATTGATTTGGCTGGATCTAGAGCTGATAGGCCTTATTAAAAAGATGGGTTTTTAAGTCTCTTTTGAAAGTCTCCCAAGAAGTCTGTTTGCGAATTTCAGCCGGGAGAGTGTTCCAGAGAGTGGGGGCTGTCACACAGAAGGCTAGAGAGCTGGTGTGTGCCTGATGAGCGCAGCTTCCGGGACTGGGTGTAGGGGTGGAGGAGGTCAGATAGATATTGGGGGGCGAGGGAATGGAGAGATTTATAGGTCAGGAGCAGAATTTTGTAGGTGATGCATGATTGAACTGGGAGCCAGTGAAGGCGGATGAGAGTGGGGGTGATGTGTTGCCAGGGCTTGGCATGACATTATACAGTTGTAGAATAACCAGCAGGAGACCACTGATGTGTGCAGTGATGTTGGATAGTGGGGTTGAGGGTTTGTTGCACCTTTTGCTCATGTGAATATTCATTTGTATACTTTGTGTGTAAACCAATAAAACAAAACGTGATAATGCATTAAATATGAAGATATTAATGTTTAACATCTACTCCAGAAATGTTTGAACACATAGAAGATATTCTGCTTTGAGTAATATTTTGTGTCTCATTATGAGATTTTACCTTTTTCTTTTAATCTTAAAACAGACCGCAGCGACCTAATCAACATAAAGATGGTATATGATTACATTACATGGTTCAAAAGCAAACTTACTCAGAGAACCAAATGATCCAAACAAGGAGAGGCTCTGCAGCACAGACGCCACGCCAACCCAGCGGAGACAAAGGAGAAGGTGATGGAGATGCGCACAGGTGAGGACACGCACAGGTGGAGCTTACAGAGCTCCTTCCTTCCATACCTTGCTACTCTCACCCAGACGGGCCACTAGATGGCAGTCCACAGTCATTTACTGGCTCAACAGACAGAACACAGAGAGGCCGAGGTCACAGCCTAAACAATTTACTGTTATTCAAAGTAACAATTGTTACCCTTTGTGACCTATACTTGGCACTGCCACATGCATCTAGTCTTCTCTCGATAAAGGGGTCATGCTTTGCAATTTCATCCAAAATGGACAAAAAATTGCTCTTCTTGTCCGAGTCATCACATTCCCCATGACCCTCTGTGCAATATTTAGAGTTGCAGTTCATAGCAGCACCTCTTATTGTTTTAATGTAACTCTTGATTTTCCTCAACTTTCTTTCTTACCCTCAGTTAAGGTGTCCAATACTGATTTGTTCCTCTCGATGTCCCTTTTATATTCACTCCAGGCATACATGGCATCCACGTGTTGTTCAGACTTTTAGAGACGTTTAAACCCGGCATCTTTCAACAAGGCTTTTTAATGGAAACCGTGACTCGGATGTGAAGGCCAATTCAGGCGTACTAGGGAGGGAAAAATGGCTGCAGGCCAAACAGTAACAGGCATCTGGACTTAGAGAGAACTGCAGCCACCATAGACTGTCTCTATACCAACAAGTGCTGAATGCCCTCTTCCTTCTCATTTGAGCTCTAGCATGAAATTATTGCCAACTGACTTGATTTAGAGTCAATAAATACTCTCACTGAACAAACTAACTATGACCTGGTTCCCCACATTATCCTGATCTAGTGCTACGTAGCTTCATGCTAACGTTAACGGTTATAGCCTTTCATCACGTTAGCCGCTAACCTGCTGTGCGAGCAGGCTAACGGTTAGCTTACTGGCACAGTTCAACTATTGAGGACAAAATCTCTTCTAGTTTAAAACACTTACTCACCAGGAAACCACCTGAAAACTTACTTCACACTGATGTATTAAAGTAGCTCCTCTGATCCATTCCTGTTTTCAAAGATCTTTATTCTACGTTTGTCTTTCCGCAATGCGCTTCTTTCAACGAGACGTACAGTGACCTGCCAATCAACTGGGGCCATCCCTGTAGCTCCGCCCCTTTATGAATCCTTATGAATTATTACTTCATGAAAATTCTTTTCAGGCCATCTCAGCCAAACAGAGGCCAATAATTACAAAAGTAAAGCAATTTCAAATGTGAAAAGTGTTTGTTGAGTGAGAGAGTGAGTGAGAGCTGCTTGTGACTGTGTGTCAGGCATAATAACTGGATAAAAATATAAGTGGGCACCATGAGTGATGCGAGGACGACGCCAGAGGTCCTTAAATAGTGTGTGTGTCCCTTTGGATGAACTGTAGTGAGCCGGCTCCGCTGATCTCTCCCGCTAGTCGGGCTCTGGGCTTCCTCAGAGCTTACCCTTAGTAGAAGGTTGAGCCAGTGCGCTCAGCATTGGGTCCCTGAGTGATGTGCCGCGCACAGCGCTTCTCCTACTTGGACGGCGACCGGCAAAGCCCTCGGGCACCGCCGGACGAGGCTCACAGCCGGATCTGAATGGCTGTGGAGTTGGCTCCTACCGGACTGACGGAGTCAGTCTGTCTTTTAAACAGTTTGCACAAATCAAGTATGTTTTACTTCCTTGCTTTTTTCCACATTTTCACTTTATGTTTAAACGCTTCAGAAAACTTGTTTGGGACATTAGAAATTTCCGCCCCTGAAATTAGAGCGTGCAGGCAAATACCTTATAAATGTGTCAGCTGGACATAACGTCGTTAGATTGTGTTCTTTAATGGGGATGTCAGAGTCTTTTGTCATCTGCCAGTTCCTCATGTGCGTTAGTCAAGTTCGGACACTGACACTAAGGACGCACCAGATCAGACCAGTGTATTAAGGGAAGTTCATGCAGGTCAAGCTCCTCCACAGGTCACACCTGGGTTCTGGCATCAGCTGAATTCGGACACTTTTTAGTAAATGATTCTAAAGACCATCTAATAATCTATGCATGAGATCTAATGATATTTTATTCATTCCCATGGCTCTTAAATATCTATTTTCTATAAAAATGTAACAGAGTCATTCCTGTACATTTGGGGAGTAAGAATACCTTCAGGTGTGACTTATTGTCAGGTCCTTTAAACGGCACTAAGTGCTGTAGCCGTGCGTAATGACTGTGCCACATGATACAGTAGCTGCTTTAGTCGCTAGAGGACATTGCCAACGCGCTACTAAGGTGACAGAGAGTTCTTATCAGGGACCGTACTGTTGTTCTGGTCCATGATGGTGATGGTGAGCACTCATCAGTGGAGGCAGCGCGGGGATCCCCTCTCCTCCTCCACCAGCTCCTACACTCACTGTGCGCAGAGATGCGCCTCTTGGCCTCTCGCTTGAAATCATTTTGGACTTTTCCAAAGTCTGCGGCTCTGAACTCACAGCGCTCAAAGCTTCTGACACTTTCTGCCATTCCAGTTCATTCATTTTGTTGCTAAAGCCAGAAAATACTCTTGATCGTCTGTCAGGCTGATCAATCATTACTTTAAGTTCGCGGTCTGTAAATTGACGCTTCTTCTTCTTCAACTGCTTCTTTGCTTCTGACATTTCTAAATCCTGGCCCGTTGAATTCAAACCAGGTAATTGGGGGCGTGTTTTAAAGCCATTCATAGTCAATATGGGGATGATCAGACAGCTGGTGCACGTGCGTAAAACTCCAGGATGATTGAGATGTGTGAGGAGAAGACACGTGGGGACTGACGTCACTGGGGTCTAATAAATCTGACGAGAAGACTGCGTGCGCATGTTTCCTGTTTAGTGTGTTCACAGGTTTCTACACATGAATATACCTGAGTTTTATACAGGTGGCCCGACCATCAACATCATTTCATATTTTGATGATGACAAACTCATGATTTTAAACATGTCAGCCTTCAACATCACTTGATCCAACTCGTATCTAGTTGTTCCTATTTGGTGTGCTGCGTGGCATGAATAGCTCATACAACAACAAAGCTTCTGTTTGCACGTTTGGGGCCTTTAATGATCATTTATTTAACAGCTGTTGATTGAAAGATATAGCTGCTGTATTTATGCTGTTCGTTAAACATGATTTGTGCGTAATTGGGAGTCTCTGAAATATTGACAGTATATTGACATTATTTTTTGCCATGAACTTTTATTTTCCTGTATCTTTATCATCATGGAGAATGCATAAAAGTTGGCAATCACTGATGTATGGTTCATTCATGAGTGTGATTTAGAACTAAATCAGTTTTAAAAGATACCAGCACGAATGCAAGTCTCAGTCTGATCCAATCTCTGAATCGAAGAATTTATTATCTGTCTTTTTCTCTCACCTAGGTTTCATACAGGCTGCTCAGACTGAACTGTCACTGTGTCATTAATCCAACCTGTCTGAGATCACCTTGTTTGTAGTGGTTACATTTGTTTCAGTCCTAACCAATCACAGACATCTTTGGGTGAGGTTACTCATCATCAAAGCTCAGACTGTGACGCCACAGTGAGTTTAAGGAACGTGATTTTACAGTTTCACTGTTTTGAAATAGAAATAGCTCCACTGAACATTGACACTGTGATTGACGAGCTTACTGTGAGTCATAAAAACAGACAGACATTGTTCTTCTCTGACTGCAGTGAGCATCTTTAGTGGTGGTGTACTTCCCTCCTCTGTCTGTGTACATCGTTCGAATGGGCTGGATTTGTGGTTTCTTAAGTTCTGAGAGACAGTGTAATGATTAATCATGGCCAAGACATGTGGTGGGAAAGTCCATCCCAATTATGATTACAGCAAGAAACAAATACAAACATCTATCTATCTATCTATCTATCTATCTATCTATCTATCTATCTATCTATCTATCTATCTACAAAATTATTAAACTTCAATCATCAGCTGAAGAATGGTTCATTTTATCCGGTTGTCTTTCCCTCCTTGTACCCATGTCAACAGTTGAGACTGTCTGTCTGAGCAGCAATTATCAGTATTTCATTTTTATTTTGTTGGATTTTTTTTTTAATTCAATAAATCTCAATGTATCAACTATTGGGAACATTTAAATATTAAGATGGATTTTCTGGCTTGAATGAATGAAAACATAATAGTTGAACATAGTTCAAATCTTGGGAAATGTACTGTGTGTGTGTTTGTGTTGGAGTGCATGAGAGTGTGTGCTTAAGCACACATTTTTGGCGGTATGTGTGTGTGTGTGTGTGTGTGTGTGTGTGTGTGTGTGTGTGTGTGTGTACATGTGTGTACATGTGTGGTCATGTGTACATGTGCATGAGGCGGCTCTGAGGAAGGACGCAAACAGACTGAATGAACTTATCCAGAAGGCAGAGTCTGTTGTTAGCTCTAAGCTTGTCACCCTGGTGGAGGTGGTGGAGGACAGGATGCTGGCCAAACTGCTGGACATCATGGACATTGTCTCTCACCGGCTCCACAAAACTCTGGACAAGCTTAAGAGCAGCTTCAGCAGCAGACTAATTAAACCCCGCTGCCTAAAGGAAGAGCACAGGCATAATTCCTACCTGGTGCCATCAGACTTTACAGCACTCACATAACAAAACACAAAACACACACTTATTATTATATACTTTATATTATCATCTGTACATAAACCTGCACCTTATTCTCTTCCACCTTATGTTCCACTTGCCTCAGCATTTTATGCACCTCAATATGTTATTTGACTTCATAACTACTTAAGCATTTTATTGTATATAGTATTTTATGGTTTTCTTGAATGTAACTAGCTGTTATGATGACCTCATTTAATAAAGCTGTCTATCTATCTATGCATCATATTTGACTGCATTATTGTGTGTGTGTGTGTGTGTGTGTGTGTGTGTGTGTGTGTGTGTGTGTGTGTGTGTGTGTGTGTGTGTGTGTGTTAAACTGGCTCATTGATAAATGTGTGTCTCTTTGTGTTGGCCCACACTACGACTAACATCAATAATTTAATCATTGTTTTTATGATTTCTATTAATAATAGAGATCAATAACATTGGATAGACATACGATTATGGCTTCTCACATTCAGGCTATTCTGCTAACACAGTGAGAAAAGGGAAAAGTTTTATTAAAAATAAATACAAACAAACAAACACTCCACTGATCACTCACCTGGTCCAAACAACAGAACTACTGGTAGTGACCACTGGTACATGCCAGAGACCAGCTGGTCCTGACCACACGGATATTCATAATCAATAATAATAACAATATTAATCATAATAATTTTGATATAGTGTATTATATAGACAAAAGATTATGAACTCTGACATTTATCCAGCTAACAGTGCTGCCAAAACGACTAGAAAGGGGAGAAAACACTAAAGCTGCTTCACAGACCACAGGGACCACAGGGCAGATCACTGAGGAGCTGGTCACGACCAGTGTCTCTAGCGCCCCTAGTGGCAGTGACCACTGGTCTATGCCAGAGACCATGGTCCCTGGACAGACCACGGAATCAGCTACACCCCCTGCTGATGCCCAGCTGTCTCAGTGCAGCTGCCGGGGGAAAGGGGATGAAAGCTGAGCTATCCCCGCTAGAGAGCCGCCCCCACCCTGTGTGAAATGATGGAAACAGCTTAGCCTGAGCTAACCAGCTCACATTAGCCCCCAAATAAAAAGGCAACTAACATTGTTTCCTTACATCTTCGTGGTCATTTCGAGCTGCTGCGCTGCATTGCTGTGAGCTCCCTTTGTTTACATGGACACCATCTTTCCACATGACCCACAATGTAAACAGAGAGAGGACACTACGTACCTCTGCTACCATCTACTGGGCTGCCAGTGCTACTGCAGGCTGCAGCCTTCCCAGGATCACCTTTGGAAGCTCAGGGACCCATTATTCTTGCATTATCTCTCAATGTGGAGGCAAAATTATGCAATTGAGATATATTCAATTGTATTCAATTCAATTTTCAATTCAAAAATGCATGTGTAGTGAGATTCCCTTTCAAGAGGTAAAAAACACAATTTGGAACTGGGCTAAAAGAAGAACCTGCCCGCTCATTTCCTCACTAAATGCTTGTAGAATCAATGTACTTTATTGAATTCCCATATACTTTGCTGCAGCTGCAGTGAAGGAGTTGCTGAATGAATGCAGGAGCATCTCAGTGTGTGGAATCGCTGCCATCACGTTGTTACCCACTGTCGAATCCAAGACAAATTGTAGGCAAGGACGAAAACGAAAATGTCCCCCTTTGTTTAGCACAAAACTACTCAGGCATAGTAACACTGACAATGTTACTGACACTAGGAATAACATCTCTGAAGTCTGACCCTACCATAGAAACCAAGACCATGCATGTTGACCTTTATAGTTGTGGAGCCATTCTTGATTTAGGCTTTAGGCTAGGGGAGAACCAATACCATTTCTTTCACACCGAGCACGAGTACGGGTATCTTCATTTGCGTACTTGTTGATACCCATATATCTATCACAAAAATAACCATTAGGTTACACATGCACTGAATTGGAAGACAGGCTTTATTTCCTTCTCTGTTACAACAAATGATAATACATCATTTACATCATTGGAACTGTCTTCACATGTGACAAAGTTGACCTTGACACAATATGAATGAAATTCGTCTTTCTGTTTGTCACTCGCATTACAGCGCAGTGTTTATCACCTGGAATGCACAGATTTGATGTCAAGGGATTAAATACTAAGTTACTTCCAACCAAGATTAAGCACTGTGGCTAATTTATAGGTGTATGTGTAGACCATAAGCACAACCGTCATTTTCACATGAAAAGCTTCTGTTGAGATGTCTAGAATACATATTAAGTAGTTATGGACAGACATCTCAAGGGATTAAATACTGAATACATGATTAATTACTAACAGTGACTAAATTATACATTTATGTGTAGAGCATTTGCTTAATTTAAGTGCAGCTGAATCTGGACCTTATGCTTATTAATGCCATTAGTAGCACCTGTGCCATATTATATGATGTAAGAATAGCTGCTGTTACAAATAGGGATGTCCCGATCCGATCTGTAGGATCGGGATGGGCCGATCTGGCCATTTATCCGCTGATCCGGATCGGCAATTTTGAACGTGGACCCAAGCACAATTTATGGCCGAACTCAGAAGCGCGCGTAACGTTACTCTGGCAAACTTGTGGATAAAATGTCTGCAGTGTGAAAATAACTTAAATTAGAAAGTGAAAGCGGTCCAACGGTGACATGTAACATCTGTAATACGGCCGTTTCGCGGAGCTGCACTTAATACTACTCATTTGATACGACATATAAAAAACTAACACTCAAAGAATACAACGTGTTCACTCGACAGACAGCGACATGGCAACACATATTACAGAGAGGGTCATTAAATTAATCGCTCTGGATAACCAGCTCATCTCCGTGGTAGAGGATCAGGGTTTTCTTCGTCATCTGGAGTTTTTGAATCCCCGGTATTACATCACATTGACTCCACTTTCGAGTTTCAGCGTGCCGGTATGCGCACTAGTTTGGTGGGTCTCATCCAGCAGAGCATGTTAAACAAGCAACCGAGGAGATGCTGAACGCTGTGAAACAGACAAGCAACGCGTCCACGTCATAAGGGCTTTAAAAAGCAGTGGATGATATGGAGGCACCAAGCGTGGGCTGCGTCTCACACACTTCAGCTGCTGTACACGAGCTGCTGTCACAGTGCAGCGTCACAGACTCACCTGCTAACACGAGGAAGGTGTAGGCCAATGTTGGAATAGCATATGTAGAATAAGAAAGAGCTATATGAAAGTATTTACTTAGTTTCAACAAAATAAAAAAACTATAAAGGAACAGCTTAATGCAGCTGTATTATCCAGGACAATATTAGTTCGGATCGGGACAGATCGGGTTTGGGGTAAAAAAAAAAAAAAAACCTGATCGGGACATCCCTATTTAAAAAGCTTCACAGACAGGTGAGTGAGTATGGGCTTACCACTTGGTCCTTTAGGTGCACAACATGTGCTGCATGATGTGGATGTGGGGGGTTCAGTGGCATCTCCTCCGAGCAGCTCTGGCTCACTGTCTTCCTCCTCAGAGGCAGACGTATCAACAACTGATGAAACTGCATTGTAAAAAATATAGATGCAGCCAAAATAAATACAAACTTATCTATACTTACCACCCAAATCAACATTCACAATTAGGCCTAATCTGTCAAAATCACCTGTTGTTACAGTGTGAGGCTACACTTTACAATGTCCTAACTGGGCCTGCAATGTACTGCCTCAGTATGCTCTGACCTGCTGCTGGTAGACTGGGTCCTTGTGTCTGACCACACTGACTCGGAGCTGCCAGGGCTGCTGACATTGGGGCTGGGGTCAGTCTGGGCCGGCCTGAGCTGTGCCTCATTTGTGCTTCTTTAAAAAAAAAAAGGCCTGAAATATCTCCCTTCATCTTCATTCTTATCTGTCCCTAAACAAAATAAGACTCTTCTTGGTTACACCTCAAGATTGTCTTGGGCAGAATCTTAAAGTATTTGTCCCCAATATCCTGCTGTAGTTTAGTTTAAAATCAAGTACCAGCCTAGAAATATAAAATTCAACTGGATCATGTAGGCTAGTCAGCGCTAAGTAAACTGGCTACAATTCAGACCCTCACAATAGCAAACAAGCTACATGGACATTGAGATCATCTCTGATCATTCATACTGTTTGTTTTCAGCTCTAGCGTGAAATTATTGCCAACTCAGTTGATTCAGAGTCCCTAAATAGCATTCACTGAAAAAACTAACTATGACCTGGTTCCCCACATTATCCTGATCTAGTGCTACGTAGCTTCATGCTAACGTTAACGGTTATAGCCTTTCATCACGTTAGCCGCTAACCTGCTGTGCGAGCAGGCTAACGGTTAGCTTACTGGCACAGTTCAACTATTGAGGACAAAATCTCTTCTAGTTTAAAACACTTACTCACCAGGAAACCACCTGAAAACTTACTTCACACTGATGTATTAAAGTAGCTCCTCTGATCCATTCCTGTTTTCAAAGATCTTTATTCTACGTTTGTCTTTCCGCAATGCGCTTCTTTCAACGAGACGTACAGTGACCTGCCAATCAACTGGGGCCATCCCTGTAGCTCCGCCCCTTTATGAATCCTTATGAATTATTACTTCATGAAAATTCTTTTCAGGCCATCTCAGCCAAACAGAGGCCAATAATTACAAAAGTAAAGCAATTTCAAATGTGAAAAGTGTTTGGTGAGTGAGGGAGTGAGTGAGAGCTGCTTGTGACTGTGTGTCAGGCATAATAACTGGATAAAAATATAAGTGGGCACCATGAGTGATGCGAGGACGACGCCACAGGTCTATAAATACGGGCGGAGCTCCTGTCAGATACTGTAGGAATGGTTTCGCTGATACTGCTCCCGCTAGCCGGGCTCTGAGACTCCCCTCGGAGCCTCCTCATAGCTGGTTGATCCGCTGGGTCCCGCTTGGTTGACTGCATTAGTCTCGCAGACGGGCCGTCCCGGCCATGAGCTACGGTTGGGGCCTGGCTCCCCAACACAGGCAGAGGGACGCCCTGATAGCGATCCGTCCGGCTCTGGGTCCGGCAGTGGACCTGGTTGAGTTGGATTGTAGTATAGCGGTAGAAGCGGTGCTGAAACCAGAACCTACCTACCTAGCTGGGTGCTAGACTTTTTCTATTCAATGTCAAACCAGTTTGACAGAAAGCAGTTTTTATTTTAATTAATTATTATTATTATTATTATTATTTTTGCTCTCATCCCGACCTTGAACTGATAATGCTAAATCATTATTTGTTACACCTCGAGGTGCGCAGGTGTGTAAACGGTTCAGGACTAAAATAACTTTTTTGGGACATTAGAAACAATTATTTTTGAGTCTGATCACTGAGTCCGTGTTTTGTCATTTGCCAGTTCTTCATGATCTGAGCCTGCCTGCATTTGGAGTTTCGTCTCAGTGAGTGAATATTAAAGGGATAGTTCGGGGTTTTTGATATGAATCTGTATGGCATCCCCGTCAGCAGTGTCGTGCATCAACACTGACTTTCCTCCGACAGTGTCAGTGCGCCGAGTTCTTGCCCGGCTTTGGTGCTGACGAAAGTAGTCCGGCAAGTTGTCTGGGGTCATTAAAATAAAGTCTTTTTTCTTCTCAAAACAAATGTGTTCAAAAGAGTGATTAATTTGCATCACAAAACCGTTGTCCACGAAAACATCAGTCCTCATAATCGCTTGGTGCTATTTTCTCTGGATTCGTATCACTGCGCGCTGCCGCCAGCTGACAGCCGCGCACGAATCCAACACTTTTTTCAGTAGTTTGGCAGTGTTTGACGTGCTTGGACCAACGACCACAGCAACGCGAGAGAGCTAACGTGAGAGCTAGCTAGCGATAAGTTTATAAGCTGTGGCATGATGAGATCCCATTCATGGCAGCAGTAGCACTCCACCCCTGTGGGCATTATTTGACACTTAAAACAAGTGCACCACCTGTCTGTTCTCTAACGGCTCCAGCTGTGGCTCCAGCTTCAACCTGTACCACTTCTCTGTCCCTCCTGTCTCTCTCCGCCCGTTCTAACTCCATCTGGCGAATTTCGGCATCAGTGTATTCGGGTTCGTAAAGATACCCCCTTGGCTCTGTGCTAAAGTCTTCATGATCGTCGGTGTCGTAGTCAGACATGTTGTTAACTTTCTGAGCAGTAAACACAGTGAAACAGGCTGGCAGCAGCAGCAGCGCGTGGACGGCGTATCTCACTCTTCTCAAGGTATAAAGACGGATATAAGGGAGAAGTTGACTCCCCCTTCACAGTGTGTGTGTGTGTGTGTGTGTGTGTGTGTGTGTGTGTGCGTGCGTGCGTGCGTCTGCGCGCGTGTCTTTTGTGCTACTGTGTTGAACAGTTTGTGAGGCATCCACGTTTTAGAATTTTGGCTGTGTTCCCCATTTGTCATCATTTACAACCACCAAATCAACCCATGGGCAACATGTGTTACAGCAGAAAACAAATCCAACCTCGTGGTGGACAATATTACATTCAAGATGCAGTGCAAGCCCTATGTCCTCTTACACAGTACCAAGAGTGACCCACAGTTATTATAAAAAGAAAGAAAACAGTAATGTCAGTAATGCAGGACTTTATTTTAGCTGTCACAGCCTTCACAAAAGTAGTTCTACAGTAGACCAACACATGTGGTGTAACACTACATGCAGTATGTGGTTCACTCAATCTGAATGGGAAACAGATGATTTTGGCAAACAGGTAAGTTATTTTGCGCCCCTGCAACAGCTCCCTGCGCGCCTCTTTACATGAAAATAAATCTTTTATTTTTATCATCATCACTGTTTTAGGCCTACAGTGATTCTAATATTCTCCAATGTAAAATGTTTTTATCAAGTTGTGATTAATTGAATGATCCTGAGTTAACAACATTGTATTGTATGCTCAAGCCCGGGGTTGATCGTATTAACTTACTGGAGTGGACTAAAATAAAATGTAAACTGTCCTGTGTTTTGGTTTTTTTGTTTTTTTTTATTTTATTTTTTTTTCAGCCTGCCACTATGTGTTTTATTTATTATCAAATGAGGCTACTTTTTATTTGGTATATTTTCACATTTTTATTGTAGGCTACTTCTTTTATTTAATAAATACACCAAAACATGGCATCATTGAAATGTAAAGGGAAGTTCAAGTATATTTTACTGTAACATAAGTAGCCCACTGCAGAGTTGCCAGTTGCCACATATACATTAATGTTTATTTTGGCTTCTTATAAAACTTGACAGGCTAAGTTAGACTGTCTAGGCTGCGTTACCTTCATTATAGTTCACAAATACGTCTTGCAGCTCCAGATTTTTGTGGTGAGGGACTTGTGGGCAAAAATGGCTCTTTTGATAGTGAAGTTTGCTGACACCTGCCCTAATATAATATATAACTTCTGGTGAGGAATCAACTTCTCCCTTCTGATATACGTCATTATACCTCGAGAAGAGTGTCAGGGCCTTCCTATGAACCACTGTGGACGGTCGCTACAGGTGTTTGTATCACAGGTTGATCTGGGCGTCTCTCGCTTTGCCACAGCTGACTGACGTCACGCTGAGTTCGGGCTGGATGTAGACTCTTTGACGAGCAGGCTGTATGACATTATACAGGTCTCACATCGACTTGACTTCGGCTTAATAACTATGTATGCGGCTGGGAATTGTAGCTTTCATTCAGTAACCATTTGAACGCAGTGCGGAATGAAAGAAATACTCGATGATAACTGGTGTCACAAGTTAACCTGGACGCTGCGCACTCAACGCCACAGCGAACAGCGTCTCCACGCTGCTCTCGAGCCGCTCGGCGTGAACAAATGCCTCAGACTGTTCCACCCATGAGTTGTTTGTGAGTGCAGACATTCACGACAAAGATATAAGCCCGACAACACGCACTTTTGGACGATTTATAGACAGTTGCGTGTTTTTCGGACAGGCATCGACACAGTCACCTACACTGTCACTGTGTTCTCTGTAGCGCTCGTCTAACAGCGGTCCGCAGGTCGCAGCCCGGCATCTCCGTGTGGAATAGTAGTGTTCAAGCCACGTCAAAACGAATACACATATACATGACTCGGATCGATGAGCAGGGCGATCGGTATGTTTTTCCCGGTTAGCGGACATGGCCGAGGACCCCTCTCTCTCCAGACGGGATTCTCAAGCCACACCTCCAGCACATCTGGGACCCTCGCCAGTTAAACTGTCACACCGGCACAAGTGAGATTTCCTCACATAGCTCTGCTGGCCCGACGCTATTTGAGCATCCCTGGGACCTCAGTAAGAGCAGAAACTGTTTTCTCCACGGCTGGGATTGTAGTGGATAAAAAACGCTCTGCACTAAATCCAGAAAATGTTGATCGTCTAGTGTTTCTGGCTAACAACTTGAACATTTAGGATAAAATGTTGCTCTAATCTAGGGTGACCATATTCTGAATCCCCAAAAAGAGGACACTACTATGCGGCAAAATTTTGAGGGTTTTTCGGGTCAGGTCGAGTGTTTTTTACGTGCTTCTAACTCAGTTAAACACATATGCTGAATTCCCAAAAAGACACTTAACCAGGCCTCTTGGAGATACTGAAAAATACTCACACAAAGTTGCGTTTATAAACAATATGTAAAGAACAGTAAATTGTTGTAGCCTGTCTCCTCAGCCCCTTTCTGTATTCTGTCTGTTGAGCACGTGAATGACCTTGGACTGCCATCTAGTGGCCAGTTTTAGCAAGGTATAAAAGGGAGGAGACTATGAACCCTGTAAGCTCACCTGTGCGCATCTTCACCTGTGCGCATCTCAATCGCCGTCTCCTTTGTCTCCGCTGGGTTGGCGCTGCATCTGTGCTGCGTCTTTTCTTTGTTTGGATTATCTGTGCTACTCCCAGTAAGTTTGCTTTAAACAGTGTATTGTAATCACGTACCATCTTTATGTTGATTAGGTTGCTGCAGTCTGTCTTAAGTTTGTTTATTGTTAATAGGAGGCAGATGGCCTTTCAAACGGCACCTTCAACATACAAACAATTAGCTCCCTTGGTAAAGTGGAACGAGGTATGTGAAACTCAAATTTTGGGCTATTACTTTTATCCTTGAGGTGTCTAGATTTATTTTTTGTTGATCAAGTTTAACAATGATTGTAAACATTTTCTAATAAATGTATCTCTTTTGTATTTTATTATTGAATGGGGGTGATTGTATTGAGGGTTTGGAAATTGTATTAGGAAATTGTAAATCAAATGTTTCATGTATTTAATCTAGCCTCTTTATTTTTTCTTTTTATTCCCTTTTCATAGTTTTCACGGTGCTACAACACTCAATAAAAATTAAGCACCCGTCAGAATCTCTCCGCCTCATTTTGTTGACGCCAAGGGTCCGCTACACAATATATTCATTTATCTAGGTCGTTAGAGCCTTTGTTTGCCACGGACACATACTCTGGTCATACAAACTCTGGACTCTCTACTGTTTTGTTGTATATATTATTATTGTTTATAGTATATTTTGCATATTTTGTTTTGTTGTAAATATTATTATTGTTTATAGTATATTTTGCATATTTTGTTTTGTTGTATATATTATTATTGTTTATTGCACACTGTGCATTGTATATATACACTATGTATATATTGCCTTCTATTTATGTTATGTACGAAGTGTTTTATTTGCGGACCCACTACTGCTGTAACAAAATAATTTCCCAGTCTGGGATCATTAAAGTAATTCTATCTATCTATCATACGTCCCAGCTTTGCAGACAGTACACTCTGCTTCCGATTTTTCACAACCCTGGCGAAAACACGGGTACTTTTTCCGCATTTCATCTGTAAAAGTGCATTTGTGTTTCGGCATTTCTCCCTTTTCTTTCGCTCACCGGCAGACAGCGCATGCGTGCGTCGCGTCAGTGGCTTTGCTTAGAACTGAGCGGAGGGGCAGAGCAGCAGAGAGCTCTGATGCGCTGCACTGTTTTATAATGAATGAATACACGTTCCGGGGTTCGACGTGGAACTCCGCCTCTCAGAGTGTGTTTCCAAATGAACCATTGAACGTGTATGGTAAATACAATGGTCTGTGATGCGAAGATAATGTGCACGCTACACAAACTCAAAACCCCGGACATTTGAAGGATTTTATAAACTCCCCCCGGACAGGCCGGACAGCCCCCCAAAAGAGGACATGTCCGGGTAAAAGAGGACGTATGGTCACCCTATCTAATCTGTTTATGTTGACAACTGGACAAACTAGATGTTCATTTTTTTGGGTCTGTGTCATAGTTAAACGTTTACAAAATGTTGCACTACTGTAAATGTACAGAAACAACCAGTATTGTTTGAAATGCTTTAAATGCTGCTGCCATAAGCACCTTTATTTTCGTTCTGTTTGGGCCTTTGTTGGTCAAAAGTTTACAAAATATTGCACTACTGTAAAAGCACAGACAAGATAACCAGTGTTGTTTGAAACTTTGCTGTTTTTAAATGCTGCAGCCATAAGCACTTCTGTTTTCGTTTTGATATGATTTAATTTATTTACTTAATCCATGTGTTAATAGCGGAGTGGTGATAAAATTGCCTGCTTGACCATGAAGAGTTGTCTTTTTTAGGCTTAGGATAGCAATGTGTGTATTTGAATGATTGAACATCAGCTTCTTCATTAAACATCATTGTTTGAATATTTCTGGCGTTATATCTTATCTATTTATATATATTTATTATACATTTCTGGCCATGTGTTGGTAAAAGTTGTTGCAAATGTTACATAACAGATTTGGTTTAAGTGCCCGAAAGAGAGGAGAAATAATTCACATGTTAAAGCTGCTGTTAGCTGTGTTTAGCTAGCGTCCTGTAGTTTTGCAGTTAGCAGTCTCCTCCTCTCTACATCACTTCATTACTTCTCACTTTGCCACGTCCTTATTTTCAAGTCTTTGTCGTCTCTTGGCCTGTTCGGAGTGTCAGCCGCCACTGGGAACACCAGATCTGCTAACTCTGGTATCCTGACGCTCTACTGCCGCGTCGACATCAGACAGGAGGAACATTAATTTGATAAGAGAAACACTCACAGCAGCATCAGAAATGAATCACATCAAATGTTCATTTTATGACATCAAATAATGTGAAACTCTTAGTTTTAACTCATAAAAGTCTTTCATTGACTATCCAGACGGGCAAAAACGATCTTTTTTTCCTCCGTCTCCCTCAGCATCGTTTCAAGAATATTTGCGTCCACACGGATCCGCTGAAAACGACCAAAAACGCTGTAGTTCATATTCCAGGTCTATAGGTGGCGCTTGACATTCACCAAAAACGGAGAAGAAGGGACGGAGCATGCGCATTAAGCTTGAGCGCTGTAAACAAACAGACAGTAGATGGAGAAACCGAACACAACTACAAGAAGATGAAAACGGTTTCTGCAAGGAAACCAGAATCGTTTGTGTGGACCGGTAATGAGGTCGAACTGCTGCTGCGACTCACACTCAACTACAATGCAAGTAATTTGCAAGAAGTTGAACACCAGCATGTAGTCCGCCATTGTTGTTGTTGTTGTTATGAGACGTCGCAGGGTGGGGCGATGGCGTCATCGTTTTGGAAAGTATGCGGATTCGCTGTCCACATGAGAACGGGAGGGCTTCGTTTTCGGATTTCTACACCCTGAGACCCGTTTTCAAAAAAGTGCGTTTTCAGGATCCGTAGGGACGGTCGGTCAAAACGATGCAATACATGTGTGTTTTCGCAAAAGAGCGTTGTCGCCTGGACGGGGCCTAAACTTCACTTAATAGAATCTGAATGAGAACAAAATGATAAAGATATTTGTTGTATCATGGGATCTTTATGACCTCCCTCAGTTTTCTTCTTCACAGACTGAACTGAACTTCTTTAGTGTGAAATTTGATGGGTTGAACCAGTTTTCATCTATTTTAAAAACAACATTTTTATTAACAACAGCTAAGAGCTTACAGACTGATCCAGGGTCAGTTTGTTGAAACTGATCCGGGGTCAGAAACGCAACAGCTTCTTTTCTTCACGTATTTTTAGTGTCTGTATAAAGATTTTATCAGAAAACTGTAAATGACGTTCGTTGTTTGTTGTTGTTTGTGTGCTTGTTATGAATCTAATAAGATGGACAAAATATTGCTGTTTTTATTTCTAAAGACTGAAATCATAAAAAACCTTCATGTTAGACATTCAGGACTCGTCTCGTTCTTTATTTCATTTCTTTATTTGTGACTGCTGACCAGATTAACACAAACTGACTGAAGAGATTCATTAATACATATAAAACAGGATTATAATTGATATTTAGTTTCAAAGTATAAAACAGGGCTATAAATGAACACAGTAACTTGAGGACGCTCATTTACATTTTACAGGTCGCAGAGCAGAAAACAGGCAAAACATGAACTGATTAAAGAGATCCACGTCTTTATGTGAGACGGAGAACGTTGTAATTTACATGAGTTATGAGTGAAGACAAAGCCGTTAGAACAGTCTGACATAACATTTGTTTTTATTATATTCCTTCAGATAATCAGCTGCAGCCAGAACACATTTAAATATAAATGGCTTCAAAACGTCAGTAGAAAGACTGAATGAAGACGACACGACTGATCGTCTTTGTTTCCTTTAATGTCCATCAACACTGCAGCAGATCGGTGTTGCCTTCAGGTGCAGCAGGATGTTTTATACCTGTTGATGAGTGTTGCCTTCAGGTGCAGCAGGATGTTTTTATACCAGATTTCACATTCAGCTCATAAAGATGTGAACGACTGATGGAACGAAGCAGGTGATTGGATGAATAACTTCGGCTGGATCTTCTTTAGGTGACATAAAGAATCCAGAAACATCTTCAATGTAATCGCGAGTTTTATTGAAGGAATATTAAAGTTCGGCTTCAGTCTGCAGGACGTTTTAGGGAAATCAGCTCATTGAGATTGTCGATTGATTCGGTCGAACATTAAATCTTTTGTCAGATCAGCTGATCAGTTTATTATTGACTGTCAGCTGGTAACAAGACAACACCAGTAGAACTTTACACAATGACACCTGGGGTCCGTTTCACAAAGCAGGTTCAACAAACTCTGAGTCTAACCCTGAACTCTGAGTTGATCTACTCTGAGATAGGAAACTCTGAGTTTTCAGTTCCAGAACAGCTGATTTGAGTTAGTTTGATCAACTCGGAGTAGTTTCGCCTGGAGTTCAGCGCGTGCACCACAAGTATAAAAAGACAGCATCAGTTCTGTTAAATAGCCTATTTAAACTAACACAGACTTCTACTCAGCCAACAATAAGAAAGCAGATACCCGTAAAACGGTGGTGGCCCATCTTAGAAAAGATAATTGTCTGGAAATGCAAGAACATCTGTGCACGGTCTGATAATCATCTGCCGACGAATATTTAATTCTCTGCGGAGTAATGCTGCACCTTCATCCACAGGATCATTATCAAAATGACATGCCATGGTAGTGAAAATAGTCGCCACCTAATATAACTTCTAATGTAGAACTACAGACTGATTTTTGCAATGATATTCTGAAAAAAACAGACGGCAGAACTGTACTACGCCAAAACTTGCCTGCTGACTGAATGAATGAGGAAATCAAATACCGTGTGTGGCTGAAAGAGGGTGGAGACAGAGAGAAACTCGAGGTTAGTTGAGAAAAACCTGGTCCCGACCAGGTTAGTTTCAAAGCGTATGTTACCATGGTAACTGACCGAAAGCTTAAGTTACCTCTCTCTGTGAAACAGGCTAAAGTTACCCCTCTTTCTCTGGTTTGAGTTACCTCCCTTTGTGAAACGGAAAACTCAGAGTTTTCCTCATTTCAGGGTTAACAGACTCAGAGTTTTCACTAAACCTGCTTTGTAAAACAGACCCCAGTAGAACTGGAAAGTCTGGGTTCCCCAAAAAGTCTCAGACTACATGATTCCAGGTCTGCTGCAGATTGTCAACACGTCTTTGATTTTGATTTTGATTTTATTTGTCCCGTAGGAAGATTTGTCTTCACTGACAATACATTACACATCTCAGAAGACAACGGACACTACATACACACCAACAATAAATGACATACATAACAACAATAACAACAGTGACAACTTATATAACAACACAATAGTGGACAGACAGATCAGCGGGGCCTGCATTTCAGGGCAGCTATGGCTGAAGGGATCAGGCTTTTCCCCAGCCGAGCCCTCTCTTCTCTCAGGTGTCTTCCCCAAGCCATTAAGACTGCAGTCATTAAATCACTCCTGAAGAAGAGAACTCTAGACACATCAGTAATGAATAATTATAGGCTCATTTCAAACATGCCAATTTTAAGTAAAATAATTGAAAAAGCTGTTTTTCAATAGCTGAACAATTACTTAATAATAAATGGCTGTTTTGATGTTTTCCAATCAGGATTTCGACCACATCACAGCACTGAGACGGCTCTTGTTAAGGTCCTAAAGACTTTCATTCAAACACAGACAGCGGAAAAATCTCAGTCTTAGTATTACTGGATCTCAGTGCTGCGTTTGACGCAGTCGACCATAATATACTACTGGACCGACTGGAAAACTGGGTTGGACTCTCTGGTACAACACTAAAGTGGTTTAAATCTTATCTAAATTAGAGAGATTACTTTGTGTCTATTGGTGATTACACATCTGAACGGATGAAAATGCTAAGCGGAGTTCCCCAGGGCTCCATTCTGGGGCCTCTACTATTCAACATTTACATGCTCCCTCTAGCTCAGATAATGGAAAACAATGACATTTGCTACCATAGTTATGCAGATGACACACAAATTTATATAACCATATCACCAGGGGACTATAATCCCATACATACCCTGAGTAGATGCATTGAGGAAATCAATGATTGGATGTGTCAGAGTTTTCTTCAGTTAAACAAAGATAAGACTGAAATAATTGTTTTTGGATCCAAGGAAGAACGACTAAAAGTCTCTGCTCAGCTACAGTCTGTAATGTTGAAAACTACAGACCAAGCCAGAAACCTCGGTGTAATTATGGACTCAGACATGAACTTCAACAGCCATATTAAGACAGTTACAAAGTCAGCCTACTATCACCTTAAGAATATATCCAGGATAAGAGGACTTATGTCTCAGCAGGATAAACTTGAGAAACTTGTCCATGCATTTATCTTCAGCAGACTCGACTACTGCAATGGTGTCCTTACAGGACTCCCTAAAAACTCCATCAGACAGTTGCAGCTGATTCAGAACGCTGCTGCTCGAGTCCTAACAAGAACCAAAAAAGTAGATCACATCACTCCAGTTCTTAGATCTTTACACTGGCTTCCTGTCTATCAAAGAATAGATTTCAAAGTCCTGTTGTTGGTTTATAAAGCATTGAATGGTTTCCAGCAAAAATACATTTCTGATCTGCTGCTGCGTTATGAACCATCCAGACCTCTGAGATCGTCACGTACCGGTCTGCTTTCATTCCCCAGAGTCAGACGTAATGGAGCAGCAGCATCAGTTACTATGAGCCACATGTGGAACAAACAGGTCTGCTCAACTCTCACCTCTTTTAAATCAAGACATAAAACATTTCTGTTTGCCACTGCTTTTAACTGAAGCAATTGAAGTCTTTGAACTGCATTGTGACTCTGACTCTACAGTCTTGTTTCATTATAGCTTTTCTATTGTAGCCTTCTTGTTATAATGTTTGTTTCTTAATGTTTTCACTTGTTTTTAAATTAAATTTGTATGTCTTTTAATGTAGATTTCATGCGCCTGCAAAGCACTTTGAGTTGCCTTGTGTCTGAATTGTGCTATAAAAATAAACCACTGACACCAGCAGAACTCAGATCCAGTTTGACAGTTTGTTTCATATCTGAAGTGACTTCATGCAAAATGACTGAGAGCCGTTAGTACAGACAATAAACTGAACTACAGCTGATCAGTTTATTCAAATACGGTCAGCTGTTACCTGAGACACACACACACACACACACACACACACACACACACACACGTGAAGTCACACAAATGTGTGTATATAAGTGAGCGTCCCGTCAGGAGAAGATCAGTTCGTCTTCAGGTCAACTGACGGTGAGTCTGCTTCTGCTTATGTCTGGGTGATGAAGATGACTCTGTGTGATGAAGATGATTCTGTGATGAAGATGATTCTGTGTGATGAAGATGACTCTGTGTGATGAAAATGATTCTGTGATGAAGATGACTGTGTGATGAAGATGATTCTGTGATGAAGATGACTCTGTGTGATGAAGATGATTCTGTGTGATGAAGATGATTCTGTGATGAAGATGACTCTGTGATGAAGATGACTCTGTGATGAAGATGACTCTGTGTGATGAAGATGACTCTGTGTGATGAAGGTGATTCTGTGATGAAGATGACTCTGTGTGATGAAGATGATTCTGTGATGAAGGTGACTGTGTGATGAAGATGACTGTGTGATGAAGATGATTCTGTGTGATGAAGATGACTGTGTGATGAAGATGATTCTGTGATGAAGATGATTCTGTGTGATGAAGATGATTCTGTGTGATGAAGATGATTCTGTGATGAAGATGACTCTGTGTGATGAAGATGATTCTGTGATGAAGATGATTCTGTGATGAAGATGACTCTGTGATGAAGATGACTCTGTGTGATGAAGATGACTCTGTGTGATGAAGATGATTCTGTGTGATGAAGATGACTCTGTGTGATGAAGATGATTCTGTGTGATGAAGATGATTCTGTGATGAAGATGACTCTGTGATGAAGATGACTCTGTGATGAAGATGACTCTGTGTGATGAAGATGATTCTGTGTGATGAAGATGACTCTGTGTGATGAAGATGATTCTGTGTGATGAAGATGATTCTGTGTGATGAAGATGACTCTGTGATGAAGATGACTCTGTGATGAAGATGACTCTGTGTGATGAAGATGATTCTGTGATGAAGATGACTCTGTGTGATGAAGATGATTCTGTGATGAAGATGATCTGTGTGATGAAGATGATCTGTGTGATGAAGATGATTCTGTGTGATGAAGATGACTCTGTGTGATGAAGATGATTCTGTGATGAAGATGACTCTGTGTGATGAAGATGACTCTGTGTGATGAAGATGATTCTGTGTGATGAAGATGACTCTGTGTGATGAAGATGATTCTGTGATGAAGATGACTCTGTGTGATGAAGATGATCTGTGTGATGAAGATGATTCTGTGATGAAGATGACTCTGTGTGATGAAGATGATCTGTGTGATGAAGATGATTCTGTGTGATGAAGATGACTCTGTGTGATGAAGATGATTCTGTGTGATGAAGATGACTCTGTGTGATGAAGATGATTCTGTGATGAAGATGACTCTGTGATGAAGATGACTCTGTGATGAAGATGACTCTGTGATGAAGATGACTCTGTGTGATGAAGATGATTCTGTGATGAAGATGACTCTGTGTGATGAAGATGACTCTGTGTGATGAAGATGATTCTGTGATGAAGATGACTCTGTGTGATGAAGATGATTCTGTGATGAAGATGACTCTGTGTGATGAAGATGATCTGTGTGATGAAGATGACTGTGTGATGAAGATGACTCTGTGTGATGAAGATGATTCTGTGTGATGAAGATGATTCTGTGATGAAGATGACTCTGTGATGAAGATGACTCTGTGTGATGAAGATGACTGTGTGATGAAGATGATTCTGTGTGATGAAGATGACTCTGTGTGATGAAGATGATTCTGTGTGATGAAGATGATTCTGTGATGAAGATGACTCTGTGATGAAGATGACTCTGTGATGAAGATGACTCTGTGTGATGAAGATGACTCTGTGTGATGAAGATGATTCTGTGATGAAGATGACTCTGTGTGATGAAGATGATTCTGTGATGAAGATGACTCTGTGTGATGAAGATGACTGTGTGATGAAGGTGATTCTGTGTGATGAAGATGACTCGTGTGATGAAGATGATTCTGTGATGAAGATGACTCTGTGTGATGAAGATGACTCTGTGTGATGAAGATGATTCTGTGATGAAGATGACTCTGTGTGATGAAGATGATTCTGTGATGAAGATGATTCTGTGTGATGAAGATGATTCTGTGATGAAGATGACTCTGTGTGATGAAGATGACTGTGTGATGAAGATGACTCTGTGTGATGAAGATGATTCTGTGTGATGAAGATGACTCTGTGTGATGAAGATGATTCTGTGATGAAGATGACTCTGTGTGATGAAGATGACTCTGTGTGATGAAGATGATTCTGTGATGAAGATGACTCTGTGTGATGAAGATGATTCTGTGATGAAGATGATCTGTGTGATGAAGATGACTCGTGTGATGAAGATGACTGTGTGATGAAGATGATTCTGTGATGAAGATGATTCTGTGATGAAGATGACTCTGTGTGATGAAGATGACTCTGTGTGATGAAGATGACTCTGTGTGATGAAGATGATTCTGTGATGAAGATGACTCTGTGTGATGAAGATGATTCTGTGATGAAGATGACTCTGTGATGAAGATGACTCTGTGTGATGAAGATGATTCTGTGATGAAGATGACTCTGTGTGATGAAGATGATTCTGTGATGAAGATGACTCTGTGTGATGAAGATGATTCTGTGATGAAGATGATTCTGTGATGAAGATGACTCTGTGATGAAGATGACTCTGTGATGAAGATGACTCTGTGTGATGAAGGTGATTCTGTGATGAAGATGACTCTGTGTGATGAAGATGACTCTGTGTGATGAAGATGATTCTGTGATGAAGATGACTCTGTGTGATGAAGATGATTCTGTGATGAAGATGACTCTGTGTGATGAAGGTGACTGTGTGATGAAGATGACTGTGTGATGAAGATGACTCTGTGTGATGAAGATGACTGTGTGATGAAGATGATTCTGTGTGATGAAGATGATTCTGTGTGATGAAGATGATTCTGTGATGAAGATGACTCTGTGTGATGAAGATGACTCTGTGTGATGAAGATGATTCTGTGTGATGAAGATGACTCTGTGTGATGAAGATGACTCTGTGTGATGAAGATGACTCTGTGTGATGAAGATGATTCTGTGATGAAGATGACTCTGTGTGATGAAGATGACTGTGTGATGAAGATGATTCTGTGTGATGAAGATGACTCTGTGTGATGAAGATGATTCTGTGTGATGAAGATGATTCTGTGATGAAGATGACTCTGTGATGAAGATGACTCTGTGATGAAGATGACTCTGTGTGATGAAGGTGATTCTGTGATGAAGATGACTCTGTGTGATGAAGATGATTCTGTGATGAAGGTGACTGTGTGATGAAGATGACTGTGTGATGAAGATGACTCTGTGTGATGAAGATGATTCTGTGATGAAGATGACTGTGTGATGAAGATGATTCTGTGATGAAGATGACTCTGTGTGATGAAGATGATTCTGTGATGAAGATGACTCTGTGTGATGAAGATGATTCTGTGATGAAGATGATTCTGTGTGATGAAGGTGACTGTGTGATGAAGATGACTGTGTGATGAAGATGACTCTGTGTGATGAAGATGATTCTGTGATGAAGATGACTCTGTGTGATGATGATTCTGTGATGAAGATGACTCTGTGTGATGAAGATGACTCTGTGTGATGAAGATGATTCTGTGATGAAGATGACTCTGTGTGATGAAGATGATTCTGTGATGAAGATGACTCTGTGATGAAGATGACTCTGT
Organism: Diplodus puntazzo; assembly: GCA_963678695.2. Taxonomy (NCBI): domain Eukaryota; kingdom Metazoa; phylum Chordata; class Actinopteri; order Spariformes; family Sparidae; genus Diplodus; species Diplodus puntazzo. Next base: position 37,938,133 of record OZ023155.1, on the reverse strand, counting down.
GTGATGAAGATGATTCTGTGATGAAGATGACTCTGTGTGATGAAGATGATTCTGTGATGAAGATGACTCTGTGTGATGAAGATGATTCTGTGATGAAGATGATTCTGTGATGAAGATGACTCTGTGATGAAGATGACTCTGTGATGAAGATGACTCTGTGTGATGAAGGTGATTCTGTGATGAAGATGACTCTGTGTGATGAAGATGACTCTGTGTGATGAAGATGATTCTGTGATGAAGATGACTCTGTGTGATGAAGATGATTCTGTGATGAAGATGACTCTGTGTGATGAAGGTGACTGTGTGATGAAGATGACTGTGTGATGAAGATGACTCTGTGTGATGAAGATGACTGTGTGATGAAGATGATTCTGTGTGATGAAGATGATTCTGTGTGATGAAGATGATTCTGTGATGAAGATGACTCTGTGTGATGAAGATGACTCTGTGTGATGAAGATGATTCTGTGTGATGAAGATGACTCTGTGTGATGAAGATGACTCTGTGTGATGAAGATGACTCTGTGTGATGAAGATGATTCTGTGATGAAGATGACTCTGTGTGATGAAGATGATTCTGTGATGAAGATGACTCTGTGTGATGAAGATGACTCTGTGTGATGAAGATGATTCTGTGTGATGAAGATGATTCTGTGATGAAGATGACTCTGTGTGATGAAGATGACTCTGTGATGAAGATGACTGTGTGATGAAGATGATTCTGTGATGAAGATGATTCTGTGTGATGAAGATGACTCTGTGTGATGAAGATGATTCTGTGATGAAGATGACTCTGTGTGATGAAGATGATTCTGTGATGAAGATGACTCTGTGTGATGAAGATGATTCTGTGATGAAGATGACTCTGTGTGATGAAGATGATTCTGTGATGAAGATGACTCTGTGTGATGAAGATGATTCTGTGTGATGAAGATGACTCTGTGTGATGAAGATGATTCTGTGTGATGAAGATGACTCTGTGTGATGAAGATGATTCTGTGATGAAGATGACTCTGTGTGATGAAGATGATTCTGTGATGAAGATGATTCTGTGTGATGAAGATGACTCTGTGTGATGAAGATGACTGTGTGATGAAGATGACTGTGTGATGAAGATGACTGTGTGATGAAGATGATTCTGTGATGAAGATGACTCTGTGTGATGAAGATGATTCTGTGATGAAGATGACTCTGTGTGATGAAGATGATTCTGTGATGAAGGTGACTGTGTGATGAAGATGACTGTGTGATGAAGGTGATTCTGTGTGATGAAGGTGACTGTGTGATGAAGATGACTCTGTGTGATGAAGATGATTCTGTGATGAAGATGACTCTGAGTGATGAAGATGACTCTGTGTGATGAAGATGACTCTGTGTGATGAAGATGATTCTGTGATGAAGATGACTCTGTGTGATGAAGATGATTCTGTGATGAAGATGATTCTGTGTGATGAAGATGACTCTGTGATGAAGATGACTCTGTGTGATGAAGATGACTCTGTGTGATGAAGATGATTCTGTGATGAAGATGACTCTGTGTGATGAAGATGATTCTGTGATGAAGATGACTCGTGTGATGAAGATGACTCTGTGTGATGAAGATGATCTGTGTGATGAAGATGACTCTGTGTGATGAAGATGACTGTGTGATGAAGATGATCTGTGTGATGAAGATGACTCTGTGTGATGAAGATGATCTGTGTGATGAAGATGACTCTGTGTGATGAAGGTGATTCTGTGTGATGAAGATGACTCTGTGTGATGAAGATGACTCTGTGTGATGAAGATGACTCTGTGTGATGAAGATGATTCTGTGTGATGAAGATGACTCTGTGTGATGAAGATGACTCTGTGTGATGAAGATGACTCTGTGTGATGAAGATGATTCTGTGATGAAGATGACTCTGTGTGATGAAGATGATTCTGTGATGAAGATGACTCTGTGTGATGAAGATGATTCTGTGATGAAGATGACTCTGTGTGATGAAGATGATTCTGTGATGAAGATGACTCTGTGTGATGAAGATGACTCTGTGTGATGAAGATGACTCTGTGATGAAGATGACTGTGTGATGAAGATGATTCTGTGATGAAGATGATTCTGTGTGATGAAGATGACTCTGTGTGATGAAGATGATTCTGTGATGAAGATGACTCTGTGTGATGAAGATGATTCTGTGATGAAGATGACTCTGTGTGATGAAGATGATTCTGTGATGAAGATGACTCTGTGTGATGAAGATGATTCTGTGATGAAGATGACTCTGTGTGATGAAGATGATTCTGTGTGATGAAGATGACTCTGTGTGATGAAGATGATTCTGTGATGAAGATGACTCTGTGTGATGAAGATGATTCTGTGATGAAGATGATTCTGTGTGATGAAGATGACTCTGTGTGATGAAGATGATTCTGTGATGAAGATGATTCTGTGTGATGAAGATGACTCTGTGTGATGAAGATGATTCTGTGATGAAGATGACTGTGTGATGAAGATGATTCTGTGATGAAGATGACTCTGTGTGATGAAGATGATTCTGTGATGAAGATGATTCTGTGTGATGAAGATGACTCTGTGATGAAGATGATCTGTGTGATGAAGATGACTCTGTGATGAAGATGATTCTGTGATGAAGATGACTCGTGTGATGAAGATGACTGTGTGATGAAGATGATTCTGTGTGATGAAGGTGATTCTGTGATGAAGATGACTCTGTGTGATGAAGATGACTCTGTGTGATGAAGATGACTGTGTGATGAAGGTGATTCTGTGTGATGAAGGTGACTGTGTGATGAAGATGATTCTGTGATGAAGATGACTCTGAGTGATGAAGATGACTCTGTGTGATGAAGATGACTCTGTGTGATGACGATGATTCTGTGATGAAGATGACTCTGTGTGATGAAGATGATTCTGTGTGATAAAGATGATTCTGTGATGAAGATGACTCTGTGATGAAGATGACTCTGTCATGTGTTTCAGGGAGTCATGTGGAAGCTCGTCCTCTTCGTTGCTCTGCTCTGCTGTGGATCAGAAGTTTCTGGGATCAGCTGTAAAAATGAAAACAATGGTGATGTCGACTGGTGAGATAACGTTCAGACCTTCAGTCCAATATTACAGTGTTACAGTCTTCTGATCTGCATTGACTGAGTTTCTTCTCTTCATTGATTCTAACAGGTACATTCTGTACAAGCTGCCTGATAAGACAAGCGCTGGAGATGGAACTGGTTTTAGATATTACTACATTGATCCAACAGAACATAGGATGAATAACAAGCCCATTAATGATCAATATGGTGTCCTGGCTAACACTCTGGCACCTTACTTTGACAAAGTGAGTATATTTTTCTGACCAATCTTAATTTTTAATCAATCAATCTTTTTTTGTAACACGCCTATTCACAACAAATATTATCTCATGACACAAGTTGAGAAGAAAGGGTCTAATCCTTTATTCATTTATTTACAGACACAACATTTCAGCAGACCACAACAATAATAACAGCTTTGATAAGATATGAATGATACTAAAAGTAAAATAATAATAATAATAATAATAATAATAATAAGAAGAAGAAGAAGAATGAGAGAGAGATAAAGTCCAGCACATCAGTCAGTAACCAGTCTTTGTTTCTGTCTCCTTCTGTACGATATATAGACAGCTGGTGTTGGATTTATTGCCTACAACGATGCAACTAAACCAAATCAGAACCGTGGCCACAGCAAAGGTTGGTACAATAACTTCTCATTAGAGAATAATAACCTTTATCAATATGACAACTTTGAAAATACAGTGACAGTTATCAAGGGATTAAACCAGAGAGCAAATAAAACCAGCTAAAAGCAGTAGAACAGAATACACACAAGAGATCAAAGCACACATTAATAAAGCAGATAAAATCACTGAGAGGTGAATTTTAAACAAATGTGTTTTTTAAATTATTATTAGCTGAAACTGAGTTTGCAGCCTGATCAGGTTGTTCCAAAGTCCTGGAGCTCTGACTGCAAAGGCACAACCACTGTAGTGAATTATAAATCAATCAAATTTGATTTATATAGCCCTTTACAATAGCCAGACACTACCCAAAGTTCTTTACATCAAAGCAGTAAAGTAATACATAAAAACAATACAAAAAAACTAGGGCTGTCAAACGATTAATTTTTTTAATCGCGATTAATCGCATTTTGTCCATAGTTAACTCGCGATTAATCGCAAATTAATCGCACTTTTTTTGGCACATTTTTTTCTGTTCTAAATGTACCTTAATGTATTTTTTTCATGTTCTTAATACTTTTAACAACATAAGAAAGGTCAAATATACTTGCATTATGAAAATGTTTATTCAACACTTCAAATCATGCAGGAAAATAAATCCAGGGTTGTCTGCTTTTGGCGAGGGGGGGCGACGGGCTCTCTGCATCTGCCGTCTGTTTGGCTTGCAAGTGGTGTCCACTGACACTGCACGTTTTTCTTCTTCGCCTTTTTCACGCAGTGTGCTGCTTTCTGTCAGTCAGTATCACACTGATGAATAAAAAGTACGACTTGAAATTCAAACCTTCTGTCGTGATATATTCAGAGGAAAACTCGGGAGAAGCAGCCGCTAGACGTTTCTCTGTCGACCCCAAGAGAGTGAGAGAAACGGAGCTTCAGCGTCTGTCCGAGGAGGACAGCAGCAGGGCCAGGCTGCCTGCTGGAGGGAGGAAGAAGGCTAGCGAGGAGCCTGAGATAAACATGCGGGGATGAGTTATCAGCAAACGGGCACGCCATGAGAGAGTGTCCCGCAAAATGATCAGGGCGATGGAGAAACAAATGTACGCCACCGTGAGTGACAGCAGAGATGAGGAGTTTCAGTCCGCCGTGTTTTTAACGAACCGCCAACCTGCTTCTTCTTCTGATTCCCTTTCTTATTCTTCTGCCACCCTCTGTATAAAGATTACAGGACGGCTTTATTTAATTCTTTTTTATACTGAGCGTTAATCGCGTGTTAAAAAAATTAACGGCGTTAAGAGGACGTTGCGTTAGCGTGTTATTAATGCGTTAACTTTGACAGCCCTAATAAAAACACAGGAAAGTGCTACCAGTGCTGCAGGGTGTTAAAGGCCTTCTAAAAGTGCATAAAGTACAAAACAGGCAAAATAAGTGCACCTAAGAGCAGGACTACCGTAGTCAGAGTTAAATGCCAATCTAAAAAAGTGTGTCTTCAGCTTCGACTTATAAAGGCTGAGGTCAATAGTGGTGCGAAAGTCAGGGGGCAGTCTGTTCCACAGCCTGGGAGCTGTGACAGCAAAAGAACGATCGCCCCACTGTTTAAATTTTGACCTTGGGACCTCTAACAGGAGCTGTCCGGAAGAACGGAGGGCCCAGCCATGATCACGGACGGTTAAAATCTCTGACGGGTAGGAGGGAGCCAGGCCATTAATGGCGTAAAAAAACAAAGAATTAAAGTTTAAAATCAATTCTAAAACGAACTGGAAGCCAGTGGAGTGACATCAGCACAGGGGTAATGTGTTCACGCCTGGACGTGCCTGTTAAAAATCGGGCTGCAGCGTTCTGAGCCCACTGTCAAATGTTACCCGAAGATTCTTTACATGTGGTTTGAAAAAGGTTTGTAATTAAGACATTTGACATAGATGGCTTGCAAAACAAAATACATTCGGTTTTGCTGTCGTTCAAGTGCAAAAAGTTCAGAGCCAGCCACTGTTTTACATCAGTGATACAGTCCAGTAACTGAGTAAGTGTTTTCATTGGGTCTCATGGGCAAATATAACTGTAAATCATCAGCATAAAAATGAAAAGACAGATTGTGTTTTTTTATAATTGATCCCAGCAGTAGCATATACAATGAAAACGGAATAGGGCCAAGAATAGAGCACCCCACAAGAGAGGGATGCCTGTGAAGAGCAGAGGTCACTAATCATTAGAGAAAGACTCCTATTTGCCAGGTATGACCTAAACCATTGGAGAGCGGTGCCACGGATGCTTGCATACTGCTCTAGGCGAGACACAAGGATTGCATGGTTGACTCTATCAAAAGCCCCTGTGAAGTCCAGCAGTACCAGCATAGCGGGGTTCCCAGCATCCACGGACAAGGCAATATCATTATACACCTTTAACAGTGCTGACTCGGTGCTATGTCGGGATCTGAAACCAGACTGAAATTTATCGAGAACAGAGTTAAAGGAGAACTTTGGTCGATTTCAACATGCAGCTTTATTGCTCAAGCTACCTTTGACTTGCCAGTACCGAAAACGCGAACAGTTTTGGTCCACCCCTTACAGGGTTTCTTGAACGGAGAGTTAGCATTGACAGCCAACAGCTCGGGGTCACGTCTTCACACTGTGTTTTAAGCATCTTAACATGCTCCAAATATCACCCCAAAAGCTATGCAACATCAGCAGACACTGTAGCGTGTATGGCTCAAAATGAATAAAAAAAGTGGTTAAAACAGTGTGTTTGTGCAAGCAGCTACATACCGGTTTGTTTACATCCCGTCTTCCCGTAGTTCAAACTAGTCGATCCGTCGAGCGTGCGCTGACTCCCTCACTGGCAGACGGAAACTTTTGCAGACAGAAACGTATTCCAGCATTTTCGTTTTTCTGTTCATAACGTACTTGTCCATGTTACAGCCTGTTATGAGCCATGAGCCTTACAACAGCCTATCATGAGTCTACTCGCTCTGCACTGAGAGCTAACTTGGCTGCGCATGATCGTAGCTCGTACAGAGAGGGGACTCCATCAGTGGCGATCGAAGCTGTTTCTAAAATAGTCACGATGGAGAGCTTGTCTGAAATCGAAGTGGAAGACATCGACGACGAACCTTTTGAATTAGATGGTAGACCGTATTTGTTCGAACCGGAGTATACAGATATGGAGTGACTTGCACTAGAGAACGAAGGAGCTCTGCTCTCCTATCTGCAAGATGAAAATGGCTAGTACAAGGAAACCAGAATCGTTTGTGTGGACTGATAATGAGGTCAAACTGCTGCTGCGACTCACACTCAACTACAAGGCGAGTAAGTTGCAAGAAACACGAACGCAAGTAGTAGTCTGCCATTGTTGTTGTTGTTATGAGACGTCACGGGGTTCAGAGGTCAGAGGCAAGAGGTCGAGGGGTGGGGCGATGGCATCATCGTTTCGGAAAGTATGTGGATTCGCCGTCCACAAGACAACGGGAGGGCTTCGTTTTCAGATGTTTCCACCCTGAGACCCGGTTTCAAAAAAGTGCATTTTCGGGATCCGTGTGGACTGCAATTATTTTGAATTAATATATTTATGCTAAGTAATTTAATGACGGTCCCTAAATCAGTCTCAGTGATTCAGTGCGAGGCTCTGGGAGGTGAGCTGACCTTCCTCCTGCTGCTCACACTGGGCGAACCTCAGTAAAGTCTCGGCTGGACCCGAGTAGAGCTGAGATCGGGCCCAACGTGCCCGTGCACGTTGTGTCCGAGCCCGGCCGGCCCGACACATTAACTGTAACTGTAAAGCCGACACAGGCTGTCACTGCCCACGCGTTACTCTCTGACCACTGTTTTCAGTAACGAGTAATCTAACGTGTTAATATCTCCAAACCAGTGATCACTGTGCGTTACTATTATTTTTGTCATTTTCCTTAGTAAAATAATAATAATTTCTGCTTTCTTCTTGCGTCTCGGGTCACGTTTCCAGCACGAGGATAACTCACACAAGTCACGTGTAACACCACGCAGCAACACAAACACGAACAATGGAGGGAGGAGAGAGATGCGTGTTTTCCAGCTGGAAATACACTCATTATTTGAGTTATTAAAAAACAAAACACAAATGTTTGATCAAGAGCCCGACCCGGCTGAGGATAGTGGATGTTGCAGCCTTTGAACTCAGCATCATTACACAAACTGTCCGCGACTCACAGCGAGAGTGGGTTCACTTGATTACTAACCTGGCATAGCTGGTGTTGCGTCAGCTGGGCGGAGTTTGCCATCAAATTAATGTAAAATAAGCACATCGGTATATGCTGGGGTAGATTAATCACGTGGACAGGTTTGAGTATCGGACGCTTGAGAGCTACTGCGTTCGGCTGGATTAAATAAAAGTGGGGGGGACAAAAACGGGACTTTGGAAAGTGGAGGGGACATGTCCCCCCTGTCCCTATTCGATGTTACGCCTATGAGTGAGTGGTGTCTGTGTGAAAGTATGAGTCTGTCTTTGTTAGTCTGCGTGTGTGAGTCTGTGTGTGAGTCTGTTTTCGCCATCTTCGGACGTTACACTCCGTAACTCCATATTTCTTGGCTGGCTGACAGTTGTTTGGCGCCTCCGCTGCATTGATCACCATTATCTTAAAATTAGCATCATAGCTCCGCCTCAGATCAGATGTCTGTTAACCTGCCCCACTTTTGATCCACTTGCTCTGTACAATCACTGCGTCTCTCCATTTTCATCTCCTGTCACTTCTTCTCCGCTGCGATTGACAGCCACAGTGTCAGTGACGTCTTTACAATAAGCTGGCGCCCTCTGCTGTTGCGGTCGTGTAGCGACCCAGACAACTATCAGCATGTGTCAACGGTTAGACCCCGATTGTAAGACGGCCCCACTTTTTCACATAATTTTCATCGAAAAAAAAACTCGTCCTATATTCGGGTCAATATGGTATATAATTTTTTTCATCTACTTGCACATGTGTGCTTTTTTTTTAACACTAGTGAAATATAGAAAGGTAAACTCAAAGAATCTGTAATCTGCCATTACAGCTGACAGGCATCATGAATGAAAAGGAAATTTTTAATTTTGAGGCCACTGTGCACCTAGTAATAATGGTAGTCTGGAGCCCTGATGTAGTAATTAGTAGCAGTACCTTTTCTGTAGCAATAAAGTCCTTAGTACAACACAGAGACGTCCACTAACAGTGTATCCAGAGAGAGGATGATGTCCATTCATTTCTTGAGTCTCGACCAGCTGAAGTGCTGCTGCTGGGTTTCTGACAAGTTCATAGCACCTCATATGTTCCAAGAACCACGCAGAGTAAGGCTGAACTACAAACACTGCCTTATTGAAGATGAGTACTATTTTTTACAATTTGGCTAAAGTCAGGCAAACAGGAAATCCTATTCACAACAATTGACCATCTTAACCCTGTTTTTATGAAGTCTAGCAGTGAGTTTCTAAATGTGAAGATTTTGCAGATCACTTCAGAAGTAAAATTGATGATATTATATCACTTTTAACTAAAGATCAGAATATCAATTTTATTACTACAGAACCTTTATTTTTACATGAGGACACCCTAGAGAAGTTTGTCCTGGTTGATGCTGAGATGCTTTCCAAAGTATCTTCCCAACTAAAACCAGCAACCTGCATTTTAGATCCCATTCCCACTTCCTTTTTTAAAACATTTTATAGCTCTTTTAAAGACGATTTACTTAATATTGTAAATTACTCTCTTCAGATGGGTGTCTTTCCCACAGCACTTAAGACTGCCGCAGTCAAACCCCTTCTGAAGAGAAACAATCTAGATCCCTCCATACTTAATAATTACAGACCAGTATCCAATCTACCTTTTTTAAGCAAAATTTTAGAGAAACTTGTTTTTAATCAATTAAATGATTTTATGATCACTCACAAAATCTATGAAATTTACCAATCAGGCTTTAGGACAAACCATAGTACTGAGACTGCACTAGTAAAAATTGTAAATGATCTCAGGATGAATTTGGACAGGACAAAACCATCTATTCTAGTACTACTGGATTTAAGTGCAGCCTTTGACACAGTAGACCACTCAATTCTTTTAGACAGACTTCACAATCAGATTGGAATCTCTGGTTCTGTTTTTAACTGGTTTAAATCTTATCTTACTGACAGAAAAATGTTTGTGAGTATGGAGGGATACTCATCAAAGAGCTATGAAATTACCTGTGGTGTCCCTCAAGGCTCAATTCTAGGTCCCACACTTTTTAATCTATATATGCTGCCTCTTGGCATCATCAGGAAGCATCAATTTCCACAGTTATGCTGATGACACACAGTTGTATATTGCCGTGTCTCCTGATGACCCAGGGCCAATCGATGCCCTTTTTAACTGTATTTTAGATATCAAGTCATGGATGGCAAAAAAATTTCCTCAGCTCAACCAGGACAAAACCGAGGTCTTATTTATTGGTTCTGAAGCTCAAAGACAGAGGATTAATATACAATTGAACGCCCTGGCATTAACCCCGACTAGCCAAGTAAAAAGCCTTGGAGTTATTTTAGATTCAGACCTCAGTTTTAGCCCACATATCAGAAACGTAACAAAGACAGCTTTTTATCATCTAAAAAACATTGCCAGAGTACGACTGTTCCTTTCCAAAGCCAGTACAGAGACACTAATGCATGCTTTTATTACCTGTCGCATTCACTATTGCAACGCTCTACTTTCTGGTCTCCCAAAAAAGAACATAGCTCAGCTACAACTGCCCCAAAACTCTGCAGCACGGGTGTTGACTAAGACCAGAAAGAGAGCACACATCACACCGATTTGAAAATCATTTTATTAGTTTTTAAAGCTCTTCATGGCCATGGGCCAACCTATTTATCAGATTTGCTTTTATCATATGAACCCTCCAGAACCCTCAGGTCCTCTGGTCACGGCCTTTTAACTATTCCAAAAGTGAAAACAAAAACTCACGGTGAGGCCGCCTTTTGCTACCACGGTCCACGTTTGTGGAACAGCCTCCAAGAGGACCTGAGGGCACTGGAGAATGTTGATACTTTTAAGAGCAACCTTAAGACCTTCCTTTTTAGGCTGGCTTTCAGCTGAATTTGCTATATTTATAGATTCTTATTCAGCTTAAACCTGGTTTTTATTTTATTTATTGATTCACTCACCACTTATCTATTGACTTAATTATTCTGTTTTATCTTCTTTTACTGTATTTGCGATTTACTTATGTATGTTATTGATTTCACAGCAGTTTTAGACTTTTAACCTCCTTTAGTATTTTTATCAGTTTTAGTTTTAGTGTTTTTTATTTCATCTTATTTTATCTTAATTTTAGTGTTTATTATTTTATCTTATTTTACCCTAGCTTTATTGTTTCTTTTTATTTCATCTTATTTTACTGCCTCTAGTGTCTCCTCAGTGAAATACATCAATGATAGCGTTTCCTCAGTTCCGCAATACCTGTTGTTAATGCCCTGTTTTATTTATTACCATTTATTCATTTATTATTACTCACTCTTTTGCTTCACTTATTGTGTTTAAGTAGCTGGATGTGTGTGTGTGTGTGTGTATGGGGGGGTGTTGAAATTGTTGCCGTTTTTTTTGATTTTGTAAAGCACCTTGTGCTACATTACGATGTATGAAAAGTGCTCTATAAATAATGTCTGATTGATTGATTGATTGATTGATTGAAGAGTAAGACAGTGTCAAATGCTTTTAAGGCAAGTTGTTTTGCATGAGTTCATAAAGCAGCCCTGTCTTTAGTCTGATATAACATACTGTAGCTTTTTAAAGGAGGGAGCACCTTTTAACCTGAAGAATTAGAATTGAGCTGCTATATCAGGGAAATTCAGAAAATACATATTGGAGATGATTTCAATAAAAAGGATAAAAGAATCAATTGAACTACACAGAGCAGACAAAAGTGGTGGAGTTAACAAAAGACACTAAACCTCTGAGATTTAAGATGTTCATGATACATTATGCTTGAAACAGAGAAGGAGGAGGTAGAACTATGTGTTGAGTAAATTTACTTATTTGCTTTCCACAATGGCTTTTTGATAGACTTCTAAAGTAATGATAAACTGTACATTTCTAATAAGCCTAAAGGCAAAAAGTTATGGGGGTTTTTTTCGCTTGTGTTCCGCTAATTATGAGGGGCCGGTCTAAGCTAAAAATGCCAGAGCCGATTTTTTGTCCCAGTCCACCACTGGCAACAGGTAACCAGTATAGAGAAGCCAGGATCTCCTGGATGTGGCCATGATTTCTAGTCCAAGTTAAGATTCTGCAGCAGAGTTTTGGATGCCAGAGAGCAGGAAGTATCTAATCTAATGGACCGGTTGTAAACGCATGAAGTTTCCAGATGTCTGTTAGAAATAAATTATGTGATCCCGGAGGACTTTCTGAGAGGGTGGAAGCTGTATTGAACGACTGACTTTACATGTTTGTCTAAACTGAGGGATTGATTCAAAATGATTTCTGCAGTGTGGGGTGACTGAGTGTGACAAAGAACAAAGACCCTAACCCTGTCATATAATGAAGATTAAGATTAAGATTAAGGTTGTCAACGGGAAAATTCACATGTTACAACAGCTTGAGGTGCAACAGTACAAGTAAGAATCAGAATATGCATATAAATATTAAAAAGAAAATGAATAGAAAAACACATGATATTTACACAAGCAAACAAGTGAGTGGAAGGTGATTGTTCATTTAGTGCTTGAGTTCAACAGTCTGATGGCTGTGGGGAGGAATGATCTGCAGTAGCACTCCTTCTTACACAGTGGTTCACTGGTGTGATCTGTAGTGGAAATTCTCCTTTGTGAGGTTGACAGTTGCTAAGTCTCCAAAGAACTTCAGACTTCAGCGTATGAATCAGATCTTTAATAACACGCAGTGTGGCGAGAAGGCAAAAGCGTTCTCTCTTGAACTCTAAAATGTTATCTATAGGCACACAGGTAGTTGAGTGGTTAGAGTGTGTGTCACGAATGCAGTGGACCCTGGTTCAAATCCAGCTGGATGACCTGTACTGCATGTCACACCCCCTATTTCTCTCCCTTTTCTGACCTATCCAATGTCAAATAAAGGTGTCTATGCCTTAAAAAAATAAATAAATAAAAATGAAGTAGACACAGAGAGGAGGTTACCTTCATTTACAACAGTCATAAAACATTTTCTTTTCATAACAATGACTCTTTGATGTTTGGATCTATCCTGTCCTTCCCAGGACAGTGACTCTTTGATACAACAGATGGAATTCACTATTTCTTCATAGTTTTTAAAATAGCTTCTTTGGCCAAATATCTCTGCATTCGCAGTATCATCACATCGTCGCCTGTTTTGTTTGCTGCTTGACTCTGTGTGCAATTTCCACTTGAAGGTTTTTATCCTTAAATACATCTGTGAAGAAAGTTGCCATTAAGTCGTGACATTCCTTTTTTTCAACATCTCGAGCATTTCAGATACTTTCAGATACTGAACTGTCAGCTGTGGGTCTCCAGATGTTGTACTTTTTCTCTCAAATTCTTGCTCTCTGGTAGCTGGTTGTTTTTCTTCAGAGAGGTTTTCCAGTCCTTCATGTTTGACTGCCTGTTCAACCTCTGAGACTTTCTTGTTGCATTCATTCAGGTCTGCTTCATGGAGCATTTATCTCTTCTATTATTATGGAGTAGATGAGATTAACATCTCACTCTGGGACGCTGTATTCTTAAACCATCTTTCTGTTTGTCACAGAGGGGGTCAAAAGAAATTGTCTACCCTTAATTTTAGGACCTTTAATTTAATAACTGATACATTTACTGATCATGTTTATTTGGCCCAAATCAGCTCCACTGTGACATGCACTGATTTGATCAAAAGCACATTTGTTTACAATATTTATGATAATAAATAATATTAAACTATGAGAACCTTTTCCAATAAACAAAGTATCACATAAATATTAGAATGATGTTTGTTTCCTTCAGCTGCTTCATTCTCTCACAGATCCTTCAGATTATTGAGATAATGATTTAATTGTAATTCTTCTCCAGGTTTCGTCATGATGGACAAAACATCTGGAATCTGGCTCTTACACAGCACACCAAAATTTCCTAACAGCGGAATGAAATATAACTTCTTCCCTGACAGTGGGAATACAAACGGCCAGACATTCATCTGTGTAACATTCCCTTATGACAGGTTCAAAGACATAGGTAATGTACCAGGTCAAGTCTTCATCCTGTATTTACATCACATTCAAAGTTTTCACAGTTTGAACTGAAATGCTTTTCTGTTCTCAGGTGAACACCTTCAGTGTATCAAAGCTCCCATTTTCGAACATCACATCCCAAGTGACTTTCATCAATCACTCCAAAATGCTGCAGATCCAAAAATATGTAACCCAAACACACTGCCAAGACTCGACTACCCGTTATATTCTGAAAAGGGTCAGCAATTTAGACGCTTTGTGTCAAGAATATCAGAGAAAGAAGGTGAGATTTGTGCATATTTAATACATGAAGAAAAAACAGTCACCCCCTCACATGTTGTAAGCAGTCTACTACATATTACTAGTTACATTTTTTAAAGTCGTGCATTACTTTACCGAATTAGTCCCTGTACAAAGGGATCCTTTACCTGTTACATTGCTATTGTGTTACTTATTTAATAAATGTTAATATCTGTGTATTCCAGCAGTAGTCACTGTTACAGAGTGTTTGGTCAGGTCACGTCTCTCCTCCTCCTCATGAACTAAAAGAGAAAAGAAATGTTCTGGTATCCCTGCCAGCTTTATCCAATCAATCAGGACAGAGGACTCGATAAAGAGGCGGTCCTGTCAGAGAACAGGCTCCTCCAGTTTGTTGTCTGGTGATTACGGCTGAGCGTTGATGTGGTGACGTGGAGAAAAGAGAGGGGACTGCTAACTGTAAAACAGGAAGTTAGCTAAGACAATGTCAACGCTTACAGCAGCTTTACAGGCTAATGTATAGGTTTTCATTAGAAATAATGATTTGCAAAAAAATAAGAAGCATGACAGTGGTTAGGTTGGAGGTTTGTGGAGGTCGATTTAGTTTGTCAAAGGTCATTTTAATGAGGATGGGTCTTGTATTATATGATGCAGCCTGAGAGAAATGAGAGCAGATATGTGGACACATGAGGCTGGTGGACTGCATGTGACTGCAAAAAACAACTTTTACAACTTATTATGTGACCACTGGGGCTGCTGTTGTAAGCTGTGAGTGGTTGTTGCTTCCAACAATATTCAGTCTTTCAAACAAGACAAAAAAGGCCAAGTTCCAGACCATATTTAGAAGCTGGTCCCGGTTCTGGTGGCCTAAGGCCTCCACTCTGCTGCACTTCTCTTCATCTGTTCCTGGAGATGAAAAGAAAGGCTGCATGCCATTATTATCAGGACACTGACATTTCTCTCACCTTATTTAAGACTGGCTAATAATGAAAAATAATCAGGGTCAACAGTGAAAGACACGTGTATAAAGGCACATGCAGGCAGCAGCGCCCCCTGTGGTCACACTTTACAGTGATCACTGAATGTGCTGTAGCTTAATAAAGGTTGAAGAGCTGAACCCAACACTTAGCTCAGCTGATAACAACACAAAGTGTGTTTCACCACCCATATGAGTTTATATCCCTATTACCATAATTCAACGGTAAACTTACCAGTGAGGGTTTTCTTTGTGTTGGCAGACTTACCTGTGTTAGTATGCTGTATGTAACATCCAGGTGTGTTTGCATCTTCTTATGTAAGAGGGCTCAAACACACTTCCACAGGTTTCTCTTTATGAGGTAAGTTGATGTGTCCCTGATCAGATCACTGACTGTTGTCTGATGACTTTATGTGTTTTTGTTTCCTGCAGATGGAGATCTGTATGTCACTATTGCAGACAACATCAAAAGTCATGTAGAAGTTCAGACCTGGGGTAGTCAAAGATATAGATCTGATGACGACAGCAGAAATGGTGTCTTCAATGTGGAGTGTATCAGCATTGACAGTAAAAAGTGGATACCTACAAAAGATCATTCCAAGTGGTGTGTGTCCAAACTTGGATATTGGACCTGTATTGCTGACTCAAATAGAGCAAAATCCCAGTTTGACAGACCAGGGGGGGGCGCTGTGCATCAACAACAACACAGTGAGAAATATATTCAAGAATTTCATTATGGGTAAAAGTGATTGTCCTGATGGGCTCTGATGAAAAGCCCAGACTCTCAACATCACACTAAAAATCATTCTGACCTGATTATCCTGTAACTCCTGGTGGTTCTGCTCTGTTTTCTTCTTTGACCAACTATAATAAGTTATGTTTAAATCAGTGCGTTTGTGAGTCTCTGATGAATCTTGCTGAAAATTAATCTGCTAACGAGGTGTAAACTAACAGCAGTAACATTTGCGTAAAATGTCTAAATTATTGAAACACCATCAAACATTTGTTCCATTAAAGTTTATTTTAAAGTCTTTTTATGAGAGTGTGACAGGATGTGATGATGAAATGTGAAGCTGTCTTTAAAAAACATTGTAAGTGATGAATCAGTTAGTTCTGCAGATGTATTGATGAATTTAATTGATGAGAAGTCAGAATGGATCAGAACCAGTCTGTCAGAGGAAACTGATGTGTTTGTCTACCAATTCCACTGTGTGATGATGACATGTAAACCAATCAATAATCAGTCACGTTAAAGGTCAGTGAACTGAGCCGATGTCTATCTGTCTTCTTTTGATTCCCAGTAACACCAGCATCAAGTGTAAACTGGTTTTATAACTGCTCCATTCTCTGAAAGTCTGACTGAGTTTTTGTGTGAGGAAAACAAAAGATGTAGAAATTGTTTGTGAAACAAAGCCACATCTAAATGTGCAAAATCAGAAAGAAACAGCAAAAAACAACCTGGAAATCAGATCACAAGACAAGAACTTACCGATTACCTCAACTCCTGTTTGTCAAACTAACACAGAGATAACTTTTTGCTGCAACTGTCATTTTCTCTTCCCCTGACTGCTCTCCACTTGATCGGCTGTAATGTAAGTTTGTTAGTGATTGGGTACTGCTGCTACATCCAAGGACCAAATTAAAATATCAAATTCTTGACAGACTTTCATTTATTTTTTTGTATTATTATGGCCTGAGCACTATCTGTGCGAGGACCATATTGTTTCTGTAAGTTCAAATTGTTCAGAGAGTGAAACCACAAGCCGCACACTTTTTCCTTTGCTGTGATCACATTAAAAACATAAACATTAATATTTAAAGTTCAGAGAGCATATTTAGCCTCGGACTGAATTAGCTGAAAACAAACAGGTGAAGTGAGAGAGGAAAAAAAGCATTCAGAGACAAATCTGAGCATTACTGGTGCAGCTGAGGAGCCTGTGAACTATCCTGCCTAAAAGGCCTTTTGGATTTATTTCAAGTCCCGTTTTCTATTTTATATTAATAAGTACTTGGTTTAAAACAATGTGGCGAGATCTAAAGGTTGAGATGTAAAAACCTTCAGTCAAATAAAGCCTCATTCAGAGATCCATTCAGAGACATAGAAAGTAATCAAAACTAAAACATTAAGACTAGGGCTGGGCGATATGGCCTCAAATCAATATCACGATATATTGAGCAATTCACCTCGATAACGATAAATGAACGATAAGTAACCCCCCCCACCTAAAAAAAAGGGGGAAAAAATCCTGTGTATTTACAGAAATGCCACTTTAAAGGACTTTTTATTTAGTAGTTAAGAACATCTGAAAAGCACAGATTACTTGAAATGACAACAACTGAACAAGTTTAAAAGTATAAATATACAGTCCCTTATAAACAAATTCTAAGCTTCTCGCTTTTTTTATTTCTTCGGATTGAATCACGTGGTTGTACTGCAGGTGGTGGAAGAGGTTGGATGTAAATAAACAAACATTTTGAGGACTTCAGAATCTAAGACATGAGACAAAATAGTGGAGAAGTTGATATTGCTGCTCAATAATATGTTAACCTCTTGAGCACTAGAGAACTTTTTTTACCATTATTTTCTTTATCATTATGTATTTTTGATAGACAGAATCTGTTTCAGAAGTCAATGGGTCACATGACATGGAAGCTATTGAGAAAAATCAAGATTTCTGCATATTAATATTCATATAAAATAGAGGAAGCACTAAGTACAGTAAACATAGCTGTGTCCAGTTTACTAATACAATCTGCTGCTGGAGTCACTGGGCCCCATGACATGGAAGATATTCGAAGAACTGCAATTATTTTGTATTAATATATTTATGCTAAGTAATTTGATGACAGTCCCTAAATAAGTTTCCAGCGATTCAGTGCCATGTTCTGGGAGGTGAGCTAACCGTCCTCCTGCTGCTCACACTGGGGGAACCTCAGTAAAGTCTCAGCTGGACCGAGTAGAGCTTAAAATCAAGCCCGACCCGAACCCGTGCACGTAGTGTCCGAGCCCGGCCCGACATATTGAATGTAATTATGAGCCCGAGAACGATTTAAACCCGACAACTGTTTAATACGTGGGCTGTTATAACTGACGTTCTCGACTACAATTACGAGTTGTTTGAACTACAGAAATCTTAATGAATAATGCAACAAGTGTTGCACTTAATGCACTCGACAAAGCTGACATGTTATTATCACGGCCCACGACTTGTTTAAAATGGGTCCACACCTCCGACATTCCTCCAAACCTCCTCAAAGTTAATTCTGCAGTTTTAATTTTTTTCTTTACATCTTCATGCTCCATGTTGCTCTTAAGCTACACAATCAGTGATGCCGGTAACGCTTTACTAGTTTTGTCATTTTCCTTAGTAAAAATATATATTTTTGCTTTCTTCTTGCGTCTCTGGGAGTGACGTGTCCCCCTGTCCCTAGTGGATGTTACGCCTATGACACCGAATATACCGACATGGCCAAAATGACGTTGGTTATCGTCGTAAATTTCGGTATCGGTAAATTTTCGGTTTATCGCCCAGGCCTAATCTGAATGATGGAAAAAAGCTAATATAATAAGCTACAGATAAAAAAAAATGCATTAATGTACTTATTTGAAAGCCACAGTGAACAGTTATGCATCTGGCAAAAAGGGGATTTCTTACAGGATTATAATTTTATAATAAAGAATGGTAGAGCAGTCTGTAACCATGTGTGTGACATCACTTCAGGAGTCTCACATCACTCTGCACTATAAAATGTGCTATAATCTCATTTAATAATTGTGTTTTTTTAAAGGTTAACAAAAAGTAAACCAAATGTATTAAATCCTGAGAACATTTAGTGCTTTATTGATGACCAATATGGTTTTAAAGTCTATCTTTTAAAACACAGGGAGTCAGTACAGCGATTTAATTAACACATTAAACCAGAACTGAGACAAACACACTGAATCAATTATGTGCAGCTACAACGAGGCTGCATATTGTTTGTATAAACCACTTTAGCTGCTCAAAATGACCTTCTAGATGCTGACATACTAACATACTCAGACATAATAAACACAAAACTTGGAGCCTGTTAGCTAACTGTGCTGTACTCAGATATTCAGCTGTAAAGATGCTAGTTTTAACAAGCTAACAGTACACAGCAGAATAATGCCTTCAAGCTAACACTCTCCAACAGACACACACGTTAGCTAACATGCCAACCTGTCTGTACAAACACGACGATTAAATGACTCAAACATCTTGATAAGCTCGTTATAGTGTCAGTACCCGTTAATAATGGCAGCCGAGCCGCTGCTAACGTGTTCCCAAACCTGCAGTGCATCCGCAACAACTTTAAAGTCAGCTAGCTAACAGCATTACCACTCACTTACACTGACCAGTATAACATTAGCTAAACAGCTTTCATGCTGTTCTAAATAGTAAATACATTAAAAAAAATACATCATGCCGACTTTACCGAAACTACCTTCTTGTTTTTAGATAGTGACCAAAGTTTAGTTAACTGTGCATTATTCATGTAATTAACATGGCGGAGATAAAAACGGCCAAAATCACAATGGAGTTTGGTGCATGGAACAAAACACAACGACCATCAAAGATGTAATTGGCTGTAATTTAAGGATTATGTTCCAGCCGAATTTATCTCACCACTGAACAGTTAAATGAGCAGCTTCAGTTTCCGTTCAGAGTTATTTCAGAAACAATTGAGGTAGAAACAAATCTCACCGACAGGGAGGCTGGCTCCATTTTAACCCCCACATACTGGGCTGAGACAACAACACCTGGGCTTATTACCTGAGATCAATAAGTGTAAGTAACTCTAAAATTGTCATTCCTGGTAAAAGGAGATTCACTTCCTGTGCTTTTATTTTGGCGCTCAAGCGGCGGAAGTAACAAGCTCCCGTATCATGGTTTTGTTTATGTTTTTCTCTGAGCAGACGGAAAACGGTGCAGTAAGGCGCGATAATTCTGTCACTAAAACGGTTCTACATTACATGGTTAAGCACCCAGCTGGAGTTGGGAACAAGGTATTGTGTCAACATGTTTTTATGTCCAGCCATGTGTAATTTGTAAATTTGTAAATGCTAATTGTCATACGCTAATAGCCATGCTAATGTTAGCCTCTGTGTCGTGTGTATGTATGTTTGGTCTCATGGTGGTGATGTTGAGCTAACGATAGTCTTTGAATCTGTATGTATTTGTGGCAACGTTTTATTGTAATTATTTCATGTGAAATGTTGATTAAGGCTTAAATATATTATTATAAGGCATATTTTGATAAGAATCATTTAGAAAGGTTAATTTCATTTATTTTATAAGAGCTCATTTTATTTCATTTATCTCTCCTTTAGCTCTTACGGTGTTGAAAAAAGGACTCATAAGAAGGAAAGGAAAAGGAGATTTATGTTCAAATAAGGATGACGGCTGAGCATAAATAAAGGCTTCTTTGAAGACATCAGTAAGCTTCACCATTGTCTGGCTGTGGTTCGCTATAATAAGTATTAACTATCTGTACACCTCCCATACAGACATGAATACACCTGTACTGAGCAGGTAACTGGACACACAAAGCAGATTCATACAGAACAGTTTACTCACCGTGTTCCTATCCTCGGAGAAGAGACCAGAGTGACGATCAGTCAGCGAATTATATAAACTAATAACTTTTTGGAGGGAAATGCGCTAATTTTGGAGGGAAACGAGCGAGACCGCCCCTTTTGGCGTGCACCGCATGGATTTGTCAGAAAATCTGTGGGCTGGATTTATCTGAAGTGGTTGACGTCATTTCAACCAGAGACTCAGCAGCTCAGGTAACCCTTAGCTTAGAGCCCCCTCTAGTGTTTGACATACACCTGTGTATCCAGATTACACCACAGTTGTAGTATTACCAGTGGATGATTTGTTCATTTTTAACAGGGGGGATGGTCCAATGGGAGCACCACCCTGCCCCGACACACCTGTGTACACCTACCAAAGGACCTTAACATAACAGTGACATTTCTAATTCCACCATTCCATTTTATCCAGTTAACTTCCTTCTCTCCCCACAACAATTGTCTTCTTAGAACTGTATTGAAGTAATGAGTAAATATGCCTATAAATTGTAGCAGTGGACTGAGTTTATTCAGGCAGGTTTTCTCATGTTTCTCCCAACACATGTCAAGCAGGGTTATTTAAAGTTACATGACCGATATTAGCCTATCACAAATATATCAATATCAGTGTGTATATTGTCCGATATAAAAACCTTATATTTTAAAACTATAATGCACAAAAACATGCTTGGGGTAATGGAGAATTGGTGTAATGACACGGTTTGTCCAGCAGAGTGCGCTTCAATGGGAGATAAAACAGCTGGTGTCAGGAAATATAACAGCTTCCTCACTGATAAATTATAAACCAGCACAACAATTACAATTGCCAACATAACATAAGCCACCATGTTCTGAAGAGACACTAAAAACGCTCACAAAAAGTTTGAGTTTTAGAACATAAATAGCAAACTTTTGCTGTTCTGGAGATAAACCAGAGCCGCTTCTCCTCTTCCTCCACAAGCAGAGGATTAAGTAAGAAATCAGGAATTCCTGTAGCTCAAACATATCTGATGGTCAAACTTTACTCTTCTTGTCACTTTCGTGGACCTGGGCTGCATAAATAGTGACGCACGGGTAGGGGCGGGAACATCTGTTGATGCAACCAGGAAATGCTCTGAAGGCGAGACCGTCCCATATAACAACGGCTGACACGGCCTGCAGGAAGGACTCTCCTTCGGCTCCAGTCTGGACCAGGAGGACCCACCAGAGCTGCCACTCATTAAAGAGGAACATGAGGAACTCTGGACCCGTCAGGAGGGAGAGCAGCTTCCAGGGCTGGAGGAGGCTGATATCAAGTTCACACTCAGTCCTGTCCCTGTGAGGAGTGAAGAAGATGATGAAGAAGAACCTCAGTCCTCACAGCTTCATCAAAGACAGATTGAACAGATGGAGACAGAAGCTGATGGAGAGGACTGTAGAGGACCAGAACCAGGCAGGACCTCAGACCCAAATAGATATCTAAAACCTGTTACTGATGATGAGACGTCACACTGCTATGAACCCGAGACTGGTGACAATGTCTCTGAACCCGGGACTAAGAAACGATTAAGCTGTTCAGTTTGTAAAAAAAAAACAGTTTCAAGCATATATTATGCTGTGAAGCATATGAGAACCCACACAGGAGATAAACTGTTCATTTGCTCAGTTTGTGGTAAAAGATTTTCACAAAGGTCAGATTTGAAGCGACACTTGACTGTCCACACAGGGGAGAAACCGTTCAGTTGTTCTCTCTGTGGTACAAAATTCACACAACGCTCGAGTTTGACAGCACACTTACGAGTTCAAAGAGGAGAAAAACCTCACACCTGCTCCGTTTGTAAAGCAAGTTTTATTCACAGAAACTATCTGAACGTACATATGACAAGCTACAGTGGAGAGAAACCCTTCAGTTGTTCAATTTGTGGTAAATATTTTGCATCAAAGGGAAACGTCAGACAACATATGAGGACTCACACATGCGACAAACGATACAGCTTCAGTGTTTGTAACAAAAGTTTCACTCGCCGTTATACTATCAAAATACACAAGTGCGTTGGTGAGAGCAACCCAAATACATGAAGTGACAGAGATGTTTATTGGTCCAAATTCTGACTGAGACTGACTGACTGTGTTCCTCATTCTTACTAAACTTGATGTTTTAAGTCAGTTTCCACTGAAATAGTTTTTAGTTTATTGTCAATTTTTCTGTTTAGATATGACTTAATCTTCTAGAAACAACACAGTTATATTTAGGGGTGGAACAACGCGGCTTTTTCAGAGCCGGTACCGATTATTAGAAATGAAAAACACTGACGATACTGAAAACTGATATTTGGGACTTCTGTTTATTTGCAGTAAAAATGAAAAATCTTTGTCTCCAAATTTCAACCAACCAGTGATAAAATAAACCAAAGTACAATCTGCTCAAGTTCTGCTCTTGAATACAATTTTTAGATATTTGAGTGTCTTCATATTTCCTCTCTAACCACAATTATTTCATAACTTTAGTAATTTTGCAGGTTCAGATTATTACACACATGCACAGCTTACCAAGCTAATTTGCTAACAGCAGCTACAGTTTGCAGCAGTCAGCTGTTACTATGGTGATACACTGACCCCTGTATTCAACAGTTTCCACATCTAGCCAGTTCACATACTGCAAACCCTCATTCAATAGAAAAATAAAAGATATATTTACTGAAAAACATTTACAATCATTATTAATTCGATCAATCATATCAAAATAGTGTTGGAAACATTACTCAAGATAAATAAATCCAGACACCCCAAGCTGTAATAGCCAACGTAACAGCCCCAAATTCGAGTTCCACATACCTCGTTCCACTAAACCAAGGGAGCTAATCGTTTGTCATGTTAAAGGTGCTGTCTGGAGAACCATCTGCCTCCTAATAATATAGATGAGATAGATCCAGTATTGGATGTATATATTAGACATTTAGGCCTGTATGTTTTTAACCTCTACCTCCTTTTTGTGTAACAATTGTTACCCTTTGTGACATTTGAGAACAGTGAAATAAGCATAAATGACACGATCAGAACTGATATGACTCCGAAAATACACATTTTCTTTTATCAGTGTTGCGGCTCCTGATTTTAGCACGTAAAAGCTTCTGCGAGATCATTTCCACTAATCCCTGAAGAATCTCATTCTGAATCTGGTGCCTGGTATACTTGGCACTGCCACATGCATCTAGTCTTCTCTCGATAAAGGGGTCATGCTTTGCAATTTCATCCAAAATGGACCAAAAATTGCTCTTCTTGTCCGAGTCATCACATTCCCCATGACCCTCTGTGCAATATTTAGAGTTGCAGTTAATAGCAGCACCTCTTATTGTTTTTATGTAACTCTTGATTTTCCTCAACTTTCTTTCTTACCCTCAGTTAAGGTGTCCAATGCTGATTTGTTCCTCTCGATGTCCCTTTTATATTCACTCCAGACATACATGGCATCCACGTGTTGTTCAGACTTTTAGAGACGTTTAAACCCGGCATCTTTAAACAAGGCTTTTTAATGGAAACCGTGACTCGGATGTGAAGGCCAATTCAGGCGTACTAGGGAGGGAAAATAGCTGCAGGCCAAACAGTAACAGGCATCTGGACTTAGAGAGAACTGCAGCCACCATAGACTGTCTCTATACCAACAAGTGCTGAATGCCCTCTTCCTTCTCATTTGAGCTCTAGCATGAAATTATTGCCAACTGACTTGATTTAGAGTCAATAAATACTCTCACTGAACAAACTAACTATGACCTGGTTCCCCACATTATCCTGATCTAGTGCTACGTAGCTTCATGCTAACGTTAACGGTTATAGCCTTTCATCACGTTAGCCGCTAACCTGCTGTGCGAGCAGGCTAACGGTTAGCTTACTGGCACAGTTCAACTATTGAGGACGAAATCTCTTCTAGTTTAAAACACTTACTCACCAGGAAACCACCTGAAAACTTACTTCACACTGATGTATTAAAGTAGCTCCTCTGATCCATTCCTGTTTTCAAAGATCTTTATTCTACGTTTGTCTTTCCGCAATGCGCTTCTTTCAACGAGACGTACAGTGACCTGCCAATCAACTGGGGCCATCCCTGTAGCTCCGCCCCTTTATGAATCCTTATGAATTATTACTTCATGAAAATTCTTTTCAGGCCATCTCAGCCAAACAGAGGCCAATAATTACAAAAGTAAAGCAATTTCAAATGTGAAAAGTGTTTGGTGAGTGAGAGAGTGAGTGAGAGCTGCTTGTGACTGTGTGTCAGGCATAATAACTGGATAAAAATATAAGTGGGCACCATGAGTGATGCGAGGACGACGCCAGAGGTCCTTAAATAGTGTGTGTGTCCCTTTGGATGAGCTGTAGTGAGCCGCCTCCGCTGATCTCTCCCGCTAGTCGGGCTCTGGGCTTCCTCAGAGCTTACCCTTAGTAGAAGGTTGAGCCAGTGCGCTCAGCATTGGGTCCCTGAGTGATGTGCCGCGCACAGCGCTTCTCCTACTTGGACGGCGACCGGCAAAGCCCTCGGGCACCGCCGGACGAGGCTCACAGCCGGATCTGAATGGCTGTGGAGTTGGCTCCTACCGGACTGACGGAGTCAGTCTGTCTTTTAAACAGTTTGCACAAATCAAGTATGTTTGACTTCCTTGCTTTTTTCCACATTTTTCACTTTATGTTTAAACGCTTCAGAAAACTTGTTTGGGACATTAGAAATTTCCGCCCCTGAAATTAGAGCGTGCAGGCAAATACCTTATAAATGTGTCAGCTGGACATAACGTCGTTAGATTGTGTTCTTTAATGAGGATGTCACTGAGTCCTATTTTGTCTTTTGCCAGTTCCTCGCGTACGTTAGTCAAGTTCGGGACACTGACACTAAGGACGCACCAGATCAGACCAGTGTATTAAGGGAAGTTCATGCAGGTCAAGCTCCTCCACAGGTCACACCTGGGTTCTGGCATCAGCTGAATTCGGACACTTTTTAGTAAATGATTCTAAAGACCATCTAATAATCTATGCATGAGATCTAATGATATTTTATTCATTCCCATGGCTCTTAAATATCTATTTCATGTAGAAATGTAACAGAGTCATTCCTGTACATTTGGGGAGTAAGGATACCTTCAGGTGTGACTTATTATCAGGTCCTTTAACCGGCACCAAGTGCTGTAGCCGTGTGTGATGACTGTGCCACATGATACAGTAGCTGCTTCAGTTGCTACAGGACATTGCCAACGCGCTACTAGGGTGAGAGCGAGTTCTTATCAGGTACCGTACTGTTGTTCTGGTCCATGATGGTGATGGTGAGCACTCATCAGTGGAGGCAGCGCGGGGATCCCCTCTCCTCCTCCACCAGCTCCTACACTCACTGTGCGCAGAGATGCGCCTCTTGGCCTCTCGCTTGAAATCATTTTGGACTTTTCCAAAGTCTGCGGCTCTGAACTCACAGCGCTCAAAGCCTCTGACTCTTTCTGCCATTCCAGTTCATTCATTTTGTTGCTAAAGCCAGAAAATACTCTTGATCGTCTGTCAGGCTGATCAATCATTACTTTAAGTTCGCGGTCTGTAAAATGCCGCTTCTTCTTCTTCAACTGCTTCTTTGCTTCTGACATTTCTCATCAGCACTGAACTAAATCCTGAATACAAACCAGGTAATTGGGGGCGTGTTTTAAAGCCATTCATAGTCAATATGGGGATGATCAGACAACTGGTGCACGTGCGTAAAACTCCAGGATGATTGAGATGTGTGAGGAGAAGACACGTGGGGACTGACGTCACTGGGGTCTAATAAATCTGACGAGAAGACTGCGTGCGCATGTTTCCTGTTTAGTGTGTTCACAGGTTTCTACACATGAATATACCTGAGTTTTATACAGGTGGCCCCTGACCATCAACATCATTTCATATTTTGATGATGACAAACTCATGATTTTAAACATGTCAGCCTTCAACATCACTTGATCCAACTCGTATCTAGTTGTTCCTATTTGGTGTGCTGCGCTGAATGAATAGCTCATACAACAACAAAGCTTCTGTTTGCACGTTTGGGGCCTTTAATGATCATTTATTTAACAGCTGTTGATTGAAAGATATAGCTGCTGTATTTATGCTGTTCGTTAAACATGATTTGTGCGTAATTGGGAGTCTCTGAAATATTGACAGTATATTGACATTATTTTTTGCCATGAACTTTTATTTTCCTGTATCTTTATCATTATGGAGAATGCATAAAAGTTGGCAATCACTGATGTATGGTTCATTCATTCATGTGATTTAGAACTAAATCAGTTTTAAAAGATACCAGCATGAATGCAAGTCTCAGTCTGATCCAATCTCTGAATCGAGGAATTTATTATGTCTTTTTCTCTTACCTAGGTTTCATACAGGCTGCTCCGACTGAACTGTCACTGTGTCATTAATCCAACCTGTCTGAGATCACCTTGTTTGTAGTGGTTACATTTGTTTCAGTCCTAACCAATCACAGACATCTTTGGGTGACGTTACTCATCATCAAAGCTCAGACTGTGACGCCACAGTGAGTTTAAGGAACTTGATTTTACAGTTTCACTGTTTTGAAATAGAAATAGCTCCACTGAACATTGACACTGTGATTGACGAGCTTACTGTGAGTCATAAAAACAGACAGACATTGTTCTTCTCTGACTGCAGTGAGCATCTTTAGTGGTGGTGTACTTCCCTCCTCTGTCTGTGTACATCGTTCGAATGGGCTGGATTTGTGGTTTCTTAAGTTCTGAGAGACAGTGTAATGATTAATCATGGCCAAGACATGTGGTGGGAAAGTCCATCCCAATTATGATTACAGCAAGAAATAAATACAAACATCTATCTATCTATCTATCTATCTATCTATCTATCTATCTATCTATCTATCTATCTATCTATCTATCTATCTATCTATCTACAAAATTATTAAACTTCAATCATCAGCTGAAGAATGGTTCATTTTATCCGGTTGTCTTTCTCTCCTTGTACCCATGTCAACAGTTGAGACTGTCTGTCTCAGCAGCATTTATCAGTATTTCATTTTTATTTTGTTGGATTTTTTTTTTAATTCAATAAATCTCAATGTATCAACTATTGGGATCATTTAAATACTGAGATGGATTTTCTGGCTTGAATGAATGAAAACATAATAGTTGAATATAGTTAAAATCTTGGGAAATGTACTGTGTGTGTGTTTGTGTTGGAGTGCATGAGAGTGTGTGCTTAAGCACACATTTTTGGCGGTATGTGTGTGTGTGTGTGTGTGTGTGTGTGTGTGTGTGTGTGTGTGTGTGTGTGTGTGTGTGTGTGTGGTCATGTGTGCATGCTTACACATGCATGAGGCGGCTCTGAGGAAGGACGCAAGCAGACTGAATGAACTTATCCAGAAGGCAGAGTCTGTTGTTAGCTCTCAGCTTGTCACCCTGGTGGAGGTGGTGGAGGACAGGATGCTGGCCAAACTGCTGGCCATCATGGACATTGTCTCTCACCGGCTCCACAAAACTCTGGACAAGCTTAAGAGCAGCTTCAGCAGCAGACTAATTAAACCCCGCTGCCTCAAGGAAGAGCACAGGCATCATTCCTACCTGGTGCCATCAGACTTTACAGCGCTCACATAACAAAACACAAAACACACACTTATTATTATATGCTTTATATTATCATCTGTACATAAACCTGCACCTTATTCTCTTCCACCTTATGTTCCACTTGCCTCAGCATTTTATGCACCTCAATATGTTATTTGACTTCATAACTACTTAAGCATTTTATTGTATATAGTATTTTATGGTTTTCTTGAATGTAACTAGCTGTTATGATGACCTCATTTAATAAAGCTGTCTATCTATCTATGCATCATATTTGACTGCATTACTGTGTGTGTGTGTGTGTGTGTGTGTTAAACTGGCTCATTGATAAATGTGTGTCTCTTTGTGTTGGCCCACACTACGACTAACATCAATAAGTGAATCATTGTTTTTATGATTTCTATTAATAATAGAGATCAATAACATTGGATAGACATACGATTATGGCTTCTCACATTCAGGCTATTCTGCTAACACAGTGAGAAAAGGGAAAAGTTGTATTAAAAATAAATACAAACAAACAAACACTCCACTGATCACTCACCTGGTCCAAACAACAGAACTACTGGTAGTGACCACTGGTCCATGCCAGAGACCAGCTGGTCCTGACCACACGGATCTTCATAATCAATAATAATAACAATATTAATCATAATAATTTTGATATAGTGTATTATATAGACAAAAGATTATGATCTCTGACATTTATCCAGCTAACAGTGCTGCCAAAACGACTAGAAAGGGGAGAAAACACTAAAGCTGCTTCACAGACCACAGGGACCACAGGGCAGATCACTGAGGAGCTGGTCACCACCAGTGTCTCTAGCGCCCCTAGTGGCAGTGACCACTGGTCCATGCCAGAGACCATGGTCCCTGGACAGACCACGGAATCAGCTACACCCCCTGCTGATGCCCAGCTGTCTCAGTGCAGCTGCCGGGGGAAAGGGGATGAAAGCTGAGCTATCCCCACTAGAGAGCCGCCCCCACCCTGTGTGAAATGATGGAAACAGCTTAGGCTGAGCTAACCAGCTCACATTAGCCCCCAAATAAAAAGGCAACTAACATTGTTTCCTTACCTCTTCGTGGTCATTTCGAGCTGCTGCGCTGCATTGCTGTGAGCTCCCTTTGTTTACATGGACACCATCTTTCCACATGACCCACAATGTAAACAGAGAGAGGACACTACGTACCTCTGCTACCATCTACTGGGCTGCCAGTGCTACTGCAGGCTGCAGCCTTCCCAGGATCACCTTTGGAAGCTTAGGGACCCATTATTCTTGCATTATCTCTCAATGTGGAGGCAAAATTATGCAATTGAGATATATTCAATTGTATTCAATTCAATTTTCAATTCAAAAATGCATGTGTAGTGAGATTCCCTTTCAAGAGGTAAAAAACACAATTTGGAACTGGGCTAAAAGAAGAACCTGCCCGCTCATTTCCTCACTAAATGCTTGTAGAATCAATGTACTTTATTGAATTCCCATATACTTTGCTGCAGCTGCAGTGAAGGAGTTGCTGAATGAATGCAGGAGCATCTCAGTGT
Organism: Diplodus puntazzo; assembly: GCA_963678695.2. Classification (NCBI taxonomy): domain Eukaryota; kingdom Metazoa; phylum Chordata; class Actinopteri; order Spariformes; family Sparidae; genus Diplodus; species Diplodus puntazzo. Next base: position 37,908,317 of record OZ023155.1, on the reverse strand, counting down.
GTGGAATCGTTGCCATCCTGTTGTTACCCACTGTCGAATCCAAGACAAATTGTAGGCAAGGACGAAAACGAAAATGTCCCCCTTTGTTTAGCACAAAACTACTCAGGCATAGTAACACTGACAATGTTACTGACACTAGGAATAACATCTCTGAAGTCTGACCCTACCATAGAAACCAAGACCATGCATGTTGACCTTTATAGTTGTGGAGCCATTCTTGATTTAGGCTTTAGGCTAGGGGAGCACCAATACCATTTCTTTCAAACCGAGCACGAGTACGGGTATCTTCATTTGTGTACTTGTTGATACCCATATATCTATCACAAAAATAACCATTAGGTTACACATGCACTGAATTGGAAGACAGGCTTTATTTCCTTCTCTGTTACAACAAATGATAATACATCATTTACATCATTGGCACTGTCTTCACATGTGACAAAGTTAACCTTGACACAATATGAATGAAATTTGACAAATGAAACAATGAAACTTATTACACCATTAACACAGTCAACTTAATATGTCAATTAAACAACTGCACAGTCTCCACATTTGAATCAGTGTGATATATATATATATTATATATATATATATATATATATATATATATATATATATATATATATATATATATATTATATATATTATATATATATATATATATGTATTCAAGGAGCCTAGCATCCTGAACAACCCCACCGTCAGCAAATGGCTTTTTGTATCCAAAAACTAAGCAGCAGCGTTTCCCCCAGTATTTTCTGAGACTGTGGGGGGGGGGGGGGGGGGGGGTCAGTTTGGGTCATCATACTGTAATATTTACATTACTTATGTCATAGGCTACTTAGGGAAAAAAAATGTCTCTGGTTATAATGCTCTCACACAGCCATCATGAACTCCAATATTGTAAAGAAATGCTCTTTTTATTATTTGTTTCAAGAGAGGAGTTATCCAAGTCCTGCACGGATGAAAAATAATGTACTGTGTCCGACACAGATGCGGGTCGGGTCGGACGCCTGGATAGACGGGTCGGGTTTTACGATTGCCATTTTCAAGGCGTCACTTATCATCAGTCATTATTAGCGACACAAATGATAAGCATTTATATCTCATATGAGCTCATTCATGCGTGCTTGCGCCCTCCCAGAACTCATTCCCTCTACGCTTTCTTACTTTCACTTTTAAAAATTGCGTCCGTCCAATTTTCCTTCGGGCGTCGGTATCAATTTATAGCGGGTCGGCTCGGGTGCAGAATGTAAGTTGTGTCGGAAAACTGGGCGGATGCGGTGACCCGTGCAGGACTCTGCTGTAAGTGACCATTTTAATCCTCTAGCTAATTATCAAGCTAAATATCCAACATGCTGTAAACGTCAAAGACTGCAGTGGAAGACGACAGTAAAATACTTCCTTTCTCTAACACTGGATTTATTTATGCCAGAATTTTGAAGGTATGGCGGCTTTTATTTTGCCGTGGCGGTGCGCCACAGTCAATTACATGTAGGGGAAACCCTGGCAGCTCTGGGGGGACATTCATCAGCTCTTAGAGACGACATGTGGGGTGATGTCTCTCTGTCTCCAGCCCAGTCGTCTGTCTGTCTTCTCTCCCTGCATCGCTCGCTCGTCTTTCTGTTTGTCACTCACATTACCTCGCAGTGTTTATCACCTGGAATGCACAGATTTGATGTCAAGGGATTAAATACTAAGTTACTTCCAACCAAGATTAAGCACTGTGGCTAATTCATAGGTGTATGTGTAGACTATAAGCACAACCGTCATTTTCACATGAAAAGCTTCTGTTGAGATGTCTAGAATACATATTAAGTAGTTATGGACAGACATCTCAAGGGATTAAATACTGAATACATGATTAATTACTAACAGTGACTAAATTATACATTTATGTTTAGAGCATTTGCTTAATTTAAGTGCAGCTGAATCGGGACCTTATGCTTATTCAGGGGCACCGCCAGGGATTTTGGGCCCCATGAAAAAAAATCTAGTTGGGCCCTTGTATAGGTTGCCTATGTCTCAAAGGGCCCCCTGTCAGTGCCGGGCCTTTTGAATCGTCCTAACCTTTCCCCCCCTGGCGGCGCCCCTGTGCTTATTAATGCCTTTAGTAGCACCTGTGCCATATTATATGATGTAAGAATAGCTGCTGTTAAAAATAGGGATGTCCCGATCCGATCTGTAGGATCCGATCTGGCCATTTATCCGCTGATCCGGATCGGCAATTTTGAACGTGGACCCAAGCCGGATTATTATTATTATTATTTTTTTACGTCAGAGCACAATTTGTGCCTGTGTGTCTGTACAGACACGGGGAACAGACACTGCAGTCACAAGTTGATCTGGCCTCCTCCTGCGACCCAGAGGTGTCTGTGTGTCTGCTGTGAGGAGTGAAATAGGTGATACTGCGCGTCACCTGTGTGATCTGATTGGCATAGTGGTTTGATTACTGCGCTGGTATTTTTTTCCCTCAGTGAATGTGAGTTCAAGTCCCGTAATTCTTCTTCTTTTTTCTCTTTTTTTTTTAAAGGGTTCCATAGTTCCTCTGTATGATGCATGTTTACTCAAACAGGGAGAAGACACGAGTGCGTGTTTTTAATAAAGGTTTATTAGAGATACACATTCACAGGAAGAGCAGTTCTCCCTTTTCCTGTTTACAACGTCTTCCGTAACAACCAGCAACTTTGATAAAGCGACGGAGAGTTAGACACGTTTAATCAAACAGGAGCCCGAACACGTATCAGGTATGTTTTGCACAGAGAAAACCTGAACAAAGAGGCAGATCAGAGGACAGCTACGTCTGCTCTTCCCATTTTCAACATCTGTTGTAGCTCCGGCGACCACAGACGCATTCGGCTCACGGTCGCCAGTTAACATGGACGCGTGTTAATCCGAAACACCGGCCTGAGCTGTGCCTCATTTGTGCTTCTTTTAAAAAAAAGGCCTGAAATATCTCCCTTCCTCTTCATTCTTATCTGTCCCTAAACAAAATAAGACAGCCTGGTTACACCTCAAGATTGTCTTAGGCAGAATCTTAAACTCTTTGTCCCCATTATCCTGCTGTAGTTTAGTTTAAAATCAAGTAGCAGCCTAGAAACTATAAAATTCAACTGGATCATGTAGGCTAGTCAGCGCTGAGTAAACTGGCTACAATTCAGACCCTCACAATAGCAAACAAGCTACATGGACATTGAGATCATCTCTGATCATTCATACTGTTTGTTTTCAGCTCTAGCGTGAAATTATTGCCAACTCAGTTGATTCAAGGTCCCTAAAAAGCATAACTAAAAAAACTAACTATGACCTGGTTCCCCACATTATCCTGATCTAGTGCTACGTAGCTTCATGCTAACGTTAACGGTTATAGCCTTTCATCACGTTAGCCGCTAACCTGCTGTGCGAGCAGGCTAACGGTTAGCTTACTGGCACAGTTCAACTATTGAGGACAAAATCTCTTCTAGTTTAAAACACTTACTCACCAGGAAACCACCTGAAAACTTACTTCACACTGATGTATTAAAGTAGCTCCTCTGATCCATTCCTGTTTTCAAAGATCTTTATTCTACGTTTGTCTTTCCGCAATGCGCTTCTTTCAACGAGACGTACAGTGACCTGCCAATCAACTGGGGCCATCCCTGTAGCTCCGCCCCTTTATGAATCCTTATGAATTATTACTTCATGAAAATTCTTTTCAGGCCATCTCAGCCAAACAGAGGCCAATAATTACAAAAGTAAAGCAATTTCAAATGTGAAAAGTGTTTGGTGAGTGAGGGAGTGAGTGAGAGCTGCTTGTGACTGTGTGTCAGGCATAATAACTGGATAAAAATATAAGTGGGCACCATGAGTGATGCGAGGACGACGCCACAGGTCTATAAATACGGGCGGAGCTCCTGTCAGATACTGTAGGAATGGTTTCGCTGATACTGCTCCCGCTAGCCGGGCTCTGAGACTCCCCTCGGAGCCTCCTCATAGCTGGTTGATCCGCTGGGTCCCGCTTGGTTGACTGCATTAGTCTCGCAGACGGGCCGTCCCGGCCATGAGCTACGGTTGGGGCCTGGCTCCCCAACACAGGCAGAGGGACGCCCTGATAGCGATCCGTCCGGCTCTGGGTCCGGCAGTGGACCTGGTTGAGTTGGATTGTAGTATAGCGGTAGAAGCGGTGCTGAAACCAGAACCTACCTAGCTGGGTGCTAGACTTTTTCTATTCAATGTCAAACCAGTTTGACAGAAAGCAGTTTTTATTTTAATTAATTACTTATTATTTATTTATTTATTTTTGTTGCTCTCATCCCGACCTTGAACTGATAATGCTAAATCATTATTTGTTACACCTCGAGGTGCGCAGGTGTGTAAACGGTTCAGGACTAAAATAACTTTCTTGGGACATTAGAAACAATTATTTTTGAGTCTGATCACTGAGTCCGTGTTTTGTCATTTGCCAGTTCTTCATGATCTGAGCCTGCCTGCATTTGGGGTTTCGTCTCAGTGAGTGAATATTAAAGGGATAGTTCGGGTTTTTTGATATGAATCTGTATGGCATCCCTGTCAGCAGTGTCGTGCATCAACACTGACTTACCTCCGACAGTGTCAGTGCGCCGAGTTCTTGCCCGGCTTTGGTGCTGACGAAAGTAGTCCGGCAAGTTGTCTGGGGTCATGAAAATAAAGCCTTTTTTCTTCTCAAAACAAATGTGTTCAAAAGAGTGATTAATTTGCATCACAAAACCGTTGTCCACGAAAAAGTCAGACCTCATAATCGCTTGGTGCTATTTTCTCTGGATTCGTATCACTGCGCGCTGCCGCCAGCTGACAGCCGCGCACGAATCCAACACTTTTTTCAGTAGTTTGGCAGTGTTTGACGTGCTCGGACCAACGATCACAGCGACGCGAGAGAGCTAACATGAGAGCTAGCTAGCGATAAGTTTATAAGCTGTGGCATGATGAGATCCCATTCATGGCAGCAGTAGCACTCCACCCCTGTGGGCATTATTTGACACTTAAAACAAGCGCACCACCTGTCTGTGAACCGGTCTCTCACGGCTCCAGCTGTGGCTCCAGCTTCAACCTGAACCACTTCTCTGTCCCCCCTGTCTCTCTCCGCCCGTTCTAACTCCATCTGGCGAATTTCGGCATCAGTGTATTCGGGTTCGTAAAGATACCCCCTTGGCTCTGTGCTAAAGTCTTCATGATCGTCGGTGTCGTAGTCAGACATGTTGTTAACTTTCTGAGCAGTAAACACAGTGAAACAGGCTGGCAGCAGCGGCAGCGCGCAGTGATACGAATCCAGAGAAAATAGCACCAAGCGTATTTCAAACTGTTTCAGATACTGCTGCGACATTCATTTTTGTTAAATTGATCTAAAAGGTCTTTACTTTATTGTGTTTTTAAAAAGTTGCCGGACCTTGAGAAGATTGGTGGCCATTGAAAGTTAATATTTAATGGGCACTTGCTTGGAACTTTGTTACTGTAGTTTCAGAAAATGTTACAAATGTTTCACAAAATAATTTTAAAACTGGAGTTGACAAGATTTAACAGATTTTTACACTTTTTGGTACTGTGGTTTTAAATATGTAAACGCCTTCAACTTTTATGTGATGGCATAACTGAGTATGTTAACTATTTAATTTCACAAGGCAATATGGCCAATTTGTTTATTAATAAATTGTGGGGAAATGTACATATGTTTTAAAACTTTTTTTTTTAAACTGGTAAGTTTGTTGAATAAACTGTCATTGCTCCAAAAATAATATTGCATCAAAATCAGTGTTGTTATCAATTATTGACCTAGTCAAGGCTCTAATAACCTCATCCTAAATATTCCACTTTGCACTTTATTTTTGGACAATATTCACATTTTGTGTTTTCCTCATGAGAAAATCAGGTGTTTTAAGACAAAAAGGGCATAAAAACATTTTTTTTTAAAAAACAACTTTATATCTATGGTTAGCTCTGAAGTTGTTTCAGAGATTGTGAAAAGATTTGATGTAGTGAAAGTGAAAAAAAAAATTTATATATGACATTTTTATTACAATTTAATGAGGGAAACGCATGTTTCCTGTTTAGTGTGTACACAGGTTTCTACACATGAATATACCTGAGTTTTATACAGGTGGCCCCTGACCATCAACATCATTTCATATTTTGATGATGACAAACTCATGATTTTAAACATGTCAGCCTTCAACATCACTTGATCCAACTCGTATCTAATTGTGCCTATTTGGTGTGCTGCGTGGAATGAATAGCTCATACAACAACAACTAACGTGTGACTAACGCACATGAGGAACTGGCAGATGACAAAAGACTCTGACATCCCCATTAAAGAACACAATCTAACGACGTTATGTCCAGCTGACACATTTATAAGGTATTTACCTGCACGCTCTAATTTCAGGGGCGGAAATTTCTAATGTCCCAAACAAGTTTTCTGAAGCGTTTAAACATAAAGTGAAAATAATAATGGTTTAGCATTCTCCTCAGGATGTGGGGAAAAAGCAAGGAAGTAAAACATACTTGATTTGTGCAAACTGTTTAAAAGACAGACTGACTCCGTCAGTCCGGTAGGAGCCAACTCCACAGCCATTCAGATCCGGCTGTGAGCCTCGTCCGGCGGTGCCCGAGGGCTTTGCCGGTCGCCGTCCAAGTAGGAGAAGCGCTGTGCGCGGCACATCACTCAGGGACCCAATGCTGAGCGCACTGGCTCAACCTTCTACTAAGGGTAAGCTCTGAGGAAGCCCAGAGCCCGACTAGCGGGAGAGATCAGCGGAGCCGGCTCACTACAGTTCATCCAAAGGGACACACACACTATTTAAGGACCTCTGGCGTCGTCCTCGCATCACTCATGGTGCCCACTTATATTTTTATCCAGTTATTATGCCTGACACACAGTCACAAGCAGCACTCACTCACTCTCTCACTCACCAAACACTTTTCACATTTGAAATTGCTTTACTTTTGTAATTATTGGCCTCTGTTTGGCTGAGATGGCCTGAAAAGAATTTTCATGAAGTAATAATTCATAAGGATTCATAAAGGGGCGGAGCTACAGGGATGGCCCCAGTTGATTGGCAGGTCACTGTACGTCTCGTTGAAAGAAGCGCATTGCGGAAAGACAAACGTAGAATAAAGATCTTTGAAAACAGGAATGGATCAGAGGAGCTACTTTAATACATCAGTGTGAAGTAAGTTTTCAGGTGGTTTCCTGGTGAGTAAGTGTTTTAAACTAGAAGAGATTTTGTCCTCAATAGTTGAACTGTGCCAGTAAGCTAACCGTTAGCCTGCTCGCACAGCAGGTTAGCGGCTAACGTGATGAAAGGCTATAACCGTTAACGTTAGCATGAAGCTACGTAGCACTAGATCAGGATAATGTGGGGAACCAGGTCATAGTTAGTTTGTTCAGTGAGAGTATTTATTGACTCTAAATCAAGTCAGTTGGCAATAATTTCATGCTAGAGCTCAAATGAGAAGGAAGAGGGCATTCAGCACTTGTTGGTATAGAGACAGTCTATGGTGGCTGCAGTTCTCTCTAAGTCCAGATGCCTGTTACTGTTTGGCCTGCAGGCATTTTTCCCTCCCTAGTACGCCTGAATTGGCCTTCACATCCGAGTCACGGTTTCCATTAAAAAGCCTTGTTGAAAGATGCCGGGTTTAAACGTCTCTAAAAGTCTGAACAACACGTGGATGCCATGTATGCCTGGAGTGAATATAAAAGGGGCATCGAGAGGAACAAATCAGTATTGGACACCTTAAAGGGATAGTTCGGGTTTTTTGATATGAATCTGTATGGCATCCCCGTCAGCAGTGTCGTGCATCAACACTGACTTACCTCCGACAGTGTCAGTGCGCCGAGTTCTTGCCCGGCTTTGGTGCTGACGAAAGTAGTCCGGCAAGTTGTCTGGGGTCATGAAAATAAAGCCGTTTTCTTCTCAAAACAAATGTGTTCAAAAGAGTGATTAATTTGCATCACAAAACCGTTGTCCACGAAAAAGTCAGACCTCATAATCGCTTGGTGCTATTTTCTCTGGATTCGTATCACTGCGCGCTGCCGCTGCTGCCAGCCTGTTTCACTGTGTTTACTGCTCAGAAAGTTAACAACATGTCTGACTACGACACCGACGATCATGAAGACTTTAGCACAGAGCCAAGGGGGTATCTTTACGAACCCGAATACACTGATGCCGAAATTCGCCAGATGGAGTTAGAACGGGCGGAGAGAGACAGGGGGGACAGAGAAGTGGTTCAGGTTGAAGCTGGAGCCACAGCTGGAGCCGTGAGAGAACAGACAGGTGGTGCACTTGTTTTAAGTGTCAAATAATGCCCACAGGGGTGGAGTGCTACTGCTGCCATGAATGGGATCTCATCATGCCACAGCTTATAAACTTATCGCTAGCTAGCTCTCACGTTAGCTCTCTCGCGTCGCTGTGGTCGTTGGTCCAAGCACGTCAAACACTGCCAAACTACTGAAAAAAGTGTTGGATTCGTGCGCGGCTGTCAGCTGGCGGCAGCGCGCAGTGATACGAATCCAGAGAAAATAGCACCAAGCGATTATGAGGTCTGACTTTTTTCGTGGACAACGGTTTTGTGATGCAAATTAATCACTCTTTTGAACACATTTGTTTTGAGAAGAAAAAAGACTTTATTTTCATGACCCCAGACAACTTGCCGGACTACTTTCGTCAGTACCAAAGCCGGGCAAGAACTCGGCGCACTGACACTGTCGGAGGTAAGTCAGTGTTGATGCACGACACTGCTGACAGGGATGCCATACAGATTCATATCAAAAAACCCGAACTATCCCTTTAATATTCACTCACTGAGACGAAACTCCAAATGCAGGCAGGCTCAGATCATGAAGAACTGGCAAATGACAAAACACGGACTCAGTGATCAGACTCAAAAATAATTGTTTCTAATGTCCCAAGAAAGTTATTTTAGTCCTGAACCGTTTACACACCTGCGCACCTCGAGGTGTAACAAATAATGATTTAGCATTATCAGTTCAAGGTCGGGATGAGAGCAACAAAAATAAATAAATAAATAATAGTAATTAATTAAAATAAAAACTGCTTTCCGTCAAACTGGTTTGACATTAAATAGAAAAAGTCTAGCACCCAGCTAGGTAGGTTCTGGTTTCAGCACCGCTTCTACCGCTATACTACAATCCAACTCAACCAGGTCCACTGCCGGACCCAGAGCCGGACGGATCGCTATCAGGGCGTCCCTCTGCCTGTGTTGGGGAGCCAGGCCCCAACCGTAGCTCATGGCCGGGACGGCCCGTCTGCGAGACTAATGCAGTCAACCAAGCGGGACCCAGCGGATCAACCAGCTATGAGGAGGCTCCGAGGGGAGTCTCAGAGCCCGGCTAGCGGGAGCAGTATCAGCGAAACCATTCCTACAGTATCTAACAGGAGCTCCGCCCGTATTTATAGACCTGTGGCGTCGTCCTCGCATCACTCATGGTGCCCACTTATATTTTTATCCAGTTATTATGCCTGACACACAGTCACAAGCAGCTCTCACTCACTCTCTCACTCAACAAACACTTTTCACATTTGAAATTGCTTTACTTTTGTAATTATTGGCCTCTGTTTGGCTGAGATGGCCTGAAAAGAATTTTCATGAAGTAATAATTCATAAGGATTCATAAAGGGGCGGAGCTACAGGGATGGCCCCAGTTGATTGGCAGGTCACTGTACGTCTCGTTGAAAGAAGCGCATTGCGGAAAGACAAACGTAGAATAAAGATCTTTGAAAACAGGAATGGATCAGAGGAGCTACTTTAATACATCAGTGTGAAGTAAGTTTTCAGGTGGTTTCCTGGTGAGTAAGTGTTTTAAACTAGAAGAGATTTTGTCCTCAATAGTTGAACTGTGCCAGTAAGCTAACCGTTAGCCTGCTCGCACAGCAGGTTAGCGGCTAACGTGATGAAAGGCTATAACCGTTAACGTTAGCATGAAGCTACGTAGCACTAGATTAGGATAATGTGGGGAACCAGGTCATAGTTAGTTTGTTCAGTGAGAGTATTTATTGACTCTAAATCAAGTCAGTTGGCAAGAATTTCATGCTAGAGCTCAAATGAGAAGGAAGAGGGCATTCAGCACTTGTTGGTATAGAGACAGTCTATGGTGGCTGCAGTTCTCTCTAAGTCAAGATGCCTGTTACTGTTTGGCCTGCCGCCATTTTTCCCTCCCTAGTACGCCTGAATTGGCCTTCACATCCGAGTCACGGTTTCCATTAAAAAGCAATGTTTAAAGATGCCGGGTTTAAACGTCTCTAAAAGTCTGAACAACACGTGGATGCCATGTATGTCTGGAGTGAATATAAAAGGGGCATCGAGAGGAACAAATCAGTATTGGACACCTAAACTGAGGGTAAGAAAGAAAGTTGAGGAAAATCAAGAGTTACATAAAAACAATAAGAGGTGCTGCTATTAACTGCAACTCTAAATATTGCACAGAGGGTCATGGGGAATGTGATGACCCGGACAAGAAGAGCAATTTTTTGTCTATTTTGGATGAAATTGCGAAGCATGACCCCTTTATCGAGAGAAGACTAGATGCATGTGGCAGTGCCAAGTATACCAGGCACCAGATTCAGAATGAGATTCTTCAGGGATTAGTGGAAATGATCTCGCAGAAGCTTTTACGTGCTAAAATCAGGAGCCGCAACACTGATAACAGAAAATGTGTACGTTCAGAGTCATATCAGTTAAGATGGTGTAATTTATGATCATTTCACTGTTCTCAAACGTCACAAAGGGTAACAATTGTTACACCAAAGGGAGGTAGAGGTTAAAAACACACAGGCCTAAACGTTTAACATATACATCTAATATTGTGACTTTTTTCCTCTTTTGACACAGGACCACATGCAGAGAAAGATTGACATTTCCACCTACTGTCAACTGGTGCTGGTGTTGCGCTGTGTCGATGCAAACAGTCACATCCAAGAGCGGTTTTTCGAGTTCATCACCATCCAGAATGCAACCGCCGACACCATTGCCACAGCACTTCTGGAGAGGCTAAGCACCATACTCCCAGATGGACAAAAGGCCAAACTTGTTGCGCAAGCTTACGACGGAGCTAGGGTGATGAGGGGAGCCACCGGCGGAGTGCAGCGTAAGATAATGGATGTCTTCGAAAATGCTCACTACGTCCACTGCTATGCGCATCAGCTGAACCTCATCATGCAGCAAGCAACAGGCACACATCCCCAGAATCTGCACTTTTTTTCCGACCTCGCAGGATTTTCTGCCTTCTTCTCCAGGTCACCAAAGCGAACCACCGTGCTTGACCAAATGGTTCCGCATAGACTTCCCAGAGCTTCTCCAACAGGGTGGAGAGGCTCTGGCTCAAGATCATGCCTAATGTGGACATGCTGTTCAACCAGCTCCAGAAGAGGAACATCGACCCTGTCTTCATTAAAGCACTTGTCCAGAGGTTCACAGACAGCATGCTAACGATCAGGTGAATAACTATTTTTTGCTGTTGGTTGATAAAGCTGTTGTTGTTGGAAAGATGAGTTGCTCATTTCCAACAGTGTAAAACCCTAAATGTGCCTTGTCATCAAAGTGAATGGTTATCATATAGCACATCACAATTATATTTGTTTTAATATTTTAAAAGGAAAGATTAGAGACAGTCAGATTCAGATAATAATGTAGGTAAAGTAGTTATCAGTCACAGTTTGTAATAACAGACTTATTCAGATGTCCACCAGGTCAATTTCTAGAAAAGGCCTAGTTGTTGAAGATTAAAGATTAACTTTATTGTCATTCAGACTACAATTTACACAGGACAAATGCACACAGAACGTAATTGCATGAGGCTCACAAATGTTATGAAAAAATGCCAAAAAAATAAAAAAACTGACACAAGTAAAAAATACTAAGTTAATTATGTACATCACAGGTTAAAAGCAGTTACTAGACATAAGTGTTAGTCCGTGAGTGTGTGTATATGTGAGTCAGTGGATGTGCATGTATGTGTTGAGGGGGGGTGACTGGGAGTTTAGGAGTTTGATGGTAAATTAGCAACTTAAACTTTATTTTTTGGATCAGAGCCTCCGTTTCCTCTCCGTGAGGGGACAGCGCATCAGACCAGCAGCAGCAGCCCGTAAAGCGACGGAGGATGCTGGGACCGGGAGAACAACAGAGGCTGGCTACAGAGGTGAGTTGTGATGTAATAGTTAGTGTTTTCAGGCCTGGTGGTGTGTAGTCCAGGATGGCATATTGCCACAACTGACTTCAGTCAAATGATGCAGCAGGCAGTCTGCAGTTTATATTTGCATTCATAGTTTTGCTCACTCAGTAGATTCCAGGTTTGTGACAGAGCAGTTACAAGCAGCATGATGATTTTTTGTCATCCACACACATAAGAAAGAAATTCAGTGTATAAGGCCTCACATGTAACAGAAAAATATGTGGTTTATTTGTTGAAATGCTCCTGTAGACCTTGTTCAGTTGGGGAAACCAATAGGAAGTTAGTCAGAATCACTTTCATCAAAATAGCTTTCTTGCAAATTTAAGCTGATGATGTATCTTTTACAGGTATGTGATACCATCCTGGTGCATGCCAAGGAGCGGTTCTCCTTCACCCAGCACCTCGTCAGCGCAGCACTGTTGCACGGAGAGTTGTTCCCACAACACAGTGTGAAGTTCCCAGATACAGCGCTTGAAACAACAGTGGAGGCGTACCCCATGTTGAACAAGGCCAAGCTCAAAACAGAACTGTCCCTCATCTATGAGCACAGTGAGTTCAAGGCTTGCAGTGGTGCAGTGCCTCTGTACCAGTTCTTCATGGAGAACAACCTTCAGAGCACTTTCACAGAGACTGTCAGCCTCCTCAAGATCCTCATCACCACACCCATGACAACAGCTGAATCCGAGAGGTGCTTCTCCACTCTGAAGAGGATCAAGACCTTCCTGAGAAACACCATGAGACAGGATCGCCTGAATGCTCTGGCTGCTCTCCATGGAGAAGAAACTTGTTAGGGACATTCCTGACTTTAATAACAGGGTCATTGAGAGGTTTGGCGCACACACACCGCAGCCCTGACCACGTTTCTTTGTATATAGTTGACCTTAGCATAAGACATCAGTCAGTAATGTATAGCACTCTATAAATTCCTAATATTTTGTCTTAATAGTGTTTGTTAGTATTAATAATTATATGTTTCTCAGTCATCAATGATGCTTAACACTTACTTTTTTACTTTTACTTAACATTTAGCTTGATCATAACATACTGTACACTATTCTTCCAGTCAAAGGTTTGAGTTCAGCCACTTGATATCTATTTCTTTATTATACATACATCCTTTTATACAGTGTAAGATTTCCTAGAAACATTAAGTAAATCTATATAATTTCATGTTGTATACAGTCCACTTTCAACTCTGTTCTCATGGAGTGCCTCTTGTGTTGGCTATTTTCTACTAACGGCACCGTTTCATGTGCTCAACAGCCAGTTATCCACCTCCGCCACGAGGAGGCACTGGTGTAAGTCAACAGCCTTCCCAGAAATATGTGTAGAAATAAATAATTCAATTGTTCAATTGTTTACGAGTTCAATTACAAATGGAATGCTTGTGTTGTTTTTGTGTTAGAATGCCTCAATGCCTCAACTTTTTGGCATTAAATAATTGCTGACTATTTTTTCACCAGCAGCCACTGTGAGTTGCTCTCCAAAATGGAACCATGAATTAAACCGTTTCTCTTTTCTGTGTTGTCTGTGTTCTGGCCATGTTCCAGCCATGTTCTGCTACTGTTATGTTTGTGAAGTGGCAGCCTATTTGCCACTCTTGCAGGACATAAAGTTTCTGTACTCGTGCTTGTCGTAAGGCAATTAACTCGAAAGAAAATCATAGAAGGAAACGAGGCCGATGTAAAAAGCAAAATGCTGCGATTCATTCTCAAAATATAATCCACTTTGAACAAAAATAAAGGAAAGCAAAATCCTGGGTATCCGGCCCGTCACCTCAAACTAATTGACAGAAAAAATGAGTTTTTTATGCCTAAATGACGGTTAAAGCAAAACTCTCCAAAAAGCAACCGAGGCTTTATTTGGGATTGAATATGAGTCAAACCTTCATGTAAAAGCATAATTGCGACAAAAGAGGCACTTTTAAGATTTTCCGTAGTTTCGGTTTTGGGCACGTCCATTTTGAACGGGAGATACGCTAGCATCAAAATCGCTATTTTTAGAACAGTAAGAAGGCTCCACACAACATGAAACTTTGCTCGTAGCATCACCAGGGTCTCTACACATGAACACGAGCACTGAGAACATTTTTTTTTTGTACACAGAGTTTATGAAAAAGAAGGTTTTTAGAAATACTCACGTTAGCTGCTGCATCTCCTGCGCGTCGCCGTCATGGCAGGCAGAAAGTGTCAATCCCCGAGTGCGACCTGACAGGCAGGCTTGAGGAGCGTCCACCATTACTCTCCTGCCTGTCAGGTCGCACTCAGAGATCGACACTTTTTGCCTGCCATGACGGGGATCGACACTTTTGTGCAAAAAGTGCAAACAAAACCGAAAAAAAAGAATGATTGTCCGTATTTTTGCTTGAGTCAGGTTACAGAAGGGGGTTTTCTGACTCTCTAGGGAGGCGTTATAAAGTTTAATGACCACAGGTAGAAATGATTTTCTGTGGCGCTCCGTGGTGCATCTGGGTAAGAAGAGTCTTCCACTGAATGTGCTCCTCTGCTGGGCCAGTGTGTCATAGAGAGGGTGTTTGACATTATCCAAGATGGACTGAAGTTTGGACAGCATCCTCCTCTCTGCCACGGTCGTCAGAGTGTCCAGCTCCTCCCCCACGACATCGCCGGCCCTCCTGATCAGTTTGTTCAGTCTGTTGTTATCTACGACCTTCAGCCCACTGCGCCAGCATGTGACAGCGAAGAAGATCTCACTGGCCACAACCGACTCATAGAACATCCTCAGCATTGTCCGGCAGATGTTAAATGACCTTAGCCTCCTTAGGAAAAAGAGTCTGCTTCGGCCTTTTTTATAGACCGCCTCAGTGTTTCTAGTCCAGTCCAACTTATTATTGAAGTACACCCCCAGGTACTTGTACTCCTTAACGGTGTCCACAGGGACTCCATGGATGGAAACGGGGGGCTAGGATTAGTGTTCTATGATCCCATTTTCTTGTATGAGTTAAGACTATACTTTGGGTATTTGTTCTATAGAATTCTCTATAAAGACATTAGCTAGATATTTTAAACTGAACTGTCAAAGCGGCGCTGTGGTGCGCGCCTGTAGTCCAAGCTCCCGGGAGGCTGAGGCTGGAGGATCGTTTGGGCTCAGGACCTCTGAGCTGCATTCTGGGGAAGCCCGGGACCAGCAGGTTGTCTAAGCACGGCTGCACCGGCCCAGGTCGGAGACGGAGCGGGTCAAAGCCCCCGTTCTGCTCAGTAGTGGGATCCCGCCTGTGAATAGACGCTGCAGTGCAGCCTGAGTAACACAGCGGGACCCAGTCTTTATACACTCTTTATACTGTTCAACACACACACACACACACGCTCAACAACAACGTCTTTATATGTTACAGCAGTTTCATCGGTCCTCATTTAGCTTCTTGTTTCCATCAAAAACCTCCACAAACCAGCTGTTTGTTTGTCCTACACCGCCTCCACCTGGAGGAGAGGAGCAGTGAGCATCTCATAAAGACCATCTCATAATCTATGCACCAGATCTACTGATATTTTATTCATTCCCATCTGGGGAGCGAGAATACCTTCAGGTGTGACTTATTATCACGTCCTTTAAACGGCACTAAGTGCTGTAGCCGTGCGTAATGACTGTGCCACATGATACAGTAGCTGCTTCAGTTGCTACAGGACATTGCCAACGCGCTACTACGGTGACAGCGAGTTTTTTTTCTGTCACTGTTCAAACTCATTACATACTGTACAGGTACAATAATAAAAGCATCACATCTGTACGATCACAGTGACCTCGGCTGCTGGAGGAATGGACACTTCTCAAAGAGCCACCACTCTGTCATCTGCAGCAGACACAACATGATGCTGCCACTTTCTAATATGTCACCCTTCAGATTGTGTTGAGAAGTTGTAACCTGTGGATTCACCAAAGATTAATCAGCATATGGGACCACTTGACCCTCGATCTTGAGGCTGCAAGGCCTTTGGAAGACAACCTGTTTATCAAAATGTCCATCCTTTTGTGACTTATTTTGGAAGTTTGAGCTTTGCTGTGCAGAGATAAATGTGCTGGGTTTGACACCAGGGGGTCCTTTTAAAGGTAAAATCATACGAGACACAAAATATTACTCGAAGCAGAATATCTTCTATGTGTGCAAACATTTCTGGAATAGATGTTAAACATTAATATCTTCATATTTAATGCACTATCAAATTTTGTTTTATTGGTTTACACACAATAACACAAACTAATATTCACTCACTGAGACGAAAACCCCAAATGCAGGCGGGCTCAGATCATGAAGAACTGGCAAATGACAAAACACGGACTCAATGCATACTTGCCAACATTGGGTTGTGAAAAACAGGGAGATTTTTTTCATCGGTGTATCGGCCCAAGTAACAAGGTTCCTTCGCCAGGTGTGCGTTTTATTTGTCATAATTTCTTGCCTTGTATTTTAAACCACACATGTCCAAAGTTCTTAGAACACAGTGTTTCCCCTAAATTGTTTTATAGCAGCTGTGCTCTGAGTTGATAACCCAGCAATACTAGGGGGGTCCGGGGGCACGCCCCCTCCTTTAAATCTCACCTACTAGTGAGACTTTTGAAAAAAAAATTCACTTTCAGAATTTCAGAATCAGAATATAAGACATGAGACAAAATAGTGTAGAAGCTGACATTGCTGCTTGAAAATATGTTAACCTCATGAGCATGAGATAACTTTTTTTTTTTCAGAAGTCAGTGGGCCACATGACATGGAAGCTATTGAGAAAAATAATCATAATTTCTGCATATTAATATTCATATAAAATAGAGGAAGCACTAAAATACAGTAAAAAGAGCTGTGTCTTATTCGTCCAGTTACAATCTGCTGCTGGTTTGGAGTCACTGGGTCACATGACATGGAAGATATTGAAAAAACTGCAATTATTTTTGTATTAATATATTTATGCTAAGTAATTTAATGACGGTCCCTAAATCAGTCTCAGTGATTCAGTGCGAGGCTCTGTGAGGTGAGCTGACCGTCCTCCTGCCGCTCACACTGGGAGAACCTCAGTAAAGTCTCGGCTGGACCCGAGAGAATATCCGCCGAATATCCAACCTGAAAACTAACTTGGACGACGAGGATTTCAGTCACTCGACTTAAACGGTGACTTGTAGAAATTATACAAATAGCAGTAATGACAATAATAATCGATTTCTAGATAACTTAGGGTGTAATGCTTTCACTGTATGCAACTCAAATTCGCCATTCGCTCGTGATATTAAACCTACAAAAATCATGTCATCATCAAATCAAATGTCATTGTATTTACCAACACCTGACCCGTGCCTTGCGGACCCCCCCCCCCAAAAAAAACCCGGATTTGCATGATTCACGAGAGCCTCATTTTCATTTTCAAAAGCCGGATTGCGGGAGTTATTTAACTGGAACGATCACACCCTGCTCATCCGCGCAGGCAGGCCAGGGTTGCCAGATACTGCACAAATACCCCCCTCAATCTTACTTGTTTCCTTCACTGTAAAATCGGGAGATTAACGTGAGAAATTACTGACCGGGAGCATCGAGGGAGATAGGGTTAAAAATCAGGAGTCTCCCGCTAGAATCGGGAGAGTTGGCAACTCTGATCAGACTCAAAAATAATTGTTTCTGATGTCCCAAGAAAGTTATTTTAGTCCTGAACCGTTTACACACCTGCGCACCTCGAGGTGTAACAAATAATGATTTAGCATTATCAGTTCAAGGTCGGGATGAGAGCAACAAAAATAAATAAATAAATAAATAATAGTAATTAATTTAAATAAAAACTGCTTTCTGTCAAACTGGTTTGACATTGAATAGAAAAAGTCTAGCAGCCAGCTAGGTAGGTTCTGGTTTCAGCACCGCTTCTACCGCTATACTACAATCCAACTCAACCAGGTCCACTGCCGGACCCAGAGCCGGACGGATCGCTATCAGGGCGTCCCTCTGCCTGTGTTGGGGAGCCAGGCCCCAACCGTAGCTCATGGCCGGGACGGCCAGTCAACCGAGACTAATGCAGTCAACCAAGCGGGACCCAGCGGATCAACCAGCTATGAGGAGGCTCTGAGGGGAGTCTCAGAGCCCGGCTAGCGGGAGCAGTATCAGCGAAACCATTCCTACAGTATCTGACAGGAGCTCCGCCCGTATTTATAGACCTGTGGCGTCGTCCTCGCATCACTCATGGTGCCCACTTATATTTTTATCCAGTTATTATGCCTGACACACAGTCACAAGCAGCTCTCACTCACTCCCTCACTCACCAAACACTTTTCACATTTGAAATTGCTTTACTTTTGTAATTATTGGCCTCTGTTTGGCTGAGATGGCCTGAAAAGAATTTTCATGAAGTAATAATTCATAAGGATTCATAAAGGGGCGGAGCTACAGGGATGGCCCCAGTTGATTGGCAGGTCACTGTACGTCTCGTTGAAAGAAGCGCATTGCGGAAAGACAAACGTAGAATAAAGATCTTTGAAAACAGGAATGGATCAGAGGAGCTACTTTAATACATCAGTGTGAAGTAAGTTTTCAGGTGGTTTCCTGGTGAGTAAGTGTTTTAAACTAGAAGAGATTTTGTCCTCAATAGTTGAACTGTGCCAGTAAGCTAACCGTTAGCCTGCTCGCACAGCAGGTTAGCGGCTAACGTGATGAAAGGCTATAACCGTTAACGTTAGCATGAAGCTACGTAGCACTAGATAAGGATAATGTGGGGAACCAGGTCATAGTTAGTTTGTTCAGTGAGAGTATTTATTGACTCTAAATCAAGTCAGTTGGCAAGAATTTCATGCTAGAGCTCAAAATAAACAGTATGAATGATCAGAGATGATCTCAATGTCCATGTAGCTTGTTTGCTATTGTGAGGGTCTGAATTGTAGCCAGTTTACTTAGCGCTGACTAGCCTACATGATCCAGTTGAATTTTATAGTTTCTAGGCTGGTTCTTGATTTTAAACTAAACTACAGCAGGATAATGGGGACAAAGAGTTTAAGATTCTGCCTAAGACAATCTTGAGGTGTAACCAGGCTGTCTTATTTTGTTTAGGGACAGATAAGAATAAAGAGGAAGGGAGATATTTCAGGCCTTTTTTTTTTTTTTTTTTTTTTTAAAGAAGCACAAATGAGGCACAGCTCAGGCATATGGAGCCAGAACGGCGACTTTAAAATTTGGCATCCAAAAAAAAAAAATGGCACTGAAAACAAAACCAGTCCTGAAAAAGGAAACATTGGCATTGAAACACTGTAAACACTAAAACAGTTGTATTAGCATTGAAAAAAGAAACTAATTAAAATAATTAAAATCTTATTATTTTATTTTCTTTGGACTTTTTTGATTTTTTTAATGACAATCTTCAGATTTTTTCTTCATGTCACTTTTTTTTCAGTGACAGATTTTTTTATAATGTCACTGATTTTCAGTTTCAACTTTCTGTCACTGTTTTGGCGTGGAGAGGGCGAGGCCTGAGGGGAGGGG
The DNA here is from genome assembly GCA_963678695.2 of Diplodus puntazzo. Taxonomy (NCBI): domain Eukaryota; kingdom Metazoa; phylum Chordata; class Actinopteri; order Spariformes; family Sparidae; genus Diplodus; species Diplodus puntazzo. Next base: position 37,888,654 of record OZ023155.1, on the reverse strand, counting down.
CAAGTAGAGCGTGGTTTGCATATCATTAGAGAAGGTAATGGCTGCAGCCTGCGGGAAGGCGGAGCTGGACGGTCCAGCCGTGCCTTGAAGGTCCAGCCACAATACCATTTTAGGATCTGTGTGCCGGCAGTCTCTGTGTAACACAGAGTCCAACTACCTTGCCGACTTTTCTTCAAGCTCTCTCCTATTTTGTCCAAGTCTCTGTGTATCTGTTTCTGTTTCTGTCCACATTCTGTATGATTCTATATGAAGCAGAGTTATGGAAATGAAGGACACATGAATGTAATTATTACACTAACTGTCTCCCCTATAAACTCAGTTCATGTGAATAATATCACTATTCCTACAATAACAGCCATTACCTTCTCTAATGATATGCAAACCAAAGTTGAAACTGAAAATCAGTGACACTGAAAAAAAACTGACAGTAAAAAAAATCTGTCACTGAAAAAAAAGTGACATGAAGAAAAAAACCTGAAGATTGTCATTAAAAAATACAAAAAATCCCAATAAAATAAAATGATAAGATTTTCAGATTTTAATTATTTTAATTAGTTTCTTTTTTCAATGCCAATACAACTGTTTTCAATACAAATGTTTCAATGCCCATGTTTCCTTTTTCAGTACTGGTTTTGTTTTCAATGCCAATTTTTTTTTTTGGATGCCAAATTTTAAAGTCACCGTTCTGGCTCCATAGGCTGCAAGCCTGCAGTAGAACTGGGAACCCAGTAGATGACAGCAGAGGCAGGCAGGGTCCCCTCTCTGTTTACAATGTTGGTCATATGACAGCATGATGTTGATGTAAACAAAGGGAGCTCAACATGACACGCTTGAAATGACCATGAAAAGATAAGGAAACAATATTATTTGCGTTTTTGTTCGAGGGCTAACTTGAGCAGGTTAGCTCAGGCTAAGCTATGCTTGGTATCAGTGGTTGGGTAGCATCTTTAGTTTCAGAGGAGACCAAGCCTGAGTGTTTAGGGACCGGGCGCTGGGTACGATCCTGTTACATGCTGACTGTCGCGCTATCCTAATATGATTTGAGTTATGATTAAACTATTACATTTGTTGCAATTAACTGTTTTTGGACAAAATACACTTGGACTGTTGTTTTGGTTCTGTTAGGGGCATGTGTTTTAGAAAAATGTGAAAAAAGGACCATCACAGCGTTTTATTAACTTTGTACAGGCAGTTTAATTGTGTCGATGTTATTCCGGACCTCGGAATAACAGTGACACAATATTTTTCTTTACTAGTATATGGACCCCCTGATAAAGCGTCACCCACCTCTCGTATAAAAGTCCAGTTCTGCCCCGTTCCCTGTGCTGTAAGGGATGATAGAGGGCGTCATACTGCTGCTCCTCCTCTGGCTCCTCATTCAAATTCTTTACTTAAGAATTTGGACGGTACTGAAAAGGGGCTGAAATTCAAGAATGTCTGTGTTTGTGTGTCTGTTTGTGTGTATGCCAAGGGCAGCACAGAGTGTGTGTCTGTGTTTTTCAGCTGCTACAAACATTTGAATATTTCCTGTAAATGAGTACAGACTGAATTGAATTAAATGTTTCTGCTACTATCAACCACAGAACAAAGTATAAAAGCAGTCTATGAAATAGAATAGAATATGATTTCCCGGTCCCCTGGTTACAACATTCATCAGAGCAACCGTTTAATTGTGTTGCATAGGTTTTACTTTGTTGTAATAATCAACATGCTGGGACTGAGATCCCTAGCTGTAATAAGTCATTGTGTATGTCATGAAATCAACTTTCATCAAGTCATAATCACCTCATCATTGATGAAAAATATATTCATAACTACATTTAATTTCAAGATACGTTCATGATAGGCATGATTACATCACTCCCTTGAAAACCTCAATAGTACCATCTCTAACAGGTGAGGGATACAGAAATCATAAAAGTCACCCTTGAACCAGTACATTTAAAAAAACAAGAAAACATCATTCAAAGGTCCACTTACAAACAGTTTGATCTGAAGTTGGAGTGTCGTTCATCAGCAGGAGTTCATCTGTGATTCCCCTCATCCCTCAGTGATCGCTGTCCAAACCAGCTCCACTAGTTCCAAACAAACAGACAAACGGATGATTCACTAAACAGACAAAGCCATTGTTACGAGACTCTGGTAACAATTAAATCACTGAGTAGCCTGTCACAACAGTTTCCTGTTTTATTTGAAGGTCACCACACTGATGGACAATGTTGAGTCTGGTACATCTAAATGGAAGCTCATGCATCTGTCATCAAATGAGAGGATAAACGACCCGCCCACACAAAAGCATAAAGAAAGTGACCCCATGTGTTAAAATGCCTTGATGTGGTTTGACATAAGGCGTCGGTTAAGAGGCCGTTTGGCCTGAGGGCAGCCATATTTATAGCATAACGCAACTCTAGGTTCATGGATCGTTACTCTGTTTGCCAACAGGCATGAAATCTCTCTTAAAGATAAGGGACATGCTGTGTTTGTCTTTGTTGAAGGTCAGAGAGTGTGACAGGATGTTGAGATTGGAAGCTGGAAGTGAAGTGTGTGTGTGTTTTGGCTGGGAGTTGTCATTTCTACACTTGTACACGACAACTGATGTCACTGCTGTCGACGCTACAACATTTAAATCCCTGCCGGCCGGACAACAGCATCCTGAGTCCAGGACATTTTTCTATGCAATCATAATTGCTAAATTTTTTTCAAACACTGAAGCAGAGTACAAAAGCCCATCATTTGGTGAAATCAAGAGTTTGAAAGACAGAATAGAACCAGCATGTATGTCATATAATGTATGTAAATAGCGTTGCTGAATGGAGTTTAGGCATGCAGCAGCTTATTGTTTCTGCTGTATGCCTAAAGGGTTTTCTTGCAGAAAAGGCCATTTTGTTCTCTTACATCAACAACACAAATAGCTCATTTTCTCACCATTCACTTTAATTTGTCTCATTCATTCGAACAATGCAAGTCCCAAACCTGTGCATCTCCACTCAGGGCGAGCGAGGACGTGGATCCACTCATGCTCTGCTCAACATCTCCTTAACAAAATCAGTCCAGGGACCCCCTTCAGTCTGTCAGTGAGTAACACAGCTTTTGAAAGAAGTGGCGCTAATTTAGCTGGAGGATGAAGGAAATGCTGTTTTGGAAGCCGATCCATGTTTTCCAAAGCTGAGCTAAAGGCATTCAGGTGAGCTTTAACTAATGAAAGTCATCACGACCCATCTTTTCTGTAAATGGGTTGAGTTTGTCCCTGCTTGGCAAAGGGAGAGGAAATGCTCACATGAGTACACTGAAAAAAGTCTGAAGAAGTCATTAAAGGAAGGAAACAGGGGTTTCCTGGCCTTTTTTGGGACTTCTATGTTTTCTTCTAAACTGCATTCAACATCTGGAAGGTTTATACAAATAGACATATACATTTAACAGTTATTTCACTTTAAACAAGACTTAAACAAGATGAAGAGATCTCACTGGTGGAACATCTGCTATTTGGGCACAGTGGTGTTTTGAGCTAAATGCGACCATAGATGTTAATTAACATGATGATGTTTGGCAGATGTGTTCATAACTATGTTCATCTTCTTAGTTTCGTTAGTTGGAGTGCTTGTTTTGGGTAATGATGCAAGTAATGTGATAACTTATAAAATCAGACTGGCTGTAATTTGGTTCTCTGATTATAATACCACTAATAACAGTTGTTGTATGGAGAATGTTTTCTGACCTCTTTCTGTCTAAACATATAAAGTGACGCACGCAAACACACATAGAAATGTAGAGGTGTGAAGTCTCACCTTTCAGCCACAGGAAAACAGGAAGTCACCACATCGTCTTGCTGTTCTTCCAACAATAGAAATTGCTTTTTTTTCACCCCCAAACTCAAAAAAGTAGACCTAGTCCAGCACATAATAATCTAAAACCTCCTTTTAAAAACACACACACAAAAAAAAGAGTTGCCAAATCATCACCAATGTGATAATACAGGGAATATAATATGAGGGAAACAAATACAGAAATTCTATGTGGAAAAGAATCTGTCTGACAGACTCATCGTCAAGTTTCTGCCAAAAAAAACCCAGCGCCTTCATGGCAGTGAGAGCCAGGCAGCTCCTGCAGTTGAATGCCGGTGACAAGATTTATAGCAAATGACTTTATGTCGCCATGCCTTTGTCTCCTTCCACTCTTGTGTTGTTGTAGATATAGAATGACAGTCAGCCCTCCAGACGGAGACCTCAGTGAACTTTCCCCCTGAAAACACAAGAGATCCAGACAACATCCGCTATGACTGATGGCTATTATATGATGTCATTCAGAGCAAAAAATAAACTGAATTGTCACTTTCATGTTTTAGTTTATTTAGAAAATATTTATATATTTATTGAAAATATCATGTAGCCTTCATGTAAAGAGAACAAGGATAAATAAATACTATGAACATCTAGCTGGAGCAGGCATTGCTGTGGCAATATTCTCTAAAACAGTATAATTTGGCCACAAGATGGCAGCAGAGAGACAACACATGAAGTGTGTGAAGAGGGTTTAAGTTCACTACAGAAGCGACTGGAGGCAGATTACACTCAGTATCTAACTGATTAACTGCCCTACAGTCTCTGACAGGCCTGCTGGACAACAACACTTTATTTATTCAGTACACACATGCGTCTGGTCTTCTGTTAGTGTTTGGTCGTAACACATCTTTGGTCTGATTAATTGCTGTGACTGCAGGCTGAAGTGCTGTGGACCCTCTCTGCCTCCGACGCTCAGTCAGCGCAGTGAAACTGCAGCTCGGTCACCGGCTGAAGCGATTGGCTGCGAGGCTGCAGGTCCCTGCGCACTGGAGATGGTCCGCTCTCTTAAACAGCGCTCACACTGACTGCACACACACATCTCTCCGAGCGGGAACATGTCGCAGTACACTCTGGGAGGTAGGAGGTGTTTCTTACTTCTACTGCTTTTGTTCAGTCCGCACTCTCTGTGTGGAGGCTTTGACTTCATGTGTAGCCTGATTCATGTCTCTGATTCATGTAATCTGACAGATTAAATGAGAAATGCAAACATGATAGTGTGCTGCTGATCTCCACTGTTCAGTGATCTAGAATATGAAGAAAAGCTGGAGTTGAAGGGGGGGAAGTCAGCTGAAGACTGGCAAGGTTGCAATAATTCTGTTTGTTTTAGATAACTTTGTATGAATAAGGACCAACAGCTTGTAGTCAAACACAATGGATTATTCTTGCCTGGAGGTCAGAGCAAAGTTGCCTCACTGTAATGTGACGCTTTATTCCACCAGTATGTTGCATTGTTGTTGTTCCTGTATGTATGATTAAGTGGAGTCAGTGCCAGCGGCCTCTGCACACTCACTGCAGTGCAAGAAACACAGACACGTGCTGGAGATTTCTGCGTTAAAATGCTGGACTGGCAAAGCTCAGGTTTCACCGTTACCTCATTTGCTCTATGGTGATGTCCACTGACCGGCTCTGAAGCCTTTATTTTCTAACATCACTGCTGCGCTCAGCCCTTCAGTACTTTCATCTATTAATGGAGGCTGTGTGAGGAGCTGCTGCCTGCTCCTGGACAAGCTCACCGGGGGATGAAATGGATCTGCACTGATGGAGAACATTTGCTTTGATAGTGATCTTATCTTTCTAAGTATACATCTTGTGCACTGCGCTTTCCCTCTCTGACAAGCATCTCGTGATGAGAGAGTGGATGCCTGCCACTTAATGGGACTCACCGCTCAGATTATGTGATGACACTTGTGTTCGTCAGTGTTTATCACCTGAGTTCAAAGATGTGGTTCAGATAAACTCATCCTCCTTTATTTTAGGTTAATTTATGAGTAAGAAATCACATCATTCCTTCTTCCTGAGGGATGAATTTTACCTCAATATATTGTCTTCTATGATAAATAAATCACCCAGCTTTTCTCTCTGTCATTCTCATGCCTGGTTGTTTACGTTACAATGGTCATACAGCTACCTAACCTTGTTCTTTTGGTTTTTTTTTTTCCACTATGCACCAGTGTGTCAGAGGCATGAGTCATCCCAATACACCCTCATTATCTGACGTTTAATGGACATCAGGGTTCAGCTCTATCGGACTCATTCTCTCTGACTCTGAAGGCTCGGTCATGATTTTAAACATCATGTTGTTTTAAACCCTCAGAACTGTATTTTTAAATTCTATTCAAGATTTCATGCTTTTCAAATGTGTTAATTACAACATGCAGAGCTTAATTTAATGGGGATCTTAATTAAAAAATGCAAAATCCATGAGATCACATGAAGGATGCAATGGTGCAGTAATGTCAACGTGTGGGATTTGTTAATCCAACATCTAATTGATTTTGTTTTGTGATCGTTGACAACCTAATGATTTAACTGCCTAAAATCACAATGTTGACCATGATTGTGCAATCAGCAAAATCCTCGAATGATGATTACAGACAACACACAAACATTACATCGTTCTCATTATATAAATGCGGTGCTTCTGTCTTGTATCGAAGCACCAACTGTGACAATACCGTTTACACAATTATGATTATAATCCCGAGACATTTCCTCTTTAATCTCATCAGGAGCTCAGAGTGCAGACACAACAAGATCATGTTTAGAGTCAGATGTCCTCAGATCTTTCATAATGAATTTGGCTTTACTGACAGTCTCTCTTTCATTTTTTTCTTCTCTGACCGGTCACTCAAAAGCACAAAACTCTTGTCTGCCCTCTCCATTTTCTCTCTATTTCTTTCTCCCAGCTGCTTCCTTTCTCCTAATCTCACAATATTAAACCATGGCTGCTCTGTTGTCTGTCTCCGTAGTTCACCAGCAGATCCTGCTGGCTGTGGGACTGGCGGTCTTCTGCTACTGTCTAGTTCTCGGTTGCATCCTTTGTTGTCGCAGAAGAAGAAAGAGCGTGTCATCGGAGGACAAGGAGGCAGTTTTCTTGTCTCCTCATCCAGCTCAGAGGGTGACTGTGACATTGACTCCGTCTCCATGCACTCAGCCTGTCAAGCAGCAGTATGAGGAGCTGGATGGGGATGTCTTGGAGTTCCCCTCCTCTAAAAGCAGCTCTTCTCCCTCAGAGGATGACCTCACTGCTCTGCCCTTTGACCCCAGCCCAACCAGAGCGGCTGAGCAGGTTCAGTCTCCGGGAACGTCTTTTCCGATGCGGCGCCTCAGCACCCCAGCTGTTCCCTGTTCACCCAACAAACGTGCAAGTCCCAGCAGAGCCTCTCTGCCCTCCCTCACTAAGCTGAGCCTGGTGTCCAAGTCTCGTCGGGCGATGGGTCGGCGCAGCACCGTGAGCGGAGAAAGTTTTCTTTACAGCGAGAGCAGTCACCTAACTGCTGCTGCTGCCAGATCTCCCACCCAGCAAGGCGAGGCCTCCATGGCACAGTATGGCTCTAACACCCTCTCCATCCCCTCCAAGTCAGCCCCTCTCCTGCACTTCTCCCTTCTCTTCTCCTCTGCCTGTGGCACCCTAGTGGTCAACATCCTGGGGCTCTCGGGGACCAGTCGAAGGCGCAGCGGGGTGTTCGTCCGGGCCAGCCTTCCTCCCCTTTGCCCTTCCCCTCAGCCGATAGCCTCTCGACGCCGCAGCCTCAGCCCAGACCTCCACAGCCAGAGCTTTGTGCTGCAGGTGGGCTCTGTGGAAGAGCTGTGCACCTGCACCTTGAGACTGGCTGTCTACAGCAGGGACTTCTCAGGCCTGAGAGAGGCTGCCCTCGGGGTGGTGGAGCTGCCCTGTGAGCAGATGGAGTGGGAGCCAGACACCACCGCCACCTACACCAGGCAACTAACCCCAACTAAAAGCAAGCTAAAGAAGGTACACTATGATTGGATGATTTCATTTATTTGATGTGTGGCGTACAATCAAGCTTTCAAGAGCAGAGAGTGTTTGTAGTGGCTATAAGAGAACACAAACAAGTGCATTGAAAACAGCAGTGAGAACACTGATTAGATTTGTTCTGACCCAAACTCAAGTAGAACCAGGCTGTCAGCACCTCGACCCGAGTCCAGAAATGCCTCGAGAACCAAGCTAAAGTGTGTAAAAGGGATGATGAGCATTTGTTGATGAGTTGCTCATAGAAATTAAAAGGAATAATTCAGGATTTCAGGAAATAAACGTATTTGCTTTCTTAGTAAGAGTAAGATGAGAAGATAAACACCACTCTCATGTAGGTAGATATGAAGACACTGCTGCGGCTGGTTAGCTTAGCTTCTCTTATCTTAGCTTAGTTTAGCAGAAACAGTGCTAACAAGAGGAAATTGCTCTCCTTGCTCTGTCCACTGTGACAGTATCTGCCATTGTAAAGCTCTCCAGGGCTTCAGACCAACTATTTAGTTTAGGTGAACCCAAAAACAGATTTTAATTTTATTTCTTAACAAATTATGTGAATAATGGTTAAAAGCCAAGTATTTTTGGGTGCATGTGCAACCAAAATAGTCACACCCTGGAGCCCTGTTATGTTTTGTACGTTTGATCTCTACGAACGCACAATGTTTCGCTGAAACAGACCAAAGCCAACCTAGCGCACTCACCCTGCTTCCGGTCCGTATGCTAAGCTAAGCACAGTAGCAGGTGGCTGTAACTTCATATTGAACAGACAAAAAAAGAGAATTGTATGAATGTTTTTATATATCAAACTGTCATCTGAATTAGCCACCTGTCAAATTCATTCTCAAACGGGGAAGCATATCACCAGAGTGACCACAAACTGCTGCTGATTGTAGCCGTCGTTAGCTACTTAGCTCAATAATCGGTCCATCTAGTGGTCAGACTGGGAGCTCCAGGGAAGGTTGCACTGCAGTGGGCTGTTGCTAGCTTGTTAGCATCAACTTAAGTAGATATCCGTGCTAGACAATGCATAGAAATCTTTCACATAAAGTCAACGCTGTTGTATCTTCACAGGCTGTTAATAAATTCAGTGATTTTTGATTCTTTTCTAGCTGAAATGGTTACATATTTAAAGCAGGATGTGGTCTTGTGGGTTGTGTGTGCGGCATAGACTGTGTTGTTTTTTTCAGCAGGGTGTCTGTGTGCTTGTGTGTGCACGTTTGTAGGGTTTATAACCCTTTTTGGCCAATGTCTGTATGCACTTTTAAACTGATCTCTCTGATCTTTAGTGAATATATGATTTCAAAGATCTTTTTAACTAAGTCTGCATTTTCAGTTGATTTAACGAGCCTGTGCACTACGCATGCAAACCCACAGTATAAATAGCACATATCATGTTTTATCCATGAAGGAATGTAGTGTCTAATCAGTTCTCCCATTAGCCAGTTTTCCACTGTTGTTAGTCATGGTGACATTGTTGTTAGCGACTGCTGAGCAAACAAGCTGAAGTGCAGAAAATTGGCAGCACGCCCACACCGTGCCCTCTGCGGCTCTGCTGAAACTCTGCCAGAGGGCATTAATAACAGGCTACGGAAGGAAGGGGGTCCTGATGTTTCACTGGACATTACTCAGTCAGTCAGTCACAGCGTGCATGCTGGTTAGGCTAGCACCACTTCATCCCACGTGAAATTCAGGCAGGTGTTCTTACCTTGGCCCCTCCCTTCATGTCCATATATGGCTCATCCTTACCAACACACACACACACAATTACCATCCTCTCTCTCAGTCATCAGCTGGCTTATGTCAGTGTGTGTGACTGTGCTGTTGTGGAGCAGGAGGTTGCTGTGAAAGAGCGGGGCTGCTCAGCAATCCGGATAATTCTTTAAAGAGTGGGTGTGTAAACGGAGGCTGTGCCGTAGTGACTCCATCTTTCACGTTGGCACTTCCCGGATTTATAGCCCAACAGCAGAGTTTGAAATCAGCGTAATGGGACCAGCCAGAGTATTGATGAATATTCATCTTTATCGCTTTGCTTGTTCTGGCGTTTCATGCGAGCAGGGGGCATGACGTGGCAGACGCTGATCACAACAGGGCTGCCACTGACAGTGAGTGCAGATGATCAGGGTTATGATGTCAGTTTTCTGAGCATGCAGGCTCTATTTTATATTAAATTTGATGTTTTTCTCACAGTCATACCTTCATTCTTGGCAAATGTCTAATGACCTCAGCCTCCTATTGTCAGCCACTGTGGATACAAATTACATTTTGAAAGATGAGTGTGAAATTCATATATACTGCTGATGGAAGCTGGAATAGGTGATATTTTGCTGCATCAAGATTTAAAAACAGAGCATCATGTCGTACTTTTTGGTCCCTGAGCTGTAATTGAGATAATGTTCTGGGTCTTGTTGACCTGCCATGTGTTTTTGTGCTGAGTTTTAGTGTCAAATTGGCTTATTTAAGCGTCCGGGCTGAAAGCAGATGGTATATAAAAAAACAGTCTACCACCAGAAAGTCTGAAAGCCTGATATACCAGTGGATAATCAAGCTGTAACATGTGGCTAACATGGTGTCTATATGCATCCAACTGGCAGAAAGTAACATGAGCCTCTCATTAATTGTTATTTTAGCTCTGGTTTCACCTCCTGAAAAAGATATCTTGGTTTAGCAGTGGGATGTTTGTTATGATCGAATGCTGAATGGATTACGTTTTGCGGCAACGTAATGAGGAATTGTTTTTTTAGGTATCCCGCAAACGTTCACTTCATTTTTTTAAATTTGTTTTCCGCCAAGATATCCAATCTAGCATCACAACTGCTGTTCTGTGGTAATGCAAAGGCGCTGACAGCACTTGCTCAAAAAACATGATCTTGTTCTTCTGTTTATCAACACTTTAACCAAAACCACAAGCTTTGTAATCTGTAATCAAAGTGCTTTTTACTAGATTGAGGTCTAAGTGTGATTGATGGGCCCCGGTGTCTTGTGTTTTGTTCACCCGCCACCCACACTGACCGCCTCCCTGTGCCTCCACTGCAATAAACAACTATTGTCACTACAAAGTTATTGGGGAACCAAAGGATTAATACATATAATACTGGAACAATATTAGAAGTACAAAGACACTTAATGGCAAGTCTTCATACGGAGTTGTTGGAAACAAAATGTTAATCTGGTGCAAAGTAAGACTGAATAGGAGATCATTTCCATGCCAAGCTACTAAAGAGGCCCCGAGACTGTTAAACAATGGTAAGACCACAGGGGGAAGTTTTTCTTATACTACATTTTCGCCTGTCTGCTTTGGCCTCCATGCTTTGGAGATCACTGAGGGACTCATAATAATCAGTCCGTTAGGGGCTCTTATGTAACCTAAGATATCTAGAAAGAGTTACCAAATAATAATGGATATCTGCGGTCTACAGTCAGTTTTCAGAACACAGTTTTTTGTGGCTTAGTTTTTTGAGTAGTTCATGATGATGAGATGTATGAAAAATAAAATGCTCGGAGTCAAATATACATTCCCCGAGTTGTAATACCTCCATTGTTGTATCACAATTCCGGGCCGCCCTTCTCGAATGATTCTGGTGTAGACTATGCAGTAACAGTAGTCTAACATTTGCATTAGTTAAATTACATTAGGTCAACAGTCTCTGTTTCTGAGACCAAAACAATGTTGAAAATGTTCCAGTTTTACCATCAGGAAGCCAGAATCAGCTGGAAACTCAAGTTTGAAAAACATTTCTTCCCCGATAAACAAATCTCTTGCTATATCTTTAAGGTTAGTTCGGCAGTGTGTGTGTGCAGAATAACGCCTCTCCTTTTTAAAGGCAGTGTACGTGTGAGTGACCACACGCTGGTGACAGACAGAGGCAGTGAACCGAAACTCACTTGTTGGAAGAAAATCGCCTTCACACTCTGCTGCCAGGGCTTAGCGAGCTGCCGGCGGGATAAAATCAACCATTTGACAGCAGACTGTGACTCACAGCATCCCAAACAATACAAACTAATTAGATCTGACATGTAATCAGATGTAAAATAGCATCATACCCACACTTTAGAAAGTACTTTTAACCAAAGTGCCTTATTGCATGAACGTTAAGTATTATTTTAGAATGAATGGTCGTATTTGCTTAACCCTGACAGATAAAGATAACCATTACTACCGATTCGCTTTAAGTGGTTCGAAATGTGATTCAGATCAGCACACTGAGCTCTACAGGCAGGTCAATCCAAGAAGCCTCATGAATAAAACAGATAATACTTTGATATTGCCCTCAGATGAAGAAAACAAGATTCACTATGAAGCTCTTACCTGTTCCTGTGATTCACAGCCAGTCCCTCTGAGGGGGATCCGAGAAATTGATTCTGACAGAACCAATGCCTCGGTCGACTCATCCACGAGCATGGGTGTTAACTGCTTTACAGCTTGAGTCTGCTTTATTCTCCTGTTTCTCTCCTTGGTTTCATTTCATTCCCAGCCTCCCAAAGGATGAAGGGAACATCTGCCGGGTGAAAGAAGACATTTTTCCCTCTCTCGTTAAATCTCTCACATTTATCTTTGTCTCTCTGTTTCCCCCTCCATCCCACCCTCAGAGTGTGAGTTCTCAGGAAGCGTTGGGTCGCAGGAAAAGCTCAGTGTGTGTGCCGCGGGCTTTAGGCCAGCTGTTCGTCCTGCTGCAGTATCAGACGCTGGCACAGCGCATCAAGGTGATGGTCCGAAAGGCTGAGAATCTGGCCAAGCTCACACGGATCCCAGGAGCTCCAGGTGAAGGCAGAAAAATCCTTACAAGTTGTTTGTCATTGCCTTGATGACTTAATGGCCCATATTTTGTTTGGTGGTGTCTTTGGTGGCAGATAAAATAACATATGTTACACAACTGTATTTATGGTCTGGTCAAGTTTTGGCAACTACAACTGCTCTGATAAGATTAAGGAAAAAAAACATGTCATGCTACCTCTGAATTTGCTCAGCATGTGGTTTATTGACTGGAAAACATGAAAATAGGTTGTTAAGCATTAGGTTGTTTAAGCATTTAGACATGTGGTAATTCATTTGGATTAGATTCAGTTTGGATTAGAGAGTTTAATGTCCCTGTACACCTTTATAGTCTCATTTAGCTGCTTGTTGGCAGCCACCTTTTATTTTACTGATGTATTTCATGTGGTAGAACAAAACTTGTAAATATTAAGCTTGATTTAGGAAGGGAACGGAGTTGCTAAAATGCTAATTTATTTCCAGGCTTAAGGACTCATTCCTGTTGCACACTATATCTGGTGCTGTAGCTGTTGCTAACGGCTAGTTGCTAACTTATCTGCCAACTGTTTGATCCTGAGCAGATGGCGTACAGTCGGTTTAAAGTTAATGTGTTGCTGCTGTTGCTGCTGCTGGAAACAAGGTTTTTGATACTAATAAAGTGAAATTAAAAGCCGAAACAATAAACTGAAGGATGTGAAAACATTGTAGAGTCGAGGGGAACTGCAGTGGTTTGTCACTACAAGCATCAACACTCATATACAAGTGGATATATGATCCATTGTCAATATGAAAATACTGGTTTAAGACACAGTTCTTTAGAAGTCAAATTCTTCCCCAAAAATTCCCTGAAATCTTTAACTTTATTATTATTAGTACATTAACATTTGCATACAGCAAGGTTCTGGTCTCACGTCTGTAAATGTATGTGAAACATGGTAATCCAGGAATGACTGCTTTGATTCCTGGACCTTGACAAAAACAAAGAAACAAAGAAAGACAGATATTCAACTCACTATGTGCCTCACCAGCATGACCAGAAGAGAGTGTAACAACATTCACAGATCTCCACAAGTGGATGGATATTCTTCTGGACTTTGTAATCATTGTCAATACACTCACACTGCAAGCTGAAAAACACTAAACACGCCGCTGACGTGTAAACTACTCATCAGGTTTTACAGCCCGTCTGTATTCTGCTCTATTGCCTCAGTTGCAGTCGGACAGACCGCATCCCTGATTGGCTTGTAGTGTAATCAGATTAGGAGCTGATCAGCCCGGTGTCATTTCCCCTCCTGTCTGAATCATATCTCACTACATCTGATTTAAAGCTCTGCTTTGATGATGCTGCTGAGGAGACGAGGAAGCAGCAGATTCTGTCGGAGGATAAACAACTTTGATGTTGTGGTTGTCCACACCTTTTTGTGAGTTTCAAGATCAAATCATTCCTGGAATCTGTCAGAACACGTGCCCTTTGCAGACGCACGATTCTTGTCCGACAGTGACACATTGCTTTATAATTTTAGTAAATCCAGTTAGCATGCTTGAATGGTTTTAGGGAAATCACATTTTGCAAGTGATGATGCAGATTTGGGACAGTGACAGTGGAGAGGTGTTCAGTGAGGGTTATAAACATGTAGAAAGATGTGGAACCACATAATATACAAGCCTGCAGTGAGCGTATATTAATCTATTAACGCTAAAACCTTCCGTAATGTCAATGATTTAACTTTTACCTTTTTTATTTGTTTACCCTTAACATCTAAAAATGACGTAAATATATGGATAAAAAACATCTGACATTAATAAGAGAAAATCAGGACTGTGGATGTCACTTTCGTCCCACAGACCACTACGTCGTCATCAACCTGCGTCAGGACGGGAGAATAATCGGTACCAAGGAGACCAAAGGGACCAGCGGACAGAACCCCGTCTGGAACGCTCCGTTCCTGTTTGACCTGCCCTCTGGTGACATCACTCAGCTGCCATTGGTCCTTGAGTTTATCGTCATGCAGGTAGGAAACTCCGCCTTATTTTGTAAATTACATTTTAAACAGCGACATGTGGTTTTATGTTAAAATGCTGAATTATCGGGAACAAAATTTCATATATTTTTTAAATGGACTGTTCTATATGTATCGACAGGGCCGTCTCTACACTAAGAGCAGTATTCTGGGTCGTGTATTGATTGGCAACGATGTCTCAGAGGCGGGACAGGGACACTGGAAGGAAATGTGCAGTCGGGGACAAACAGAGACGGCTCGCTGGCACGCGATCCAATCGGATGTGCCGTAGGACTGACTGAGTTGTTGCTGCTGTCCTTCTGACGTCCAGTGGGTGAAAACAAGAGGTAGAGTTGGGTGGGAATACCATGTGATTGAACGCACGCAGTGTTCATGGTATGTATCTGATAGTGTTCCAGGTAATTTAGCCGATAATGTTCATGAGTTAAATAAACAACAATGCAGTTTTAGGGAGAGAAAAATGTAAGTCAAATAAAAGAGTTTCCACTATCGACAGAGCTTCGGTGGCAGAAGCACTGCTCACTGTTTGGAGGACGGATGTGCGGCAGCTTTCTCTGCATCAACAGTATTCAGCATCCCAACATTGCCTTTGTGATTACTTCCACTGTGACCTCTTTAAAATAGTAGTCTGTATAACTGTATCATTCTGATTCTGTGCTGAAGTAGTGGTACTGTTTGTATTTTGCCCAGACGCTGCAGATGTTCATGTGGACTAGAACTTGAAGGATGTCCAAAAATGTGCAGAGTTGCTGAGCATATATGTTGCTGCTCGTAATTTGCTGTGGTGTATTATGCTGTGCCAGTATTTGTCCTCATACTGTAAACACCTCTTCCACTAATACTGTATGTATGAGGCCAGTGGCCTCACGTTGTGTGGCATGCCTGATGAGTTATTGTGTTATTTTGGGTTAGTTTGTTTTGTTCTCTTTTCATTGACTGGGAGCTTCAGTAAACATGTGGGGACTTGATGGGTCACAGACGGATAATGCTCAGTCATCTGCATTTAGCCTGCTAATGTGCAATGAATGCTAAATAAAAGATTTTCTTTAGAGTGATGCAACTGTAATCAACAGCAAGAAGTCAAGGATAAGGAACATCGTTACATCATGTGTGCTGTGCACATGAAGTCCAGTGATCAGGACCAAGATCAGCATAACCGAATAACAGTGGACTAAATATAGTGAAGTGCTAAACTGCACATTGTAGCTCCCTCGCTATGGGATTTTATAACTGAACACACGCTGCAGCAATTTTTTGATTAATGAGTCAAGAGAAGCCAAAATTAAAAAATGTCATTAAATGTGATTGTGTGATGACTTTAGAAAACAGTTGGACTGTCTCAGTGTTGACTGACAGTTTGCTTTGCGGTCGGTGGAATGCTGTGGAATAGAAACTGGGATCTATATTTCAGACGGAACATAAAAGGCAGTTAAAGCAAACCAATGGATAAAATCATCCACCCTACGGTCCGTCAGCCGATGCCAGATTCAACACACAGATACACCTTTTGCCACGTTTCTTATAATGTAAACTGGAGTTGGATATTTAAGCTAGACAACTAAAACAACAAAACTGATGTAACTCGGTTGGAAAATAAATATCACCGCTCCTCACTTCTTTTTGGCCATTAGGCACAAATTAGGATTTTCCCTTCACTGATTATGCTGACATATGATCTGCTATCTTATATCTGCGATAAAAACAACAAGGGTGTAATGATCAACACTACAGTGTCCGGTAGGGGTGTAAAGATTCACCGGTACGAATCCATAACCATTTTTAACGTTAAAGATGCGACTACATCGTTACGCGGACCCTTTGTATTCATTTAAATGTACCATTAACCGGTCGATGGCCCGATTCTGAAGTTACGTATCGGTTGACTGAAGCATTGCTGCTAATTCTGCAGAGCATCTCTGAACTCTCGTAAAAGGTTAAAGGTCAGCGCAAGATTCTCGTGAGAGTAACGTTAGCGTATCCGAGGGAAAAACCACAACAACATGTCTGAGAACTCCGACACTGTTTACAATGCACCAGCTTGGATTTTATAAGAAGGAGAGACATTTGGACAACAGTCTGGCCATATTTTATAGAATTGCTTATTTTAATTTATAAAGGAAAATGATTGTCTACATTAAACAAATGTTAAGAACTGTATCAGATCGCATCGCATCGCATCGAATCGCACCAAATCATTCAGTATTTAAAATGTATCGTCCCTGAATCGTGTCGTAGCCCACGTATCTAGATGTGTATCGAATCGTCTTATGAGGGAGAGATGCACACACCGCTGTGTCCGGCCTAAACATGTCCCAAAGATGTCGTGTTGATATTTCTTCATCCTACTTTCAACACTCAAACATGTGACCTGCTCCGACAGAGTCAAAGGGTTTCTTAACATTTATTCATCAGCCTTCACATATAAAACAATGGTGGTACATGTAATGTGTTTTTAACACTGACGTTTCAGGTTTCAGGTGAAGGAATTGCTGTGTTGTGTTTGTGTTTATAGTATATTGTCCATGACTGCTGGTGTGCTGTATTGTCTCAGCTGTATATGAATGTCTCCCGTTCAAAAGGGAACAGTTTAAAATCATTTGAAATAAATTGACATATTGTATGAAGATTTCTTTTAATTATTATTATACAGTAGTTATTTTATTGAGTTTTGGTGATTCCCCAGATTGTATTTATGAGCTGTACCTTTTTTTCATTGAAGACCGACTGAAGGAAAAGCTAAGGTGTAAATAATTAAATTAATGATGGTTGAATTCAGTTTAACTGCTGGAGTCCAGGTATACAGTTAAGCTGTTACACTGTAGTAGTAATAGTAGAGCTATCATTACTGTTCTGAATAACACCCCGGGTTATTTTTTTCACTTTGATAAGTCAATTTGTCTGCTTTGAAAAAGGTCTTTTGCTTCATATTGACTTCAAATCGCAATTAATCCAGATGTTATTTACTTTCCAAACTGTATTTGTTGAAGGTTTATTTTATTGGTGGAACATCAAACCCAGGGGACAAACAATAAATCAGTTAATGTTGTGAAAAGGATCGTGTAAATTTGGTCGTATTATGCATCAAAGATATGGGAACAACAACATGGAGAGTTCTCATCAGTTCCTGCTGACACCTGCACTGCCTCATCCCACAAATACTACAAACAGAATAAAGAGGGAACGTGGTTAGTCTTCACTATGACCTGTCTTTGGCATGTACAGGAATGGACAATGTGAATAGGAATGAAGAGAGTGAGCGGTTGACTCCATTGTGTTCATTTTAAACATAACGACAACCGATGTGGCTGAGGCCGGTGTTGCTGACACTGTCGTGAACACATGTTGATATAAAGAGCTGCAGTTGTAGTTTATGACGGTTGAAATCATCTACATCTACTTTCTGCTGCAACTCAAATCTTGCAAGATTTCAAAGCGGGACCTCTCCTTGAGTGAGACTTGTTTTTCTGGTGACAAAAAGGATCTTTTTGCATGCTGGAAAGTGTACACCGTTTGTATGTTAGCACCAACAGTATCCTTTAAACAGTTTCCTCCTGAGGCTGAGCAGCAGATTGCTGATGTCACTGAGAGACAAGAGCTTCTCCAGACACAGTGGATTACTTCCATAAGTTACATAAGCCATCACGGTGAGTTTACGAGAAAAGCTGGTAATTTTTTGTCTCACAACTGGAAAATAAAATCAATAAAGCTCAGTTGTAGCCTGTGCAGTTTTACAAACTAAATCTCCAAGCCCACATTCAGCAGTCTTACTACTCTGATTACTGGAAAAGCACAAAATTAAATTTTTATTCAGAATTTCCTTGAATTCCTTTTTATATTTGTGAGAAAAATGCTAGTCTACCCTCTGACCTTTCCTCTGGTTTTTTCACCTTGCCTGCATTCAAATCATCTGGTCCTGACAGAGATGTTGTGGCACATGTTTGCTTCATGACTAAATCTTTCAGTCATTGTTATCTGTTCACAGTGGGTGACATCCCCCCGATAGCTATAAATATCCATAGGATGAGCAATCCCAAAGTGATGTAATCTAACACCCAGGGTGAACTTATGTCAGATCAGATGAACAAATAACTGTGACTACTGCGGCATACACAGTATGTAAAATATACATAATCAGAGCTCACATTAATCCACACACCCACACAGAGCATCACATCTCGGGTCCTGGTGACTCAGAAGCCACAATGTCTAAAACGTGGATGTATGTATCCCGTGTGCCCAGTCAAACAGAAAACACATCCTCCTGCCTAATTACACTCATCATATCAAGTCATGCTTCCCAATCAGCTTTTTTTTCTCTCCTTTCAATAAATAATGCATGACTCCTTTCCTCACTCTGTGATTTGCACCCCTCACTTCTGTCCATGGAGTGAGGTCCACACAAGCTCCAGATGTGTTTGAGGTTCAGGGTCCAGAGGAAAGGAAAAAGTAATTCAATTTGACTTCTGTTTATTCAGCGTTTTTACTTTTAGGTGCAATGACTGAGGTGAGATTTTTCATCGACTGTAGTAGTTCTTGTCATAATAAACTGACTGAGTTGAAGTGAAATGGAGCAAATGTTTTCCCAAGATGCTTCTGTGGTGCTTCGGAATAAATCCTTTAAACATGAAAGGACAAAATATCGCACATCCTGTTAAGTGTAAAGCTTAGGAAATAAAATTCCTGGCACAAAGCTGTAAAGCATTTGACACAGACATGCTCCTCTGTCTTTATGCCTCAGATCTGCCCTCCTCAGAGGCGCAGTGAATAAGATTTTGTTGATCTGTCTGCAGTGTAATCCTCTGCCTGTGTGGGCCTGCAGTGACTCTGTTACAAAGATGCATCAAAACAACCCACATGCATTCAGAATAAAGGATTAGAATGCAGAGGGGTTTCCTGATACCCATGTCTAATAAATCACAAAGTGGTTTATAAGTTATAACTAATGGTTTAACTGAGAGTTAATGAAACGGTTATTGAAAACTTTTGATTAGATTACTTTATTTAGATTTAGTTTTTCTGAAGGTACGCTGACAAACAATTTGCACTTATATACAGTGCAAGACTACTTTCAGTTTTTAACATACACAATTTCCATCTGATTTTAATGTTTTGTTTTTTATAAATTAAATCAAATTGGTCAGATTAAATGAAAGGTTTTCTGTCACATTGATTCACTATTTAAATAACTTGGTCTGATTACATTGAATAAAATAAATGTATTAATTTACCAGTAAAGTTAAAGGTCTGCTTATGTAAGAATGTGGCCAAAAACGGTTACTACACTCAAATTCAAAATACTGCGGTGAGTCGTATCCGCCTCCCCCTCCAGACTCGGATGCCCGTACCAGGACAGTGCTAATGCTGCTAGCGTTAGCTGTGCTGCTAATGTTTGTTTCTATGATCGAAATGAATAACGTTATTACTCGACAGTTCAAAGTATTCGAAATGTCCATCCCCGTCAAGCTATAATGCTAACTTAGTTAGCCGAGCTTAACTTACCTGTCTAGGAGAAGAGCAGCCAATTCTGCATCCGTTTTCAAATTCCTCTCAGCTTTCAACTGTCTCCACCGTTCAAATGCATCTCCTGTATAGACCCTCGCTTTGCCTCGAATTTTATCTTGGCGTTTTTTGTGATTCATAACGAGGTCTTTCAGAGTTCGTTGCCTCCGCCATTGTAGCTCAGTTGTGCCAAAACATGATTTCAAAACATCAACATGATTTGCATCTGCAAAAGATTTTTTTTGATGCGAATATTTTGGCTGTACTGTTGTTGTTGGTGAGTTCAGTATGTTATATGAACATTATTCCTGAGTCTCTGTGACATATTAGGATGATTTTACGGCCAGTTGCTTTAGATTTCTTACATATTGTACCTTTAAGGGAAACATAATGAGTTTTTTCAGTGTTTATTGTTCGAGCATGACACATAAAAGTGACTCAACATGATAGAACAACTTTGCATTGAAAGTCACAGTTTTTTTCGGCAGATTATTGTGAGTGAAGGTTAAAATATTAGGATTATTTTGCATCATATAACTTATTGAGTTTGGCTGATGGTTTATTATAACATGAGAAACTTTTCAATGAATGGCTTTACTCACATATATGACTGCAGAATAATAGTTTATTAGCCTTTATTGATAACTTTTTAACATTAACATTTTTAACAATCTGATAATTTATAACTCACCTGCAGGACAAGTTGCTCTAACAACTGGTCTAATGATTAAGTACTAGTAATGATTAATTACACATTAATAAAGCTATTTGTCTCCACTAATAAATAACAAAAAGTGCCTTATGTGAATGTGGTACCAATTTTCAGTATTTCAATGAGCTGCTGATTACAGTCTCATATTTGATTTCAGGGTTTCAGCCTCTGTCCTGTGAAAAATCCAATATGTGAAATAAAACATGGACTCTGAGCGTACTGGACACTGTGTCCTCTCCTGTATAAAGACAGAAAAGTAAAACATGAACCGAGTCTTTCCACTCCAGTGAGCAGCACTCCCTGACTCACAGTCCCTGAGCGACCCTCCCCGGGTCTGATGTCGACTGTTCTGTGGCACTATTGATCCACGTGTGCCAGCTGGTCCACCTGCCTGGTTACCTCTGTGTCTGCCCTCTGGGTAGCAGTCAGTGAAGAGTCCCCTCTGAATCAACGGACAGACGGCACAACATAGTTTGACATCATCTGTGTTGGTGCACAGGCATCACCGACGGCTTGCCTGGGAAAATATTTTGTTTTGCACAGAAACTATCACTGTTAACCATTAAATCTGACTAATGATTTAGGAGCTAATAATCCCCAGGCTTACAGAGTCCTAACATCTTCCACATTGCACTGCAGGGAACATCCGTGACTCACTCCTTTAGTCTTGCGCTGCCCCAGTTGGCTTCACTGGAGCCGCAGTCTGACATTTACTTCCTGTCACTGTACCTGCTTTCATCTGAGGAGACAGCAGGGCCTTTCGGCTTTGGGGGCAGAGGGGGCACTTCCTCCACCAAATTGGATGCTGAGGCGTGCCACCAGCATGCTCAAAACAACTGATTTTTTCAGTGTTGCCTTGAAAGAAAGATAAAAAACTTTCAGAGTCTTCTTTGAGATCACAGGACAGCTTCCCACGCACTGCCTCATCTCTTCGCTTCACCACTGAGTTTCCTCAGACAGTCTTGGTGGTCTGACGATAAAATGATGATCAAAACTTTTAAATGTAGATGTTTTTGACAAAAAGAAAATCTTACAATTGTTGTTGCTTCATTATGAAAACAAGCTGTGGGGCTTTAAAGTAACTCTAAGATCTCTGTGCCATGCTCTTTGGCGGCACGAATGGAGATAAGTTCTAACTGCAGGTTTGAGATCCGAACGGTGTTTTATTTGTAACATCTTTGGATTTGCACCTGTTTTTCAAGTGTCATCTTCTGTGGTCATGGCAGGGTGACGGTAAAACGCAACAATCACTGTGCACTGCTTGTGATGTTTCCATGGAATGGCGTCCCAGACAATAAGCACTTCATGCTGCAAATACAATTGCTTTAGAACAAGGCAACAGACTCATCAGCATTGCATTACTTCCTTTGGCGACCAATGATGACTTAACAGACATTTATTGAAATGAAAATCTTTGTGACTTGATGATGTGTCAGTTGGAACACACTGAAATATCTCAACAATTGTTGGATGAATTGCCGCAAATTTTGGTACCGACTTTCACGATTCCTGCAAGATGATTCTAACGACTTTGGTGATCCCTTCGCTTTTCCTCTAGACACCATTCATTGACATCTTTGGTTCATTATAACATTATTATTCATTATATCTCCATTGTGAAGCAGTTATGGACTAATAGATAAACAAGCTGACATGTAATCACAGAGTTGTGAACATCACCTCAGTGCTGTTGTGTATCTCCAGTGCTCAGTATACACCTTGTTAGGTGTTTTCCCCTTTTATTGCTTTTATAAATGGAATCATGGTTGATATAATTTGGCCTTTTTTTAATCAATTACAATGACATATGAAATTTGAATTTTTCATATTAATAGTAATTTAAGAGCTTTATAATGTCTTGATATGATACATGTTTCCTCCAGACTGCATGTGAAAGTTAGCTAATTAAAAAAATATATAAATATTAAAGGAGTAGTATAACAGTGACAATATTTTACTGAATCAGGTTATTTTTAATCAGATTTTTAAAACAGTCAGAATCACTGAACTAATATTGTCGTTTCTCCTGATTAACTTCTGTTCATTAACTGTAAGACAGGCGTTTGTATCTGTGTTTGTCCTTCAATTGTCTTTGCAGCTTCACTCTATCATGTTGGTCAGTACGGACATCTTCCTGAATAGTTTGCAGGTTATTAAAAATCAGGAGGGTGCACCTGCCAGCAGGCAGCGCAATGCAGTAGATCCTTTATGTACAGTAGTAAACTGCAGGCAAGGGACCAGTCAAGTTTACATACAACATTAGCACTTTTGTTTACCTTGTTTACCTGTTTGTTTTTGACCTTTCATAATGTTTTTGTTGCTTTAATTCTGTCATTAAATCTCTTAAGGTTATTAATTGAATGTCATTTAAAATGTTGTTGAGTTACACTGACACCCTGTAAATCTGGATCATATTTCTGAAGATTTATTTAAAGTTGTCCATCAGAAAGGATGAAACCTCTTCTCAAAGTACCCCTGAGCAGCTCACTTTCTGAAAAACAACACAATATTCACAATTGGATGAAAAGCAATGTACGATGCAAGTTTTATTGTGCATTTACAGCCAACAATTAATGCAATGCAATTCAAAAAGGACAACATGCAGGCAAAGCAAAATGTACAGACAACAAATAAAACAGTGGCACAACCAAAGTAATCTAATGCCACTTTCCAAGTTAAAC
The DNA here is from genome assembly GCA_963678695.2 of Diplodus puntazzo. Taxonomy (NCBI): domain Eukaryota; kingdom Metazoa; phylum Chordata; class Actinopteri; order Spariformes; family Sparidae; genus Diplodus; species Diplodus puntazzo. The sequence continues at coordinate 37,865,161 of OZ023155.1, read as the reverse complement.
TGGACTAATGCATACTCCTTAATTAACTGATTTACAGAGAACCAACATTTCTCCGATGACCAAGCACGGGGCGACAGCAGCAAGGAAAACTGCCTTTTTAACAGGCAGAAGCCTGCAGCAGAACCAGACTCAGTGGTGGCCTCGACTGGTTGGGTTGAGACAGAAAGAGAAAGGGAGAGAGTCAAAGGGAGGGAGGGAGGGAGGGACTGTGGAGAAGCAGTGGGAGAGACGGGGGCTCCATCATCGTCACCTGTCTTTAGAGGTACAAGAAGGTAAAGGATGGTAAGTGGCCAGTCTTTGGACAGTGTATCTGTGCATCTGTTCCCTCGGTATGGTCGAGGGAGAGTCCAGCTGAAAGGCTTTATCGCCCTCTTGTGGTGAGAAGATGTGACATCCACTCTGCCTTCCAACAGGCCTGCAGTGAATCTCAGCCTGAGTACTGAGGGTGTCCGTCACGTAAGGGAACACGACAAGGTAGGAGAGAGAAGGAGCATGTGCAGCTCGAGGGAAGTCAGAACTTCACCTTACAAGTTAAAACTTGAGACATGGCAGATCTATTCAAACAGGACATTATAGTAAATCTAACAATCAACTGTTGTTACAAAAAGTTTGGGCCAGTCTGCTTTTTCCTGCTGACTTTCTTCAGGCCTGTGACTGAAGGGAACGCTTGTTGAAGTCTGAATAAAACAAAATCCTGACTTTGTTTCCTGACCAGAATCCTTGTAGTATTGTTGAAGTTGTGAGTTTAACATGGTCTGAAGAAACCAACAGCATTTCGGAGATGTGTTAAATCAACTTGTTAGGATGAAGTTATCCGGCCCACAGGTTAAATCAGCTGAGAGACTTTGTAGCTCTGCGATGATGTTAAAGGTGCAGAGACACACACTTCAGCTGGCGTCTGCTGCGGGGATGATGGGGTGATGATGGGCATCAGGTGGCAGCGGTCACTTAGATTCACCTGGAAATTCAGGAGATCACAACTCAGATATGGATCAGATATGAAAATTAATCAACTGACATGAAATTAACTATGTAGCCTATAATCCTGATAAAAACCTTCACAACAGGAGGTTGTAAAAACAGTCTTCTACTACCCTCTGGTGGATTTGGACCGACCACTCCCTAAGACAAACACAACATTTGTTTAGATCAACTGATCCTCAGTGGCAACTTTTGCAAAGCATTCACATGCAGCTACATTTCAACATTACACATAGGTTACAGCTGGCTCACTCAATGATAGGCCTTCAATATGGGGACAGAAGGCCACAACAGAATGTGATTTACATTAAAGTGCACAGTAATATTACTGCAGATAAAAGCTGCATGTGACTGTGTGTGTGTGATAACTGTTACTACTGAAACAGAGAAATAAGGATAAGAAGAAGCTCTGAATGATTCACTGTATTACAGTAAATTAATAGATTACACTGCAATTATCTACTGCTCAATTCAAGTATTAGTAATCTCATACAGCTTGGGAAAAACTCTAGAGAACATAGTAATTCTATCATTGTGCTGCGTTTGCTGCCCTCTACTGGACCTAACATGCAATGACTACACGCCACAGACACCTGCTGTTATCAATAACAAAACCTTGTTGCAGCTTTTTTGGTGTATCTGCTAAGTTTTGGAGTCCCAGCTCTAACAGTCACAGCTGCTGGGAAATATGGATAACTTGTAATAAAGAAACAGATGATTCAAACTTGCTATTAACAATCTCTGTCCTATACTGTGCTTATAAGATCAAGTATATGATTTAAAATCAATCAGATTTATTGCAGAGAAAGATTATTTAAGAAAGGTATTTGTCTCCTTGATTTGGTGCTTAACAATAAACAGGAGGTGGAAAAACTCCAAAGATAAGAAGCAAGTTCTCCAAAATGAAATTACAATATATACCAAAATTGCCAGGCACAATATGTTGTTTAAATGAAAGACATGATGAGGCCTGCTGGGGGAGACACTGTTCTTGTGGTCCAGATGGACTGCAGCCTCCTGTTGGAGGAGAGCTGCAAACAAAGTTTGCGTGTGGTGTGGGAAAGGTTGGCCACAGTTTTTGCTTGCTTGCCTGAAGTTTCTGGAGGTATTGCAGCCCATCAACCTCTCAACAGAGCTGTAATACGCTGCAGTCTGCTTTCGTCCTGCGCAGCAGTGTACAAAATGGCGACGCAGGAGGGGAGGATGGACTCAATTAACGCAGTGTAGAAGTGCAAGCTCAGTAATGGCAGGCCCCCTCAAACAATGGTCCAAATGCTTTTTCAAATAGTCAGCTTTGGGCAAAGATTATGAAAAGATTACACAGAAACACTGGCGCATTTTGAGCTCTGATCCAAAGCCCGAAAATGAATTCACTAAAAATGAACAAGCGTCCTCCTAACTTGAGACAACTGCTGGTAAAATCTGATCTCAACCCTCCTACAAAGTCCACTTTCCTTGATCTTCTACCAGGTAGTTATCAGTGTGGTTCCTGCACTCAGTGCACTACGTACACCCACCTGGTAACAGGTAGAACCATGAAAGTCAGAGGCACCATATCAAAAAATGTCATCAATCCATTTGAAGTGTAACCCGATGGCAGTACGAGAGGTAAATCTATTACTTCAAAATGTTACTTCACTTCATTTCACTCTGCACCTCAGGTGAAAGCTGCTGTCTCCACCTCATTAAGAGAATCATGCCATATTGGAGCTACGTTCTGTCAAAGCAAACACACCCTGTCTCTCTGCTCTCTGAGGACAAAGTCCTGCGCAGGATTTTACAAAACTCCCTTGTGAGTGTGAATGCATGTGGATGTATCGTGCACGGACCTGTGTGTGTGATCAGGCCTCACATCTGGAGCCCACTACAGATCTGGGTGAGGATCAGAGAACCAGAGCTGAGATCAGATCTGCCTCCTTTCCTATATTAGAGCTCTCTGTGACCATGATTAATGAACACTCTGTCACGATTAGAAAAGCTTTCACGCCCCCTCGTGCCAGTTCAGAACTTTAACCCTCCCGGCTCAGGTTGCTCTGGGCCCTGAAGCCACAGCACGGTCAGAGGTCTCCAGGCTGTCGGCACTGGATCAAATGCCTGCTGGATCGAAGTGGACAGGGATGCCGCTCAGGTTCCAGGGAGTGTTGAGTGAGGGACAGGCAGAGAAAGCTTGTAAACATGTTAACGCTCTCATTTAGTCTTTTGGAGTGCAAAACCTGGGATTTTTGACAGGAAGATATTGTACGCCAAAACATTATCATTTCCAAACCCAAACCAATTGGTGTTGGTGCCGAAACCTAAACAGAGAGTTTCAGCACACCCGTGGTTTTCAGAAATGTATTTTACCATAATTTATTCTTGACTGGGTAGAAATAAAACTGACACTTTTGTATTTCAGTATAATTATGATCATACTGAAGTGGTTTAAAGTTGTGTAACAATTAACGGCTGAATGATTTAGGATGGTGTACTTAAATGGAACCTTAAAGCGGCAGTGAGTCAGAGTTTTTAGTGGAAATCATTTAAAAGTCAATAAAAATAATGCTGCTATACACAAAGTAAGAAAATAGCATTTTTGGCATTATGATATCAATGTGATGTGTTGCAGAGGTTTCTACTAAAGCTAGCATGCTAACATAGGGTTAGCAGGGTTAGGGTTAACTAGCCTCAACCTACTAGCGGTGTGCAGCACTCACAGCACGCCCCCGATCCAAACATTCCCGGTCCGACCCGCTAACTGCACGGCTAACTGAGCTAACTAATTATTGGCAGATAGTGTTAGGAGCAGTTAGCATTTAATCTGGTGATATTGTTTGAATATGAACTTGACAGATAGCCAATTCTTCTTACATCTTTAACCACCATATAGACCAAAACAATCCCCATCCCCCTCTTCTGACCCTGTTCTACTCCATGTGTTCCTGCAGCTTTTTCTCCTTAAAATGCTTCATCAGTTTTCTGTTAAAGGCGACAAAGAGAAGGATTCACCTTGAACTATCAACACTGCTTCCTGTAGCTAATAATATTTCAATCAGAAGAGACCTAATAAGGGTATTTCTTGCCATGTAATCAGGAGAAATGTGAGTAGTTTTTGGTGATTAGACCCAAACAGGATCATCGTATCTTAAGAGGATAATGTAGCCGTGGGTTGCAGAGGGTTCCCTCTGATGGAGTCTAGACACTAGCGGTGGTGGTGACTGGATGCAGATAATGGCTGAGATCTGGATGGATGTGAAGAGGATTATGGTGAACAATGATGTGACTGGCATGAGAAGATTGTGGCAAAGTCTGGTTGGTTAAACCAAAAGAATGAACACCCAGAGTTAGCTTGTTATGAAGAGGGTAAAGATTCCTTAATGAGCTTAAGCTTCGTTACAGCCAGAATGTGCTGGAGATGCAACAGTTGTTGGACGGTACACTACATATTCATACAGATATCCCCATCATAACAGCAAACTGCCTGCTGTGTGTTCAGTGGGACAGCATGGTGCAGGGCTGCAGCTGCAGGAGAGGGTTGGGGAGAGCAACAGCGAAGATGTGTTAAAGACTGCGAGGTCCAAATATTCCAGAGCAGCTGGACTCAGTGTGTCTCTCTCTGCTCTGTGTAAACAATGGACCAGGCAACCTTAAGCAAAAACACATGAGAGTCGTTTCTGTTCAAACTATCTCCATTGTTGTGTTTGCTGACAGGCCCCTCTGCACGAAACGAACATTTCTGAACTTCTGACGGGTTTGAGGACCTTGTGAAAGGGTGCTATTAGTGGTGCTTCAACCCTGGAGAGTGTTCAGAGCATTCAAGGACCATGTTTCAGAGTTGGATTTTCAAGACACTGTCGTATAAAAGAAATACAAAATGAGAGAAAAACTGGGACTGTGACCAAACTCAATCCAGATTACTATTATTATATGATCATTATGGAGTCGGTCTGATGTTTAAATCAGCAGTTTTCTTGGATTTTCATGAAAGGAACATACCCTCTATTTTCTTGTTTGATATATTCTGAGTGGAGAAGTAATTGGTAGACAATGTAATATCACTTTCACTTACATAAGGACTCAACTACAATTTTAAAGCATGCCAATTTTCCATAGCAGCAAAATTGGCACTAGATGCCATCTTGTTGGGAACCATGGCAGTATTTGTTTCAGAAGATCATTACATTAAGTCACTCACTTTGTCCATTCAGTTTGTTACAGACGTCAGGTTTCAGGAATGTTAGAATCTATGAGATTTGATAGACTTTATTTATCAAACAAAAATGCATATAGTAAAATAGAAAATAATAAGCCCACTATAATAGAAATAACAGTTCTTGTAGAGAAAATTAAATATTGCAGATATCAAATACAGATCCTGAATACAATGCTATTTACAATGCAATGCTGTTCCTTACAGCAGGAACAGTACTCTAAAAGTAAAGCAAGAATAAGAAACGCGCCGTTTCAGCAAATATAAAACACAAGATCTCAAGGGAACATCAAATCTTGGCATTTCTACTGAAGTACAGTGACATGCCCTACATATTATACATGTGTGCTCTATTAGCAAAAGAAAAACAGCATGGGAGAATGATGACACAGAACAATGGAGTGATCGATATTGACACAAACGCTCTGTATCTCTGCTTGCTGTAATCACTGCAGTATGAGCCATGCTCTTCACTCAGCCAAGCTGTTGTCCTCAGCCCTAACAGCTCGCTTCATGTACTACACACCACTCCCAGCCGGCAGACTCAGGCGACTCTACGTCACCTCGCCTCTGTTCGCCTGCCAGGGGAAATAAATAAATAGGAGTAAACCAATAATGGAAGTCAGATGATTATGTGACAATGATGTTACGGGAAACATTTCGGGCTCAACATGTGATGCACAGAAGGTCAGAGCTAAGAGTTTCCAAAGTGTTATACTGTATATGAATTTGTATAAAGAAATAGAAAACAAAGCATTGCTTATGATTTGACCAGACAGTGTGATATTATTTATTGCCTACCATCCCCACTGGATGTTGTTTTGAATTAAATCACAATAAGTTCTTAATTAGGAGTCTCAGATTAAAGAATGGTGTGTCTGTGTCTCACAGTAATGCATGACGCAGAGCGACCAAAAGCCAAGGATAAAAAGCTGAGCTGGAATTGCTCTGGCTCAATCAGGCATTTAGTGTGACAGACTTATTGTCATGGCTGTGTTCCTATAGACCTGAGAGCGCCTGTCCCAGATCCTATTAACCCCTTTGTCCCTCAACAACCCCTCTGTGTCACGCTGGGAGGTGAACGTAAGGCTAAACAGGGATAGAGACCACACAGATGTGCCCATTCAGTCACACACACACACACACACCAAGACATTCAGCAAATGCAGGTATAGCCACAGAGTCTCACACACACACACACACACACACACACACACACACACACACACACACACACACAGCTGCCTGTTTCTCATAAGAGGTGCTAAACTTTCGCTTACTGTGATGTTTATGTAATTAACTTGACACAACATCAGTCCTCGTGTGAGAACGCTATCTCAGATCTCAGTGTGTCAGAGGTGGAAAATTCCTGATTTCCACTCTGCTGTCTGACACAAAGAACCTTCTTCTGAGACAAACATGGTGGGTGACTGATAACATAAAAACAGCGGCAGTCTGATGATCACGTATATATAACACATTTTCAAGGCTCAAATGTTGACAGAAGAATTATCATGTAACCAAACAAAATAGTGTTTATCCACAATGTAACGTGGTGCGTTCTAATTAAAGGTGTAATTCGAAAGTAATTACCAGAATTTGAAGGTATCTCCAAACTATAAGGGGCAGCATAGCCACTAACCGCTGCTCATTGTACTGAACTTGCTAGTCTTTGCTGTAGCTATCTTTGGTGGTAGCGTCAAGCTTCCATGCTTGACAAGGGAAGTCATCGCAACGAGGCTCAGTCAACCAGCCTTCCATTGAAAACGACCGGACACCAGACAGAACAGCCTTCAGGACCAGTCAGATCAGTTTGAAGACAGCAGATACAGCGCTGAGCTGTGGAGAGGCATTAGGAAGCAGAGGCGCGAAGGTGTCCGAAAGGCGAAAAGGTGAATTGAGTATTTATTTTGTCCAAACCAGAGGTGAGAATGGAAAGACAAACCAGGACTGTGCTGGTGAGTTTTTATGAATCTATGTCCAGTTCGAATTAAGTGTGTTTTACAACGAGCTAAAAGGCAGTAAAGGTTGGTAAGAGAGACACAAGAAGGTGTCTGGTTGCATTTTCTGTTTTGTCAGGAGAATAGTTGTTAAAATGTCTACTTTCTTGATATTTTGTGAGTTTACTGATTTAGTTATCAGACTAGGTAGCACATTCAATACTTTTACATCTCCCAGCTGAAACCATGGGGGCTATTGGACTATCATCCCTTAAGATACAAAGTTGTTGTTTTTAGTATCCTTCAGGCTCTACGTAGACGTCTTTAACATAAGATCAACTCTGTTCTTCATCACACTCGATAATGTTAATAAAAAATTCAGACCATGTTGTACAAATTGCTCTTTTAATGAGAAGCAACTGAGGAAAAGACTGTTACATTATTATCAGATATGCTGGCCAGTTATTTTGCCATTAGGCATAGCCTGAATGGACCAGAATTAATTCCATCTGTACTCTCTGTTTCCCTGAAGCATCTCTTCACAGACATCTAACACTGTGTGCAACAGGACTGTACCTCTGCTCGGAGGATTCAGGGGAGTAACCAAGATCATCTTGACTTTCTTCAAAGGTTGACCTTAAGAAAGACAGTAACATCGTGTTACAGACCTCCACAGCTGATAGTTTCCTCCTCAGCGCTCTCTGCAGTACACCATTTGTCGCTCGTCATCAGATGGTTTTAATTAACAAGATCCAATGCTTTCAATTCATCCCGGCTTGCCCAAATCATGGTTTCTTAATGACACAACTTCCTTAGTACTTGCGTTCTGCATTTTACCGTGATGACGACCTTCACAGACCCAAATTTTACATGGAACCGTAAAGACAGCCGAACAATAAAACCAAGCATTTACACAGAGCAATTTGAGGGCTTTACCACAAGAAGCCTGCTCGCTGTCCCCATCTGCTCCTGCTTACTCGTACCTTTACAGGTTAAAATCGCCGCTTCCCACCCGCTGTAGAATAAAGCCGGCCTTGTTGAAGGCTTCAAAATTTATTTGTTGCCTGAAGTCCAATTTGTTCGCTATTTGTTTATATTGCATCTCACATATCTCAGCTGGGCCCTCCGTGCCTCCGTCAGGTCTCCGAGGTTTGACCTGTAAGTCTGCAGGGACGAATACCTGGTCGTCCTCTTGAAGGACATGATGGAGGACGCTTTTTTATTTAGGTCAGTGACCATGTGAACACTGCAGGTCTGTCTAATATTTTCAACATGTATATTCTTTTAGCAAAGTGTGTAAAAGGAAACAGTAAAACAACAGGTAGTTTCAACCAAACAGTTTGATTGGTCAAAGACGTGTTCCAGTCAAACTTATAGTTCCTCATAAACAGAGCTGATGTTGCTTTAAAAGCAAGAAAAATGGTTGTCATGCTTAGTCGTGTGGTAACCAGGAAACCTGTCTTGGTTTTAATGTGGGTTGTAAATCCCCATTTAGAAAAGCCACCCTGTTGTGATTAAAGAGGCTGTTTCAGCCGATGTTGGTTGATATTAGACTCCACAGTGGATACAGTTAAACTGAAGTAGTTGGTCCAGACTTCAGGTTTCTCTTGGTGGGAATTCAGTTTGTGTTTCCCGGAAAATCGGATGCTTAAAATGTCAAAGTGCCGGAGTACCTTGTAAAAAGATGTAGTGTAGGGGATAAAGAGAAGCGTCTGACATCAATCGCTGACATCTGTAACCTGTGTCTCACCCACAGTCAATCTTAGTTTCTATTAACAATGACGACAATCTTTTCCTGTGTTAACAAAGCAGCCTAAACCTAAACAATCCTTAGCCATTGATGTGGCAGATCAGAAAATTTCTCATAAGAATAGTTTTTACATTGTTTTTCTTTCTGGTAATTTATGTTTGGACGCAGGAACGGAGCAGATAGGATTTAAATCATGTTTACTTCATCCAAAATCAAAACAGTGATCAGCAACAGACAGTCAGTCAGCGATGGGAAACAAATCCAAAAAAGTAGCAGGCTGGAAGGCAAAAAGGCTCAAACAGACAGGAATCATAAAGGTGCAGAGGAGAATTAGAGGCGAGAGTGCTGCAAACCACTTCTGATATAATATATAAGGATTATCTAGAATATGTAGAAGCAAAATACTGGTTTTACCTGGAAGATTACCTGTCAGGAGCCCGATTATGTAAATGAAAGTGAGGAAATGTTTCTGTGGCAGAACTGCAAATGAGTCAGGCAAATTTGACAAGGAGCCCTAAGTAATTACTATGAGGGGTAACAAGCAAAAGAAGTTGGGTGCTACTGATTTAATATATGGGTTAGTAAACTTTATTACTTACTTCAGCAAATAACTTACTTATGAATATATATTACTTTTCACCACATTGGATACATTTTAGGCTCAAAACACACATTGTTTTCCTCGTACTGCCCGGTGCTGCAGCACAGTACCCCCCTCTGTCTCAAACACTCTGTTTTAGCTCCTGTCTCTTTAAGGCCCCCCTCCTGAATCTGCTCCGATTGGTCAGATTGTACATGCCTGAGCCAGCAACCAGAGGCTGTACTAAATCAGTTCTCACATGCCAAACTAGCTGCTCGACATAAATTATGCAAACATGTTGACAAAGTGTGATGACACAAGGTCACAGAATTAAAGGCAGGACTACTGACGAGGCGTTTCAGGAGCGTCGTTTTCAGTTGGAGAGAGGAGCTTCTGTTGATGCAGACTTTGACTTTTTTCACTTCCAAGATCTTTTACATGCACAAGAACAAATACAGAACACTGAAGGAAAGGAAACACATTAAAAAGCACAATAGGTCTCTAAGTTTTAGCAATCATTCAGGATTAATGCGCTACATGCATTGTACAACTGTCTGTAATGTATTCTGTGTGTGCCAGTTGTTCTAACACACCCACACACACACATACACATGCTAACATTGTGTGGTAGCAAGACCTCACATACAGACAACAAGATTTAGTGTACTGCTCTAATTAGAGCTGCCTGTCATCGTTATTCATCCGGTTGATCTGATTAGCTCTGGGTTCTAAGGAAGCACATCGTCCATTTAATTAAAGAACAGCAATTAGCGTTAGGAGCCTGCTGCTGAGTGGACAGTGAGCAGACCCTTGTTTTACCTTGGTGTGCCATTATTGAGAGAAAAATGGGCCCCATTAGTCGCCTTGCTACGTTTCCTTCCGGGGCAACGTCACCTCCAACAAAGTCAGTTAAGACATAAAATAATTCCCTCGGGTGTGAACTCAATGATGAATAACGACGTCTTTTCCTTTGTGTGTGTTCTGACACTGTCTCTGTGTGTGACTTACTGCATGTAGGAACGTTTGTCCCGGACCACACAGCTGTGTTAGGTATGGCGCAGTCTCACTGTGCAGCTTGATTCATGACGAGGGTCTCACATTATCTTTTCAGAATTCGCAGTTTCAGGAGATTTATACTTTTTCCCTCTTCGTCTCCCCACTTCATGCTGGCAGGGTGTAAATTAAAAGTCAGCTGGGGGAGTAGAGTCCCAGCTACGCACTTTTTTTTTACTGTCATATATGTGACTTTTGTCTGCATGTGTTCCCGTTCAGCTGAAGTGGTGGATCGCTGCCAGAAATTGCTCTGATTCCCACTGTGACAATTCATGCTGGGAATCTGACGCAGTCATACAGCATCTTACAATTGGTCCTCTAGTGGGTCAACTATTTAACCTTCCATGTGAGGGAGGACTATATAATAGAGATTCAGATTCTAAACTCAAGTGTTTTCCTTCCCAGCAAAGCTACAATATTTGTATTGTGGGTCAGTCAGGGGGTCTTTGTAAACCTTGTGAGCTTGCATGTGCAGAAAAACTGTGGAGGGCAGCACTTAAAGTGACGGACCCTTTCCCTCACGATGCTGCTGATCTGCAGGTCTTGACCGCAGGGTCTGCCAAGCGTGTGAAAAAAGACGGCTCGTCCACTCCCACAGCTTGTAATCCCTTCCCGTCTGAGGTCACGGCTGCACTGGCAGGCATTCCAGACGAAGCCGCCATTTCTACCCCATTAAACCGATCAGTGAACACACACAAAGTTCTCTCCGCCTGGCTGGACGACGGTGATACTGCAGCAGGATTCCCCCCCATGGCCTGACTGATTAAGATGTAGTTGAGGGTTAACCCACCGGAATCAGTTTGCACAGCATTTCATTTTTTAAAATACACACACTCCCAAAAAGGCGGTATAAACACTGACACTTACAGTAAGTATCGCTGGCAAGACTGATGAAGGTCACACATGGGACAAGATTTTTTATTTTTTTTAAATTAAAAGATAAATAACCTCCAAAAGAATAACTAATAGTGTTGTCATTAGGGAGTATTTGTGCTATTGCAACACTTGCTGCAGGTGGTTCACCTCAATAACTCAGAGTTTTATCTACAACTTGAAGCTCTTTGGTAGCACCGTCAGGTTTCTCTCTATAAATTTAACTTGTAATCTTTTGGTTTCTTGCTTTATGACTTCAGTGGTTTCTGTGCTGGTGTGTTTCTAATGTGCACTGAGCCTCTTAAAGACAATTATGACATAATCTTATCAAAAGTACTGTGTTGATAAGGTTTGAGTTTCTGCAGGTAGCATCTTTTTAGGGATATATTACTGATGCTCATGGTTGAGTTGATATTTTGGGAAATATGCTTTTTTTTCCTTCATGCCGGGAATTTGATGAGTTATTGGATACACCTCTCATATTTGTGCCAAATATGAGGATACTGCCAGAAACTAGTTATGCCAAACAAACCGCTGTTGCTGGTGTTGACAATGTAAACACTTCCTTTACAGTGAAAACCGGTTGTTTAAACAACAGATATTAAAGGAGTCTCATAATTGTATTTTGGGTTACTACCAGAAAGTTTATATAATTTAGTACTAAAATAACGCATCAGTTTTCTCAGCGCTGTATGTTTTAGTTTTTGTCTCTAAGGCTTGTCTGCCTTAGTGTCCTTGACATAGTGTGGTGTCACAAAGTCACAGGATTAAAGGCAGGAATACTCACGAGGTGTTTCAGGAGCCGTGTTTTCTGCGGGACAGAGGAGCTGCTGTTGGTGTTGACTTTGGGCTTTTTATTATTTACTTTCAAGCTCTTTTCCATGCACAAGAACCTATTAAACACTGTAACTGTAGGAAAGGAAGGAAACGGAAGAGCATAATATGTCTCCTTTAAGAGCATCTGACCTTGGATGACACAACGCTCCGGCCTTGAAACTGATTAAAATCATCCTTTCTAATGTTGTTCTTTCTCCTTTTGTAGCCTCCTTAATCATGTCATCATCCGCTGAGCTGAGCCAAATCCATCACAGTTGACACAGCTTCAGCACTCGGCTGCAGAGCTGCACGGGGCAACATGTGTTGAGGTCTGAGTCGTGTCAGAGCCGGACTCAGTCTGTGTTTTCAGCTGCTCACTGCTTGTTGCACCTGTGAGAGCAAAAGAAAAGCTTTCAAAGCCTCCTCCAAACTATAAATCATAGGAGCTTGTGTGGGTACAGCAGAGGTGACAGGATTCAAAGGGGGCAAAATGTTGTAGCGTAACTTCACCCAGGAGGAAAAGTGTATGTGAACAAAACGTAAGCCAGAGAGCAGCTTTTGATTCTGGCAAGTCATTCTGAAAGATGAGATGGTTGTGTGGCGGCTTGGACAAACAGCCAAGTGAATTTGTATAATTTCTCCACCATTTCTTTACGTGAGCTGATCATAAATTGTTTTGGCTAGGATTGTATTTCACATTGAATATACAAACAACTGAGAAACCATGCTCAGCAGGAGGGTAGGAAACATGTTGACACTATGTCATGATAGCCTTGTACAATACATGCAGATTTTCACCATTCAGAGATGAAGGAACTTGTCGGAAAAATGCTTTCATAGAGGAATAGATTTGGGTTGACCCAGAAGTTAACATCGCCCTGGTTCCTTTGACTGAAGCTTTTGGGATTTTAAGACACAAGTTTAATTTGCTACATGTTATTTTCAGCAAGAAAATATTCACGAATGGACACAACAACAAGAATTAATGCAGGACCCAAAAGTAAAAATCATCTGGACGACATCAGGTTTGTTGATCGGCTTACACTTTACTATAAATGTATCAATCTATGAGTTGTTAAGTTGGAGTTAACATTGTCTGCCTGTTAAGATGCACTAGTGAGCAGATTAGACATATGTTTTCCAGAGGAATTACACACCATATTCTCTCCTGAATGACACTGACAATAACCGCAGACTGTAAATCTCTCTCGCTGAGCTGTGCGCTGTCATATCTTTTCACATTTGAATTAAATAACTGTTGTCCGGATCTACTTGACACAACAGTTGCAAGAAGTAGGCTGCTGTGTGTGTGAATGTCACGGATATGGAGTGAAGTGATGAACGTCACTAGTAACGACAGCGTCCCAGACTCCCTTACAAATTGAGCGATTATAAGAGTTGTTGCATCATGAGGAGAAACGTAATCAACTTTGTGAAACGGCTAAGGCAGATTTTAACTCATTGGTGCCTTCTTGTAAATCCGGCATTAAGTACAACATATAGTAAGATGTTTAATTCTTTGTAAAAAGTGTTAATTTCTTCGTGGCATCGCTGTAAAAGCCTGCAACAGAGAAAGTCATCGGCTCTGTTAAAAAAAACGCTCCGTTTGGAAACTTGAAACACTGTCAACAACACATTCTTAACTTTAGGGTGTACTTGTTGATTTGGCAAATGTTATACATGAAGAAATATTTTCTGTGGGTAAAAAGGTATCCGTTTGTTCTAATGATGCATATGTAGCCCTGTGTTTGCATGCAGATTGGGGTGCAACGCGTTTAACATCAGACAATAAATGCGCTAGTATCTATTTCTGTTCTAATGTTGGCTGAGGTTACTTATCTTACAAACCCCCACAAAGCTCATATTACAATTCGAACCCTGCTTGTTAGCAACCACATTTATGTGTTAGGATGCGTAAAACACCTAAAAAAGTTAAAAGTGAGATATGTAATAATGTATTTTATGTCTGAGAACTGTCTCTTTTTAGATTAATAGATGCTAGTAGCCACGTTACTGTTTCTGTGCACTCACAGCTAACAGAGGTTTCTGTCTTCGGATTTTGAGAATTTTCCACTCATCACTTTTACTGTTTGAGCACTTTCTAGGCACAAAAACAACTATTCATGTTAATCTCCCCATGAACTCTTTCTGGTTTGTTTTCTACCCCCTCTGGGCATGCATATCTAACTTTAGCGTTGCTTGGAAACACATCTTTTGATAACCCCAACTTTAATCCACAAGGGTGATGCGGATGAAAGACATGAGACAGGAATTCATGATTCACAGTGCTTGATACACTGCAGAAAATGGAAAACTGAGATAATGGAGTAGTTTGACAGATCTTGGAAATTTACAATATGTATATTTCACCTTTATTCAAAACTGCTAACATGCAGTGGAATTTTTAAAAATAACAGATTCCAAAAGAGGCCTGACTCATAAGCTCAAAGTCAGATGTTGAACAACAGTTGGAAGGTGGGAGGACAAAACCTTGTAAAGAAAACCAAAAAAAAATGATTTTCCATTGGCTGCGCCACATCTCCAGAGAAGAAAAGAAGTGTACTTTCTCCTGGTTGAATTTCATGAAACAATAAGAGGTGATGCTGAGGTGTTTTGGTAAGTTCATACCTGGTCCCAGTGGGGCAAAGGTTCACGTCAGCGTGAGAATGTAGCATGTACGACATGTCACCTTCACCTCAACTCCTGCCGAAATGCAACAGTGAGACCTGATAAGGACGTTTAAAGGGAGTCTGGTTGCTACAGAACGGGTTCTGCTGAATCCATTGCTGTCTGATGTAGTAAAACCAACAATTGTCAGAAATTAAAAAGGAAGTAAAGCAGCCCAGGGCATTCGTTCAAAGGTCAGACAGACGTCAATTTATTAACGGCAGTCTGTGCAAATAAAGCAACACCAACACATGGGAGATGTGCAATGTGGGTCTGGTTACAAAAGACATTGATGGATCGCATCTGCGTCACCTCGACTTGAACAGTCAGGTGTTCAGCATGATAAGAGAGCCATGCAACACTCATATTTCTGAAACTTGCTCAGTTTCCAGGCAACACAATAAAAACAGAATTGCAGCATCACATCCAACTGGAAGATTTGAAAACTTTGGCGAGGTTTGCCTCATACTTCTCCTTGTCAGTGTTTTGTTGACAAGCAGCGTTCGTTGGGAATGTTGCTAATGGCAGGCAGACTACAATTTTGAATAAATCACACAGATGAGGAGAACTTACAGAGATCATTTGTCTTCTGAGCACACTTGTAAAAATAAGTTATCTCTGTGCAGCTCTGTGACACGAGGTCATGATGCTTGTGTGAACATTTAGCCAACACAGAGACTGGAAAATGTTACTTTTCCGGTGTGCGTATCATGATGGACTTTGAGGACAAAAAGCACTTTGAGGAAATAGAATTAGTCACAGTTTTGTTGTTTTTTTACCACGACTCACAAAGATGTCTCTGACACTAACTTTCAATTCTTAATGCAGGTGTTTCACTGGATTCAATTTCACTAGATGCCAAAAAGTGTGTGCAGTGTTTTATCTCTTAACGTGTGGAATGTCTGCACTGAATAAGACTTTTTTTTTCTTACTTTACGAAAGGGAAAACCGGCCCGGGGCGTTTGAGAGTTTATTCAAGAAAAAGTATTGCTAGTTCCCTACAATTCTTTATTCATAGATAAATTAAGAATTAAACCACACATTTATTGAAAATTAGCTAGTCACCAACTACTTCAAGCTTATCAGTGTCAAAGGATAAAGACTGCAGTGTGTAATAAGGCCTGCTGGTGTTGAGAGTACGTCCTCGGTTTCATACGAGTGACGGTCATGCTGAGACATTGCAGCTTCATTCCTTCGGGGCAGGACCCTGTTTGATGATCTAAACTCGCTCCAAAACCAGCAATAGGTCATCCTCTGACATACTTGTGTGGGTCATTGCTGTAAACTCATGAAGGAGCTTTGATGCCTCTCCAGCATGTGACTTGTTTCTAATAAGAAAGAGAGGAGTGTGAGTGCCAGCACGGATATCTAGCAATTGGATCTATAAACTGGGCCTCTCCACCCAGATACAGCAACATGTTTCTCATGCAAGGAATGTGTTACTCCTTCCTCCTCCTGCCACTCAGGGTCACACTGCTGCACATGTTCAGATGCTGAGCTTGCATCGACTTGTCTGAAAGAGGAGACTTAAGAGTGAAAGCTGATGTCTTGACCATACCCAATGAAGATAGTATCATAAAAGACTGCACTCTTTGAGCTAATGTAGGGCAAAAACAGTAATGGAGACAACACTGGCCCCTCCTGATGTCCAGTGATGGTGTGTTGTTGCTTTTAACAAACTGGGTCCTCCAGTGAAGGTTCTTGAAAGTCAGAGATTGCATCTAAAAACTGCAACATCGATGTTATGTGTCCTCCCAAATGCTTAGCTGTTATTTTTGTGCAAGGCTCTGATCTGGACAGTTGTGCCTGAGCTAGTCTGTGGTGGACAAGTTAATGTTAAACAGCTAAAAAGATGTGATCTTATCTTCCTCAAAGGCTTTTTCCTGTGACACAGATCTGACACACGGGTCTGAATTGTATTTGTCTTTAGGTACAGACGGCACATCAGCACATTTTCTAATCATGAGTTTGTCTTTAGGTTACTGTCATACCTGCCTGTATGATGGTGAATGATCACCTGTTGAGGTGAAATTCATGTCATATTTCAAAGTCCTATCGCATTCGAGGAAAACTGATTTTCTCAAGCTGAGAAAAATGTATTTAAATCTGTGACTTCACCACAATGTTGACCAACTGGGGACTGTACCCTACTGTACATATTCAATGTGAAAATCAATGTGCAGTTGCCAGGTAAATGTCAGCCTCATCAAATGAACCAACTTTTGTCCCCCTTCATATTTTCATGCCACTGGTCAGTCCCATGTAAGCTGGAATCCTACAATCCATGTCAACGCAAATTCACTCACATCCCAAAGAAAATGAACAGGGCTGAAGTTTCCACCACACATCTGAGTAAGTCGTCATGGTAAGATTGTATGAAGAAAGTCAGCAATAGATTTTTAGAAATGCTCTAGAAAATGGCTTCATTTCAGCTGTCACGTCTGAATTAAAGTCCAAATCAGAACAAGCTTATTTGGAAACATTTCAGTTCAGTGTTTCAGTAATTGGCTTGTGAACGTTCCCCTCAGATCAGGCAAGGACCGTTTATTTTACATATCATCAGTCCGACACAAAGATATTGAAAGTGTCTTTAGTATAAACAGTGCACGTCTTAACAAAAACTTAGAATTTAGTTGTTACATTGTCTGATTGGTTGTAATGAGTTGATTGGCTTGTATATAAACATAATTGTTCAATGATAGATTTCAAGCAGTGATGATTGCTCCACACTCACAGCAGCTGAACACGATGAGCAACAAAGCTGTGACCATTCTATGCCAAGCTGACTCCCCTCTAACTCCTTTGGGAAGTTAAGGATAAAAGTATTTGCTTTTATGTGTTTCACAATTGGCAGTTTTATCCATGAATGACAAAAAGTTGGTAACGCAGCAGAATGTGGCCCTGGCCCCCAATGAAAAACACATTTCTTCGAGCCTGATTATATGCAGATAGACAAACACCAAATAAAAACCACAACCAAAGTAAACCGAGAAAGGAGACTCCCCTTCGTGGGAACAGGAGAAACGTGGCCTGTGTGGTCGTAATAACGAAGCAGAGGCTGCCATTTCAACAGCTGCCCTTTGCTGCGGTTCTTTAATAATGTTGCTTTATATATTTTATGAATTTATTTGATTCTAGAGGGAACGGAGCCAAAGGAGACTGTGCAATTTAATTTGATGTGCTAGACCCAGTTACTTTGTGCATGCATGTATACAGTATGTGTGTAAGTGAGTGCATGTGTATTTCTAACATAATTCATTTGTGGTGAATAAAACCAGCTGTTTCTATTGAAAGGTGGCCAAGAACCCCATGCACCAGGGGGAATAGACGGTGTATGAGACCACTGAGTGCAGAGTTACCTAACATCGCCTGACCGTCCGCTGACCACTGCGCCTTGCTTTCCGCTGAGGTGACTATTGGTCAAATCTGCTCGCACAACAATGGAATAACCCTTTATTTTGTCTTTACTTTGTTCAGTCACTCTGAACAAAAACTCTCTACAACATTTATATGACATCCAGAGACAAGAAATGCCTCAAAGTGTCTTTACTGAGATCGAAATTTCAGTTCTTTGTATGATCAATGTGACTTATCCTACTTTATGTCTTTTTAATAAAACTTTATATGACATTATTAGTATAGTATACAATACTGGATGCACTTCATATTATTTTAATGTATTTGCCATATGCCATGAAAATCGATTACAGTATTCGAATATTTTTTTCCTTTTTTTGCTATCAGGTTCTGTAAGCTGAGAATGTTGATTTCATTCAATTACTCACGTAGACGAGGCTGTCATTTGTAATAAAGAAAACATATCATGCTAATTTTAAGGTCCATCATTTTATTTTGGGTTACTAATAGAATAGGCTGAAATGCTTCAGTGTCCCAGAACCCGTCAGTTTCCTCCCGTCAGTGCTGCAGCGCTGTATTCCACCTCTGCCTGACACACTGTTTAAGCTCCTGTCTCTTTAAGGCCCGCTCTCCTGAATAACCAGTCTCCTCTGATTGGTCAGCTCACACATGCCTGAGCCAGCACTGCTAACAACAGAACAGCTGTGCTAAATCAATTCTTATGTGCCAAACTAGCTGTTGTCCAGAAATTATGGACATTTTGTGATGTGGTGATGTAGTGTGATGTCACAAAGTCACAGAATTAAAGGCGGGGCTACTGACCAGGTGTGCAGGTGCAGCGTGTTCTGTGGGAGGGAGGAGCTTCTGTTGATGCCCACTCAAACCAGTTCACTTTAAAGATCTGTTACATGCGAAGGAACCTATAATAGGTCTCTTTTAATGTAATTTCATATTTCACAACAGTGCATCAGGTGGAGGAATAGAGATACAGACATTTGCATTCAGCAGTACTGAAAAAGACCTGTGAAAGAAGTGAAGAATATTCTCTCAGGATAAAGAAAATGAAACTAGAGTGCGCAGTGAACAGCACAAGCTCATTAATGTCCTTGATTCTAAATGTCATAAATTGTGTTTTGCAATTCATCATAACAATGTGAAAACACCAACTCTGCCTACAGTGCTGAGTTAATCAGATAGCAGTGTGCGCAGTCCAACTTTAAAAGCCTTTCAGCGATTTACAGCTCAACTAATCAGGCAGTGATTGCTAGTTTGAGTAAGAAAACACAAATAATGAGCGGAAAAATATTATGCACAGAACCCTGACCTCTGCATGGAGGCTATTAATTTAATCCCTTTCTTCTTTCTTCTGTTTTGAAGTCCTCCTCCCTCGAACTTCAGCTTGTTTTTCAAAACAAAGTTGACAGATTTCTGTGTTGAGAAGTTTTATCTTGTTGTTGGATTTTTGCAAGTGTTTGTGTTTTGATTCAATCAAAAACAGAAAATACAATCATGGAAGCATCCCACATACTGAATACAACTGTCAACAGTTCAATGAGAAACACATTCTAATCACAGAGAAAATGTATACTTGTATGTGTTTACTTACTGACATACCCTGTATATAAATTGTGTAAATGTTTTTGTGTAATCTAATGTGCACGAAACACAAGAGATCTTGCAACAGTAACACAGAGAATCCTCTGCTATTGGATTAGCTATGACTTTGGAAACACATGCACATGAGCTCATCTTTCAGCTCTTCCTAGTTCTGCCGTTATCTTGTCCATCGCATCTTATTCAGTGTATGTGTTATCGCCATGACAACAACTCAATCTTTCCAGTAACGATCTGGGATGAATTGTCATAAGCTTGCTCCTATATGTGGTGCAGTTGGGACCTCAGAGATGAATTGCACTGTGGCTCTGGTGCTGAATGAAACTGCTGACAGCCGCTTGAACAAAACACATCAAATACAACTTTTGTGTCACAATAACGCTGACGACGCTCACATTTACATGTATGCATCTTACACTAGGTGTTGAAATAATTGTGTTTATCTCTGCATTAGAATTCTGACAGTTGGTTCCAGCTCCTAACAAGTTTCCTCAGCCAATAGTGTGACGCCGTCGGTATTATTATCTGTGATCATCTTGGTAGTTGCCAGTTTGTGGGAACAAACTAAACAATGGTTTATTCTTACAGTGTACTGTACTAACGTTAGCTAGTGTGATCAGTGTTACTGTTAGTGTGACGGACGTTATTGTTATCTAGTATTAGTGATGTTAGCATTAGCTAGCGTTAGCGACATTGGTGTTAGTGACTACATCTACAATAAACTGGTAACCTGGAGAGGAGGCAGATGATTGACACAACAGCAGTGTTGTATGTGACGGGGGATGGAATAACACGTTTAGCGGCTGAATGTTATCAATAGCACCTTTAACACTCTTGTCACTGAACTGTTATGCTGTATTCAATGCTAAATTTAAACACCTGTCAAAATTCATGTTCAAATTATGAAATAGATGCATAAGTATTTTTTGAGTCTTTATTTCTATGTAAAAAAAAAAATCTGACTGACAGATTGGATTCCAAACAAAAACTGCATCACAATTATTGTCAAGTCTTTGACCTAATTTCCATCCTCTCATAGAACTGATGTCAAATTTCTGCCCCTTTAAAAGTCACTAAGTGGTTTGTGACCAAAATACAACCGGGTTTGGTCGTCCCAAACAATCCAAACATGGTGAAATCTCTTTTTAGCTTGTCGATGGGACATATTTGGAACATATCAGGGACAAGCCGCTAATAAATAAATAAATAAATAAAACAATAATACAACCTGTGTGCAGTTTAGTTATCTTGTGTCATTTAGTCTCCTTCTTAAGTTCTCTGAGTGAAGCACTTTGTATTAAATGAGCTTAACAGAATGTGTGCTTTATTTAGAGGTATAAGGAGTCCTTTTGTGTTTCTGTCATTAAATGTTTGTGATGATCATTCATTTTATCACAGCTTCAATATTTAATTCTCATTAACCCCATTTTCACGTCACAGCGTCCAGTAGCGCCCCCTAATGCCTGAAGTTTCACCCAGCTGGCAGGGACGATGTGAAACTTAATTATGAAACGTGTTATTGTTTAGATTATTAGGCACTATTTTTTTATTATTATTATTATTATTATTATTATTATTATTATTATTATTATTATTGTTATTTTTATTATTACTATTGTTGTTGTTGCTGTTTTTGATGTAGCAGTAGATGTTGTTGTTGTCGTTGTTGTTGTTGTTGTTGTTGTTGTTGTCATGTCATCACCGCCTTGGGCTGTGGGTGTGAACCTCGCTACTCGTCTCTTAAGGCAGGAATGTAAATCCAGGGGGATTAGTGAGAACACGCTGGGCTGTAAACCCTTCAGTAGCTCTCCAAGGGGTCTCTGCCTCAGTGCGTAAAGTTGGGACGGGGCTCCGGACGCACAGCGCACCACTTTTCATCCCACAGGCTCCATGTGCGGCACCTCTGCGGGATACTTGACACGGATTTCTGATATTTTGATACGACTGCCCGCGCGGGTACCTGACAGATGAAACCATCGGCGTCTTGCTGATGTGAAGGCGTTTTCACTTGAACGGATCATCTGTCCCGGAGCGCAGAGGGGACATGGGTCAACTTTATGGTGCGACTCTTTTACCATTTGGCGCTATCTGTGTTGTCTTGCTGTGGGAATCCGGTGCCAGCTCTATCAGGGCGACGCTCGCCGTGGACACCTCGAGGTGAGTCTCATGGTCTTGATCAGAGGATCCTGATCTTTTGTGAATGAACCGCAGTGTGCTGATGACGCTACGCCAGCCTCATCCATAATGAGTTTAATGAGGGATGAAGCGATCCCAAATGTCGTTTTTCATCATGACGCAGGACTCCGTGTAAAGCTTAAACAACACATTCATTTATAAGCTTTCCAACCTGAACCACATCCCGTGAATAACAGCTTACTGGTGACAATTAAAGGTTAATGCGACTCTGAGCTCTGTGAACATCTTGGCAACATCCACTTACCTCACAAATCTATCTAGTTTCGGCATTTAAACTCAAAACAAAACTTCTCTGTCAGATGAGCGCGCAGAGCCAAAAGCCGTAATGCAGTTTAGTCTAAGTTTTATTGGTTTTTCCTCTTTACGTGTGAGCAGGCTGTCAAACAGGAGACCCCTGGATGAACCGCCGCAGCGCGTCTAATCGAATGTGATTTTCAAGGAAATGCAAAAGGCGAAGGGAAACTCCAAATGGTTAAGATCGGTCGCGGTGCTGGGAGCCAAATGTTACTAGTGCTCAGACATAACATGACAGATGCTGTTAAGGTGACGGGAGACAGTAGGTCAGGAGGTGAGAGGGGATGTGAACAGAGCACATGTACCGTGCAGGTGAAACCCCACACAATAAACCCAATAACGTTGTTCTGATGTACATTATCTACACTCAAATCATAAAGAAACATGTCCCTTCAGATTTACTCTTTAAAAGTTCAATGTAAATTCACCAGATTCTGTTTAAATGGGATATAAATGTCTATACTCAGATTTACTGGACCTCCTGCAGTGACTATACTGTGGTACCAACATTATATTACAAATATATTAATGAAATCAGAAACCTTTTACAGTATGTATCTTGTTATTTGGGGTTATATGTTGAAATTCCAAATGCATATTTTAAAGGAGAAGTTCAAAGTTCAATATTGTAAGCTCAGTGATCATCTACTCCCCCACATGTGATTTGGTTTTATTAGTCCACAGAACATTTCTTGAGCCTCGCAGCAAAACAGTGTTGCACCATTCTCCTAACAACAGAAGCAGACGGGGACTAGTTCTAAAACACACGGTAAAAAACAATCATTAAATGCCTGTATGCTGCTCCTCTGACATAATCCGTCCAGCCAGATCTGCATATATATCAGTGGATGAATAACACAGTCAAGAAATGACGAAGGAATGTTTTTACGTCATTCAGTAACACTATCCCAATTCATACTGCCCTTTGAGTGCGGGGATCCTGCACTAAATGTCTGCATCCTCCTCTGCGTGAAAGTTTCAGATGCAGCAAGGCGTGAAAGTTCGCTGCACCTCTGATGCGCCTCCGAAGGTATCAGAGGGGCAGCAGTGGAGAACCGAACCTGTCTGACAGCTGAACAGGTCCTTCATTCATCAAATAAAACAGAAATGTCCCACAAAGCAACGTTACAGGACCAAACAACAGTAGTAGCAACTGTAAATGTCTTTGGCAACTTATATTGATTGATTGATTTCTTTCTTTCTGGATCAAAAACACACAAAACGGTAATCCAGAAGGATGACATGCAAAAGTATAACACTTACAGTATTTCCAGCATGGTCCTTGGTGTTACACATAAAACAACTAAACAAGAGAGGAGTGAGGAGAAAAATACTGCAGTTATACATGGAGAAGCGTCTGTCATCCTGTCTGTCATCCTGTCTGTCATCCTGTCTGTCATCCTGTCTGTCATCCTGTCTGTCATCTTGTCTGTCCTCCTGTCTGTCATCCTGTCTGTCATCCTGTCTGTCCTCCTGTCTGTCATCCTGTCTGTCCTCCTGTCTGTCATCCTGTCTGTCATCCTGTCTGTCATCTTGTCTGTCCTCCTGTCTGTCATCCTGTCTGTCATCCTGTCTGTCCTCCTGTCTGTCATCCTGTCTGTCATCCTGTCTGTCCTCCCGACTCTTCGTCACATTTCTGTCCGAAAAACTTGAACTCAGCCACTCTTTGTCTTCCTCCACTATTGTGTTGTTGTAGTTATGTCAGCCCTCCCGACCGAGACTTCAGTGAACTTTCCCCAGAAAACAGCCTCCGTCCCTGCGAGTGACAGAGTCGGAAAGTGTCCAGTTGACTGATGGCGATTATGTTATTCTGTAATCAAGAGCAAAAAACGTAGCTTTGTCAGCTTCCAGGATGTTTTGTGGGTCAGAATCTCAATCACATCACATTATAACAGCATCCATATGATTATAAACAGTCAGCAGGTACATGTTTAGATTGACAGGAGGACACCTGGGGACACACCTTGAAAAAAACACACAGACGCCATCATCATGACGTGTACCGCCACGCCTCTTTGGGATCCGCAGCGCTGTCAGGCTGTATGAACTGACACACTGGTGCGGCTTCTTGCTGGAGCTGCTTGGTTCTGCGTGAACAAACAAAGGCGGACAAATTAGTCCTGCTCACTATATATTGGTCACTGATGTGCTTCCTTTAAAAAAATATAGAGAATTTCTGCCATTTATATATTTATCTGACTTTTGTAATCTCTCAAATATGAATATCAGCCTCAGAACTGTAGCATCGCTCAGATTCTAGTATAATTTAATGTATAACCATCGACGATAATATCGGCACACCATCTGAATGGGCCATGAAAGGCTTTAAAATGAAATATATGCATCAGTCTGACATGAACTTTACTTCCTATATTACAGGCCGATGACGCTGTTGATGTGTACATCAAAAGCATTGTCATCTGTCAGTGTGCCAGTGTATTAAAAGCAGGCATGATAATGTGTCGTCTCTCTCCTTCTGTTTCATCAGTGCATACAACAGTGTGAGAAGTTTCAGTCGATCACTGTTTCTGTGTGGCTTTCTTTTCTCAGAACCGAGTGTCCAGATAATAAGATCTTGACCGTGGAGTATCCCTGTGTCAGAGCTGGGGGGAAGAACAGCACTTGTTTCAGGTAAGTGTCCCAGACATGTCCCACTGGGTTACTCTGCATTATACATTTAGATCCTGGTGTTCAGTCCTTCCCAGAACAGTGTTTTGCTCAAGGACAGTCTGACAGAACAAGCGGCTGCTGATGCGGTTTGGGTGGATAGAATCTTACTGTGGCTGTGAAGCGGTTTCTGCAACCACTAAACCACCCTGCAGTGTCATTTCCAGAGCTCCACACAGTACATCCCCCTTTTTTGGAAACTTTATATCCACTTGGGACAGAAAAATAATCATTTCCTGAAGATCATCACTCAGAGACTGAACGATGATCTCCACTGAGGACGCAGTTTGTAAGTGTCGCCATTTGTCAACCGACAGCAGCTACCCTTTAAGGAGTCAAGATGAGACTTTTCTACTTACCTTCTGCGCTGAGCTGGACTCCACCAGCCTGGCTCGGTGACAGCAGAACAGAATTTGAACTTTAACTTTCTCTCTCTCTCTTCCAGAGCTAAAAAAATAGGGAAAGCATCCCCCTCAGGGAGGCCCACATCATAACCTAAAATGTAGAAGTAGCCTGACAGGAGAGGATGGGATTAGTTATTTTTATTGCACTACATCCATTTGGAGGAAGCAGGGACAACAGATTCCTTATAATGGATGCAAACACCAAATGCAGTTGAACTATTGAATCTTCAGTGAAAAGTGAAGGATTTTTTGTCATTTAAATGAGAAAAAATACAACAACGATCATACAAGAGGGGATATGGGTCAGTTTTGAAAGGTATGAAATATTTCTTGATGAAATTGGCTCCCTTTGCTCTTCTTTCTCTATTACACACAGTCTCCAGAGTCCTAATTCCTAAAGAATATTCTTTGATATCATATCGTATGAACATCTTGAACCATAGGTTAAAGGAAACAAATGAATGCGCTGCAGACATTACGGCAGGTTGTCAGACTTTTAGCTCATGATACATCATACACAATGGGAGAAAATCAATGTAAATCCCTCATTTTGACGTTTAGATAACTTTCCTCCGAAGCCAAACTCTGGCTCGGATTTGGTTGCTGGTGTAAGAAGATCCTTTAATAAATGAGGCACCAGGTCTGGTGTGAGGCCAGACCATCTGATCTGTTTACTGTCAAGGTTAGACTGTAACAGGCTCTGCGTCATGTTTAATTTCTGGCTCTACATGTGATGTGTGTAGCTGGAGGAGGTGGATTAGATGAGGTTGTATTTTCCTAGCCATGTTTCTCAGGGCGGTTCGGCCCAGACCTGGATCAAATCGATTTTGCACAAAACTTCAAGGGCGACCAGATTGATCCATTGTGTCTGTGCATAAAAACTGCTTTCAATCCAGATCGAATGAGAGCGGCATGTGCTCCAGACGGGGCTGTTGAAGCAGCTACCACATATTTCCAATCTTTTTAGAAGGACTGACGTTTGAATTGTAGCTCCTGCTGCAGATCTGAGGCCAGTTTCACTAAAGAGGTTTACTGAGACTAACCAGATGTTTTTCATTGCAAGAGCCCATCAGAGAAGTCGACCTTGGAAACATTTTGGAAAAGGCCAAGCACCTTTGAAAAGTATGTGGCAGGTGCTAATGGATGTTATAGCAGATACGCCAGGCACTTAAGGAGCAGCCATTGCTTTTTTGGAACAAGCAGTTGCTTCTCGCTGTCGTCACACCTAAACCACACCTGAAGCTGCCAGAAGTTCCTATAGGGTCCTTCAAAAATAACCTCGGTTCTGTCCCAAGACCCAAACTTGAAGGTTGCTGCCTGACAAAGTAATACTGAGACTGTCTGTATACCCCAGTCCCTGTAGTTCCTGTTGCTATACCTGTCAGGCTTTGCACTGCGTGGCATATAAGAAGTTTACAAGGATAACTTGGAATTCAGTAGAGTGCATACCTCCTCCAAGGCCAAACAACCCCCTCTTATTCACTTAAGCCTCATCTAATATCAATTAAAATATATTTAAATCCTCTTGATTTTTATTTGGATCCACATCAAATTGTACTCACTCGTAGATATCAGCAGAGATTAAATTGGGCCGGAGCCCTCCGGAGCCCAGCTCCGCCTCCTCAGCTCGTCAGTGCAGCCAACAGGAGCTGAGCTCCCTCTGCTTCAGTGTTTCATTGTAATCGTGGGTGTAACTACCGTTATATGACTTTTTAAAATCATTAATTTGGATCCCCATCAATACATCAGCCTGTTCACCCAGCGCTGTTTTCAGAGCGCTGTGTCAGAGCTTCATTACTGAATCCATTCCGCTCGTTTATTGAGATAAAACCTGAACCAATGAAACTCCAGTCCATGTTTTCACTGCTACCGGCATCTTCTCGCATACAGCACAAGTGCACGCACACACGGTGCTGCTGACGCACAGAAGGTGGGTGAAGTAACTGTCACAGCAAAATGTTAACTTTGTTAATTTACTGTTTCTGTGATGAAGTCTCTACATAACTAATGCTACGCTAGCAAATTGTGAAAAGATGAGGAGGGCGAGTAGTTTTCATTTGATTAGTCTCTCACAGAAAAAAAAAAAAACCTATGGGAAACACAGCAAATAGTGAGAAAATTAGGAGGTGGTTAGTTTTCATTTGATTAACTTTATACTTGGTCTGTTCTTGGCTGACAGTCTCTTGGTTTGATGTTTGCTCCTCTAGACAATTTCTCTTCTGGATATTTCATTTATAAACTGGATCATAACACTGATATTTTACTTTGAGGCTTTGGGTGAATTTCCAGTTTCATGTAAGGGATAATGCCCGACGAGGTGTCCATAAACAGGAGTTAATGGACGACGCGGAGGCCTAAGAATGGTTGCTCCCGCGAAGTCCATTAACTCCTGTTTATGGACACCTCGAAGGGCACTATCCCGCTTATACCATGGTCACTTGCCGAAGACAATAAATTAAGACCATTAATTTATATTTTCATGCGTTTTACAATCAAAATATAAAGTTTTTCACAAGCCATAACTAAGTTTCCCTGGTTACGCCTGAGGGTTTGACTAAAACCTGGAACAATCATTACCCTCCCGTAAGGTTCTTATGCAACGGAGACGTTGTTCACTCCTCCAGTAAATAGTTCGGACCATAGATACGACTTGGCAACGGGAGATATTCTATTCCGCTCAGCCATGAGCCAGAAAGCTAACGCTATGCTAGCAAGATTCACAGTCAATAACATTGCGTACGGTTGACAAACAGTAAATATAATTTGACAATATGCTAGCTAACAAGACCAGCTAGCTAACCAGTCATGTCATTGTCCCCAAATCAATATCAAGATTTTCACGGACAAATATCCGGCCGTGTGTAACATTACTGTGGCCGCAGCCTGAAGTAGAGAGCTGAACAGCGAACGGGATGTGAGATTATTTATGTATCAGTAAGTTTCGAGGGGAAGTGAACTTTCTGCAGCTTGTGTGTTACAGTCGTCACCTTCTGGTGTTCAGAGGCACTGAAGGACTGACGGACTGAACTCAGTGCTGGAAATAACATATTGAGATTTGATACGCCAGCTAGCGCATTGATTTAGAAGGTAAACAGACAATTTGACTGGAACTACTTAGTAGGTGTCCGTATATCAGGGGTTAATGGACACACTGCAGCCAATCAGAATCGAGTATTCCCCCAGACCGTGGTATAAAGACTGTTACTTCACAGTCAGCTGTACTTCAATTCAGTACCGGTATTTACATTCAGTTTAAGTTGTTCTGATTATAAACATGAAAGAATAGATACTGCTCACTAAGTAGTTATCACTCCACCACCTCTCCTGACATCTAGGCTCTAACTTGTAAGTCAGCGACAGATGCAGGATGCAGGGACAGTGCAGAGATCCTTTGCTGTGGTGAGTAACGTAATGAAAGGGATAAGACAGTTTAAAATAATTTGTCAATGGGAATATTGAATGGGAAACATTTCAGTCAGGGTGCCCTGTCACTTACCGTATTTGACAATTACGTTTTACAAATTACAGTGTAGATTGATGGTGAAATGTAGGCTTAATAAGTTACCAATATGTGAATGTGAGATATAATCAAGAAGGCCATAAGTTGATAAAATATGTATTACGCTGATGGTGCAAGGTAAAAAAATATATATTTTGATAGATAATGGCCGCTGAGTGAAGAAGGGCTCCCCCTCCTTACAAAAGCCAATTTAACCACTGGATATCAGCCGTCGAAATATGCCAAGTATATTTTTAAATATATGTATATTTTAATTAAGATCCCTGCATTATCCCTGTCTGTTAAAGATGGAGAGAACAATTTCTGGATTTGTCCTTTTATCTGGATCAAAAGTTAATGGGGTCTATTCTGCCCTGAGGACCGTCCAAGTTTTGTCACTGTTTAGTAGCTTTTGTAAAATCGGTTTGGTGTTGGAGAGACCTTTTGTTTTTACTACATGTGGAGAAATCACAAGCTTGACAGGCCTGCCGTGCCCAGTTATGTTTGCCAAATTTTGATTGAACAATTGAGGTTTTTAAACTGTGTTTGACCGGGACCTGGTCAGTCTAACAGTCTAATCTGCACCCACACAGCTCTGCCGTGTCCAGACAGGCTGGACCTCTTCCAGAAAATTATGGTTTTCTTCTCTTATTTCTTCATCTGGCTCTACTCTCATATTCAAATAATCTGGGAAAAAGTTCTATTTGTGGAGTTTTGATTGGAGATGACATGTTAAGAATTTGGAAAAATTCACACCTTCCCAAAGAAAGTGGCCTTAGTTGCTATCATAACAGTGAAGCAAATTATGGTACTTATGGTACTTAAATTATAGAAGCACTCAACACAACGTAGGAGGTTTTATGTAAAGGACCATTTGATGTTTAAGAAAAGTCTAACAGAGACATTTAAGGAATATTGAACAGTTTCTTTGATGATGTATTTGTGAGTGTGGAAAGTTGTCCAGCCTGTCGTCAGGGCTCTTGGACGCCTTCCACTTCTTGCACTTGGCTGCTGATCATTTCAGCTTCTCCGTCATCTTCTTCTTCTGCTCTCAGTCTGTGTGGTTGTTTGCTAAATGTGTCAAATGTAAAGAAATGTCTCCGTCTCGGAGGGTTTTGTGGTGTTGCGTAGAAGTAAACCCTCGCTGCTTGAACCATCTAAACAAAGGCCTCGTCGGTCTCCTCCCTCTCCACTGTGGTTTTCACAGCGATGACGGTGAGTCAGTTCAATTTCTACATTTCTATTGTCCTGGCCGTTACGTCTTCTTATATTACCTTCGCTGGAGGTCTGATTTCAGCCCTGCCAAGCCAAATATACATGGTTCGTACCCGGAATCAGTGTGTGAGCTTGCATGTTTATGTATGAGTCTGTATGAATTGTCTCTGTGTTGTCTGTGCTGGCTGTTACAGCAGGTTTACGGTCCAGAGAGTTAATTTTCTGCTTCTTTCTGAGCCCGCTCACTCTAAACACTCTCAGCTGTGGACTCTGACAGCACTGATGGGCTCCACTGGACTATAAACCATCCCTTCACTTGATTGGCATGTTGTTCTGGTTTAAATGAGCGAGGCTCATTACTGCAGTAGATAACACCCATAATATCATGCTGCAGTAAGTGAGCTCAGGCACAGATTTAATAAGAGACGATGATAGATGTCATGGAGTCATGAGTGGTTTTATTGCTTCCATACTTCATGCTACTTTAGTTGCTACAATGATCCATCTCTCCCTGTGGGATCATTATAGTTTTGTATTCCATATCCTATAAGTTCATAAGCACTGATTATCTTTTGCTATATCATCCCACGGAGAGTATATTCATAATTTCTGTGACGCTTGCTGATTCCTCTCCAGAGAACATACTCGTCTGTTATACTGTTGGAGAAACAAAAATGAGAATCGACAGAAGCCAAGTATCATTTACATCAGAACAAAAGTTATGGTCTCCTGCACCTGAACGAGTCATCAAACCAGAGGGCTCACTCAAAGACAGCCGAATCTACAGTGCTCACTGCTTTACTGTGCCGCTGCCAAACTTTGTCAAGTTTGAATTCTCAATGTGTGTTACACATCGATTCCAAATTCCATGTGGGATGTCATAAAGACTTAAATGTTGGTTTGAGGTCAACTTGTATCGGCTGATGAGTGACATGATTCTGCCTCTATTAGCACTCTATTGGTAAACATATGTGTTCATTAGCTTCAATTAGGAACGAGGTCTTTAGGCTTACATGTGTTCTGTGAGGAGCATCCTGCCTGATAATGTCAGTAACTGTACAGTGGTTCATTCTCAGAGTTAGCCAGGGGGTGGGATTAGGCATCTCAACAGCTAATCTCAGCAGAAAATAATAATGAGTGTAATCAGTAAACTTGTTAATCAAGTACATTTAAATACAGCAGCAACAGACTGACGCTGGTGAGGATCACAGAGCGGTTTGTGTAACATTGTGCCGGCTGAGCTGCGTCAAAGTGTTAACTTCCACAAAAAGAAACAAAACCATTTCCCAAACTCGCGACTCCAAATGAGGCTTGATGTCCACACAGTTTCTCCACTGTTTATTGACTGTCCCTTACACTAAATACTCCAACGTTGCTCCAGTGTGCTACAATAGACAGAAAATGAAAAAACTTACAGGTTCCAAGTTTGTACTCGGTATTGATCCAGACTTGAACTTGAGTTTTGCAGCAAGTCCTGCTTTTTACATTGCTGGGTTAGTTTATTCACGGAAGTCCAGACAGCAGGATGGCGTGCATGATTCAGTCACACTTAAAAAAGCGTTCCTTGTTGATAAGAATAATCTCTGCGGAGGTTCTGTGGGGAAAAATCCTCCAATGCTTCATGTTCCATCTGTAATGGTCCTGCACGTCCTGTCTCATCTAAGCTAACAGACTAATGACATGCCAGTCACCATCAGAGGAGTGTCCAGGTGGAGTGAGGGAGCTTGCATGGTCTCCCGGTGGGTTTCCTCTGGGTGCTCTGGTTTCCCACCATATGAAACATGTACACATGTACAATTCCTCTGTCAGTGCCCCTCAGGAGGTAGCTCTCAGTATGATCGTATGTGAGCATTAACGACTTATCTTCCACGTGCAGACGGACTGAATCGGGATCATGTGTCCATATTATTCCCTCTTCTCCCATCTGACTTTCCTTTTCTTGCTTTTCCACAAAACACATAGCACAACAAAAATGCAGAGCAATGTGGCCGGATGAAAACCGTCCAACTGGGCCTGTTTTTGACAAATAAAATAAAAAAAATAGGTTGGAAGAAAAAAGGAATTCTTACAATCAGTGTTTCTCGACTTTGCTTCCAGAAATATCTCCAGGCTGACTCACACGGGATTCTGTCATTTTGGCTGTATTCTCACCTCTGAAGCATCTTTGCGGGGGTTTCTGATATCATTAAGCTGTTGGCCGCCTCCATACATTTTTGCTTTCACATTCACTGTTCATCTGTTACAGATGAGGTATTCACTCACTGACTTTCCGGGTGAACAAATACAGCTGTGCTTGACCTCACTACATCTTTACCAGCATCACGGCTCTTCGCTGCTGACAGTTTGATCTTTTGAGTCCACTGTATGTAAGAACATACTGGACAAAAGAACTCCACCGGCCGGCCAAAAGACATAATGCAAATTTTAATAATGTGAGGTTTAGTTTAAGTCAACCTTAGATTTCAACCACAGCCTCTTCCTGTCATGACTCATGCAGGGTTTACTTCTGTGAGCATGTGATCGCGTGCTGACTGTTGGTCAGACAGCAGGAACACTTCTTTAAAGCCGACATATATGTGGATTATGTCCATATCAGATATACTGTAGCCGCGCTCCTTTTCCTCTTTGTGTTGCCAAAATACCGTTTGACATGTGTACTCTTTTCATTTCCACCCTTTAAAACGATTCACATGTAAGCTGAAAATCCATTACATAAACTATTGTTCTATCCAAGTTTCTTCCCCCTGTGTTTCCTGGTTGAATGGATAAAGGTTTCTTTCCATCCATGTGGCGGTGTGGTTTAAAAACTCTTTCATTCCCTCCAGGAATTTACACAAAATTAAGTAATCGCTGCTTCTTCATTCTCAAGATTTTTAATTTTCCCCAACTCCTTTGAGTGTTCATGCAATAAACGGTCAAATTGGAAGAATGTTTGCAATTGTTTCCACATTAAGAAAGCCAATTTAGCACCATTGTTACAAGCCAAACCACAATACAACCCGATTAATCCAACTTTCTCTGCAAACAAAGTGGTTTTCTCAGGCAAACCTCTACTCACTGACTGTGTGCAGCCGCCAACAAGCTCCACCACACGAGAGTTCCTATAGTTATGTATGTGTCAACATTTTAAATTTTAATGTAGATGTACCCGATTTTATTATGAATTATAAGAACAAACAAAGGAACAACAATTTGGATCCTCATTTTTTGACATTCCGCATTATGGGAGAGGTGACGTCCAGTAAGTACAATATCAGTCAGTCTGTCCAAAACCTGTCAGATGACAAAATCCTGAATGTATTATAGACCTGGACACGAGGGCGAAGCTCAGCCTTGCTCCAATTTTGTCCAGTGTAAAGTGGTTGACTATTGACTTAAAAATGTGTCTTTTTAATTCATGTCTGTAATTCATGGCACAATTCAGATGGAATCAACATGTATTTGTCTTTCCCTGTTGACTACTATACACATTTATTCTGAACCAAGGCTCCATGAGGTCCGCTGGAAGGGGCAAACCTGGAAGCTAGAAAACGTTTTGCCGTATGTGCCAGGCGAGCAGTTCTCACTGGTTTGAATAGATGGCATATTTGTCTTTGATATCTGGTCTATACACTGTAAATCTATAAATCCTTCAGACTTTAGTGACCCCCTGACTTTTTCTATTGCACCACCATGAGATTGAAACGTGTGGTTCGAGTGAATTCTCCACAACTATTCTCATCAGTCTCAGCATTGCTTTGCATTTAGTGCCAACCAGCCAATTCTGCCATGAAAACATGCTAAACTTAAATGGTGAGCGTGGTACGTGGTTGTTTGTTAGCATTGCCATTGTTTGTTTGCCCATGTTAGCTTTTAGCTACTTTGTAAGGCTGTACCATGGATGTATAATGATAACAGTGTTAGAGACAGAGCCCTGTTCATCCGAAGCTGCTCAGTGGAGCTTGAAGCCAAAAAGCTCGACCTCTGCATGTGAAAATACCCACATATCTCCATTTTGTGGTGCTCACAGAGCGTGGACACTGCAGACTTTTGCCAGCTAACTTCCAGTTTAGCCCACTTGAACAGGGATGAATTAGATTAAATTCTAAACTTGGCAAAATTTTATTTGAACGAATGGATCAAATTCAGATTTCTAAACAACAGACGCTTCTTCGTAATGGAAGCTAATGGGAAAAAGTCTTTTTGGACCTCAGTGCGTCAGATGGTGATGTTATTACTCTTCCAGGGGCCTTGGGCTCTACCAGCATGTCTTTGTGCCTCGCACAGCTCTCAGCATTGCTGTAGACTTTTAGTCTTGTTTTGTCACTTAGAGTTCTGTAACCAACGAAAGTCTGACTCAGTACATTAACATAACAGAAACAAGAAGCCTCGACTTGACAAAGAACACATGAGCTTCAAATTTGTTTTTGTTCGCTTTTCGTCAGTGAACATTAGTCAGCTGACCTCAGTGGCTCCATATATCTGCTGGTTTTAGTTGCTGAACTGCACGGTCGTGATTTGCTTGTTCTACCAAATGAACCACAGTGTGTGCCCGCAGCTCAGGACTTTGTGTTTTATCTCATCTCTGTGAAAGGCTTATTGAAGGTTAGTTATTTGCATGCTGAACTGTACACATCACTTGTTCCCTCCCTTCACTAAAGAGCCGAAAGTGTGTGCCTCTTATACAGCCAGCCATTCCAGCTCATGTAATCACATTTGGTTTCGGACACGAAGGCCTGTTACAAAGTGGATACCTGTGGTTTTGAAGGTCGTGCCGCAGTGTATGTTTAAAGGATGAAATGTACTTCCTGCCAAACAAAAGTACATCATGTTTCTTTTGTTTTCTTTATGTTTTGGTCGGGAACGGGATGAGGTGGAAATTCTGAAGACCTTGTTGACATGTACAAAAACTCTGAAAGTGCTTTATAAGCACCTTAGTGCATGCACAACCCTCCCAAAGTTGCCCTGTGTGTCACTTAGAAACATTTAAAGAGGGCATTAATGAGACCTGACTTTTAGCCTGGACTCCGTCTCCGCTCTACAGCTGCTGTCTTACTTTTTGGACTCTGATCCTCTGTCTTGCTCTGGAGAGACAGAAGCCAGGCTGCTGTCTGGTAGCCTGAGTTTTAAAGTTAAGGTTGAGGTCAGGTCAAATGAAGCAAACAACAAGCTTGGCACATGCTTAATGTTGTTTTGATGAGGGTGTAATTACAGAACTCGCAGAACTGTGAGAGTTTCGAGATAGCCAGAGAAGGTCGGCAAGGTTAGTGTTAAGAAATTGACCCTGTCCTTGAGTTTGTCAGAAACTATCATGTCTGATTGTTTTATGGCAAAGGAAACTAGTGTGACAGGAAACTCTTATTCTGTCTTGAGTTGCTCTTAATCTGCGAGCAGCCTCTACTTGGGTCCTGGTGAAGGTAGGGACGGCAATTCTGGGAAAAGATAGATGATGGTTGAGTCTCCTTCCTAAGTTTTTAAATACCGTCGCTCTGGGTCAGTATTCGACCTGAAAGTCTGACCCAAAGCACCTTTTAAGACCATGATGTTCTTGGATGGGTTAGGATGGGGCCTCGGGGAGCATCTCTGGTGTCACGGCTCCTCATGAGTCAAGTTTCATCTGTTAAACCTTTGGGATAACACTGAGATGTGAGACACAGAGTCTGTTACAGGGTAATGATAATCTGATGAGTGAGCATCAGACTGACCAATTTGCACATGGACTGATTGACTGGCTGGGATGATTGATTAACATACTGACCGCTGTTGGCTAAGATCTTAGCTTGTGTAGTGATGTATGAGTGAAGCTGTCTGTGAACTTTGCTCACCTTCAATGCAGGACTTACGATAAAGTAACGTTGCGTCATACGACCTCTCATCTCCTTTGTTTCCTTTTCGATGTTGGATATTAGACTGCGCTCTCACCTGAACCCTCATTCTACAGGGCCTTTGCACATACTTCCAAGGCTACTAACACACATGCACATCCTTGTGAAAGCTCCGTGTTCGTAGCAATGATGCATCACTCAGTATCAAACTTGTCAGTGAGTGTGAAAAAAGAACTTTCCAAAACAGCCGTCTAAAAGCAGGGCCGTCACAGCATAAACAAAAGAGCCACCAGCAGTTCAGAAAAGAGCAACAGCACAGCAGATTAGATATAAAATAAACTGCGGTAATGAGCTATCCAGCTGAGCAAACAGTGACATGACAGTCACTGAGACTAACAAGACACACGCAGAGTAAACAAGGCAGATAAAGATATGAAGCCGCATGAAACACACTGGAGGAAAAGCATAATGTAGGATGATGCTGTAAGGGATTCTTCACTCTCTCAGTCAACAGCTACACAATGCTCATGAATGGAAACACTGTGCATGTTGTATGTTCTATGAAGCGAGAGTGGCGGCCATATTGTTTCTCATATTGTGAAAGCTGGAAAAACAGTAGAACAAGGCAGTGCTGATGAAATATGAACCACCATCCTGCTCAATGTGTGTCTCACCTAAAATGATTTTAGGATCATAATTTAGTGTACTGTTTATATATATATACCGTTGTGTTTGTTACCAGCTGGCCGTTTTACTGTATCCGTTTCCAAAACTGACGCCTAGCCAAAACCAAGCACTGCCCAAGTCCCAAGAGTGTTTATTGGTCCAGTGCATTGTGGCTGTTGTAGGTTTTCTATCTTTTGAGTGAAATCCCACTGTCCTTTTACAGCCCAGTTCTATGTGAGAGCATCGATCCAGCGGTGAAATACAAAACAAAACAAAACAAAACAAAACACACAAATAATTTTAAAAGTTGACATTTCTTTAAAAAGTCAGGAAACCAATTCCCTCAGAATAACCAAGTAAAGTAGACTAATAAATAACAAAAGCTTAATATTATTTGTCTTTACTTGATTTTTTAAAGTAAAGCCACAATCTGCTCCGTTTCTGCCGGGTACTCATGGGTTGTTCGATGTGCAAACCAAGATTTGAGAAATATCTTTTCTCACTCTGGTTGACCAAACTGTCTATTGATGTATTTTTTTATTTGTGTTTTATTCTGCATCAGAATTGTTTTAGCACTTTCTAATTCTGTCTGGAGAAGTGCTATAAAAATAAATATATTTTACTTTGGAGTAGAGAACCAATCTGAATTATTTTGAATTCAATCTCTCAGCTCCTAGGGCCACAAAGAGACAGCATGGTGAGGACAATAATGCAAAATGATCATAAAAAAATCCTCCAAAATGTGCACAGCAGGGAAAAACCACAGGGAGGTGGCAAAAGGAAAGAAAGTATAGTAACAGAGAGGGGGACCCTGGAGGAGGAGGAGGTATTTTTTGATCCAAACGAAATAAAGCTGCAGCCTGGCAGGCCGAGCACTCTCCTCTCCTCGGTGGGGGATTTGCCTGGAAAACCACGTAAAGGTCTTAAAAGAGAGCAAACAGAGGAAATCAGAGCAGGGAGGAAGGTCGCTGAGTGTTTTTCTCTCTTTCCTGTAATTGGCTTCCCACCTCGCTGAGGACATGTGGTGTGATGCTGACGGAGGCTCGCTGTCAGTGAATCAGACCTTCACCAGCTCCGCTCAGCAGACATCAACGTTACATTCACTGTCTTTCACCAGTTTTACAG
Organism: Diplodus puntazzo; assembly: GCA_963678695.2. Lineage (NCBI taxonomy): Eukaryota > Metazoa > Chordata > Actinopteri > Spariformes > Sparidae > Diplodus > Diplodus puntazzo. The sequence continues at coordinate 37,827,474 of OZ023155.1, read as the reverse complement.
TCTTTTCTCAGTTTTACTCTGTTTCCCATATTATTTTTTTCCACTAGTTTTTGTTTCCTCTCTCTGTCTCATTCCCTCTGACTCAGCCTTGTCCTGTGTGTGTTGGGGTCTTCTATTCCTTTCATATCCTCCATGCTCATCTTTAGTTTCCATTTTGAATCAGAAACATCAGGATCTTTTATAAATACATTAGTATATTTGCATGTACCAGGAACATTTCCTGGTAAATGGGTCCCAGATATCCTGAAGCATACGGAGCACCTGCTTCCCTCATGTGTAACAGTGTTGTTTAGTCTAACTAGCTGCCTCGTTTACAGTCTGATACAACAGGAACAGGGACTTCTCCTCGCCCCCAGCGCCTGAACTCACCACGGGGGATCAGATCATAGAGCAACATTCAGACTGAGACATCAGAGAGAGAACTTCACAACAGCTGACTTTATTCACAGCCGTCGAGTATAGTCACAGCAGGAGAAGCACAGGTGTTGCTAATAACGTTAACGATGGCTGCATTCAATTTGTGTTGAGTTCAAGTGACCTGGTATCATGAATGAATAGAGCTTTTCAATAAACGGGCTGCATTAGTTACGCCTACAGTATGCGTTTCCTGCTATGAGACAATAAAATGTCTGCCGTGCAAAATGTCTATTTGAGTTAGTATCACTAATGGGGAAGCAAATAGTTAATCATGAACTGGTTTCACCACCAATGAGGAAATTTTTGACCGGTTATGAATGTCGGCCATTGTCTATCTGCGTGAAAAAGGCCGTTTCTCAATACCAAGTACACCAAGTTTGAACTTGTGAACTCCGAGAGTCTGAAGAAGGAACTCCTGGGGGACGGGAGGACAGGAGGAAGGGAGAACAGGAGGACGGTCTTTCTGCAATTGGAACAGGAACGTACTTGATGACGTCATCTTCTTCGTTGGTTTTGGCATTTCAACTTCCGGCTATTTTCACTGCAAAAACTATGTGCTGCTGTCATGAATCCACCACAGCACTAATTTGGATTTATAACAATTACATTCTCGTACAAAAAAAAATAAAACTTACATTTCGTGACCCTAAATCAGTATAATTTTTAAACGTGTAAAACTTGTAACTTACAGTTATGAGTCCTCTCTTCGGCCATTGCTATCACGAGGTGCATTCTGGGATACGTAGCTTTCCAAAGTCCACACAAGTCTCCACCGATGCATCCTCGATGAAATGGGCGGGGCAAGAACGCATCCGGGGTATTCGACCGTACTTGGCCAGATGCGAACTTTGAATTGGAACAGTACTTGGTCCGACGCTGATGACGTTTCTCAAGTCCACAAGAACAGAATTACAGAGAAGAACGCATATTGAGAAACGGCGACAGACATTTGGCTAACAGCTTTGTGTAGCGGCGTTGTACTCTCTCACTGCGTTGTGTAGCTTAAAAGACGAAGCAGACCTTCACAGTTGGCAATCTCGCCGTTTATTTCGGACATGTGCTCGCAAAGCGCCTGGCAGGGGGATTAATAATACAGTCAGTCCTGGTTCCTCTCACACACACACATACACGTCAGGAAGACAGCGAGGTTCAACTACTCAACTAGTTTCATAATGAACATACAATAACATACAAAACGTACCTGGCAGGGGGATTAATAATACAGTCAGTCCTGGTTCCTCTCTCACACACACATACACGTCTGAAAAATGTACAATGAAAATAAAGTGCAGGTTAGCTAACGTGTGTAGCACTAGCCATTTTGTAAACACAAATAAAAGAAAAACACCGTCAACTTTTCATGGAAAAGGACGTGCTCGGGTGTTTGGGAGCTATATGCTTTAAAATACAACTTAAACCACTTCTTAGCATTAAAATTACAGTAAAGTAATTACTGTGAAACAATGCGGAGCTCAAGGCTCATGCACCTACCAGGAAGACAGCGAGGTTCAACTACTGCTGCCCCCTCGGGGTGCACGACCCTAATCCACAGGGGTGCTGCATTTAATTTATGACAAGTGGAATCACACTCCTTCTTAACTCCGTCACATTTGCTAGCTAGCAATTTGAGGTACAGAAGAACAGTAGACTAAAGGAGACTCAGGGTGGGAACATTTCCTCCAGGAAGACAGCAAAGTCAAATGTTACTTGTGTCATGCTACTGTTCAGTTTATTACAGCAGACATTTTAATTTGTAATAGAAGGGACACCCACAGGTGTTACTAAGAACATTATTGATTTTCTGTCAGGGTTAAAAATTGCTCCCTTGTTCACTCATTAAGTGCTACCTTTATGATAGACACTATAGTTTTCTCTATACTGAGCAGTAAATGATCATCATCACAGCTGTTTTATTGCACAAGTATAAATGTGGAGCATTTCACTGTATAAGGGATTTGTTTAGTTTGTGTGAACTTCTGAGGGCACTACAGCCTGTAGAAAATAAAACTCACACTTACATAGTAAATGCAGAGTGAGTAGGAACACATCCCAAGTGTCCAGTAACAGCCGTGAGTGAGTGACAGTCAGCTAGCATGAACAATAACAGGATCCTGAAACTGACGCAGATAGATGAAATTCAGCCACCATCATTTTATTACCGCTGCTCTTCCTCCCGTGGTGTCAAAACATTTTAATGAATAAGACCTGTTTTCTGTCTGCTTTCACTCTTGTCTGTGTCCTTTTTTTGCTGGTCCGTGTTACGTTAGCAACATTATAATGTTTGCATTACAACACAAAGATAACACAAACAGTGTCAGAAGATAAATCCACCCAAATAAGATCTGAATGCAGATGGAGAGCGAGCTATTACAGCTTAGCAACGTTAGCAACATTAGTCGAGATGAACGAACCTCTGAATAGTTGTCAATATAGTAAAATTCTGCCTGTCTCGCCCTAAAGACAAAAAGCTTTATTTGGTTCAGTTGAATTTAAGTGCATCCTTACTGGTTACCTATTCATGACAGTGAAATGGACAAACAGGCAGATTGTATCACATCATAAAATTGCTATTCATCTGTATCTGCTGGTAAAGACAGAGGGCTGCTTTCTAGCAGGTGATGAGAAGCAGGTGTGTGCGCATGTCCACATGTTCCCTCTTCTGTGCGTATGTTGGTGTGTGGCTCGCACTACACGCTGCAGGGCTGAACGTTCAGGGCCAGCTGGGATCTGCAGTCAGAGGTCCCCCTCTTACAAGCCATAAAACAAGCTCTTATATGGCTGCTGTAGCTGAAAAAACATCCTACTGCATGTGGGACGGCTCTCTCACTTTACATTTCTTTCTCTTTTCCCCATTTTAAAAACGTGCTCTCTGTACATTTCATCACCAGAAGCTTGTCTTGCCGTGATCCTTTCAGTAAAAAAATGGACAAACAATAGACAGTGAAATAAGTTGCCAAAGCCTCTTCAATAAAACTATATTATATCAGCAGGAAACCTCTGACTGAAGTATCAAATGATGTGACTTGATTTTGGTGCAGGTAACAAGGACCAGATGCCTGCATCAGTGTGTGTGTGTGGGTGTGTGTGTGTGTGTGCATCTTTTTATATGCAGTAGATGTCTGGATGGAATATCACTACATTTGATACCTTGTGTGTCTGTATGCGTGTGTTTGCACAGGTGCACATAAATGAGATCATCCTTGGTTGTACATGTGTGCAGGAGAGTGGGTGTGTATGCAGGGTTTGAATTGGGCTCTTACTTTGTAGATGTCTGGTGGCACTGAGTCAGAAAATATTTGACAAACTGTAAACATATGTGGGTGCATATATGGTGTACTCATATTGCGTTTGTGTGTGTGTGTGTGTGTGTGTGTGTGTGTGTGTTCTGGCGATTACATTCCCTCTACCAGTAGTCGACTGTTTATCATCCAGAGGATTTGCTTGAGGTACTGACAGCTCTGTCTGCAGCTCAGTCGTCATCATTAACACCAGGCTCTCATTCCCAGGTCATCAATTACACACATTATGTCAGGCACCATGACGTCTTATACAGACGCACAAAGTACCCTTAAGAGCCTATAAGAAACACAATGCTCTTTCAAATTAATTTAATAGAAACCCATCTATGGTAATATTCAGTACTCAGAGCAAGTTGTAGACGTGATATACAGTGATGAAGTGGTAGTGTGAGGGCAGTCGGACTGGATGGATGGGTACAACTTGGACTTTTGCCCAGGAGACCACAGTTTATGTCTTCTGCGTGTGAAGTCAGTGTTGATGAAGGGCAGAAACAGCATCCACGCAAGTATGTGGATTAAATACAGACTCTTCAGGAGACACAAGATCAATTCAAGCCATCTTTGCGTTCTGGACAGTGTCGCCTGAAAATCGTATCACAAAACAAGCCCAAGCTGCAGCCTGAGCCGTGCAGCCTGCAGGTGTCTTCACATGAAACAACAAGAGAAAGCTGACCCCTTCTGTTTGGTTAACTTCTGCTTAATACAACCACAGCTGAGGAAGCTCTGACTGAACAGGATGTGTACATGGGCACTTTGTCACCTCCTGTCTTCTCTCCTCGTGTATGTCTTGATCTCTTCTTTCTGTGCAGTAGGTGCAGCAGTCATAGTGCATGCGCACTCCAGACTTCCACCGACTGAGCCGGCTAACTTCTGGTCTAGCATCTGGCCAACTTAAATGGGGATGAGATAATTTAATTGTGCGGCTCTTCTTGACTTTCCAAATTTGACTGGACTGAATGGCAAAAAATACATATTTTTGGGTCCCAGTTTATCATATGACAATGTAATTACACAGTTTGGCGACTACAAAAACTGTCTTCAAGGCCTGGTGCTCTTCATGAGGGCTTGATCTCGACTATGAGGCCAGCTGTCTTCTTTGCAGAGGAAGTTCCTGTCGAGTCAACCGCGCTAAGAACTTCTCCTCCACTTCTTCGTTGGTTTGACCAGCAGACTGAAAACCACACTGCAATCCACTGTATTAGAGTATATAACATCATGCTATGGGTGCAGTGTCTTGAGTGAGTGAATAAGAACGGGACGTGCAGCTAGTAAATCCATATGTGGTGGCCATTGTTGATATTGTTGCAGACCGCCACAAATAAACAAATGTGTGGGAAACACTGCAGTAAATGGCTGATGTCAGAGCTGATCATGCTGCGTAGTACCTGAGTGGGTGTTGAGTTGTGTGACATGGTTGATTGGAAAAAAAGTGTAATTTACATGCTCTGGTCAGTTTTCTCACACTGCCACAAATGGTAGAAATGTTTCTGACAGTCTCATGCAGACACTAAAGTGTATCTTGTGCATCTGTATGAGATGCAGAGGGGCGTGACCGAACCTTATTTTATGACCTTAGAATAAGAATGGGTTGTTAGAGTATTTTTTTTCTATAAGCTCATGAGTTGAAAACATTAAAATGCTTGAATCTCTGCTGTAGCCAAAAGGAAACAAATAGTAGGCTTTTTTACGAGGGCAACACATTCGGACCGAACACGATCCGCTCACGGATTGTTTGCACTGCATCCAGAAGTCCACAGGGGCATCCTATTCAAACTATCACTCTCTTTTCTCCCTTTGGCGTTTTCTCTCTGTGTTCTTTGGACGGTGATCAACAAACCCCAAGCTGTGGGAACAGTAACCTGTTCATTTTTCTCACACTTGGAGTTGACACAAGATTCTTTCAGCGAAGCTGTACCGCTCTGAGCATGGCTGTTTCATTACACTGAGAAGCACTTAACGCTGTCCTCCATCTTCATTTTCTCAGAGAAAACCTTTACGAGGCCTTTGAGTTACGCTTCCTGTGTTTAATGGGGATATAATTGTCTTCGTAGAGCGGCAGACCAGAGTCGGACCCCCCAAAAAACTTCATCTTCCATCTTTTACTGATTAGCGTGCACCTGAACGGCCCTCTGGTAAAGCATGATGACTGTTATTTTTTTTCTCTGTTTTTGTGTACAGTCTGCTCTGGATTAGCTCTTTGCAGCGCTTTTAGAGCTGCGCTGTCACTGTCAATACCTCAACAAAACAAATCACTGGCCAATTGATAACAGACTGGAACGGCATGATTGTTACAGTATTGTTCAAAGCCCAGCGGGTTCACGCTCTTATATACACGAAGCTTTGTCTTGTGGAACGAAATTGAAAAGGGAGAGTAGTTTAGAGTAGAGGTGTGGAGTGTAATAGCTGGGGAGTCACAACTAAGGTTGGTTATAAATCTCTCAATACCTCCAGGGGTTTTCAACATCAGGCAGTCACAAAGCCATTTAGAGGACTTTGGAAGACCTTCTTGGTCTTATCAGGCCATTATGTTGAGCCTCAGTTACAGTCTCTAGTGGGATTTGTAGTAAAAACTCCTCCTTTAAAACAGCTTTTCTGTCTGGCATGAAAACTCAACCAGACACATCGTTATGAGGGATCTGTCGTTAGCTTGACCTCACTGCTTAGCTGCTTTCACTCACCCTTATCTTGCCCTTACCCATCTCCCGTGGGTCACTGTTTACCCTCCCCCCGTTACCTTATCTCTGTATCGGACCATCAGTCACTATCTCCTGCGCAGTTCCTTCAGCTGAAGAGTGTTTTATTGCTATTTACATAAATTAGAAAGCATTATTCAAGCGGCCAAGTACTAATAAGTGTTACTTTTGACAGCTTCTCTCTGTCACTCACACATAGTGACGTGATACACTCTGCTCCGCCACAGCTCGTGTTTTCATGCCAATATTTTACGCCAAAAAATTCCTACAGTGACTAATGATGGAAACACATTGCTCCGGTAAATAGTGATATTGGAATGTTTACCGCAGCTTCCCAGATACTTTCACAATGAGTGCATGAGGCATGAGCATCTGGTATGAGTGGGTCAGTAAGTCAAATTCTTTTTGGCTTAAAACATTAGAATTATTACAGACCTTAAATTTCTGCACAACTGAGAAATTGTAACAAAAGTGTGATTTCTAGTTAGTCAGAAATACCTTGATTTTCTTCAGTCATGTGGATGAACGCGACCCTAATTCACATTTTGTTTTTGGAAACATTTTTAGCATCCACTCCCATTTTGTCTGAATGGAAATATAGCTGGAAACATAGCTCGCCTGTGAATCTCCTGAACATGTTCTCCGACTGCTTTTGCTGTCAGGTACAGCGGTAAACCAAATCTCTATATCACCGCAGACTTGGACAGAGCCAATCACATGTTCCTGTCACCGACAGCAGCTCTGTCAGCACTGAGACATTCATCAAAACATGCTCACCACAACCCAGAAATCCTTCCTATAATCTTTCTGAGTCAAATGAAAGTCAGCCGCTTGTAAACATGTTGCCCCATAAATGTTCCCGTCTCCTTAATGGCAGAGCACTTACAAACCCATCTTGTCCTGACCTAAAACCATAGCACTTATGAGCCAATTAAGATGTTTGGCATGAAGTGTGAAAATGAATCGTTTACCTATGTGTCATTAAATTCTGGTCAGCGGTTCCCGAGAAGTCAGGCATGAAGTAACAATGTGGGATAATTTACAAAATGTCTCAATGAGGTGGCAAGTTGCTCGTAATGCTCGATCATCAGGTTTGGTTGGAAATCTGGTCTGTGGTCTCTGCAGTTTCGTGTATAATGGAAAGAAAGAGGCAGGAATGTGGTTGCACACAAACAACTTTAATAAGTCTGATGATGGTGAATTCACTTATAACTTGTGCTGTGCTTTTAAGGGTGTGATTGGCTTTTAAAGCAATGGTTCATTATTGTTGGTTAATTGGGACATGGTTAGCTTAGCTTAGCATAGTAACTTTTCTGTTTGTCTACATATGGAGCATGGTAATTAGTGAGCTTTTGGGGTGTTGCCAGACAGATTTTATGTTTGGACAGAGACTGGCTTGGTGTTTCAAGCTGCTTCCAGCCTCTATGCTAAGCTAAGCTAATAACCTCCTGACTCTAGGTCCATACTTAACATACAGACATTAGAGTGGTATGAAAATATTGAGCTGTAGTAAGAGAGAAAGAGACGGTAAGGAAGGAAAATGTTGCTTTCTGTTGGAGTTCTGAGTGGTGTCAGCGTCTCCCTCAGCTCATGTGGAATGTCCAAAATGAAAACTGAGTGAGAACAAAGGCAGCAGGGTGCCAGTGGATGTGGTTGGTGTTTACAATAGCATCTGTAGCATCTGTTTACATATGTGGTTGTACCAAAATATTCCAGCGATCTTGCAATGATGACAGCGGGGAAACAAGAGCGAGACAAAGGGTTAAAGGGAGTTTTTAGAGAGGGGGTCAGGATGGGAAAGTGGGGGCAGAAATAATGGGAAGATGAGGCGAGTGGGGAGAGGTGAGGCATAACAGAGGGGAAGGAGGAGTGCAGGTCAGCCGGTATGCCGGTGGAAGCGTTGCAGACCTCCTGTGCGCCCAGTCAAAGCCTCCTCTGTTAGACCAGAGCTCTGATGTTTCCCCTGAGGCCTCGGCCCTGGAAGTTGGCTTGCAGAGCAAATAAACAGAGTTGAGCTGCTCACGCTCGCCACACTAACACCTACACATATGTATACTCACACGGGTTTCAAAAGAATACACACACACACGCAATTATAGGCCAACACTTAAGGAGCTGTACATGCGGCTGGGCGCAACACCTTCACACCTTGAGGAGGAAGATGACGTAGGGGCGGGTTGGGTTTAACCTGTGAAGTTGAAAATACCAAGAACATGAAAGTAGTTTTGGAGGTGAGGATGTTGGATGTAAAGGTTTTTAATCTTCAAACAAGTTGCCGCAAGATGGGATCTTTCTTGGCGTTTCTTGGCTGTATTGTGAGACGAATGGCTGTAAAAGTAGAAATAAGTCGCGCCTTCTTTTAAAGTGGTATAAATGTGCTTTCACTGGGGATTTAAAAAAAACACACAATGAGCTTATGGACAGAACTCCTCATAAAATAATCTCTTTAAATCCCATCAGTCAGAGCAACAGCAGAACATTAGCAACACATTGAGGAGACAAAAACTCAAACCATAAAAAATACTCAACATCAAAAATGCACGATACTGACTTCCAAAACAATATGTAATAAAAAAAAATGGCAGCCCTCCAACAGCATGTTTTATTGTTGATCTCATCATGTTATCATCATGTGTTTCAGAAAAAATCCATCATCACACCGTCGAACAAAACACCGCCGGCCAAGTTTCTGAACTGCTCTCGTCTGCTGAGCAAATAAATCAATTACAGCGTGGTTGATGAATACAGCATGCTGTAATTGTAACATGTATAAGCCACATCAGTAAGAGGCATCCATCAAATCGACAGGACGCACACACACATATACACACACATGGCTGGTCTCCTGTCCTGGCGTGTCAAGAGGCCATTGACCTCCACTGAGCTCCACTTCCTGTGTTCCTCCTACCAGAGTCCCAAGAGGGAAACTCTAAGCTGACAGCAGCCTTCATCCCGTCTTTTAACCATCCTCCTCCTCCTGTCAATGTCCTCCTCCCTCATTTCCTCCTTCAGCATTCCCTCCCCCGTCACCTTAGCCTCCCCCTCCGATCAGCCCACATCTTTCCACTCATCAGAAGAGAGGGAAGTCTCTTACGATCTTCCTCACATGTAGAAGCTTTACGTACAACACTGTAATGTGAGTGGGACTTGTAATGCATAGTGACAGCATCGTTCATACTGTGTCCTGCTCTCAGGACCCCTAGACTGTCTGGGCTGGGGACTTAAGGAGGTATTGCGCTTTTCTTGGGGTGCTGTAATGAATATCCTGTCCTTGTAGCACATTCCTGTCTGAAAATGCACAAATAAATCACAGTAAAGCTGGATGGGAACCCATAACAGCAAGCATTCACCTCCTGGAAGGAGACCCCTCGCTATCTTCACCGTAAAGTGATCCAGGCCCAGGCCTGCCTCTGGATCCTATCTCGATGTTTCTTCCAGTGCCGCCGTGCTGATTTTGGCAGCAGCTGCCACAGCGGAATGAGGTCCTACATGGACCTGCTCGCACCCCAAGCTGGGCAGGTAGCTGCTAGGTCAGCCACCACAATGCAATAGACTGGGGGGAGATTGTTGGTGCCCAAAAGACTAAAGAGGAGGATGGCTAGAGGTGAAGGTAAAAGAGAATCCTGTATATTTAAACCTGGGCCCTGTATTTATATGTTTGGGTGGTTAAATGATTATAACATACCAAGAGTTCTATAATCAGTCCAGTAGGTCACTTCAGTTGGCAGCCAAGACACGGCTGCTGTGTAGTCCCTCTGCCAGGCCGAGGTTGTTATTCAGTGAGTCTCACAACGTTATTGAAGCAATTCCTGTGACGTAAGAGCTTTTTGTCATGTTTCCACACAAGTTTATCTGCAGCAACTCACCTGTCGCAAGATTATAGAACAAGGACTTCTGGACGAATGAGGGATCGTACAGTATTATGTATCGAACAAAACAGTGTTAATCCTCAGGAACCATTTCTCTGATGTTGTCAGACACTTAGCACCCTCATCCAGTCAGTGGTAAAAACAGCTCTTTACTGGACATAACCCTGATGGCTGAAGTTAAAGGATTACATCATTGTCGTGGCTGCCAAATGAAGTGATCTACTGGACCAATTGCAAAACGTTTGGTTAGTATGAATCATTTACACACCTAAACATGTTAATGTAGAGCCTGGGACTTATAATACAGGAATTACCATTTAAGGGTGCTTTGAATGGGTTTAGGTCAGCGTGACACGCAGAGTCAATATGGAGACACCGTCAGCCACCCTGAAGACACGTCACTTGGCCGTGTCAGGGGCCTGTCAACAATGATACCAGCTTTTTATATCCTGCTCACTGTTTCCCTGAAAAAATCAGCAAAAACCATTTGCTTCTTGCTCGATCTTGTCTCTCTGCCGGGTCTGTATCAGAGCCAATCAAGACGTTTTTGATGGATGTGTATGAGCTATGTAATATCCATTCCATTTCCAGTTCTTTGTTTATTGTAATTTATCGCGCTCCGGGTACGCGAGCTGTCAAAAACAGCAGCCAGCAGTCAGAGTTAATGATATCCACACTGACAGTGTGTGTCAGTGAAAGCCAAGAGGGGCTGTCCAGATCCTTCCCAAACCGCTCTGTCATTCTCGTGTTGTCTTGATGCAAAGCTGCTGTGAAACGTATGTAAATTGCTACAACATTCCTGACGACGACATGTATGTGGAAGAATCAATAGTGCAGGTCAACCTATCAGGCAGTACACGCAACCTGCAACAGACCACTGAGCCAAAAAGCAACCGAGGCTTTATTTGTGATTGAATATGAGTCAAACCAAGACATAGAAGCATAATTGCAACGAAAGAGGCACTTTTAAGATTTACCGTAGTTTTGTTTTCGGGCAAGCTGATTTTCAATGGAGTGCTAGGGGCACTTTAGCGCTAGCATCAAAATCTTACAGGCAGGAGAGTAATGGTGGACGCTCCTCAAGCCTGCCTGTTAGGTCGCTCTCGGGGATCGACACTTCTTGTCTGCCATGATGGCGGCGCGCCGAAGATACAGCTGCTAACGTGAGTTGTTCAAAAACCTTCTTTTTAGTGAACTCTGCGTAATCAAAACAATGTTCTCAATGCTCGTGTTCATGTGTAGAGACCCTGGTGATACTACGAGCAAAGTTTCATGTTGTGTCGAGCCTTCTTAGTGTTTTAAAAATAGAGATTTTGATGCTATCGTAAAAGTGCCCGTAGCACTCCACTGAAAATTAGCTTGCCCGAAAACTAAACTACGGTAAATCTTAAAAGTGCCTCTTTTGTCGTAATTATGCTTTTACACGAAGGTTTGACTCATGTATGTTCACAAATAAAGCCTCGGTTGCATTTTGGCGAGAGTTTCACTTTAACTGACGGCAAGGACAACTTTAAAGAGATACCACTCAATAATGAGGGTGCCAACAACACATTCTCAGTAACAATATCCTGTTTCATTGAGTGCAACTTAGAACATGGCTTTCAATTCAAAATAAGTTTGAAGAAATAAGCAATTCACCACCAATCTCAGTCAAAATCCACTGGTAATGTAGTGTTGTGGTTGTTGAGTTTAAAGGGACATAGGGCAGGATCTGGAAATAAGACTCAATAGCGATACGACGGCCGTTAGGGTAACTGCAGCCATCAGCCAAGCCGGCGCGGGAGCGCGCATGAACTCTTCACAGCAGTGCAGCTGATGCTGTTACACGTTATTTATTTACTCGCTGTTCATGTCACTGTTTACTGCAAGACCTCCACACATGCCTCCCTGGAACTTCGTTGGTAGCCTACATCTGCAGCAGCATCATCTCAAGCGACGAAGTAAGTAAACCCTGTGTTTATTTTAGTGCAACTTTAGTATATTTCTTTGACAACATTTGTGCATTAATTCAGCAAAATGATAGTTGTAATGTAAATAGGTTTACTTTACACTGGCCAAATGGTTACTAAAGTTCAAATTTCACCAGCCACAGTGAATATTGAGCTAGCGATAGCCATTGTTTTGTGAAGCTAATGCTACTGCCACCAACGGTATGGTGTTTGACGAGCATTTGGCTTGTAGCTGCAGCTAATTTCTGACTGTGGTACTTACCAACATAGCTAATATTTATAACATTGGATAAAGCTTGCTAACACGCTCACATAAGTGTGCAGTCATTATCATGTAACAGCAATAGTATGATTCAATGTCTCAAGCCAAGTGTCATGTGCCAGTGCCACTGAGATCATGTGTGAAACCATTCCCATTATAAGACAATATGAATAGCACTGCACCATAACAGTAAATAATAAATCATAGCTGGTATTATACTAAGTTGAATCAGAATAAAAATAACATCAAGTAAAATCATAACATCCCTTTGAGGATTAATAAAGTTATTCTTATTCTCATTGTTTTTGTGTCAGGATTTGGAATTGACTATGGAAGGAGTGGCACACATGGAGGAGTCTTCAGAGGAGGAGTGTGTGTCGGCAGGTTCCGGACCAGCGTCTGAGCAGGAGTGTCCACCTGGAGATGTACTGCCCACCTGGAGATGTACTGCCTGGAGCTGCTGTGTTCTTCACATCCGAGCTAAAACGCCCTAACCCTTTTGCGAACCACACAGGTTACAAAGAAGCTCCATTTAGGATGCCAGACTAAACTTTTCAACTGTTTAGTGTATCTGTGATCACAATACCTCAAAAAATAAACATTTTTAGCCAAAGATTCCACTTTCATCCAAAAATAAATGCAATTTATGTACAATATGTATTTTATTTTCAAAGTTTACAGTGAAAAGAAAGTATTTTTCAAATTTGCATTATGTACAAATTTTTACTTTGTATTTTTTTTTACATGTCCATAATAAAATTAATGTGTGGTAGACAAGACGGTCTTGTCTTCTCTCTTTTCTTGCTCACAACTCTGGATCATGTAGCTGAGGCCTTTATGGAGAGAAGAGAAAAGTAGAGTTAGAACACATGCTCACAATGCTTCATAATCAAATCTAGTAATTATTATTTTCAACTCTACCCTGGCAGAACAGATATAACTAATGGCTTGATGCTGATTGTTTGAGCATTACAAATAGAAGTGCCAGACTTTTAAATGAATAAGCAGTGTATTAAACCTGGTGATAGTGAGCAGAAGATCTACATTTTGCTGCAGTATTGGACCTCAGTACAGCTGGCACTTACGGAGAATGACTTGTGACTAACTTCCAAATTGATTTTTATTTCAAAGAGGTATGTTTTGACTTTGAAACTGATCAGACATGAATGTGGGATGTAGGTGAAGGACATACCTTTCCTCTGTGAATGTGTGTCTGGACCAATAGTCAGCTGATTCAGCTTGTTTACATGCGATTGTGCACATCACGGTGAGCTCTAAACTGCCTTATATTCAGCTACATCACAACAGTATTACCAACAAGTCAACACAATGGCCCCTAACACGTAGCCTGTAAATACCGTTACTGTACCCCCTAAACAGCGTATTTCCCGGGGACGGGAAAGAGACCGGAGCCATCTCACTGTGTGTATGATATAGCCTTATTCCCTAACGTTACACGCATGAGGCAGCCAGGAAGCCATCTCGCTGTGTGTATGATATAGCCTTATCCCCTAATGTTACACGCATGAGGCAGCCAGGAAGCCATCTCGCTGTGTGTGTGATATAGCCTTATCCTCTAACGTTACACGCATGAGGCAGCCAGGAAGCCGGCTCGCTGTGTGTAGCTAGCTGCTAATCTGACTACACAGACACAGAAACCGTTAGCCTGTTGCTACAGCCAGCTGCTAACATCACCTCCTGGATAACAGTTGGGCTTTCGGTCCTATATATAAAGGGACATATTTCTAACTCTTCGTTTTCAGACTGAAGGACCGTGGAAAATGTGCAGTCTGTAACTACACAGGACTGGACTGAGATACATGTTAGCAGCTAACGCTACTTTGCACGTTAGCTCACTCCGAGTCCTCTGTGATCTCATAAGATTTTCAAATCAAGCTCTAAACATGACGTGTAATGTTTTCTTACCTGGTTACTAGGATATGAGCCATGTCAGCATCTGTTTTCAGTCCCACTTCAGGTGGAAGCTGCCTCCATGAGCCGAACGTGTATCCGATGTTTATTCCAGTGCCAGCCCGGCTTTGGTCATAATTTCGTTTCGACTCATGACTTGCCGCTTATAAAACCTTTGTGTTCCTCTTAGTATAACTATTTATTGGACTTTGTGCGGTGCTGGGTCGTTTTCTGGCCGTAGCAGAATCCATTTCTACCCATACACTAGTCTGGATCCACCGCGCTTGTCTTCTTCCAGTCTCCAAGCCGTCGAGGACGCGCATTCAGCGTCATTTGACGTCACGTCCGCAGGACTGCGCGGGAAATTCGGGCCCCGAATTGCAGTACATTATGCAGCTCACAGCCTGTTCAAGGCAACGGAGAGATACGTGGGTGGGCTCATTGTTTTTGGTTTTGAACGCTTCATCACCTATTAGCATTACAATACTTATAATGAATGTTCATTTTTTCACAAATCCTGCCCTAAGTCCCTTTAAGTAAAAGAAATGTGTTTGTATCCTCGAGCTTCATAAAACATTTGCAAAGCAGATTTCTCATAAAAGTTTGAATCTAACTTGTTTACGTCCATGTTTATTAGCTAACAGTCGTCCTCTTCCCACACATTCAGTGCAGCTGCAGCCCGTATGGATTCATGTTTTATTGCTGTGGCACAACATGTGAAGGTAATCCTTGAAATTTCACTTGAACTCACTCACCACCAAAACTCTGCATATTGACAATTCATTTAGCACATGTAAAAACGTCTGATACCAAAGTGTTTTGTTTTCACGAAAGACTTGTTTCAGGTGAGGAAATGAGCAGATGTATGTACATATGGACAGAAGTGAGGACACAAAACGTGATGTTATGAACTTAATACTGTTTCTCTTCTGATCTGTCTGTTTTCTGACGGTAAAGACGTAGAACCCCGAGGGAACTCAAACGCCGCGCTTTGGTTTCTGTGGTTGCCATGGCCACAGCAGGCTGTGTTGAAGTTTAACCATCATTAATTCTAAATGCAGCGGTGAAGAGATGCACGCTCACGAGAGGCAGCGGCCCTCGCTCTCCTCACTACTGCTGCTGCCAACTTTAGCAACACGCTTTGTTTACGCTGAAAGTAAAGGAAGCGCCAGCAGCAACGGCTCGCTGTCTGGAAGCACTCTGATTGTATAGGAATTGAGGAATTGGCTGAAGGTGACGTGTTTTGGTTGGGTCCTGAGCTGATGTGTAATTCAAATTTGTGTGAAGAGTTTTGCGAAAGAGAGCTCAGTGTTGAGAAATGCCTGTAAGCATTTGTAAGAAGAAAATAAAAAAAGACTGTAAACAGATCTCAGTCTGTTTGGCACTGAAGTTTAAAAGTGTCTGTTAAAGGCTCCAATAAATCCTCCTGTCCTCAGCAAGTCCAGAGAGGACAGAGAACTATTCCTGTGAATGAAATAAAGATGGAAAAGGCAGACACCTCATCAGGTTTCATGATCAGAGGGCAGCACGAGTCCAACAACATGTCAGTCTGAAGACGAGAGAGAGAGCGAGAGACGTAGATTATGTCAACAACTAGTGAACCAGTGGAGAGCACACGGGGCCGATAGAGATGCCTGAATATAAATCGACATGCTTCAAATCAGACGCTGGATGTTGGGCGAGTGAACTGAAGTGCACAGAGAGGACACGACAAAGGAGAGGAGGCTTGCTAGCGTCACGCATCGCTTTCATTAATGGTCCCTGACTGACATTAAAAAGGCTGTACCCAACTACTGGATGGTATCCCAGCCCTCACACACACACACACACACGCACACACACACACACACACATTGTGTTACTGATACTTTAATTGAAGTCAATTTGTGTGCCAAATATGTGCTAATAAAAGACAAACCTCTACACACACAGGTCAGATTCCACAGAGTGTAACGGTCCATGTTTTAGTGGCCGTGTCATGTTGACCGGGCCTGTTGCCAGTCTGACCAACATACTTCCACTTTCCAAAACAAAAACACACGGGTCACCTCCCACTTCGCCCTCGTTTGCTTGTCCAGATGCCCCGGGCCTCCCTCCCCTGTCCATCACGAACACCCAGGGGAGAGCTGCCGGGGCAGCTGCATGTCTGACTGATAGACGGGCCGTCGCTGTGTGTGGATGTGCAGTGTGTTGCAGTGAGATCAGTTGAGTTTGGTCGCTCTGTGGAGCTTCTTTTTTTTTCTTCTTTTTTTCTTCGCTATTTGGCTCTGTCTTTATTCTGTTCAGTTATTTAGATGCTTTAAGTTGGGCCAGTATGAGGCTCATTGCTCAAAAACTACTGAATGACTCTGATGTACAGACATTCATGGTTCTCAGATGAATCTCATTTACTTTTTCTACGACGCAGTTGGACTTTTGTTGACAAATGTTGGGAAATGTTGAACATGGTAGCCATTATACCTGCTAAACATCGCAGGGTCAAAATCGTCACTGGGAGCATGTCAGGTCTGACATTAGCATTTAGCCAAAGCCCTGCTATGCTCAAGTACAGCCTCACAGAGCTGCTGGCGTGGCTGGAGACTCTTCGTCTATGTCGTTTTCTGTCCCATGTACTCTGTTCATTTCTCGTGTTGGGTTGATTTGTTTTGACTTTGTGATACTTTATCCCTCACATTAGGACTTCACTGAATATGTAAGGATGTGTGTGAGTGAGAAGATTATAGCTTTGAAAGTGTGTGCGGAGACCATGCAGAGTCCACAGTTGAGATAAAAGCCAAGTCTTTAATGCTGTAAATCCAGAAGGAAGTAAAGGAGATGAGAGGGAGCTTAAGAGATAACGGGACTTTATCTTTAAGTTTTGCAATGAATGTGTCACAGCGCAAAGTTCACATACACTCGCACACATCAGATAGGCCTCCACAAGGCGCCATACAGGCATGCTGATGTAAAGCCTCACAGAGCTGCTAGCTAACCCTCTTTCAGTAATGGTCGGACTAAGTGGTTTCTTATTTACCTCCACAAACAGATCAGTAATAGAAGTGAATCAAACTAAATGAACCTGTGTTGTTGGGTTAAGGTTCGTCGCCAGGATATAATGTTGGCACTAAACGTTTCTGCAAACCGCAGACATGACCAAAGTCGACATTTCTATCAAACATGGTGAGAAAATTCAACCTAAACGTCATAAAGAAACGTTCCGTTTGAACTTATCTGTGGTTTTGCAGAAACGTACTTAGTTAACATGTATTCTGGTGATCGGGTTGGTTGTTGAATCATCAAAAAAACTGTGCAGGTGAAGTGAACATTTTGAACATGAGATATGTACTAGGAGTCAAAGACATGCAGTCAAGCATTGCTTAACTGTAAGAAAGAGTGAATTTTATGACCTACATATATCCCATGTCTGAGAAATACTGAATTTAGCAACATTTATCTGTTTTGTTACTGCAAATACTCATCTGCAATAAATTAAATTCTGTTGCGTAAAACACTAAATCCATCCACAGCGTGATGAGATCAGAAGCATTTCCATGCAGGGTAACATGAGGCCAAGACTGCTGTGCAAACACTCATGATGAAAGAAACGGTTTCATGTGGATCTGTCTTGTCTGATTATTGATAAGGTTTGTGCTGGCGTTGATACCATCCGTCGTCCATCCTTAGTTTACTGAACAACTTCTTTCTAAAATCTGTACTATGTGAAAGTAAGATTTTTGCTATGTTCATATTAGTATCACTGAAGCTTAGGCTGGTTAGTTTAGATGATCAGTACAAATGCACAGTTGTTTGCGTGGTTCTTATTTGTTATAAAAGCTCCCAACTCATCAAACACTGATGCTTTGGGATTGTATGTCGCTGCGCCTCCATCCCAAACTGTCAGTATTTGTCGAGCTGAAAGGAAACTCAAAACTCAACATTTCCTACAAACTGGACCTTTGATATAAATTTTGACTGTCACATCAGAACCAGATCGACTCGACTCTTTGAGTCAAATAACCTTTTTGGTTATTCAACAAAAGTATAATTCCCCCCAGGACAGACTTGCACCTGCAGCCTATTAACTTGACTCAGATCGCTGACTGATTGATTGATGGATCGACCGGCAGACTGACTGAGTGACAATCTTCATCAGCATTCGCTCTCCTCTCTCCACCTCAGTTCCTCTGCCCGGCCGTATCCATCGCTCTCAACACTCCCAGCTACAGGCTGCAGATTAAAGCTGCTCTCATCTGGATCTCATCAGTTTAGTCCGGCCTCGCCATTTTATAGGTTATTTTTCATTCACGAAAAGGAGGGGAGGGCGTCTCAGAGTGATTTAGGGTTACACTGCATGGAGGCTGGAGGAGAATAAAAGCAACTTGTTGTCTTGAGGGGGAAGTGAATGAGGCAGCATGTTGTATCTCCTCCGGTAATAGCATGCAGTTTTTAGGACATGAGTTGGGCATTCTCTCCTCTTTGTAGTTTCAAGCGTGAGTGCATGTGATATTTGTTGCGTGGCTGTGCTGCTCCGGTTTCTGAGCCATTTCCTCTCTGTTCTTTTTTCCAACTGTAATGTCTGTAACATGTGGTGGATTGTTGTGGGATC
Source organism: Diplodus puntazzo (assembly GCA_963678695.2). Lineage (NCBI taxonomy): Eukaryota > Metazoa > Chordata > Actinopteri > Spariformes > Sparidae > Diplodus > Diplodus puntazzo. Next base: position 37,808,489 of record OZ023155.1, on the reverse strand, counting down.
GCTGGACGAGTGTGAATGCCAAACACCATAAATCAGTTTTCGGAGGAATTGTTGGCCAATATTCGTTGCACAATGCTGTATTTAAAAAATACTGCATCCACCGAGCTGTTACGTGCTTACATCACAGTTTCTTAGTTGTTTATTTGCTCAGGGTTTAAGTACTGAAACCTTACTGACTTCTTACTGTGGAGTGAAAACACAGCTGTGACAATCTGATGAAATGTTTGCAGGAGGCTTGTAAGTGTTTGCATTTACAATGTATAAACTTTCGGAATTTCAAATACGATTCGGCCAATAGCTGTTGATGATACCAATGTTTTTATGCTTCTGCGCCAGTGGTAGCCCGCGCATACATACGTATGTATGTAACACTATATCTCAGACCGCCTTGTAGGGATTTCTTCACATTTGGAGTTAATGTTCACTTGGATTCAAGGATGAACTGATCAGATTTTGGCTGTCAGAGTTTGACAGTCAAGATCACTGTGACCTGACCGTCTGATTCTCATGAGCTTTGAAGAACTTTCTACAAATTTGGAAGAAATGTCCACTTGGACTTGGATTTGAATGGCCATCACTCAACAGCTCATATGATCAGTTTGACAATTTTACGAGGATAAAGTGATGAAGTGATGATATTTTTTACCCTAAAGGTCAAAGGTCAACTTCATATGACATCAGTATATTAAATATTAAGTAACATTTTCTGGCCACTATTCAGTAATTCTAGGTTTTTTTTAATTGCCATTAATTGTGTTTGAGATGTTTATTATTCATCCTTTGTGCCAGTGAGACAAAAAAGACCTTCATTATGAAAAATAACTTTAAAATAAATAACTTAACTTAACTTTTTTAAGAAATTTATTACACCATCTTTGATAGAGCACAGATTCAATAATACACATTTCCATCTTTAACGTGACTTTCTTTCACATGAAAAAACAGATTTAAGAGAGTTTTTTCCTGCTGTACCACTGGCTACATCACCCACCGCTATCGTTGGCTCATAGCTACTTTCAGCTGCATACATGCGTCAGCCAACAGTGAGACGTGGGATGTCAGTGATGTCCAGACTTAAATCCACAGCCACATGATATGGACAAAGACACGTGTTTAATCCAGAATGCTGCTTTTTCCAGAAGTGCTTCAAACTTAACGTCTACACTGATAAAAGTGTTTATTCTCTTTCTTTACGCTAAGCTAAGCTAGCTACTGTAGTTGCTGGCTGTAGTTTCTTGTTTACTGCACAGACACGTCAAACTCTAATAACTGTTTCATGTGCTGTTTCAGGAGGAAATGCTGTGACGGATTCAGGTTTGTGATGGGCCAGTGCATACCTGAAAGTAGGTAAACCATACACACCATCCTCTAAGTCTGGCTCATGTACTCTCACATCTGATTCACATGATCCAAATTTCATCCATCACAGAAGTTTAAAGATTAAAACAGGCTACACAAAACAGCCCGGAGACCAGATTTGCTGACCTCCAAAGAGATCCAGAAAACACACATTTTATGGTTGACTTTTGCCAGTTTGGAGTAATTATGTTTAATGAGTCATTTCAGATAATTGCAATGCAATGATCCTAACAACACAAGAGCCAGAAGAGAAAGTTTCCACGGTTTTGCCACAGACAAATTTAGCTGTGGTCATTCATATAAAACATCTGACAATTGTGAAAATTGGACTTACTGGACATCATCATTGTCAGGAACAGTGTTGAAAAGCATGTTAAGTGTCTTTGGCATCAGTACTTAGAATATAGACTGTAGCATGCCCCCACAGACTCACAGTGATTTACTTCAGCCACTAGAGAACACTGTTCCTCCATGAACACAACAGCCTGGATGTCCAAGAAACAGTCAGCTGACACGTCTGTGCCTAAACACACACACACACACACACACACACACACACACACACACACACATAAAAGAACAACCCATGTCCTGATACTGGTTCTTGTGGGTTCGGTTATTATCGAAGGCTTTTTCTACAACAGACATTTTGGCCATAAATTAACATGTGGTGCACTGTATTTATCCACACACCGTCTGATATTGCTGTGTTGGTGTTGTTACTGGATCATCATAATTAAGGTTACGCACATGGCAGTAGTTATCCTTTCATACTTGTGTTTACAGCGGTGAAACCCAAACCTTCTTTTCCTTAACCTAACCAAGTATTGTGTCCAAAACCTGACCAAACAGTGACAGTAAACTGAAAAAGACACAGAAAATGACAAGTGAAGTGAGTTTAAAAATAATGTTATTATACAAACAGTAATAATAAATGGAAAGATTTGTGTTCCACAATGTTTTGAACCCTGGCCCGCTGACTGAGAGTCCTATACATTACCCATGTAACCAGAAGAGCTCTCTCCAGATGTGGTTTCCGTCGCTGTTTCCTCAGTTAAGATGTTGTTTGTGGAACAGCATCAGCACAATTTGCAAAACTGCAAACAGCATGATTGGTCAGTTTCAGTGGTTGTTCTTGACCATCAGAAACGGCTTTGTTCTAGGAACCTCACCAACACAGTGATATCAGACATACCATTTACCCACAGTCATTGTATTTCAGGGTCTGAAGTCCGACTGTAAAACTTAGTGCCCTCAAAAATGTCCAAGATAGAATGACATGATTCTTTTTTTAAATTGTGATTAGGTATGTATTTATTCTGTGGTGTATTGTGTTTTTTATCTGGACACTGAGTCTATGATAAAATGTTAATTGTATGCTACTTTCTGCTAACAATCCTACAATGCAATGGCTTGTATTCTTATAGATGTAAAACTCAGAGTAGTTGAGAAGCATCAAAATCTCCATTCACGATACACTGTTGCATAGACTAGTGAGTATTTAATTATCTGAGAGAGGCCTTACAGTGTGACAGTGAGCCAGGACTCTGGAACTGAAGCAGCTAAATGGAATTCAGCCCTCATTCATGTTATTATTATTCACAGCTGTGATTTTCCTACTGTAACACGTCAGTATGTCTTCGTGAGAAACGTCCCCGAGCTAACCACGGGCTGTTGGTAGGAGCTGTACTGGTCAGCTCCCAGTTGTGTAAGTGGAGCTTTATGAGTGTAAGGAGGTGGTAATAGAGATTAATAGCACTCCTGGGTGATTACAGTAATGTTTGTTTTCAGACAGTGATCCTGAATAACTTTAACATGCTCGACCTGCGTGTTCTCTGCCTCCTCTCTCTCTGTAGACGTGGACGTGTGTGCAGCGTCGCCCTGCGAGCAGCAGTGCACTGATAACTTTGGGCGTGTTGTCTGCACATGTTACCCCGGATATCGCTTCGACCGAGAGAGACACCGCAACCACAAATCTCCATACTGCCTGGGTCAGCGCACTCCCTTCTCATCTCTGCGTTAAACAATTTGTCTGTTACTGACATGGGATCTTCCTCACACATTTCATCACACCTCAGTCATGCACATTACAGTAAAAGATGTTCCTAAAAACAAATAACTCCCCTTTTGGATCACTTGAACATGTTAGAGGTGATTTTTAAGGACTTTTCTTAACTGGAAAAACAGCGCCCTCCATCTGTTCTGTGTAGCAACAGGTTCCCTCCCTAGTGGCACATAGTGTAAAATACAACAAAGACATATTAGATATATGAAGTCAGAAAAGGGTTATTATACTGTACATAGTAGCTCTTGAGTCTCAAAGGGCAAAACAAAATAATCATCATCTAAGCTGAAGGGTGAGGACAAAGACAAAACTTGTTTCTAATCATCTACATTCTTTTCTCCATTGTCCCCTTCACTCATGCACACACACCCACACACACACTCATGCAGACGTTGATGAGTGTGAGCACCCCGGCAGCAGCATGTGTGACCACGAGTGTGTGAACACAGTGGGCAGCTTCCTGTGTCGCTGTCACAGCGGCTACATCCTGGCGCCGGACCAGCGCTCCTGTATCCCCGTACACAACTGTGAGTTTTTATGTTTTCAGTTGAGCTTCACATCTTGTGGATGAAAGTCCAGCAGCAGAATCTGAATCCGTGTCCATCAGTTCATGTGCTCATCAGAGTGTTTCAGTAGAAAATAATCGATATCAGCGCTTCTATATTAAGAAAATCACTCATGAAGATAATGACAGTCAGTCCTAGTCACAAGAAATATTGTGTCTACATGTTTATTTGTCCATTTTAACAATGAGTGATGATGCTGATGATCTTGAGTAATTGGTTAACTATTCCAAACTAAATTCTGATTGTGATTGATTTGACTCTATATTTCTCATGTGACATTAGTTTGATTTGACTCCCAGTGCGGCCACACATACTGAAATATGTTCCAGTAAAAAATGTAAATGTATGTTTTGTGTTGCAGTGAGTTCATCGGGCAAGTCCGACACATTGATGAGTGCTGGCAGCTGCTCGTTCACCTGTCAGGACTTTATCAACATGAAAAACAGCCTGCTGCAGCTAAAACTAAGGCTGGGCAACACACAGTCACCCAACCAGGTAACATGTCTTCTTCAGAGTCACCTTCACACTCAAACAAGTGCATTACTCAATTATTTTAACCTGATGGCAATCCCAGTATTTCAAAGACTTCACTGATTGATGACTAAACCTTATGTGTCAACATGCTTAGCACGAAGCAGACAAGCGGAGATTTAAAAAATGACATTTAGATCTGGTTTAACTTATCGAAAGGAACTGAGGTTGACACAAGTTAAAATGTGGGAACTACTCGCTAAATTCTACCTGGTGTTTCCTCTTCGTGTTTGCAGGTACCTGACCTGGCCAACAGCAGTGACAAGCCATCTCTGGGGAGGGCAGGAAAAAGTCCTGATAGTCCCTGTCTTCCTGGTTTACCTGGTTCTCCTGGAGCCCCTGGGGTCCCAGGTAAAGTAGATATACTAACTGTAAGGGTAGAGAAATTAAATGTGGCTGCAGAAGAAATCATCCTTTCATGTGCATAAATCTGACGTCTTTGTTTTGACTTGTGAAAGATGATCGCAAAAGACGTTTTTTGTTTATATATTTTTGCTGAGCGTAATTCTCTTTATCGCTGCCTCGATCTGTCCTCACCAGGACACCCAGGGGAACCGGGAAAGAGAGGGGACCCAGGGGAGAGAGGCCCGCCTGGTCCGAGGGGTCCACGGGGAGACATGGGACCCATGGGCCCGGAGCCTGACCTGAGGCACATCAAGAGAGGCCGCAGGGGCGCAGTGGTAAGAAGAAATGTCATGATGTCGGGGTTATCCATGGGTGCTGCAGCTATGACATAAGGGTGGGGCTAAATTACTAAAATGAAATGAAATTAATTTACTAGAATGAAAGAGAAAACAGCAAAAGTTACTGTTGGTGATTAATTGTGTCATATTTAATTAGATTTTCTCTGTAAAGTTATTTTCTATCTGAAATGTTAATAAATATGTAGTTGTAGGCAAAGAAGCCCAGTATATCCTGAACCTGTGCCACACAGCGATCTATAAGTCATTGAATCAATTTACATACTTTTATCTTTTTAATGTATTCACCTCCTGGCACCAGAATACGTGCAAAGACATCGACTGTATTCAAAGTTTCCGAGGGATAACCCACTCATCTCCGTTTAAAATGGTCCCATCCACATTCTAAATGCCTCCTGCGCCCATGGGGTTATCACATGTGTTTTGTACACAGACGTTGTTCTGTGTAGTTCCCACTGGAGCCTCGACATCAGGGGATCGAAGTGGCTTTTCATCAGCTGGAAGTCACATCTTCAGTGTGTCTAATAATCCAGTGTGACAGCGTGTCATATAAATATAGGTTTGGTGACTCTGATCTGACGTCCACAGTGACGCACAGACAGCCATCATCCACCACCAGCAGGTCACAATGTTGCTTTGATTGAAAACAAACCTGCTTCTCTGCAGATGTAAGACTATTTATTAACGTCTTTATCAAATCAAAAACAGGTGTCCATTGATGTGCATCACATCTCTTCATATTATTAGCTTGACAAACCTCCTCATATCTGTGTTTTATCATTCATACAGGGACCACCTGGAGCACCAGGAAGAGATGGACTAAAGGTTAATATCACATGTACATATTTTACTTAAAAGTGCTTTATTATTGTCTTCATATTTTTCTGGGCATGTGTGGAGCTACACTGTTGCCATCTACTGGAGTCTCTGGGTGAATGGAGCCAAACAGTGGCAAAATAAACCACATGTAGTTCTGAAAAGCTAACTGTTCCATTATTCTGGTTTCATAATCATCATAGTTTTAATCACCTTGACATTCAATAGAATGGCTTTCAGGACAATTTAACAAGTTGTTCCTCACTAAATAGAAAAGGCTTTAGACCTTTTTCAAATTTCAAAATGTGAAAACTCTGAGAAAGCTGTGTCTGTTGGAGTTTGGTGAAAATGTGCTGTTTCTCACCTGCAGGGTGACAGAGGAGCTCCTGGTCCCAGAGGTCCACCTGTAAGTTCTTTCATACTTTGAACACACTGTAGTAAATTAATCATTTTAATCTTAAACATGCTTTTAAAATATGCTACCTTCACAAATTTCCATATGCTTCCTAGAATATTTGATATCTTATTTATAACTATGATTAGAGTGAGTCATCAACCTAGAATATTCAAGAGTCTGCATCAAAATGTGTAAAAGCGACTAGACCTGCACCGACATTATCCCAACAAATCCACAAGTTTGGTCACGCTACGGTGTGTTTCAATTGGTCTCCTGGCTCTACAACTTCTGAGAGTATCGGAGAGCAAAGAAGGAAGTCGGCAAACAAGACTATAAACTTAACGAAAGGTACAAAACATAAACTCACGCACTGACATTTCTGCCAGTCGTGACAGATTTACGTCAGCAGTGGTCGTTGTTTGGTGGCGTGTTCCCTTCAGGTAACCCCGTCACTGTCTGCTAGGCCCCTCCCACAAAACACTCAGCAAACATCTCTGATTGGATAGAGACAGCAAAAGAAAAACTCTGCACATGCATGATTTGTCTGTAAAAACAACGTTTTAATCATTGTAATTTGATTGGACTGCTGCAGTTATTGGTGTAATGAATGAGCGACTGCAGGTTTCACAAGCTGGCCATATTAAGACAAGATGGTGGTGCACTATATGTGTTTTGTGTTGCTTTGTATCAGTGTCATAAACCTGTTTTCTGTAGTGAAAACGGTCTATTGGGCCTCTCAGCTTCCATGAGGAAGCCCAGTGAAAAATGCCATGCATCTTCAACTCCTCATTTTCTCCTCTGTCCACAGGGACCACCCGGCTCCTTCGACTTCCTCCTGCTAATGATGGCCGACATCCGCAACGACATAATTGAACTGCAGGAGAAGGTGTTTGGGGAGCGGCGAGGCCTCTCTCTGGACAATCCTCCTCATTCCAGCGGGGAAGCAGAAGTTGTAGAGTGGGGCTCTGGACACGGAGATCTCATGCTCAACACCTGACCTCTGACATCCCACCCACAGTAACAGTCACTCAGGCCCAGCAGAACAAACACCAAACTTGACTCTTTGTTGCTTTTAGCGATAAAGGATGCTGGTGGTCAAAGCGCCATCATGTAAATAACATCTAACCTCACAGCTGGGATGAACTGAGTAAGGACCCTTGTTCTCACTCTCAACACCGCCACAGACAGTAAAACAGAGACGCCAGGATTATAAAACAGAAACTGGACCACAGACTCTCTAACCACTGCAAGTACTGTGTGGCTGCCTCTCACACGCTGTGGTGTGAGAGAGAAAGATGTAGCATGTGCCTTTATGTCTGAGCCTCTGAGCTGCGCCTCGGAGCTGAACCATTTCAAACGACGAACTTTATCGTCTTCATCTCCTCCTGTTCCCGTGTCTGTCCGTTGAAACTCTGCTGCCACTGACAGTTTGCCTGCAGGGAGTTGGTACAAAGACCCAGGACCTGCAGGACTGTGACACTACATGACCTCCGCTGCACCTGCCTGCAGTACCCGACCTCGAGTTGTAGCTCTGCAGCTGTTGTCTACTCTGAGGCATCTTCAGAAACTATACCGATCCTCTACCGTTCCACAAAAACACTTGCCTGAAAAGAACAATTAGATAACTTGAATCCAAATATGATTAATAAAACACATAAACTGCTGCAATATGTTCATCTAAATATAATCTGAGAGATGTTAAATATGTAAGACATCCAATATTGCGACAGTTGAAGAAAGTTCAATCTGCTGCTCATAAATGAAATGCAGCATTGACTGTTACACTAAATGGTTTTAGAGAGTGTTTGAATTAAAAGGATTCAGTTGATTCACACATTGGGAAAGTGAAGATGATCACAATCGAACTGACTCTTAATCAGAGCTGAGAAGGGCACATATTCTCACACTTGTACTTGGGAGTTGAGCACAAACATGAAGAGACATTAAGATGGAAAGCTGCTTGAAAGTTTTATGTTTTTTGTACTGTGAAGCAGCTGCCATTTCTCATTCCTAAATAAAGATTTGTCGAAGTCTAGAACTCTTTAATGTTTATTTTATTTTTAATGTATCATCAAATTGCAAAAAAGGAATAAACTTTCCATTTAATAATGAAGAGCAATAAATAAACCCATTAAAGGAACAATTCCACATTTTGAGAAATATGATTATTTGCTGTCTTACCAAGTGTAAGCTGACTGAAGTGAGCAGTGAAGAAGTCAAGAGTCGGCTTACGTGTGTTCACGACAACAGAACGTTTTTAGACGGATGTACTCACTGAGGAAAAAAAAATGTGGCTACAATGTAAGACAGAAATCGAAACCAATACCTTTATATTGATCCAACTGATCTTTAAAAGGAATAGAGATTATCAGCTGTATTGATATTTTGGAAAGTCAGGTGCAGAGCCAGACCTTCTGCAGGGATAAACATCCAGATTCAAATCAGATTCTCCTCTGACTCTTAGCCATTGACTGACAAAAGGAAGGCTCAGGGATTACTTTAAACTTTTGGGATGAAAGTTAATCTTCACCCCCATTTATTAACAGCAGCTATCTGCGGAGGTGACGCCATTGTTGGGTGTTTATGTTGTGTGTTGACTGACTCTCATAGCATACAATAGTGTTATAATAAATCACATTTTTAACCATTAAGGCAAGTTGTTTTTTTCTATGAAAGCCAACTTGCAGAGACTCGACACCTGCTTGAACTCAGCCCTTCTTTACTGAGTTTATCATTTTAAATCTTCGCTTCATCTGCCTCACACTGACAATAACACAGTATAACACAATGCAGGAAAGAAGTTAAGAAAGACATAACTTTAATGTAACTTCTACAGCTAGCTTGCTTAGCGGTGTTGTCATGCTGCACTTTATAATTTCAACAGGTAACTGATGCGTTTAATGCCAACAGACAGAAAACTGTCTCCAGTGTCTCAGTACATTAATTACAGCCACCAGACACCAAACAGTATCCGATTAAATGTCAAACACTTATCATATCACAATCTGTTGGGAAGAACACCAAACATATACCTCATCTTTCCCCATCACTGACTAATAAGAATAATAAATCGACGTTTAGATTCGGTTCAGCCACCGTCTAAACTTACTGGGCTTTGGTTGCAGGAGGACCGTCTGCACCTGTTCATTTTTCTCAGTTGATTCGTGTGTTTGTGTGTCAGTGTGTTTTGTTTTACCAAGAGAGTAAAACTGATGTGGTATATTAACATTAATGCATCGGAGAAATGGCACAGACACCGGGGTAATTACTGAATTCTCCACTGGCCTCTGTCGAAGCACCAAGACTAGTGGAGCAGGAAGTGGCATTGAACCGGGGCACGACTTTAACTCAGTAACATGTCTCTCACTACAAATTTGTAATTTGTCAGTTCTTCAGGCCTCAGCAGTGATTCTACCATTTATATATCCTTTGTTTATGCCTTTTTAAATGTCAAAATATACATTTATTTCAATATCAAACTATTTCAGAATCAGAATCAGTATTCCTTTAATGTCCCACAAACAGGGAAATGTGTGTGCCACAGCAGCCAAGGGACAGAACGCCACACACAAATAATAACAGTAGTTCAAAATAAACAATATAATTAAAAATGTAAGACATAGAATAAAATAAACTTGTATATACGCATAGACATGATTACTGTGTGCTGCACATACAGCATCGTTCTGCTTTTACAATATAAACGCACATTGAAATTCAGTTGCCGCGTCTCCCACCAGCCAGTGAAGGACAGAGAGGACAACACCATGGTGGTCGTGAAGGACGGGATGCTAACAAGAGTGAACAGACTGGTGAACAGTCCTGTCATTGTAAAAAGGTGTAGTAGCTCCTTTAAAGACGACAGTATGAAGCAATAAAGACATGAATTAGTAATGAGACTGTTGTCGTCCATGTCTGCTGTTATTAGGAGACGTGATGAGACGAGACAAAGGGGCAGGAGACACCTTGCACTAAAAATTCTGTAAAAAAACAAAGAGTTAAAAACAGTAACAGTAAATTAAGTTAATCCTAACCATTTTATCTATTCATTATCAGTTTGCTCCACAGATGGAGAGTTCTTCTATGTTTAGAGTCTAATCATTGTATTTCTTCTGGCTACTGAAGGTGTTTGTTAACAGTTTTCTTCCTTGTCTGCCATTTGTCTTTTAGAGAGAGGAGAGAAGAAGACCTGAAGAGACGAAGAGAGGAAGAGAAGACCAGATGAGACCGGAGGAGGAGACCGGACAGCTTGCACTGTGAACCCTCTCAATTATAAAGCATAAGTACACATTTATTTCATTATATTATCAGGACTCATGTCAATGCCTCATTAGTTGGGTTGAGGAGGTCATTGACTGTTATTGCATCTTGTCTGTCTTTATCCCTTTCCAGCGAGGACGAGTGTCCACAGACGTCCCCTCAGCTGCTGCAGCAGGACCATCACAGACACTTTAATCAGTGTTACAGATACTTTGTCACGTTTGGTTTTACATTGTAGCCTGCATGCCAGTCCCAATTAAGTTTGTATGTCTCTAATAAATAATAAACAAATATATTTACAGGACAAGTTACAGTGTGTGTTTGCATTTGTTGAATGAACTGATGACATTTGTTCTGTATGTGTTCTATAAAACCAGTCGTCAGGATCTCCACAGTCACTGCATCCTAAAATGACAGAAGTTATCCAAGAGAACTGAGAGAACGTTAGTATCAAATGAACAATAATCTATTTTTGCATCAATGCAGTAAGTCTGAATGATTGAGGATACACAGTACAAGTCAGGAGCACAATCAGTTCTCTTACCTGGACAGTTAAAGAGCCAAACATTCTTGGCTCAAGAGCTCCATCTGGTGGATTTAACAAGACACTCAGTAACATCTCTCACTACAAATCCTACACAGCCCATTTGTAATAAGTCTGTTCTTCAGGCCTCAACAGTGTCTCTACCATTAACATATCCTTTGTTTATGCCTTTTTAAAGTCAAACCATATATTCATTTAAATATCTAATTATTTGATTACTGTATGCTGCACATACAACATCATTCTGCTTTTACAAAACAGAACAGAAATTCACGTACACGTACAGGAAATGTACGGACAGATATTCAAGTACTTAAATTAGAATAGAAGATTAACAATAAGATGAGCAATAGAATAAAACAAAGTACATAGAAGTGTCACTAAAGCAAAAAATTGAAAAGGAAAAAAAGTAATCATAATATATACACTGACATACATACACATGTAATATCAGTGTAATATTTCCACTGATAAAATGTTGTTATAGTGAGAATGATTACATGACAATGTTTAGAGTGCCCCTCTTAAAACAATAATGTCATCAATCCTGATCAGGTTTGACTGGATCACCTTTACGTTTGTTGGGGCTTAATTCAGCCTGCCATTAACTAAGCAGGACTCAGTAAATAGACTTTCATGTGTACACTGGTCTTTTCTAGAGGATTGTATTTGTACAATAAGTATAATCTTATTAAATAAATATGTTTTATTGTATTTGTGACAGGTCTGCAGGTAGCAGGAGTGCAACTTCATGTAGGCAGAACACCTGCTGGTGTACAGAGAGGTGAGCAGAAGAGGAGGAGTGCAGCTTTGGGGCGGATCACCTGCTGCCTCCCGTCAGACGAGTGTTCAATGATCACTCATGCCAGGCACATTCAGCCGGCAGATGATGATGTTCAAAGCAGAGCTGAAGTTGACATGAAAATGTCATGTCATGGTCTGTAACCGCTTCATCCCTTTTTCAAGGGGTTGGGGGGTCGTTGCTGGAGCCCATCCCAGCTGTCTCTGGGCGAGACAGTACACCCTGAACAAGTCGCCGGCTCATCGCAGGGCCCTCACTGATGGCAACTGCACATCAGGAGCAATTGGGGGTTAAGTATCTTGCTCAAGGACACTTCAACATGCAGCTCAGTGCAGCCCGGGGGAGCCAGGATTTGAACCAGCGACCTTCTGATCACTAGCCGACCTGCTTTACCCGCTGAGCTACAGCCGCCCCTAGAAATAAAATAAAATCAAAAAATTGAGCCGACGACAGTCCTGCCACACAGCCACCAGGATGAAGCCGACGATGCTCAGGCTTTGCAGATATTTAGTCCTGGATGTGTTAATTTAAGAGAGGAGATAAATAGCACATTTGAGACTATTAATGGTGAATTTCAATGTTCTGTTTCTCAAAAAAAAAGTCATCCATATTTCCCAGAGGCAGTGACTATTAGAGCTAGGACTCCAGCTCAGCCTAAACTTAGCACTCCAAAAAAGCTGCGACAAGGCAAAAGGTTTTGTTAGTGATGAGTGGCAGGCTGCCAGGTAGCTTGTGATAAAAAGAAGGCTACAGGCAGGTTGTTCACTGGGCCGATGAAATTAGATGTAACATCTTATCCGTTTAAAACCACACACAGTATATATTGAAGGGATGCTGCATTACAGGTTAGACTTTCATGCTGCAGCAGCAAAACCAGTTATAAACATGTCCTATAAACACGCAGGCTATACATGTATTCTTCTATCTACACATTGTATTTAGGTCAATAAGGCATATTCAATACAATAGTTGGTTAATGTTTTGGAAAAATTAGTTGCACCATGACTTAAGTTGCTCACGAGAACGATGAGTTCTGTCTTGAGGGCTGCACTGGCACTCTGACTCTCTGCATGATTAAACCTAGGCCTGTGACAACGTCGATGCTTAAAGTGAAACTCTCGCCAAAAAGCAACCTAGGCTTGTTTTGTGAATGTATATGAGTCAAACCTTCATGTAAAAACATAATTAAGACGAAAGAGGCGCTTTTAAGATTTACCGTATTTTCGTTTTCGGGTCAAACTCATTTTCAATGGGAGTGCTTCGGGCACTTTAGTGTTAGCATCAAAATCACTATTTTTAAAACACTAAGAAGGCTCGACACAACATGACACTTTGCTCGTAGTATCACCAGGGTCTCTACACATGAACGCGAGCATTGAGAACATTGTTTGTAAGTCCCAACTCTGGTGACTCATTTAAACTTAATTCATTTTTTTCGCATTTTTTCCAATTGTGGCGAAAAACGGTTTGCCGATCAAAAGTCAGACACTTGTCCCGATGATTCTGCATGTTTTGATGTATTTCTCATGTATCTGTCAAAAAAGCTGTGGGAAGAGGCACACTTAATAACAAATACTATATTCTAAAAGAAATGCACAACCACAAAATCACACACAACTCTCCTTAATTACATTTAATAATGTTGCATATTACAAAACATCGCGTGCATTCCTCTGTTCAGCTGTAACTTCGCCTGAATTCGTTTCAAAAGAAAAATCAAGGCAGCCTTGAAGAGGTCACCGTCCTTAAATCCAACTGTTTATGCAGCAAAGGAATTATAAAACACAAATCTTCACAACAAAACAGTTCTGAAGGCATTTTTGCGTTGCACACACACAGAAGCAGCCAAGCACTGAGAATCACTAGCAGCATATAACTGGCCCAGTTTACAGTAGAAGAAAACAGCAGAGGCAGAAGGTATACAACATCTGATATGGACCGCACGCTTTTTAAGTAAATATATAAAAACATCTAATTGACGGGAAATCCAATAAAGAGTATGAAAAATATGAATAATACTTTAATAATATACTAGTGAAAAGAAATCAGTATTGATTAATGACCTACGTAACGACTTTTATACATTCTTTTAAATAAAAAAATACTTTGGTAAAAGATAAAATTATGGTTACTGACTTTTAAAGAGGAGGTAGCATCTTTCCTCCTGTGCCCTTATCTGATGAATATCACATACCAAATTGTACCTTGTCCTCGAAGTAATGACTTTCAGATGGATAAGTCATAAAATGTGCAGCTTCACAATAGCCAGGCCAGAAATGCAGTTGATATTGAGATTAGTGATTTACGTAAAGTGAGTCATTTGTTGCTAATTGAGCATAAATCTGAACAAAGCTGTTTGCAAAAAAAGGCAGCAGTGTCTAATCAAAACAATTCAAACGTGTTCCTTTAAGACATAAAGACCCGATCAGATGCCAGCGGGCATCCTGAGATCACCTCATCGTTAGGTCATGTTAGACTTGTTGACTTTGCAGCAGGTGAAACCCAAACACACACGCGTAGACTTGATTCACGGACAATAAAGATTTGATCATTAGAGTGCTATCAAGATTTGGGATTTAGGCTAAAATCTTCAAAGCTCAATAAAAACTGCCTATTTCTGGCAAGGCTAGTGGAAGTAGGACTGCAGGGTACCACGGCGGCGGACATCGGTTGTCCAGCAGTGGAAGCCACCACCCAGGGAATTGGCATGACGAATGTTCACCTTTATGGTCTTGATACCTGTCACAAAAAACACATTTACAGTCAGGAGCGCTGCACAACATAGAGGGCTTTGTTTTCTGAGTATGAACCTTGAATTATAGAGTATTTCATTCATAAGACTGACCAGTAAGAACCGTCTCCACAATCCTACCAATGCTGTCACACTCTGGAAAAGTAACTCATGCAGTAATTTTCCCCTCCTGTCTGACATAACAGTCTCTCTGTCGCCATCACTACTCCTGGCTGCTCTCTATCGCTCCCCGTCTGATTCAGAATTGATTTTAGGATTTGATCGATCACTCAAAGCTCGTTGGGTCTTGCCCACAATAGCAGACAGTCCGTTCACAGCCTTCGACCTCAGGTGTGGCCCCTTCTGGCCGTGTCAAAGTCGAGTCTGAAATTTAAAGGTTACCGTGCTTTTGCAATCAGGACTTGTTGACTTTGGATCAACTGACCTGATGAGATAAGGCTCACAAAATAAGTAATTTCCTTTAAATCATTTAAAACTCACTCTTCTGGTGACACACTGCCCACTATTGTTTTTGAGTTTGAATTCGACGGGATTTAATGCCTTCGTTTCCTGCGTTTGTTTTATCTGTCAGAGCATAGATTAATTCAAAGTTTCTGTTGAAATTAATCTTAAGAGTGTAAATTTAATTGATAGAACGATTAGTTCAGAAACTGATCTGTAACTATTTTGCTAACTGATTTTTAAAGTATTTTTTTCAAGTAATAATGACAAAGATGATTTCATTCTGACCCCTCACATGTGACATCTTATAGACCAAACGATTGAAGATGAGCGACAGATGAATTACTAATGAAAGTTATCATTATTTGCAGGCCTGAAAATGACGCCAAAAAGAGATGTAATAACTTGAGTATGAACTCACCGAGACCCTCAAACATTTTATGAATGGTGCTCTCATTGGCATCAACCATAACACGCTTCTCATCCAACATCAGGACGTTCATGGACAGCCACTTGGAGGACATCCACAGCGGGTGGTCTGCACAGAAAAGGGAGAGGGTTTTTGGTACAGCAAGAAAATCAAAGCGGTTTGCTGACGCAGGAGAAGATAAGTCTAAGATCAAAAACCCACTATCAGGAATCAAAGGTGTTGGTGGTTTCACAATAGTCCAGCCAGCCTTCTTGAACATGTCAACCTGAGGTGAAGGGACAAAGAGCAGAGGTGAACATGTGTCGTTTATGAAGCTAAAGTCCACAAGAGGGCAGCAGAGCGCTCAGTAATAAAAGATAAGCAGACTCTCCTGTCGGACAGTACCTGGTTGCACGGGCGATCAGGGTTTGACAGCACCAGCCCCGGCCCGATGATGTTAAACGTGGCATCGATGTGCATGGGGTTCGGATCCTTGAAGGAGATGATGTGGACCTTGTAGTCTGGGGCCAGATGACGACGCATCCACTCAATTCCCATGAAATTTGTAACCTGCAGAAGAAAAAAACAAGCGGTTTGAGGGTTATATCATCAGATGAAAGCACAGCATGTGTTTGAGCATCCACTTGCACAATGAGACTTTTAAATGTCATCTACTGTTCACGCAGTAGCAGAATGTGTCTCGATCGTGGGATAAGAATGAGGAATTTCTCCCCGTCATGTAGCAGACAGTGTTTGTACCTGACTCCTCTGGACAAAGAGATCCCTCCCAGCTCTGATGAAATCTGCTGCATCGAAGCAGGGCTCGTGCTCTGTGGTCACGAACTTCCCCTGGGCGGCCAGAATGTGTCTGTCCTCCACTGTGCGTATGGGGTAGTCCTGAGTGACACAATCATGATTTACACTGCAGCAGTTAAACACTCATGTCTCCTGCCAGCGCAGTAGATAGCACGAGTCAAAGAGGTCAGGGGTGATAAGAACAGAACTAACAAGTTGTCTGAATGCACGTATTACTTTAATCTCCCGAGATAAAGCCTCACCTGATCGTACAGATCGTTGGCCATCGTGGGTTTGGGAGCTGTGGTCCATTTAGCACCTTTTTTGAAGTACTCCTTGATCAAAGGTCTGTAAGCTCGGTACTCAAAGAAGCGAGCCCTCCAGGCCATAGGAGCCTCGATGATTTCATTCCCCACCACCATGAGGATGTCTCTGGGCATGGCAGCGTACATACCTGCAGCAGAATCAGCAACACGCTGTCAGCTGAGAGAGAATATTTCAAATGTGCAACTGTTTTCATACACAGATGAATGTGAGAGTAGTCCAGCTTAAGTAAAAGAACAAGTCTTATACACAACAAAATGTACCTAGGTATCAAAAGTACATGTTTATGCAGAATAGGCCGTTTTATTATTATTACAAAATTATATGCAGTGATGGAATGTAGCTAAATACATTTACTCAATTACTGCACTTAAATCCAGTTTAGAGAACTTGTACTTAACTTGAGTGTTCCATTTTCTGCTACTTCATAATTTCACTCCACTACATTTTGGGAGCAAATATTGTATTTTTACTCCACTTCTACTCACGTGACAAGTTTAGTTACTGGTTACTTTGCAGATTAAATGCTGCATCAGAGCCGGAACAGCAATGTTTTAAATTCATTCATGTCATCAGCAATCAAATAAAGAAATTACGTTCTACAACATACGGTACTTTTTATGTCACTACATTTTTCTAGCAGTACATCTGGTGCAAGAAATTTCTTCGGCAGTACGTTTAATATCAGATACTTTTTCTAAAGGAGTACTGTATGGGTGACTTTTGCTTCGACTCCACTGTTGAGTACTTTTTTCAACACTTTTTATATTAATGGACAGTTGTTAGTGAGCAGCTGTAACCGCTTCAGTGGGAGCTCAATTTAACACTTATACATACGTTTGTGCACTACAATCTATAAAAATGCGTCATATGTAATAAACTTATTGTACGTTTTATGTGCAAAATGATGATTCTGCAATAAACTACAGCTGCCAGTAAAATAAAGTGAAGTAGGTGCTGAGAATGTGGAGTTATAAGTGACTTGTACCTCTGCTTTATGTTTCATCGTTACCTGATGAGGTGAAGTCTGGAGTTGTGTACTCCATGGACCAGTCTAACGGTTCTGGCCTCCTCACAGTGACGCCCTCCTGACGCAGAATATTGCACATTTCTTCAATCTCGGCAACAGCTTTTTTCAAGTGGTCCTCGGGAAAAGACTGGCCCCCATACTGCTGGTAGAAGGGCCAGTGCTTCTCATATGTGTTAGCCTGGTGAGAGGTTCACAGTGCAACAACATGCAGTCAGTCTCACAGTTAAAGGAAGGCATCATGTTACAGTGTTGGAATCATGCACAGGCGGCAGTGTGGACAGCAGTCCGTGTGTTTTTCAGATGTCATCCTGACAGTGTGGCTTACTTTCACTTCCACAGTGAAGGGAGGCACGTGGGCGTTCTCAGCACGTCCCACGATCACCTCCTCCAGAGGGTCCCATTCATTGTAACTGCACACAGGACACTCCTGCTGCAGGGGCTCAGTAACGTGTTCTTCGTCCAACGCACGCTGGGACTGTGCAGCTGCTGCGCTCGAAGTGCTCTGGAAGGCCCTCTGCGCCCACCCAGTCACCGCCCGGCCGAGCTGAGGACGGAAATAACACAATGTCTTTAATACTCTGCGGCTGAAAGCTGGATTTCATATTTGTGCAGGCAAGGATTTTGTAGAAATACGCAAATTCAACCTATTCAGATAAATGCAATGTGAAGACAACACGCTGTGTGCACGTTTGTATATTTTTCACACCACACATGAAGTGAAATTAGAGCAGTGAATGAGTTGGCTGGCAGCGCACGGACAGGAGGGCTAATTAAAGTAGAGCCCGGCTGTGCAGAAGACACGCAGTGACCTCAGACATCAGTGAGACACGCCGTCTGTTGGTTCGGTGCCAAAGTACACGTGCTATTAAGAAGCCTTATCTCCGCAGATACTGAGGCCTCTGCTGGCTCAGGAGCGGTGTCACTGAGTTTGGGAGCGCATCTGTGCCAAACAGCTGTTCGCTGTCACTCAGACACCAGAGGGAGAAAAAAAAAAGACACAACCTCTCTCAGCATTTAGAAACAAATCCATCCAGACTGAGGTCTGCTGATGAAATCTGTGTTTTTGTCCAGACGGTCGAGTAGACTGGATTTGATTCTCGAGATTCGAGATTTCTTTCTTTTTTTTTTTGTTTTGTATTTTCGACAAATAAAACGTTTAATCACACAAACGACAAATCAATTAAATGATCTGAAGTGAAAGAAGCAGCTCACATGTAGCACAGTGTAGAAAATGTCCAACATATTTGCTTTATTCGTTTGACTGACATGTGCTTTTTTTTTTTTTTTTTAAACAAAAGGATACTTTTTCTAAAATTTCTGGAAACAACATAAAAACCACCGTTATACCAACCATGGCTCCGATCAGATGGGCAGCCTCGGCCCCTCTGCTACCTCCTCTCAGACACCTGACTCGCAGCATTGTCCAAAGTAATAGTGAGTGTCAGTGAAGCGCACACAGCAGCGCAGGATCCACCTCGCAGTTTGCCTCATGAATGAAGACGCCTCAGCTTTATAGCAGCGGCTCGACGTGTCTCGGAGACTATTGGTCGCCTTCGTGTCGTGGGGGCAACGTGACGTGAGGAAAAAGCATTTCTGAAACACAATCCCCTGACGCCAGCAAATTCTTATCTACTGGGCTACTAGCGTTAAAATGCTTCTCAAGGAGACAGACTCTGGAAATGTCTCAAGAATTGTTTTCATTGTGCGGAATATGTTTGACCTCTTTCAAGGCAGCGACGTGGAAACTGACATTTTTGCACAGAAAATAATGAAGGAACTGTATAAAACGACACACACATAAAAAGACATGACGGTATTGCAGAATAAACTAAATTACAGAGATATGTTCTGTTTGCTTCTGCACAAAAAGACTGGTAATAGTGATTGTTTAATGTAATTTAATATATTCACAGTCAAGATAAAGTCTACAAATCTCAAACAAATATCGTTGCAGTCTTCTATTATTCTTATTCCTGTGTTGATGACAAAAAAAGCAACTTGTAAATTGTATTTATAAAGAAGCCAATTTGATAAATCTTCTAACCGTCTGGACCCAGAGTGTCTTCTCTTTCAGTCTGTCGTGCTTATTACCTAGTTTTGAATCCAGTGCTATATAAAAACATTTACAGTTTCATCTGGCCGGAGAACGTTACCCAACACACGCCGCAGAGCAAAGTGAAAAGGGTTAAAAAGGAGTTCACCTAATCAAAGAGATAGCCTTGTGCTGCCTGTCGCCACATGCTTCACTGGGCTGTGCTCACAAGCGTTTCACAACCAGAAGACCTCAGTGACTGATAGCACCTCTAAAGGCTCTGGCTGATACCCAAGGCTTCAAAGGATATGCACATAGGACCAGGGCCGTCTATTTCAGTTCTTTTTAGCATATAAATATGTTTGATGAATGTAAGTCTAGTGTAAATATTTGTCACTTATCTTTTTCTTCTGTCGGAATTTGAGTCCAGTTTTCATCTATGTGCTGACACTGATATTAGTGATTATTGGTCCTGTTGAAATACAGAGAAATGCATAGATTTATACTCATCTGGAGGGGGGGGGCAGGTTTCTCAGTTTTTCTAAAACTAGAAAAAAGGGTGTGCTCCAATTAGTCAGGTATCATACTGCTGAGCCTGCACAGGAAAAAAATGTCTGACCAACTGCCAAACCACAGGTTCAGGAGGAGCCATGTGGATTCCAGCCTGGCCGCTCTTTGACCTTGCACGGTTGCTGAGGCCAACCATCCAATCTGCTCGTGCTTCATGGAGCCCTGCGGGGGGTTCTGCGTGAATATGGCTGACTGTGGCCGTTGTTATGAGCCTTATGGTCTCTATATAACCAAAGTGGGAACTGTAAATGTTCTCTGCCAAAGTTGCACCAGGTCTCTGATCCTGTTTGTGACATTCATGGGAAAGATTTCAAAGAGCAGGGTGTGGAGAGCGTACAGTTTGGGAAGCTCAGATTTTGGCATGCACCGGGGCAGTTTGCAGCCAGGATGAGAGTCAGCAACACCACGTCTGAGGCCATGAAGCTCTGTGAGAAAACAGTGAATTTGTTACCACCAGCGTGGGAGTCAGTTACTGCCAGAAGCAAAGGGAGTTTAAGTATGTTGGGATCTTGTTCACATGTTTTGGTCAGACTGGAGCGCGAGATGAAAATCCCCTCCCTCACCCATGGTCATGAGCTCTGGGAAGTGACAGAAAGAAAGAGAGATACAAGTGGCAGGAATAGTTTTCCTCCATAGGGTGGCTGGTCTTAGAGAAATGGTGAGGAGCTTGGACATCTGCGGGAAGCTCAGAGTAGAGCCGCTGCATCTTTGCGTTCTGATTCTGAAAGGTGCCAGCTGAGTTGTCTGGGGCATCTGATTCTGATGCCTTCTGGATGCCTCAAGCTCTTCCACCTGAGAGGAGACCGCGGGTCGAGTGAGAACTTGCTGGAAGGACTGCATATCTAATCTGGCCTCGGAATCACCTGAGGAGATGGAAAACCTTGCTGGAGAGAGGGTTTTTGTCTGGATACCAGCCTTGGACATGTGTAAGAAAATGGATAAATGGACATAGTTTCTGTTACTATGTCTATTATACGTCCCATTCTTGGGTGGGTTGGAGGTTGTCTAATTAGATTAATATATGCTCATTGAATTAAACACACTTGTTGCAGATTAAACACGCCGTTTTCACTTGTGACCACCGACAAAATAAGCATTATCAAGTTGGGTTTTGTGTTTAAGAAGTTAAAGAGTTGTTCTCAGATATTTCACTCACGTTTAAGGGAGACATGTTGTGCATTTTAATGTTTTTCCCCTTTCCTTCAGTTTATTCTAGATGTTGTTGCTCATGTAAAAGGTTTTGAAACAACTAAAAAAACTCAAGGTTCGCACCGACAGAAGTTCCTCTTTCCCACAGAAAACACTGCTCCTGAAACGCCTCTTCAGTAGTCCCGCCTTTAATCCTGTGACTTCGTGACATCACACAATTTTACCATGTCACACATTTTGTATAATTTATGACTATATTCATTATAAGTTTGAAGCTAAAAGGAGGCTGAAAGCACAACAGAGCCGACCACAGACATGGAGAGTAGTGCTGGCACAGGCGTGTGTGAGCTGACCAATCAGAGCAGACCAGGTATGTGGGAGGGGGGTCTTAAAGACACAGGCGCTCAAACAGTGTTTCAGACAGAGGGTGAATACAGAGCTGTAATACTGGACAGCATGAGACAACTGATCTCCCAAAATAAAATTATGAACCGGAAAATGAGAAAAATATGTCTCCTTTAGATAAAAGTTTTAAGCTAAAGCCTAAACTATCCAACATTTCAAGAAAAGATTAAAGAAAAGTCCAATAAACAAATTCCACAGATTTATCTTGTGACCCTTGGAGGGAGCCTGACCCTTAAATTTGTTACCTGGACTTAACTATGAAACTAGAGTAGCCTAATACAGGTCTATTTCACTATGTGAGGAATAACAATAAGACAAACATTTAATGCTGTTATTAAAGCCACCGAGCATAAACATATCCAAAAAGACGTCCTATGGAGAGCCAGAATGAAAGTATTTTCAGAAATTCCTTTATTAGTCCCGCAAACTGGGAAATTTGTGAGTATTCATTGTTGATGTCGATGTGACATCCTTACAGGGTTCAACATGTGTTTAGCCTCATTTTACTCCTGGAAAAGCTGCAGGGTGGATTCAAACCCTGAGCATCAATCACAGCAGCCGACATGAGGCATGTCCTGTAGCAGGAGAGCTTCTCATCTGCTCTGTTACAGCCTCGTTTTGCTCTTCCAGCCTTCCTCAGGCAGGTTAAAGCTCCAATGTTAGCTGACCAAAACATAGAATGTAACAAAGTGGATGAGTAGCTCACCTGGTGCCAGGTGCCAGGGGTTTGAATCCACCCTGTAGCTTTGCTGCATGGACTCAAACTTGACCGTCATGACAACGTACACTTTGAACCACAAGAAGTTTTTAGAGAATCTGTAACTAAAGTCGAAGATTACATTGAAAAACTTTCTCATTTTGAACGAGGTCACTTGGACACAGATAAAAACTGGACTGTTCTTGGTTTTGCTCGGTGGGAACCTTTGCCTTGTCTGCCACCTGCAGCGCCACATCTTGCATGAACTGACCTCAGACAGGTTGCACAGAGCTGTGATTCTATCGTCCAACCTCAACAACCTTTTCCAGCTGACCCTGACTCTGACCTTAACACAGACGTGTGTGTGAGACATTCTTTAAGCTTGTTGTTCTCTAAATAAGTCTCGGTTGTTTCTGGCAGCCAAAGTTTGAAGACTACTTCCCACTTGTTCTATTTTCTGTGTGCAATAAAACAATGGAGGCGATGCAGCTGAGCTTCAACGGTGTTTCCAAATGATTCACATATTTTACATTTTCCATGAACTTAAGTCTTCTTGAGAAAATGCTCCGCCCCACTCAACAAAATCCTTTTTTTTCTTTTTTTGCAACATTCCCCATTTTGCAGCGGGGGCTGCGCTCTCTTCTCTCCAGGAGCCGTGACTTTTTAACAAGAAAACATGATGGAGATGTATTTACTTTCAATCATTTTAGCAACTATCCTCGTTGTACCATTCACCCTCAAAACTTTCTACCCGTATGTCTGGATGGATGTTCTGTATTTCAGGGATCTGCTGCGGATTTTAGTGAGGTTCGTGTCGAGGCGGAGAAGGAGACCCCTCTTCTTTGTTTTGGATCGTTTCTTGGAGCAGAGCGCAGCGCACCCGGACAAGCAGTTCATTGTGTTTGAAAATGAATCTTACTCTTACTCCTACACTGATAAACGGAGCGATAAAACAGCCAACGCGCTCCAGGCTCAGTCTGGGTACCGAGCCGGGGACACCGTCGCGCTTTTCATGGGGAATGAACCCGCCTTCATGTTCACCTGGCTGGCCTTGGCTAAGTTGGGCTCGCCTGTGGCTCTCCTCAATCACAACATCCGCTCCAAGTCTCTGCTGCACTGCTTCAACTGCTGCAAGGCCAAAGTGTTGATAGCTGCGCCAGGTGCGTGCGTAATGAGAACATCCGCTGAAAGTTTGTTGAAGTTCTTAACAGAAGTTGTTTCAGCTGTTCAAGGAGCTGTTGACTTCAGCCAGACATCCAGGCTGGATGTGTGAGCAGCTGTGGAACTGTGTGCTCTCTGCCCGCAGCTGAACCTGTGACAGAAGCTCAGGCGGCCTTCAGAGGAAGGCTCTCTCCAAAATCTTATTTAATTAGAAGTTTGCAAATAAATAAACAAATACAAGTTTTAGATGGTCTTGGTGTGGTTTGGTTTAGGGAAGTATTTCCATCACAGCAGGCTCAGTAGCTGCTACAGATGATATTTGGACTGAAGTATTCAGTATTTCAAGGATTCAAAGGTTTTATTGTCAAAAGCAGAAGTAATATATAGACTAATATTCTGGTTCCACTATGTTTCCAACTAAGGTTCCAACCATTTTAAATATGCTAAAAATTCAGAAAAAGAATGAATAAGTAAACATACATTGATATCCTCTCACCGCTCACATACGTTCATATATACTGAGCTGGACTATTGAAAAGAACAGTAAGTGCAAAATACTTAAGTTGAATTAAAATTCCAGTGTGCAGACTTTTGGAAAATATAAGAGAATCTATTGGAATAGAATATATGTTTACATCACTGATGATGCACAAGTGATAAGTGCACGAGTAAATCTACTGTAGTACTATACTGCAGTATAACTACTAGGTACTTGTGCTTTACTTTAGTATTTCGTATTTCGTAATCAGCCAGGTCAGAAATCAGTCGACTCAAAGCACACAGTATCTACATACACACACACCGCCATGTTTCTACAGCAGCCCAGAAGGACAAACCAAACACTGAGTCTGCAGAGGGAAGTTCAGGTTTTTCACGTTGTTTGCTTCCACAATAACAAGATGTGAGTTATTGTATTTTTGTGTGTTTCCATCTGCACTCTTACCACTAGATGCCACTAAAGCCTACACACACACACACACACAGGTCCTTTAAATATTGATTTGAAATAATTATATAACTGATTGAACTTGAATAATTTAACCTTTGGTGAAAAATACAGATGTGGTTTCTTTTGTTAGATGAAAATGTTTCTGTTTCAAAATGTACTCATGTAGTCCAATCTGTATTTTTAAAGGCGCAATATGTAAGATTTTTAGTTGAAAACCTCTGAAAAATAAATGTAAAGATCAACAAAATGTGAAAAAATAGCAGTGTTGGCACCATGATGTCTACACACTGTGTTGCAGAGATCTTTACTGAAGTTAGCATGCTAACTATTGCGCTGCAGCCTGTCCGGTCCAAAGCTGCAGTGCCATCAGTGTAAACACCAATGCTGTTTTTCCACTTTTGGCCCCGCCGGGTTGAGCCGAGGCCACACTTTGCCGGCAAGCAGGTCCAGGCCGTATCTGCTCGGCCTGCGGTGACAACTCACGACTGCAGCCAACCCATAACAACCACCAGCGTCCTCCTAAAATAGATACGCAACGCATGTCTGTGCAGGAAACCTGAGAGAAAGAATTTTTTAAAGTCAGTGTGTTCAGAACTCAGTACTTTTGTAGCTTCTAACTGAATCTCTTTACTTTCACTCATACTTTCAAACAACTGCTGTGTTCGACTGTTTCATCGTGTTCACTTTCAGCTGTTTTGGAGTGTTTACTGTTTAGTTTCTGCTGCTGAAAACACAGTGTTTCTTGTATTGCTGCTTCATGATAAGTAACAAAAGCTTTTAAATGTCTAAATAACGGGGGGCTTTTATTGTGAAGTAACTGAATTAGTGGTGATTCTTCAACAGGCCAAATCTTAGCTCACAGTATTTCATGAGAGTAACTGCTAACTGTAGCTGTATTTAGCTGTTAGTTAGCCACGCATGTAGCGAGCTAGACTGGGAGCTTGGAGCACCAGGAGAGTGTTGGGGTTTACACTGCTAACACTTGGGAGCTTTGGACTGGACATCTTACATATTGCACCTTTAAAAGTACAGGGAAAAGTACAGGACCAACATTATTCATCTTATAAGCCCTGACGTGTTGTGTCAAAAGCTCCTGTGTTAGCAGTGTATACACCAAAACTCCTCTGGTGCTCTGAGCTCCCAGTCTGGACCGCTACATGCACAGCTAACCAAGCTGAATAGCTGTTCATCTTCTGGCATCCGTGTTCAGATAAACTGTTCTCCAGACCTAAAGATGGAGGAAGCTGGAGACACATAGTTGTTGTTGAGTTTCATTCTCAGGTTGTTCACTACCAACCCAAAGCGACCCTGAGAATGAGACTCAACCATCAGCTGTGTTTCTCTCTTCCTCCACCTCTAAAACCTCGATGTCAAAGTTAAGCTCATGAGGTTTTGGTCGCCTGTGGAGCAGCGTATTGTATGTCACTGCCAGTGTTTAGGCAGGTCTGCATTTTCATGTAAAACTAGTATGTCATGACTGTGCTGTATGTCCCCTTCCAGAGCTAAAGGAAGCAGTGGAGGACGTGCTGCCGTCACTGCTGGAGCTGGGAGTCACCGTCCTCCTGATGACCAAACACAGCCACACACCTGGAATTGAGAGCTTCTCTGATAAAGTGGACGAGGCATCGGACTCTCCGCTCCCTCGATCCCTCAGATTACACGTCACATTCAAAAGTCCTGCGGTTTATATTTACACCTCTGGGACCACAGGTATGAAAGTGGCTGTTCCCATGGCAACACATTGGTCATATAAGTATTCTCCATCTTTCCAGCAGTTTGTGTCTTGTTGTCTTTCAGGTCTCCCAAAGGCAGCTGTGGTCAATCAGAACCGCCTCCTAACAGCTCTGGCTATTTTATCATCGAACGGTGTCACGTCCAGTGATGTCATCTACGTCAACCTGCCTCTGTACCACACCGCTGGATTTCTTATAGGATTCATTGGCGCCATCGAGACAGGTGGGCCTACACAAACTGCTGTACCTTCAAACTCAGAGCGCAGCGCGATGAGCCGTAAAATCTGCGTCATTGGTGGTGCCACAGTTTGCTTCACATTCATCAGTCACCAAGTGGACCGCTGTGGGCTACAGGTCACACTGTCAAACCTGTAAGCAGACAGGTCACATGTAGCATTGAGTTTCATAAACAAAACCTCATGATGACGGTATCAAACAAAAGCAACCGACTCGCCAGAATAAATGTTAGCTAAATATGTTTCTGCAGATCCACAGACAAGTTTCTTTATGTTGCAGCTTTACATTTGTAAATACATTCAATTTTCTATTCCTCGCTTGTCACAACGCCGTGCTTATGTTCTGGTTACTGCACAAAAATCACTTGGTTAGGGTTGGTTTGTTTTGAAATACCTGTTTTGGTCACCAACGATCAGAGATGGAGATGGTCCGACCTGCTCCAAAAAAAATCTGGTTGTAGCTGCCACAGAAGCGTCTCGACATGTCCAGAGGTCTCCTTAAAGGACCAATTTGTAAGAAAAGTTGTTTTATGAGTCTCGTTCAGCTCTTCAAATACTGACACTTTAGGATGGCGTCAGTATTTGACGAGTTGGGAATGAGGTTAAAAAAACTACTTTTCTTACAAACAGGTCCTTAAAAAATACCCTGTGATTCAGCCGTCTGGCAGCCTCGTCTCTTGTGATAACGCCACCATCATCCTCCCACCTCCTGATGTGAAAAGTAACTACTAAGCATATAATGGGAACATGATATGCCACATTTGGCCCCACTGTTGCAAAACAACTGGAACAAAACCTGAGTTCATTCATTCATCTAGTTTGTTACAGACTTTCAAAAGCAGAGAGAAATGGTGCCGGGCTGCCAGCCTGGATGGGTTGATAGTCAGCTCTCTGGGATGTGGCAGCACAGTGAACCAGTCTACACGCAGATGGTTTCATTAGTCTATATTCATCACATTCAACATTTACTTCATAATAATGTGTTAAAGCGAAAGACTTGTCAATTGCCAGGTTAAACCAAACAACAACAGTGACAGATAGTCACAGATTAGTCTACTCCTGCACCAGAGTGTTTTTATGCTGGTTCATGAAAGTGTCTCCCTGTTACAAGGCTTTTGTAAGTTTCTCACACTTGACTGAGACATGAGGCGACTGCTGCACCACTGTGAATTGAAAAGCGATGCCGCCCTCCCTCTGGTATTCCTGCTGCTGTGAAACTGAATGAAAGAGTCTTTTGTCACCGTGAGGCAGTAATCTGAACAGAGCCGGGTCTACCCAAACCAGATTACCTCCTCTTTTGAACAGCTTTTTTCTAAACAGGCTAAAGTTCACACCACGTGTAGTCTTGGTAAGAAGCTGTTAAATACATATTAGTAGAGATGGAATACTGCCTCACAACACTGTTGGCTTGGGTTTTGGAAAAGTGTCACAATAAGTGTAGTCTTGGTATATCTGGGTAAACTATCTTTAATGCCAGATCCATTAAAAACATAACACTAGAAAGTTATTTTTGCTTTAATGGAAATCAGCTGTTTCTGCACTTGTGTAACTGAATATCTAAATGTTTGTATCATCTGTTTTTCTAATGATTCGCCCTAATCAAATGATCTTTTTGCCGTCTTATTTTGAAGGGTCGACTATCATCCTGAAGAGGAAGTTCTCTGCCTCACAGTTTTGGGATGACTGCAGGAAAAACAGTGTGACCGTCATCCAGTACATAGGAGAGGTGATGCGTTACCTCTGCAGTACACCGAAGGTACAATTATTTAGCTGTTTCCACTTCTTCACACAGAGTTGTTGTTACTGCAAAACTTAAAACTAAGCAGTACTGGAATATTCCAGTGTTGTCTAAGTAGGAGTTCTGCAGATAAAGTATTTTGAAGTCCAACCATTTGAAGTTGCTGATTCTGCCCTTTAGTTAAGTATTCTTTATTCCAGTTTAGCTCATTTGGTTTTCTTTGTGTGGAAAAGCCTCTGCAGCAGCCGCTTGACCATGTGACAGTTGAAACTCTCAAGTGAAACCTTAAACCGATGGCAGTCTTCAGGGGTTTGCATGACGTTAAAGTGATTCTGCCTCTAACTCAGGGGCAGAGAACAACAGGTAAACCTTGGGGAATATGTATTTTATAACAGATAATAATAGATATCACCCTGAAAACTCCCACTTACATTAAGACAAAAACATTTGTACACATTTCCAGACAGAAATCTGACCACTGGGGATCAAATTTCATGGTTTACTTTGTTGACATATTCAAGTCTTTTTTTTTTATTCAAGGCTTTTACAGAGGGAGGTTTCCATAAATCAGAAAATACTGTCAACAGCCATAAACATTAGATAGATAGTGACAAAGATATGTAACAGAGGCAGGAATCTTTATTTTCTAAATGACACCAGTGCTATAAAACAGTGAACTTCACAGGAAATGCGATAAATCGTAAATTACCTGAGGCATCTTTTTCTGCATTATAATCTCTAAAGTAGCAGTTATATCTGACAACATATAGGCGAATAGGGACGGCATTCCAAGCAAAAATGCCATTCAATAATTGGCAGGAACTATTCAGCGGCTATTTGATTACTAAATCTGATATTCGTATGTCCTGTAAGCATAAAGCAGCATGAGCTCATGTGGAAAATACTGTGCTACACTTATTTTACCAGGCGCCAGATAAAACAAGGGGAAAACACAGGAAGATTTCCTTAATAGCAGATCTATGTTTGACAGGCCAAGATTAGCCAACCAATAAATCAGTGGGGCTGTAATATGAATCATGCTGTGAACGATATATAAACAAGACTCTGTAAAAACCTTCAGAGTATAGTTTGGTATAAAACTGGAAATGTTGGTGTAGTAGGTAAGTGCTGCTGAAGTGGAGATTTCAGCATTAGAGTCTGAGAGAAAACTCATTTTGAGAGAACAGCTGTTAAAGATGAATTGTAAAATTCATTACCCAGTTGATTACTTAGGTTAAAATGTTTTTTCTGATGTTGAAAGGTGCAAATGAGGCTCTCTTATTAAATATCAACTAAATTGCACAAGTTTCCATCACAGAAATCTGAACAAGAATAACACCTAAATGTGTATTTTGCACATTTTACTGAAGCCTCATATTCAAAAATATCTGTCCAACATGTTAAAATATTGCTCCACACGTACATTAACCTTTATCTGTTCACTGAATGCCAGATTCTCAGTTACTAGAAGGATTGCAGCTCGAACAAGCTCACACAGTGTCTTTGGCAGCGCTGTGGGTACCGTGCCTCCTGCTGACCATCTTAACCTCTGTAAAACTCAAGTTCACTCGAGACATCTGCAGACACGGCGCGCTGTGAACCGGCTGCAGCAAGCTGCCTTCAGAGTCTAGTCAGATATGAACTTTCCAGATCTGTACATTCCCACCGCGGAGCACAGCTGGTTTACCAAAATAGAAATCATTAAATCTCAACTATCGGGTTTCTGTGCGTCATTATCTGTAGGGGTTTGAAAAGCAGGAGACATTATGGATACATGCAAAACTGAATCACTGATAAACTCAATAGCCATTTTAAAAGTCTAGAATGATTGCATATCTATGAGATCACCTAAAGATGTATCCCCTGTTATTAGGAGTAAACATTCTGCTTACATGTATGGCCATTCAGAGTATCTAATTGCATCACATGAAGTGCAGTGTCGATTTACTGCGTGACCCCTGCAGTGGGAAGAGGAGGTGGTTTGACTGTATCTGGTCACTTCTAGGAATAGATGCTGGCCTTTACTGAGGGAGACCATATCGAGTGACTTGGCGACCAAATCTCCCGGGACTATAATATGTCACTTGAGGGTTGCATTTGTCAGTGAATGGTATCTCCTTTACAGTATTTGTATTGGTTTAGAGAGATTTATATTTTTAAGTCACAGAAGTGTTTTAGCTACTTTGAACTTGTTTCTAATGTCAGATATGTACATATAGACCGGGATTAGGCATGTTTGATCAGGACTTCTAATTGAGGGCCTAATTGTGTGATTGATGTGTGTTTATTATAAACTTTTATAGACTATTATAGACTATTGAAGTTAAAGGTAGAATCAGTAGGATTTGTCCCAGCTGTTCCTAAACGTCACACAGACACATGTTGGGCTGTTAAAGCGTCCTGAGCAGCAACAAAGTGAGAAAATAAGAAAATCCAGGCAGAGTGCTGCAGGGTCTCTGCAGATACGAGACACTAACACTCCTTCTCTCCCCGTGTCCTCTCTGTCAGATTCCGTCTTGTTACATCTTTTATGTCATTTCATCTTAATAGGTCTGCTGTGCGTGATGTGCGCTGATAGGTTGAAATCATTCGTGTCATGTTGGGAAGGTGGTGTGCAATGATGTCAAACAATAATATTTCCCCTCGAGTGCATTAAACTAAAGTTGATGAGATTTTTTCTCTGTCAGCTGTTCTTGTTTCAGTTGATGCATCATCTTTACATTTTTAATGCTTTATGTTTTCCTACGGCTTTCTTATTTCACTGATTTAGCTTTTTTCTTTTCATTATTTTTCACTTTTTTTCTAAGCTTCTTATTTGTGTTTCTTGCTGTCCAGGATGTTTCGCCTGTTTTTACACTCTATATGTCATATTGTTAATGAGGTCTCCACCTGAATGTATTCTGAGGGTTGAATGACTGAATGAATGATAATGATGTTTCTTGCAAAATGCTTAATCGGTTTGCTTTTATGTGTATGTGCAAACGCAGAGAGAAAATGACAAGGAGCATAAAGTCAGACTGGCCATCGGTAACGGTGTGAGGGCTGAGATCTGGAGAGAGTTCGTCAGTCGCTTTGGGAACATTCAGATCAAAGAGTTTTACGCCTCCACTGAGGGAAATGTGGGATTCATCAACTATGCAGGAAGAATTGGAGCTGTCGGACGAGTCAACTTCTTACATCGGGTAAGAGTTAGATCATAACAACACTTTCGTTTCTGTTTTTTTGCAAATATCTTTATTGAGTTGTTGAGACACAATAAGTGTCAATCTGTAGTTTGTCACTTCTGTTTTAATTAACAGCCAGTTCATTCATGTGTGTTAACAAAAAAAAAGTGTTACAGTACTTGCGGCTCACTTACTGGAACCTTTAGAGCTTTCAACCGCATCTCCAGGTGGAAAGTTTGGAAGGGGAAATGTAGTTGAAAGCAAGTAAGTGGTGGAAAGAGTGCTTAAAATCTCTATTCAAGTACACGGACAATTACTGAAATATTACTTCAATTATCAGATCTGATATTCAACATTTTTCTGATTATTGGAATCAGTGTTTTGTTTTGTTTTTTATCCTACTGTGGATAAAATTAACGAACAAAAGTAAAAAGTTAAAAAGTTCAGTATTTCGTATGTGGTGAAGTACAAAATTTGTTTAAAATCGAAATACGTAATACGTAGTGCAAATTGTATAAGTATAGTACTTTATTAAATGTACTTGATTACTAGATTCTACCACGAATAAATAATATGTTAATTCTGTCTTGTATTCTGCTGTAGGAAGTGTGAGGATGTATTAGCACATAATCTGACGTCTTTACTTCCTCCTACAGAAGCTGTTTCCCTACACGCTCATTCAGTACGACACAGAGCGCGATGAACCTGTTCGAGATGCTGACGGCCTCTGTGTGGAGTCGCCCACAGGTGAAGAAACTTCTGTAAACGTTAATATAAATCTTGCGTCTACTCCTTTGATATCAGGACTTCAGTAATGATACAAGCAGGCCTTAATAGATAATAGATAACAGTAAAGGCGTGTCTCTTGGCTTTTTCTTGAAGGTGAGACAGGACTGCTGGTGTCGAAGATCACAGACATCGCTCCTTTTGTCGGCTACGCCCAGAACGAAGAACAAACGGAGAGGAAAAGACTTCGCAACGTCCTCAAGAAAGGAGATCTTTACTTCAACAGCGGGGACCTGATGAAGATCGATAAAGACAATTTCATTTACTTCCAGGATCGTGTAGGTGACACGTTCAGGTACAGAACTCCTGTGCACCATAAATTGAATTGAGGATATATACCTATTTTTTTTTTTATTTAACAATAAATAATTGTTTGGAGCTTTACAGCAATACCAAACGAAAGACTTGAACGAATAGAAAATTAAATGTTGCAAGGTAACTTATGATAGATCAAGGATAGATCCATAAGACCTGAGTAATCCAGTCACTTCTGCCCTATAGGCAGCTAAACATAGACCTCAGTGAAACAAATGGATACAATGTTTTTACACACATAAAGAAATATCTTCAAATATAACATACGCCGAATTAACAAGATGGCCCAAATAGTTAAGAATGTGTTGAAGACGGTTCTTCAGAAAGTATTTTAAGTTTCTCCTAACTCTACAATTTACAAAATTGAATATTTTGTCAAGGGAGTCTGGTGACTTTCTCCACAGGCGTCAAAGAAGTAGCCTTAATTGGCTATTTTTGACTTTATATGTTAACTGTAAAATGTTGTTTTTTCAAAAATCTAATATAAATGTTGAATTCAGTTGAAATAAGTCATTGTTCAACAGAGTCCTTTACAGCAACTATTGTATTGCATTTGTGGTTGAGACATGAGCTCTTACCGTGCAAAGAGAGGCTCTGTTTTTGTTCCCTCACATGCACAGACCTACACTTGTGCTTTTGTCTAAAAACAACAATAAAAATAGCAAAGACACAAATATGTAACTGTTATAAAGTATCAAACTTGTTTCAGGTGGAAAGGTGAGAATGTGGCCACAACCGAGGTGTCTGACATCCTGACGATCAGCGGTTGTCTCAAAGAAGCCAATGTTTACGGAGTCCAAGTGCCAGGTGATGGTCATTTTCTCTGTGCATTCGACCTGAGAGTGTAATCAGTAAGAATACCATGACTGCCAAGTGCCAGAACATATAAGAGAGATATTAACCTGGTAATGAATGTGTTAATAACGACAGGTGCTTTGTCTGTTTTGTCTGTAGGTCATGAGGGGCGGATCGGGATGGCAGCTGTCACTGTGCTGGAAGGTGCCCAGTTTGATGGAAGTAAAATATATGAGCATGTGGTCAGTTACCTGCCCTCATACGCCCGACCTCGCTTCATCAGGATACAGGTCATTTTATTTCACACGCTCAACTGCATTGTTCTGTCCTGAAACATGTAAATAACAATGATTTTGAGGTCAATGTTTCTGCCTGTCCATCGATAGTTTACTTTACTTTTCCTCCTTCCAGAATGCCGTGGAGGTGACGGGCACGTTCAAGCAAATGAAGGTGAAGTTAGTGGAGGAGAGTTTTGATCCAGGACGTATCCAGGACCCTCTTTACATCCTCGATGATAAGGAGAGGAGTTACATCCCACTGACAGCTCAGGTCTACAGCGGCATCTCATCGGGAAACATCAAACTCTGAGCAGGCTCTGTGCACGCTGCATTGGTACTTTTAATAACGGACCTCTAGTGACTCAGTGAATTAACAAATATGTTTTACTTATACTGATAACATTTGTGTTTTGTAAAGTAACATGCAGACATAAATGCATTTATTCAAATATGGGAGTCAGTTTTATCATATAGATGATATTTTTAATGGCGAGTAATTATTTAAATAGTATATTTACTGACATGATTCCAGTAGAAGAACTGCTGCTTTCACTTTATTCAGTCTTATTATGGCATTGAAAACGTCTAACAGAATACTTTACCTGTAGAAAAGATGAGTAGCATGTAAAAAGTAAAAAAATATGTAAAGCCACCCCTAACGTGAATTTTATATGGGTATATGAGGCAATATCTGTAAATACAAAATGCTTCTCTAAAAATTAAACTGATTCTGAAGTGAGTTTTTATGTGTATGTCAGATTTTAAGACTGATTTCTGGTGTGACAGACCACAAGATGGAGACAAATGCCTGTTACGAGTCCTCGTCGAGCTGGGAAACACTCACCGGCCACTTCATTAGATTCCCCTCACAGATCTGATGTGGTCTGATACAACAGCTCTGCCTGAAGTTCTGCCTTTGTTTTATTATTAAGGTCGTAGTTTGGAATGCTGTTAAACTGGAGTGCAATATACTGAGAGGTGTATCAGATATTTTGGCCAGCTGAGTCAACACGTGGCTGTGGTGTCCACATGGACCCGCCTCCTCCTCTGACTCTGGTCATGACCGTGAATTACCTTAAATGCTGTTCTGCTGAACACACAGTACACAAGCCTTGTTATATTTATCTTTTAATAAAAAAATATTACGCTGTCAATTTAATGTCAGTTTTTTCTTATTGAATATCTGAGTTTTTTTTGTACTGAAACTAGAAATCCCAGCATCATGACAACACTAGAATGATAAACATCGCCTTCATTGAGACTCCAGGTTTCACTCCCTTAGAAATGTTGAACTCTCTTGAACTATCACACAATGTCTCTTTATCTGGACCTGAACCAAAAGCCAACAGGGTCTGTTAATGGAAATCTGTTCAGTGGCTTTTGTGTAATCCTGTTGGCAAACCAACCAACCAACCAGCAAACAGGTGAAATCAGAACCTCCGCGGCAGAGGAGAAACAGACGGACATAGACTAACAAGTGCAGCAGCGCGTCGTGCGAGGCAAAACTCCAGTGAGTCAAATCTATATCAGGAAAGTCGCAGTAAGTTAAATGTGAAATTGAAGAGATGCGTTTTTTAAAATCTTTTTTCTTAAAAATATGTTTGTCTTGATTTTCTTGGCACTGAAATGTTAAAACAATAAAGCTGAGTTTCCCCTAACTAACAGGAAGCTGAAGGCACAACAATATCATGGTCATCGATGGAGTGCAACTAAGTATATCTACTACTGAGTACTGTATTTAAGTACAAGTTTGAGGTACTATATTTTCTGCTACTTCACGCTCCCACGTTCCATGGAACTAAGGTTCAGGAACTGGCCCATGACACTCGTCCTGGCTGTTCTACCATCCAGGTCTCATCTCATCAACCTAACCACCTGCGTCTCATTAACTCCACCTGTGTCCAATGATTCAATCACCTGTGAAATCTTGAAAGGCAAGCCTAACCATTTATCTTCCGTTCGTCTCAAGTTCTTATAACCCTCCCCTCAGACCGTCTCCTTCTCCACTGTCCCCTCTCACAGGACCCCGGCAGCTCGGCCTTCGACATCGCCATCCCACGGCAAGAAGATCCTCCAGCACAGGGACCCGGGCCACTCCAGCACAGGAACCACCGGGGGGATGATGAAGCCACGCGCCATTGAGACGTAATCTCCATCTGAGTCTCAACCTCCTTTGGTTCCCAGATGGTCCAGCCAACCCTATTCAAACCCCCTTTCTTCATGCACCAGCCTGACCTCGCTTTCCTATTCTTTCCAAAATATTCTACCAATTTAAATAAACTACCCTAACGTTAAACCGTGGCCTGGTCTTGTTAGTGAATATATTTCAGAAGATTTTATTTGTTTACCTCACTACATTTATTTGATAACTTTAGTTACCAGTTAATTGCAGACAAAATAGCACATTTTAAGATTTATCAGTCAATCAAACACTGATTCGGATGATCAGAAAAAAAAATGAATATCCATCCATCCATCCATCCATTTTCGTCCGCTTATCCGGGGCCGGGTCGCGGGGGTAGCTGCCTGAGCAGGGACACCCAGGGTTCCCTCTCCCCGGACACTGCCTCCAGCTCTTCCGGGAGGATCCCAAGGCGTTCCCAGGCCAGCTGGGCGACATAGTCACGCCAGCGTGTCCTGGGTCTTCCTCGGGGTCTCCTCCCGGCGGGACATGCCAGGAACACCCCCCGAGGGAGGCGTCCCGGGGGCATCCGAAACAGATGCCCGAGCCACCTCAGCTGGCTCCTCTCGATGTGGTTAGGGTAAAATGAATATCAGATCTGATAATCGGCCAGGCAGGTTATCAGATGACCCATAGATAGATAGATAGATAGATAGATAGATAGATAGATAGATAAATAGATACTTTATTCATCCTGGGAAATTTTAGACAGCCAGTAGCTTATACATACACACACATACTCGCATATTTCACCCACATAAAAAAAAAACATACACTCACATAAATATAATAGTAAAAAGTAAAAAGAATGTGAAGAAGACAGTGCAGGGATATAATCAGTGCAAACTCTGCTTGTTGTTAAAAATGGACATGAAATAACAATGTGCACATAATATAAAATCATTTCTCGAAACTAAAAAAACACAATTTCTAGAACAAAAATAAGGACAATAGAACAACGAAAAGTTAAGTTAAAATACAGAGGTAGAAATTAGAAGGTAGAAACGCCAACAGGGATAAATGTACATGTAAAGGCCACAGTCCAGATTGTGTGTAACGGGGCCAATATAGCCTGTAAACTAGACACAGTGATGTGACGGTAGGCGCAGAAAGAGACTCATGCTGAAAAGTCCAGTTCTCTCCTCCCCTTTGTGTGGCACTGAACGGTGTGATCGCCCTGGGGACAAAAGATTTCTTCAGCCTGTCTGTAGTGCATGCCACTGACAGAAGTCTGTTACTGCAGATGCTCTTCTGTTTGTTAAGTGTTGTGTAGTGGGTGGCGTTCGTTGTCCAGGATTTCCAGCATCCTGTTCAGTGTCCTTTCCTCTGCTGCTGATGCGATGCCCTCCAGCTCCATGCCAACAACAGCAGCTTTCCTTACCAGCCCGTCAGTCGCCCAGTGTCCCTATTCTTAGTGCTGCCTCCCCAACACACAACAGCATTAAAGAGTATACTGGCAATGACAGACTGGTGAAACATCTGGAGGAGCTTGCTGCAGACGTTGAAGGGCCGCAGCCTCCTCAGTAAAATAGAGCCGACTCTGCCCTTTCTTATAGAGTGCATCTGTGTTGGCTGACCAGTCCAGTTTATCAGTCTAAGTGTATTCCCACATGTTTGTATGTGGCGACCACCTCCACTTTGTCTCCTTCAACAGAGACTGGCAGCAAAGGTGGTTTTGTCCTCCTGTAATCCACAACCATTTCTTTTGTCTTTGAAGTGTTCAGTTGCAGATGGCTGAGTCTGAACCATTGCACAGTGTCATCCACCAGGTTCCTGTACTCATCCTCCTGCCCATTCCCGATACAACCCACAATTGCAGTGTCGTCCGAAAACTTCTGCATGTGACATGTGCTACTGACCACAGTGTCAGAGAAGCAGTCCTTCAGTCTGATAAACCGTGGCCGCTCCGTCAGGTAGTCTGTGATCCAGCAGAGGTGAGCGTCCACACACATCTGCCACAGCTTGTGTCTCAGTCTGAGGGGCTGGATGGTGTTAAAGGCACTGGAGAAATCAAAGAACATGATTCACAGCAACTTTCCCCCTGTCCAGATGAGAGTGCACTGTTGGGAATCAATATTGATTATTGATTATTAATTAAAATATTGTTATTAATTAATGAAATTATCATAGTTAATTAATGAAACGTAGGTAACTATGATTCATTAATGAACACGGGGCACCACCCTGAAATCAGGGATCAATAATCAAATGATATACCTTTAGTCTCAAAGCCTGAAATTAGTCAAATTGTCAATATTATGACAATTTTAATAATTAGATCAGGGAAGGCGTAAATCCGAGCACTGACCATCCTCAACCAGCTGTTATTGTAACATGGGATTGTGCAAAATAATCACAGATGCTGTTCGGTTCAAATCAACAGTGTTTATTAAAACTTTCTGCAAAACATAAGCCACCTACTTCAATAAACAACAGCTATTCTTTAGAACTAGCACCACAAAAATATAAGCAAGCCATTAGTGGGTGGAAATATACGCGCTTTGTGTGTGTATGTGTGTATTTACATATATATATATATATATATATATATATATATATATATATATATATATATATATATATATATATATATATATATATATATATACATATATATATATTACTTTTGTTACTTAAGTACATTTAATATCAAGTATAAGACTTTTACTTAAGTACTATTCATATGGGTGACTATTATGTCTTGCTTACATATTTTAAGTCATATTTTAAGACAACATCCTTACTTATTCTTGAATAGGACTTTGGGTACAACACTGCTCATTGTACTGTGATTTCTCTTAAGGTGAAACTGAAAAGTCACACAGAAGTATGTGTGCAGGAGTGTCTACGTGCCCTTTGTCATGCATGTATTTGTATTTTTATTGTTATAAGTATAATTTCAGTTCAAAATAAACACAAACACATACATTGCAGCTTTCCTGGTTAGAATAAGGTTGTAGGTTTATTTCAGTGGGACAAAGTCCTTTCTGCAGATACAGCTGGTATGATGATGTAAAGATCAATCAGTTGTCAGTCTCAGCTCAAACGTCTCTTCACTCTGTTATCAAAGACCTAACAGTACAAACATCTGAATCCTATGAGTCCATCTCAGAGTAATATCAGAAATGTTATATTCAGTAGATACACAGTCTCAACCAGTCTGATGAAGCAACAGACCAATTTATTATTTTATGATCAGTTTGCTGCTTTGAATGAAGAAGATGGAGATATATACAGGAAATTAATCTTTGATGTAAATACTACATTGTCATCATATCAACAAGCTTGTTTGCACTAATGCGTTCTTGGCTAAACAGTGACTAAAACCACTGATATAATGTAGGTCACACTGATGCGTACTGATGTGTGTTTCTCTCAGCTTTTGCTCAAATGTGGGTTTGAACTGCATTATGATTTATGACGACGAATGATTTATGTTGGAGCCCCTGCTTAGAGGACCATTAAAAGGGAAAGATACTGATAATAAATGTGTTGAAATGAGTGTTTTTGCTTTCATTTGACTTGTTGCTCAGGTGCAGTTTTCTCAGCCTTTGTAATTAATGAGAATTTAATAAAACATGTTTCGGGTTTCTGTGTTTTCTCTCTGTTTCAGTTGACCTACTTTAATCACTGACTCATCCAGCTTCATTACCCAGGTGGAATGTTATTGTCAACACAGTTAGTACAAATCATGGTGCTGACACCGTCTTTGCAGTGGAGGGGAACTTGTAATAACACATCACTACACAGACCTGCAGTGGAGGACGACAGCAGGAGCCTCTCGCACAGTTGGCAGCAGCGTGAGTTTGTGTGTTGAGGGAAGTCTCTCTTTTGTTACAGCCCCCGAGAAAATGGTTCAAAGTTCAGGAGGCGTGCATGCCTATATTCAGCTGTTGTGTCCCGCTGAAGGTTGAACCTCTCCGGGCTCTCCCAGCTGCAGGACGGACTCACTTCCACTGGTTGTTATGATGGTTTACATCCTGTATACCGCGCTTGCAGGGTTGGCACTTTTGCTGGCTTTGCTTTACACTAAAAACCCTTATTTCTTGCAGGATTTAAATTATGCGATTACTGCAATTAAAATCGGCATGCGGCTGAGTAAATACAAGAAGAGCAAACCGTTTTACAGTATGTTGGATTGTTTCCTGGACAAAGTGTCGAGGCAGCCGCACAAGAAGTTTTTGCTGTTCGAGGACAGCTGCTACACTTACAGCCAGGCAGACAAGGAGAGCAACAGGGTGGCCAGAGCCCTGTCCACCCACGCACACCTGAAGGAGGGGGACACCGTGGCCCTGTTCCTGGGGAACGAGCCGTGGTTCGTGTGGGCCTGGCTCGCGCTGGCCAAGCTGGGATGCACAGCTTCTCTGCTGAACAACAACATCAGGTCCAAGTCTCTGCTGCACTGTTTCTCCTGCTGCGATGCCAAAGTCCTGGTCGCTGGAGCCGGTGAGAAACACTTGAATGAATTAAGTTTTCCTGCGCTATTTGTTTTTCTAGAGTTGTAACTTCAAGGAGCCAAATCGTGGTCATAATAATGGTATTATTATTATTATTATTATTATTATTATTATTATTATTATTATTATTGTTGTTGTTGTTGTTGTTGATATCCAAAAACCTCCCACTCTGGCCAGCTAACGTTCTGTGGGCGGTGTCTCTACACTGTGGTAGTATGTA
The DNA here is from genome assembly GCA_963678695.2 of Diplodus puntazzo. Taxonomy (NCBI): domain Eukaryota; kingdom Metazoa; phylum Chordata; class Actinopteri; order Spariformes; family Sparidae; genus Diplodus; species Diplodus puntazzo. Next base: position 37,767,830 of record OZ023155.1, on the reverse strand, counting down.
GTCATGGGTTTAATAACGGAAGTCCAGGCACAGCGTCGGAGGGCGTTCATTGGCTGCTGCCCAGTGACGCAGACGCCAAAAGAGTAAAACAGTTATTACGGTGCAGCTCACCCCAAAATAAGAAATGCCTTATACATATTTAATTTATTTTATTTCAATTACATGTATTATTTTTATACAGAGATATATTTTTTTTATTCATTTTGTAACATCTCTAATCACTCAGTGCCTGTTCTATCTGGTTGTCTGTACTTTTTGCAAATGTTAAATAAAGACTTTCATTGAAATATATATACATATATATATATATGTATATATATATATATATATTACGGTGCAGCTCCTTCACGCGTTCCAAATGTTCTCAGTCTGTGCTTGTATTACTGGGGTTGTAATTGTTTGGCCACTGTGGCCATTTGGCTTCAAAGACAAAGTAGCTGATGGCTTGTAGCTAACAAGCAAGCTAGTTTCTTCATCACCATCCTCTTCTTCTTCTACTTCTTTTTCTTCTTCTCCTTCTTTTTCTCCTTCCTCTTCTTTTTCTTCTTCTCCTTCTTCTTTTTCATTTTCTTCCTCTTCTTCTCCTTCTTTTTCTTCCTCTTCTTGTTCCTCTTCTTCTTTTTCTTCTTCTTTTTCTTCCTCTTCTTCTTCATTCTCTTCTCCTTTTTCTTTCTCTTCTTCTTCTTCTCCTTCTTTGTTTTTTGTGTGTTTTTGTTTTTGTTTTGTTTTTCTTTCTTGGTTGTTTAGTGCTGCTGATGCACTTATGATTTTGAGAATAACTAACTGAAAAAATAAAGTTGTTTTTAAAGTCAAAAAGTCTCTTTCTTCTTTTTCTTCCCCTTCATCTTCTTCCTCTTCTTCTTCTTCCTCTTCTTCTTTTTATTTTTCTTCTCCTTATTCTTCTTTTTCTTCCTCTTCTTCCTCTTCTTCCTCTTCTTCCTCCTCTTCTTCTTCCTCTTCTTCTTTTTATTTTTCTTCTCCTTATTCTTCTTTTTCTTCCTCTTCTTTTTTTCATTTTATGTCAGGTAGCAACCAACATTAAGGCAAGTAAGAACAGAAATATATTAAATTTACTTCAGAGGCTCTAAATGTATTTACAGTGTTATCATATATGTATTATTACCATGATTACCAGTTAATTTTTTAAATGTCAAGTTTATTGTCCATACCCAGTTTATTGTGATGCCCTTTTTGTGGATTATGAAACTTGAGTAGTTAGGGGGGACTGTTCCTTTACTGCCACTGTATTGAAGCCTCCACTTGCTCTCTTTCTCCTCCCTCCCTCAGAGTTACGGGGGGCTGTAGAGGAGGTGCTGCCCACCTTGAAGGAGCAGGGCATCCGTGTGTTCCTCCTCACTGAGCACTGCGACGTGGATGGCATTGAAAGCCTCACTGACAAGATCCAGCAGGCCTCAGACCAGCCTCTGTCACCTCAGCTGAGGGCCAACATCCACATCAAGAGTCCTGCGCTGTACATCTACACCTCAGGGACCACAGGTACCCTGACCTTCACCTCTGATCCTCATTTATCTCTTTAGTGTGCTGGCCTTGAGAAGAAGTAGGACTATAAAAGCATGCTACTTCTGCTTTTCATGATATCTTTTAGGGCTTCCCAAGGCAGCTGTAATAAACCACGAGAGACTATGGATGGCAACTTTTCTTCAGTCTTTTGCTGGCGTTCGCTCAGACGATATCATCTACATTTTCTTGCCTCTTTACCACAGCTCGGGCTTTCTGATGGGACTTTGTGGAGCAATAAACCAAGGTGATTCACGACATCATAAAACTGCAAAACATGATTACCAGGGTGCATTCTGAGAGTACTGAAGGTTAAACTAACAGGTGTCTGACCTCAAATAGCAGGTGCTTTGGCTCTGATCACCACTGTTTGTATTTCAAAGTCCTGTAGGTCACTCGTTTACAGCACTGACTGAGCTCTGAGTGTGAGATGATATTCTTGAAGCTTGTGTCTCTTCATTCTCAGGCGTCACTATCGTTTTAAGGCGTAAATTCTCTGCTTCCAACTTCTGGAATGACTGTCGGAAGTACAATGTGACTGTCGTTCAGTACATAGGAGAAATAATCCGGTACCTCTGCAACACACCAAAGGTAGAACACTGTGTGCTCACTGTGACTGCCAACGCTTCATGATCAACACTCATTCACACTGCTTGGCCTCAGAAACAAAGATTAACCTACAATAGTTTACGACCATCATCTCACCTCTCTTTCCCTCCAGAGAGACAATGACAGAGATCATAAAGTCCGACTGGCCTTGGGGAACGGGATGAGAGCTGATGCCTGGGCTGACTTCCTGCAGCGGTTCGGGGACATTCGTGTCTGTGAGTGCTACGGAGCAACAGAAGGAAATATGGGCTTTGTCAACCACATTGGCAAAATCGGAGCGATTGGCAAGGAGCATTTTCTTGTCAAGGTATTATTTTATTGTGAGGTAACATCAGAGGCTCACCCCAAAATCATAGATGCATAATTTTTGTAGTGTTTTTTTAATCAATCTTGATTTAGCTGCCTAAATAAGGGCCTGTTTGGTTTGGGCCTGGGGGCCACCAGAAGTTTCAGTTTTGGCCCTCCAAGGGAAAAAGTTTGGAAATCCCTGATAAAGATTATTTTGGTGTGAGATGTTGGAGAGATGGTAGACATCTCAACAACAAAACAATCTAGATGGATAAAAAGCACTGCAGAGGAAACATATGTGTATACGATTTTATACGAAGTGTCCCTTTAATATAGTGGTATACACTTGCAGCACTGGCTGGACTGTTTCATCATTACAATATAAGGAATATATATACTGATGTAGTAGGATTTTATGTATGCAAACTCCTGTTTTATTCTCAAACTACTTTTCAGATGGCGACTCCATATGCCCTCATCAGGTACGACACAGAGAAAGAGGAGCCAGTCAAAAACTCCAAAGGATTTTGTATTGAAGTCCCCAGAGGTGAGTTCGTGAGCCACCTTCCTCCCTAATACATGGCTTTCTTCCTCCTGTTCTTTGAGCTCTAACTAATACGCATGCTGTGCTTTCCCCCGCAGGAGAGACCGGTTTACTGGTGGCGAAGATCGGAGCAAGAACACCTTTCGTCGGTTATGCCAAGAACAAGCAGCAGACACAGAGGAAGATGCTGAACGACGTGTTTGTGAAGGGGGACCACTACTTTAACAGCGGGGACCTGCTGAGGATAGACGACGAGGGATTCATCTACTTTCAAGACCGCATTGGAGACACTTTCAGGTCCTAGGATGACAAATTGAACATAAAAAACAAGTAGAGCACAGTAGAGCCTGATTTTATTGAAGACCAATATATTATTCCCTGAAAAATTACTACATGTAAACATACTAACACTTTACTTTTACAGTGTTTTTAAAAAATGTCCTGGATCCGTTCCTTAATCCTGATCGACAACAAAAGTTTATGGGGTCTAATCTTGGCTGGGACTCAGTCCAAATTTCATGGAAAATCCATCATCTGTAGTTTTTGTGTCATCCTGCTGACAACCAGCCAATCCAAAAATAGAAACAGTGAAAACACAATGTCCTTGGCGGAAGCATAGGAACAAGGAGTACACGTCTGGAAACAGTGTTAATGTTTTCTACTAACTCAGGCTACTTAGTTTTTTGGTTGAGTCGATGTTCATTACTGGGTAATGATTTTTTACAATGCTTTTGGATTTGACTTAATTCAAGATCATTAAAGGAAAAGTTAAACCAGAACTGGTTCAGCGGTTTAGGAGAATGCTGCAGGGCAGTTTTGCTGTGAAGCTCTAGAAATATTTTGTGACTACAAAACGTCACCTGCTTTTCCATCAGTGTGAGGATGAGTAGATAATGACTGAATTATCATTGGGTGACCTTTAAAGGCCTTGATTTGTTGTAGTTGATGTTTTGAATCTATTTTTAACTGGGACTAGTGCAGTGCCTGTTTGGAACAGGAGTCTTGCTCAGCCTTCGATATTGTCTGATAACCGCTCATGCCAGCAGCTTCACACTCCACAGCACTTCTGTGGGTCCTCAGCCATACACCCACCAAGTGCAACGTCAATAAGATAAACAGTTCACGAGCATATATAAGGACAAACAGACAACTGCTCCTTTCATATCAGGTGGATTTCAAGTGCAATATCTAAGTTGTTTGATTCATATAGTCATATAGTAATATCTTTCAATATACTCAAAATTTTTACCAATCATATGATTCATATGGAACAGTTGTTTTTCACCATATTGTGCAGTCCTAATCTAAAGCTGAGTTATGCATGTTCTGTCTCTGTTTTGTCATAAAATACAGGTGGAAAGGAGAAAATGTGGCGACCACAGAGGTGGCTGATCATTTGCTCATGCTGGACTGGGTTGAGGAGGCTAATGTCTACGGTGTAAAGGTGCCAGGTAATAATTATTATTATTAATAGCTAACAATGATTTAAGATTTATGAATGACACATTGTTAAATAACGTTCATCAGAACAGATGTCACGTGTATTTCAAAAATATAACTTTTTAGAAAATGCCCACACCTGCCAGCTCTGTTTGTGTTTGAGACATTTGGGGCTTTTAATGTTCAACACAGCCACTTGACCTGAAATAACCTTTAACATGCTCAATAATTATTAACCATCATAATAATGAAGCATGTAATCCTTCAAATGAAGTAAATTAAGAAGAATTTGAAACAGGAAAGCATTTATTTTAGAAGTTCTCCTCATATACATACCTTGCCATATTATGGAAACAAAAGGAGCTGTTTATACTGTCGACCTGAAATAACCCCTCCTCTTACTTTGACCTGAACTGATCAGGTCACGAGGGGAGAATTGGAATGGCAGCAATAAAGCTCAAGGAGAACATGGATTTTGACGGCAAAGCTGTATATCAGCATGTCAAAAACTACCTCCCCAGCTACGCAAGGCCACGCTTCATTCGCATACAGGTAAACAAAGTCGGGCTGAAACTCACTTATAATATATAAATAATCTCATGCAGTTGTTATGTAACCGTTTATTTCTCTTGTGTAGGATGATCTGGTCGTAACTGGGACGTTCAAGCAGATGAAGGGGAAGTTGGGGGAGGAGGGCTTCAACCCCTCCGTCGTTAAGGACCCTCTGTTCTATCTGGAGGACAACAAAGGCTACGTGCCCATGACTCAGGAGATCTTCAGCGCCATCGCAGAGGGAAAAGCCAAACTCTGAGTGACTTCAGCGTTTGTTACTGGACTGAGAGCCTCGGTTTTAGGTGACACAGGAGGCCAAATGATGAGGGATGACCTGAGTGTTTCTATACAACGCATTCCATGAGCTCCTTTACTTTCTGTGGGGAAAATGTTGTAACGATTCATATCAATATGAATATAATTTTGTTTTTTTTATGCTTTCATTGTAAAGATTTGTTTTATTGAAAGATGATTAGTTTACATTGCAGTACATACATTTATAAACAGTTAAACAATTAATGAGATAGATTTTAAAGGATATGCTCAGGTTCATCATTTTATTTAGGGTAACTACTAAAATAGGATTACATTAGGATTACAATCATGCTTTAGTTTAATGCTCAAAAAACACATCAGTTTCCTCATACTGAAACTCTGTCTGAAACGCTCTGTTTTAGCTCCTGTCTCTTTAAAGCCCCCTCCTGAATATCAGGTCTCCTCTGATTGGTCAGCTCACACACACCTGAGCCAGCAGCAAACAGCAGTGCTGTGCTAAATCAGTTCTTACATGCCAAACTAGCGCTAGGCATAAATAATGCAAATATGTGACATGGTGACATGGTGTGATGTCACAAAGTCACAGGATTAAAGGTGGGACTATGACGAGGCGTTTCAGGAGCCTTGTTTTCTGTGGTAGAGAGGAGCTGCTGTTGGTGAGGACTATGATTTTTTTTTACTTTCAATCTCTTTAATATGCACAAGAACATAAATAAAACACTGAAGGAAAGAAAAATATATATATAATAAGTCTCCATTAAAAAAAGGATAAAGGGGCATATCTATACAGATACATGCACATGTACATGTGATTAATGAAATGATTAATTATAAATATGATAATTATACATCAACTTAAATGTACATACAGTACATACTAACTAGACCACACGGGCCATTTGCATTCTGAGCCACAACTACAAGGAGTAATAATAATAATAATAATAATAATAACTTTATTTATATAGCACACTTCACGCAAAATGCAGCCCAAAGTGCTTAACAACAGCATACAAGAATACAGGTGAAAATAAGCAGCAATTACAAATTAAAGAAAAAAAAGCAGAAAAAAAGAGAAAAAAATTAAATAGAATAATAGCACTTAAAGAATAAAATTGATGCAGTTCCTCCACATTCAGCCGAATTAATAAGATGGGTTTTTGAGTTGTTGTTTTTTTAAATAAAAAGGGATATAGTAGTTCAAAGATCATATATTAGTACTCAGTACTCATGGGTAAGACCACACCCATCTTTCAACCTGGCCATAATTCTAATCTCAGCTACACACCTGTGAAGTTTCATGACTGGATCTTGCACATTTGTGACGCTATCATGAAGACCTGACCTCAGACAGACAGACAGTATGTGTCCTGAAGTGGACGGGATGAGGCGACGCAACAAATCAAGCTTAAAGCGTTATACACAGTATTTTCTTGTTTAAATTGGTGTTGAACAGGTCTGTATTCGGTCAGTAACACATGTCTCTCCTTACCCTGCACATGCACTAATAAAGAATATGCATTTTCTGGTATCCCTGCCCACTTTATCCAATCAGGACAGAGAACTTGGACTTGTCTGCTCAGGATCCTCCTGTTTACCGCCAATCGCTATATATTAATTATAATATTACTTATACAATAAAATAAGCTGAGCGATGAACAGCGCTTGAAGAAAAGAAAGTGGCACAGAAAGCTGCCCCGAAAAAAGAAAAGAGACGTGTGGTGACAAAGAGAGGAGGGAGCAGATGTTCAGATATAAACACACACACACACACATTCACAGACACACTTAAACTACACAGAAAGGTTTGAAATGCTTTTTAATAAAAAATATTTTTAAAACATGATTGCAAATGAGCAAATCAATCCTAAGTCATTGATACAGTGCTGACTCAGCATCAACACACCGGATCAAATGCTTCATTACCAATAGCTGAAATTTTCATCTGTACACTGGATCAATTCAGGAGCTTCGGTGCGCTGGCACCCTCCAGTGGAGCCGGAGAGGGAGCTGTGATGGCCACAGGAGAGGAAGACAAACAGTTCGTCCTCCTGCAGGTGGAGGTCAGGTGTTTTTGTGTAGTCTGTGAAACCTTCAGTGGGCAGCACACCTGGTGCCGGCCACACGGAACCCACTGGTTGCAGAAACTGGGTACGCTGTAGAACTTTGTCAGTTTCTTCAGCGCCTGTCTGCCCAGAAGGTTTGAAGGCATCTCTGTAATCTCAATCACAGTGTCAGGTCCAGCTGTTGGTGGCGTGGGGACGCCGCCCGCAGCCTCTTTAAGACTAGGCTTTGGTTCAAAGTCATAGCCAGGCATTGGCCCGAAGTAAGTGTAAGGCAGAGGCTCGCTGCTGCAGCTGAGAGAGCGCATTGGCCTCCTGGTGGGATTCCAGGCCTTGTCGAGCCACAGCTCCACTTGAGCCTTGTCCAGCCCGGGGGCCGTCTCCTCTCTCTCCTCCGACCTGCTCTCCGAGTCTGACTGTTGGTTTCCTTCAGCTCCTGTCGCCTCGTCTCTCCCTGATTTTGGTCGGTCTGCATTATTCAGTGCCTGCGTCTCAGCCAGAAGAGCAGAAGCCGTTTTTGAAATGGTGCTCCAGTCCCTCAGGATGTCCTCTGCTGTGGTGAACTGTGAGGTCACCGTGAATCTGATGATGCGTTTGTTGTGAATGTCTGCAGGGATGAGGTACATGGAGCCCGACCGGGTCAGTCTCCTCAACAGCTCCTGGGTCACATCGTTTCCTCCCTAGAAGAAGAAAATGACGTGAAATATTCAGGAATGTTGCAGGGCCGAAAACACTTGAATCTTCCAAACACAAAGAAAAGCTCATTGAGTACGATCATTTCAAGGTTTCAGTGCTTTTTCGCCAAGCAGATACTTTACTTTTGGTGTTACATTCAATATAAGATCATTTAAGTATCCAAGTACTGTTCAAATGGGCAGATTTCACTTTACAAAAGTTACAGTTTTAACTTAAACTTCTGTGTACTTTTGACAACACTGTCCACAGGAGAGACCGGCTTGTTGGTGGCACAGACCGAAGACAAAACAATTATCCAGTGGCTATGCCAAGAATAAAAAGCATCGAGAGAAAGAACTGTGGCTTTTTTTGTGAAGCAGGTTTTCTACTTAAACAGTGATGATCTTCTAAACACAGACAATTGGAGATTTATCCTCATTCACCATTTCAGGTCAATGGATAAAACACATTTTAAGCAAATAATGAGGAAATAATGGAGACAAGCTGGCCACATATGGAAACCCTTGTTGTTGGCTAGATAACAATGTCATAATCAGGACAAAGATAAAAGATCAGGCTCGTAAACCTTTGAACAAGGTGTGTCTGACAAGTTTATACATCTCAACAATTATTAGCTAGTGAACAAAGTGTTGCTTAAATGTTATCTTTTCCTAGTTGCTGCATAAAAAGGTTCAAATTCATGCTGCGTACTTTCAGACAGAAGACCACCAGGCCAAGGTGCCTCACAGCAGGAACCTCAAAGTTTGAGTCACTCCTTATGTGAGACTCCAAGAGCTTTGCCATCTCAATCCCCTGAAAAAAACAAACAAGAACATACATGTGGAATGTGAAACTCAAAAACAAATGCAAGTTTTTTTTCGTTCTCACTGAGTTACCCACGGCAGCCATTCACAAACTTAAAGAATGACGTGGCCTAATATGAAATTGGAAAATCTTCTGGGGCCTGTCCAAACTTTTAATCAGACCTCCCTACAGTCCTACACTTTATGTGTCCCCTATCTCATAACAGGGCTTTATATTTATTCCTAAAATGATTTAAATGGAGAGAACTGAGTGCCACTCACGTGTCTGATATGAGCCTGGAGGTTTTTCAGTCCAAAGGAGCGCAAAACAAACCAGAGTTTAATGGAGCGGAAACGTCGGCTGAGGGGAATCTGCCAGTTCTGAACAGCAGAAAAATGTAGTGTTGTTGCATTGAAATGATTCACTGTTATGACTGACTCTTTAATTTGGTGAAGTGTCGTACCATGTAGTCTGTGGCTGCCTGTGAGTTCTCATGTCTGAGGTAAACAGGATCGACAGTGAACGTCTGCTGCAGCTTGTATTTGTCCTTCACCCTGAGAACACAAAACACAGTAACCACCAACGAGCCACCTTCATATGAGCTTTGGAGTCATTTTAGATGTCAGAGCTACTGTCATAGATAATATTAATTTCCACAGAGGTGTGAAAGGCTCACCAGAATGCTGTGCAGTCAAAATGGACCATCATCCACTTGGCAGGGTTGAAGACAAACGAGTGAGCGAACTCGATGCCCTCCAGAGACCAGCGGAGCTCAGGACAGACGTAGGCTGAGCCAGCGTAGGCAGCGTCTACATGGAGCCACACTGCCTCCTCTGAGCCTGGGATCAAGATTTAAATACAAGTATTGTATCTCCTAATGCATCTCAATGGATCAGCACAGTGTGTGGACTTTACAGGCGGAATCAAAGCAGACATTTCTTTAGAGTAAACTTGAAGACGTACAAACTGGTCCCAGCTCAGAGAGATTGTCGAAGGCACACACTCCTGTAGAGCCCAACGTTGCACAAAGCTTGAGAGAGACAACATCCCAGTTAAGACGTGACAAAGTAGTTCTTTTTCAGACAGGTGTCAGTTTATTAGCCCCACAAATTGTCAGTCATTTTTAACATTGTATCTGTTTGAACATTTAGAAGTATTCAGAACCTTTTTTTTATTCAAAGAACCAACATATTAACTTCAGTTAAATCTCATAGTATTGTATATTACATTATTACATTGTCATTACTGACCTGTTACTGGTTGAGGTGGAGCTAATTTTAACTTTATATACTGTTTTGTAGTTTAGTTAAGGGTCAAAGCTAAATCTAAATGGTTGAGAGATGACTGATGAGGAAGAGAGGAAAGAAGAACAAAATGTTCAGAATCATACATATGATAGATTATCGTATTTCCTTCTCAGACTTTTCGCTTATCTTGCATTTTTATGTGAAATATTAGATAATTATTCCTCAAAGGAGTTTAGAGGGGAAAATGTCTCTTTAAAATGTGTTATGGGGTCACAACTACTTTATATAAGAAGTTACAAACCAAAAAGGAACATTAGCATCGTGTTTAACAATGTTTAAGGCTTGAAGACAAGTTGCTTTCTTGCAAGGTGGACGTTTAAGTACTAGTACCTCAAAATTGTACTTAAGTACGGTATCATCATACACACTGCAGGACTTGCTGTCAGCTAAAACATGATAAAACAATACTGGACACATTTTATTCAATTACATTTTGGATTTTCACCTGCGGCTAAATTTTGTGTTTTCGTGTACATTCAAATACAAATGCAAATTCACCAATTACAAGCCCTGAAACCAGCCCACCTGTCGCCCATGCCTCAGCGCCACACACCTACCATGAAAGGTACCAGTCCCCTCGCCCTGTCCTCCTGTATGGCTTGTCTCAGAGTGTCTCCTCTCAGGGACAGCTGCTCATCAGTGGGCAGAAACCTGATCTTCACCAAGGAGATCAGACCTGCCTTCTCAACCGAGGAATGAGCCTTTAAAAGCAGTCGAACGTTCAATCAGTTACTCAATCTATTTCATCTGAATTAAAGGAAGTTATTGCACAAGAAGTGGAGACACTGACCTGATCCGAAGCGTAGGCCACCAGTCTTGAATTCAGCACTGAGTCGTCCACATCCTGGTCGAGCTCGGTCCGCAGCTGCAGTATTTTATCTTTCCTGGCTGCCAGCAGAGCGACCAGCGTGCTCTCGCTGACAGTACTCTGACAGGAGGGTCAGGAAGAAGAGACAAATTATAAGCATTGTGATACAAAAAAGACAACTGCACTGTTACAGGTTTAAAATAATCAAACCTGCAGTACGCCTCCGCCTCTGCTGTCAGGGTGGTGATGCAGGAAGAAGGAGGGCAGCCCCAGTGCTTTACACAACCAGTCCAACATATTCATCTCCAGTTCTGTGCAAGCTGGACTGGAGGCCTGTTCACAACCAGCAGTGAACAATGTATTTATTCAGATGGTATCAGTTCTCTTCAACTGCTGGAAACCAAAAGTTCTTGGTCGCACACACACACACACACACACACACACAAAACTTCAGGACAAAGTTAACTAATTGCAATTTCACCATTTTATCCTGGTCATGTCATCATTGCACTTACTGTTGTTCCCAGAGCGTTTCATAGTTGGAATGTTTTAAGGTTGTGTTGTGGAGAAAAAAAGTGTGGACTGTTGTCCCGCGGGTCGTTCCGGTAACAATACCAAATTAAAAATAATTTTAATATAATAATATTTCTTTTTCAACTTAAAATTGTAAGTTCACAATTGCCTTAATGATTTGAAATGACTCAACTTAGGTTGAATAGTTAGTTAAAAGTATTTCAAGTCCGTTTTTTTTTGTTGAAAACAAGTTTTAAGTTTACTGAACTTGAGAAAACACATTAAATAATCATAAGATATTAAGTTGAATCTACAACTGTAACAAATACTACGCTTCACCACATCCTTTTACTTTTTCAGTTTATCTGAAAAGATGTGTTGATTCTACTACACATATTTATTTTTTGTGGAAATGCTTCTAAATGTTAGACTTGGTGACACAAGTTAAAGTCTGCAGTGATCTGATACCACATCATTTGGCAGTATTGATTAGAAACAGGACTCTTCTGGGAAGTAGCACAGTCTTCACAGACGTGGCATCAGATCAGTGTAAAGACTGGTATACTCGCTGATAACTGATCCATATGATCATACACCAGGAGGCAAACAGGAAACAAAATCCATAATTGGTAAGCGACTCGTGTAACTTCTAGCACATCAGTAACATAACATCCATACAGGGTTAGCAGTGTATGCTCTTAAATTTTTTCAAATAATATATAAAAGGTTCTTCCCAACATTATCAGGTTTAAGGCTCCACTTAACTGAGAGAATGTAAAATCATTGTATCTATTCAGAAATCTAATGGACACTGTTGTTTCCCAGTCGACCTTTTCTTAGCAAGATTTTTTAATTAAGCTTTAGGGTTTTTGTTTAGTATCTGCTCTATATTTTTTTCAACGTTTTCAGGTCTCTGAATGTAGAAGGAAAAAACAGTATAGGTACATGTGTAGTCGTCCCCTTACCCAGGTGAATCCAACACAGTTGATGGCGTCGGCCAGCATGTCCCCGAGCATGGAGGGCCATGAAGTCAGACTGGGGTAGTATGCGTGCATGTGAGGGCTCTGCCAGTGAACCACCTGGGGAGAAAGATGAGAAACACATGTTTCTTTGCCATAGTTTCAGGTTACTGATATGATTAAAGATGACAGTAGGAACTTACTCCTGGCATGATGACCTTCTCGATGTCGCTGAAGATGCTCTCCCAGTCCTCCGCGTCTGACGGCGCAGTGTCAGGGAGAAGCTCCTTCATGTAACCCGGCTTCACATCTGGAATCACCCTCCTCTCCCTGATGGAGCTCAGGTACTGTGTGATGTAGTCCACCAGCTCCTTACCTGGTCAGTAACAGACACTGTAACAGCTGGACACAGACACAACGAGTCAGTATATTCAACAGTGATTACCTCTGCGGTTGTATTCCTCAGCCTGCATTTTTGTTTGTTTTTTTAGATGAAAGCTCCGAGTGAGAAGCTCAGACTTAATTTGTTGAGTGTAACAGGAGGATGCAGTGATGCTTTGTGTGTTCACTGACAGAGATCACCAACCTATATAGACCCTGTTGAAGAACACACCCTAAAACGATGACGCACAATGACTCTCACACTGTTTTTCTTTCCATCATAGGAGTCGATTGGTGGAATCCTCCACTGTCTCCACATGTGTAGTAAATATTTACAGTGGTCAGGATTTACTTATACACGTTTCAGTGATGAGAAATGATGCTCGATTTAAGAAGGAATAAATTACTACAATAGTATTGAAAGTTAATGTAACAGAGTGAAATACGTCAGTGCCTCTTCACCTGGATTAAATATTCTCTATATTAAGGGAGGTTATTGTAGGTTCAATCTAAAATCATATAATTCATAGATTACAGCTTCTAATCTAAGGTTTATGAAATATATTATGGTCTGTCAGCAAACATAAAAAATGTTGCAACTTTCAGTTACTTTGAAATATTAATAATATATCTATATAGATGCCATCTGCTCATCTGGTATCAAGTAAACAATGAATAAATAAATAGATGTATCTATGCCTGGTTCCCTCCACAAAGAGCCTGTTGGATTTTTCCATTGGATTGTGGAACTTCACTGAAGAAGATCTCTGTGGCAAACATGATATTTACACATTTTGTTCAGCAAGATAATCTTAAACACCACTTTGTGCTTTTGGAAGCGTAGATGAAATCTCTTGAAGTAAAAAGCTCATGTTAGGCTACAAACAGACACTGCGGTCGCATGACTTTAACGTCACCACCACTGAGCGTCACTACACAGTTCTATCAACTGATCAATCTACAGGTCAGAATAGTTTGTAACTAATGTCGGCCTGTAAAAATGGACTGGTAAGTAGATGAATCTCCGTATTCGGTGTGATGATGTTTGATGTCCCCGACAACCGCTGTAGTCTCATTCAGCTACTTGTAAGCAACTGCTGCTCTTAAGACATGTAAGTGCTTTATAATTAATTTGAGAGATCCATCCAATATTGTATTTCATGTTGTAGAGCAAAATGTGATAAACCACAGACCTTATTTCAGGCACTTAACCAAAAGAAAAATCAAAAACCTCATAGACTTTTAGACGAAGGAACCAAAAGTGCTAAGATGCTAACTGATTACTGGGTCATAGGACAACGAACAACACCTTTATATGGTACAGATACAAGACGGGTATCAGTCCTCATTTATTTCTACATAATAAAACTACTAAGTATATTTACCGAAATGTCAAAATATACATTCAAGATTTGTCAATAATATTTGACTCAAATGACGTATTTCCACTATAAACCTCTTAAGCCTTGTGATGCTCTCTTGACTGGCTGACAAAACAGTAATAATGTTCTCATCACTGATACTATTAACTTTCTATGCTGTTTTCTCTTCTCATCTGCCCTGAAAGCATTACAGAAGATGACTGTCTAAACAAAGCAATATTTGTTCTGGATAATGACTCTTCACAAACCACTTCACGGGACGTATCGGGACGCTCCCAAAAAATCAACACAGAATGAGCATACCGTAATAGATAACAGGATGAGGAGGCCAACCCCGCCTATGTCACAGCTTATCGCTGCCTTTGAAACTCTGAGAAAAGCTGGAGCGGCACCTGGACTGTTCACACACTGCACATTGTGCTCAGAGTGTGTTAGCTCTCCTCTGCTTCTCTGGGGACGCAAATGGTTGGACGCAAATCTAACCGCAAGGCAAACACATTAAGTAAGCACACATCGGTGTAGACGACGATGAGAGGCAATCAATCCGTCGCATCGATTCAATGAAAGTCATAAAGCAGCAGAGGATGTTTAGCTAAGCTATCTGAAACCAGTGATGGTTTTCATCAGTACTGAATAATAAACTGAGATAGCAGAAATAGTGTTATTCATTAACACTGCGCACAGGCGAGTCTTCAGACACACTGTATAAACAATAAGATTTTTATCCTTATTCTATTTTGCTCATTTCAGAGAAAGAATGATGTTTCTGTTTGAGTAACTAATGGTTCAGTAATAAGTAATGAATGAGCTGTTAGGAGTTTGTGCTACTCAGCGACTGGTTCATAGTCAATCATGAACCCCTCATGAAGAAAGCGGTCAGTGTGTTCATTCATCACTATTTATGAACTAATTGTTGCCTTTATCGTTGTAGGATAACAGTCTGTTCTCTAGTAACTCATCATTATCTACCATGTAGTCATTAAGCCACTTTTAGTCAGGAACTACTGATTAATTATTCATTAAATATATAGTTGTTCCTGAGTCATTCCTTCCTCGCTCCTCAGTAACAACCCATTTTTATGTGCTTAAGAATAAAGTGGTGCCCTTCTGGTTCCCGTTGAGTAACCAAGCGTGTACAAGGGTTAAAAGCAGGTTTGCTATTAAACGAACATTTTAACATGTGGGAAGTTTTCCACAAAGAATGATTTGAAAATGTATTGGTGCAAATCCTCTGTATTACAGCCGATCTCCAACTCACAAGTTCTTTGAATCTGAGCAAATAACTGAGACGAACTTTAGATCCCGCAGAAGGCAGGTGAAGCCCAGCAGCAGGCGACGACTACAGTAAGTGTGTGTGGAACAATACACAAAAACAAGTGTTATGTGATATGAAGCAGAGCACACTGAGACTATTGTGCTCCTTGTGTGCGTTTACGTCCGGCGGTCTGATCCTGATGAAAGCAGGTTTAATCATAATTGTGCATTTGAAGCTGGAGCTCTGCCTTGTGACATCAAAGTCAAAGTGCTTCCTGATGGATCCCATTCTGTTGCTTTTATTCAAATAAGCTTAAAATATCAACAAGATATCAGTCTATTACAAAGAAGAAACGTGGGCATGATATTTCAGACCAAAGGTCAGAAACAATTCATGAAATGAGGATTTGGTAACTTAGACATGAGCAGGGTTGCACTGACTGATGATGAGACTCTGAACAAAGATGAAGAAAAAGTTAACGGGAACTTTAAGTCGCATTTCCACCCAAACCACCTGGATTTCTTACACCAAGGAACTACTTTTCATTGAACTAAGAACACAGTCTAAACAAAAGGCGAATTAGTCTGCTAATGTATAAAACATCATTTTTATGTGGCTAAAATATATAAATTAGGGCTGTCAAAGTTAACGCGTTAATAACGCGCACCTGGAGTCTTAATACATAGGGTGGCAGAAGAAGAAGAAGTTGGCGGTTCGGGAAAACACGGCGGACTGAAAAGTGAGGAAATGGAGAAAGGACTTAAGGAATGAACGGCAAACTACTTTCGAAACACTACCAGACGTGGCCGCGGGAAGTGGGGGTAGTGGGGGTGCTGCAGCACCCCCTAGTGGCCAGAGGGGAGATTTTAAAAAAATCTAAAAAATATTTTGCACAATTTATAAATTCCTTGTGAATATTTTGGGAAATGATTTTGACACACGCAGGCTATTACTTGTATTTTAGATTTTAATTTAAATATTGTTAGGCCTAATCAACAGGTTCACAGAAGTTACGTTGTCAACGTCAGGCAGGCTAGTGGTCGCTGAGTACAGAGGTTTCCCGCTCGCTCCATGCAGCATACATCCATGGCAGAGCAGATGCTCCAAATAGCATCAACTTTCTGATAGTGTGTGGGGCAGCAATAAATGCAAAGCCTTTGTGTTGGCTGCTCCTTTTTTTATGTTAGCCCAGTTACGTAGTTTAGATAAAAAATTTGAATGTTGCTACTTTTACTGCGCACCGAATGACCCAGGCTTGGTCTTCACTGTCTATAGAGATACATGAAGTTGAAATGTTTTACCAACAACTGATCATTTCTATCATCTTTTTCATTTTATCACTGTACAAGAGCACTAGTTGTAGAGCTCTAAAGGGCAACGCTTCATTAATAACTACTTGTATGTGTCATAAATCTTCTGTGTGATCATATCTGACCAGGGGCGCTGCCAGGGGGGGAAAGGTTAGGACGATTCCAAGGGCCCGGCACTGACAGGGGGCCCTTTGAGACATGGGCAACCTATACAAGGGCCCAACTAGGTTTTTTTTCATGGGGCCCAAAATCCCTGGCGGCGCCCCTGTATCTGACTCTAGTGGGCAAAATCTTAGCCTGAATAAGCTGATGAATGAACAGCACTGAGATCATGTTCTTGGGAGCATTATCTGGCGTGCAGACACTTGTGTTTGTATTTTTCACTTTTGCTCCCGTCCAGTGTCTAGTGTTCAACTTATTTGGATTTGCACACCTTGTTTTCACGCCCTCATTTGTTTTGGCACACGCATGATCAGATTGGGTGGCTATTTGCCTACTAGTGTCAGTAAAGACTACAAACTTGTTCTTGTATGTGATGTTAATGACTGTTTAAATAAGGGCAGAGCTGGTGGAAGTGAGTATCTCAGCCACTGCATCACGTTGCTTTGTAGGTTAATCAGGGAAGAAACCTCTCCAACATCAGATGAGGGGGAGATTTGTGTAATGGATGTGGAGAGCTGTTCGATAACGTGCTTGAATAGTCCGAGATTATTTCCTTGTGGTGTGTGTAAAAGGATTTTGGAGCTAATAGAGGTGTGTGTGACATAAATGTAGATGGGTTCATGCCAGCTGACCAAGTTTATTGCATTGTTATAGCGTTATTGTGAAGTTTAATTAAGAGTGCTTCATCTGAGAGCTGATGATGTCTGTGTGTTACAGACCCTGGCTGTGTGCACTGAAGTGTATATGACAATAAAGTAGTGAATCTCAATCTATTTATTTATTTTTAAAATGTATGTTATATAGGCCTATAGGCTCATAGGTTTTTTTGTCCAAAAAAACAAACAACCAATTTTTTCACAGCACCCCCTGTTCAAAATCACTTCCAGTGGCCCTGCTACTAGATGGTTCGGTCGATAGGACAAAAGTTATCTGCACGTACTGTCGACATGAAATGAGTTAGCATCGAAGTACGTCGAGTCTTAAATATCATTTGCAAGCCAAACAGACGGCAGATGAAGACAACCCTGGATTTATTTTCCTGCATGATTTGAAGTGTTGAATAAACTTTTTCATAATGTAAGCATATTGGCCCTTTCTTATGTTGTTAAAAGTGTTAAGAACATGAAAAAATATATTAAGGTACATTTTGAACAGAAAAAAATGGGCTAAAAAAATTGCGATTAATTTGCAATTAATCGCGAGTTAACTATGGACAAAATGCGTTTAATCACGATTAAAAAAATTAATCGTTTGACAGCCCTAATATAAATACACAAAATGCGGCAAGTACTCAACCAATCAGACCTCAGAGTTCCTGTACTATTGGAAAGCAGGTGCTTGCCCCAGAAAAGAGACTTTCTGTTGGGTACTTAGTTAAGAACTTGATTTAGAACCTGGTCTTATGCTTTAGGTTTCCTCTACCAGGGGGCTGGTGCAGTCAGCAGGATGAGGCCTCAGAGGATCATTATTGCTAGATTCATTTCTATTTTATGTATCTATATGTTAGACTTTTGCTTTATAGCGTTTTTATTTTCCTCCCCTGTGTTAGCTCCACTGAGGTGCCCTTAAAACAAGGCTTCCTCCTGCTCCAGTGGAGTGGCCAACAGATAAGACTGGTTTTACTGGCCATTCCTGACAAAGACAGACACTGTGTACTTTTATTTGATCCCATGCAGCATCGTGTTAACCTTGAGTGTTTTTGTTTGTTTGTCTGCTCTTTGTTTTTTTTTTTTGTGCAAAGCAAAACTCCCTCTTCTGGATAATGTTTAACACAATATAAAACTTGATTGCTAAGTCATCAGAAAAGGTTGATGGCCCAAACCCTGACCCACAATCCAACAGTGACAGATTGTAAAACATTTATGATATATGGATTCATTTCAATGCCACGTCAGTTGTAGCCACAATGTGCTGCAATGTGTTGCAATTGTTGTTTAGGTTTGTTCCACACCACAATGTTCATTTAACAAATATGCTTACAGTATGTCTTTGAATTGATAACAACACACCTGTCATCACTTTAGAAGACTGCCACTGTGTCCAGCTGTACCCCATGCGACCATTCTATAAAACACCACTTCACTAGTTCAGTCCAAAAGCCCAAAACTGAGGCTGGAGTTGGATTATTTTATATTCTACACACTTCATTACGGAATGCATAAGATAATCTTTGCTAATCTTTACTTTTGAAACAGGTATGAGGAAGTTGGGGTGTTAAAAAAAGCTTGAGGAGAAGGAGAAACGTGAGGAGAAGAAAAGAAGGGAGGAAATCATAGAAAGATGCTGGTCGAGGCTCTCCGAAAGCAAACAAGATGGACAGTAAAATGGTAAAGATGCCAGATAACACATTTATTGTCATGTCATATCAAAATATAGTCACATGTGGCGTTTATTCTTATGATACACATTCCATAGTCTACAGGTGTCTAAAGGAAAACACACATTTTCACACATGTTTACCCTTTTTGATGAAAGCATCACACTTCTTCTCTGCCCAGTCAGAGATGAAGTACATTTTAATAAATTACCATGGTTGGATTTCATTTGGACCTACACTCACTGATCCTATGATCAGGTGCTTGTGGTTCAGAGAAACATTCACAGGATGATACAAATATAGGCATACTGTAAATCAAAGCATTACATATTACATACAGACAACATCTGGACAACATACCAGTATCAGATCAACACTGTAGGCTTTAAACAGCCTACAAGTAATGCAAGTACACTGCATGAAGTGACAATGCTAACAACATGTACAACAAAAGGTTTATTGACAATGCAAACAATCTGAAACACTTCACATACAAGACATGTCAATGAAAAGGCAGCAGACAGGACTGAGAATGTGGTCAGTGAAGCAGACAACTACTTCCACAAGGTGGCAGCACGGCGACAATCAGGAGGTGAGCTGCTGCAATGCTGAACGAAGAAGAGGAGGAGGAGGAGGAGGAGGAAGAGGAGGAGGAAGAGGAGGAGCAGGAGGAGGAACTGGAGGAGGAGGAACTGGGAATAAGGAATCAGCTGTCAAAAAAGTAGCTAAAGTGGAAGCAACGGATCTTAAAGAGGTATTTTGTTTACATTTACGTTATGCTATCAAACAATCTGCCACGTCGTTTGAGTCTAAATCATTAGAAGAAGGTGTCTGTTTCCTGCTGAGTGTGATTATAGCCGTGACTACCCAGTGCTGTAGATAAACAGCTCACGGTAGCTAACCAAACGATCATCATAACTGCGTGAGCTCACAGCCTAGCTTGCTAACTAGCTAGCTAACTCCGAAGGTAACAAGGCTAAGTTAACATTGGATTAGCTAAATGGCGTTTATATTAAACCGGTGGTTGATTTATACTCTATATTGAACAAAATGTCCGTTAGCTGGCCATAAGGGATCCAGTCGAGGTACATGCTAGCGGCCAACGTTTGCTAGTAAACTATTCCATGTTGTTGTCGTCAGTGTTGACATGTCCTGCGCCAGCTAACTACCACAAGCTAACTGATGTTGGCTAATGCGCTAACAGAGAGCAACAGTCGGCTACAGCTAATTAATTATCTTAGATGTAGTTTGTAAACAACGTGTCATGTTTTCACTTTAATGTATCCTTATTCTCGCCATTTTTAAATGCTACATGACAGCTAGCAGGAAGTGAAAACTCTATTCGCTGACTTTCTTTTTCACTGAGACGTTAGTAAATATTTCGGAAGCAACCAGGAACTCTTCTTAAATGTTAGCCAGCGCCATTCAATCAGTCAAACTTTATTGACAAGAACCTTTCGGACCATTTAAAATGCATTTCAGAGTGCTTGAAATAACATGGATTAAAAGAGACTAAACGCAAATGACAAAAAAATAACAGTTAAGATAACAAGGAAATAATGAAATTGGTTAAAAAAAACGTTAAATTTGCTTGTGTTTAATTTCTCTATGAAATATAATATGATAAGAAGAATAACAACAAGTAAAATAGATTTAAAAATAATATAGGACTATGATAAAAACAATATCATTTAAAAGCACAACGATTATAAGACACTATATAAACGCCAGACTGAATAGAAAGGTTTTTACTTTACATTCAAAGGTATCAATATTTCCATCTCCTCTCAGATCTGTTCAATAATTAATGTGATTTGAAGCTTGTTGAATGTTTTGGAAGCAGAGTGTTTTATTTTTCTCTCACTATCATTTTCCAGCGATGTTCAGAGCTGGTGTTCAGCACTGACTGGTCGTCTGCCTGTGACCTCTGACTGAACACACTCGCCAAGATGCCTGCCGTGTCCACCGGGGTCAAGGAGCTGTATCTGTCCACCTCTCTGGGTGAACTCAATAAAAAGGCTGAAATTAAACCAGACAAGACGAGCACCAGAAGGTAACTTTAGATCTGATCTTTACTGGTATCAACCCAGTATGGCATTCATTAGTTGTGTGACACAAAACAAACTCACAACAGGAAGACAGGAACTGTGAA
The DNA here is from genome assembly GCA_963678695.2 of Diplodus puntazzo. Taxonomy (NCBI): domain Eukaryota; kingdom Metazoa; phylum Chordata; class Actinopteri; order Spariformes; family Sparidae; genus Diplodus; species Diplodus puntazzo. The sequence continues at coordinate 37,746,515 of OZ023155.1, read as the reverse complement.
TTTAAAGGATGCACGGTATGAATAGAGGGTTTTTTTGTTGTTGTTTTTTTAAAGCTGATACCGATAACTGACAGTTACCCACCTCTCATGGCTGATATTAATTGATATTAACTGAATTATTGGAATCCTGTTGTTTTTCCTCTGAAATTGTAAAAAATGTCCAAACCAACAACGACATGTTTACACCATGTGACTCTACGCAGCTGCAGCAGTTTGACAACACGAGCACATTGTGCTGCTCCTCTACTTCTTCCTCTTCTTCCTCTTCTTCTTTGTGTTTATTAGGGGATTACAAACAACTTTGAAGGTGCAAACAGCCACTTACTGTATCAGAGAGCTTGTTAAGTCGTTGAAAGGAACTTGCTTTCACATCATCAGTTCTATTTATCTGATATAATTTCACTGATACAGATAAATTGTTGACAATATAATTGTTCCCCTATCGGTCTATATCATGCACCCCTAGTGAAAGTGTTAACAAAGGTCTCTCGTCAAATTTTGATTTGAATCGAGGACATTGCAATCACATGATGCTGATAGAACTCATTTGCTGTGTTGCAGCTATGTTCAGAGTGCCTGCAAGATCTTCAGGGCGGCAGAAGAGTGTCGCCTGGACAGAGATGAGGAGAAGTCTTATGTTCTGTACATGAAATATTTAACAGTTTATGACATCATCAAGAAAAGACCAGACTTCAAGCAGCAACCGGTACAGTTAATAACTGTGAACTTAATTTCTGTGCATTATATGACTAAATGTGTAGTGTTTCTTTTGTTAAGACTTACTGACTAGGGGAAGTTATTTCTGAGTAACTGATTTCTATTTCAATGGACTTAGGACTATTACATGACCATGCTGGGGCCAAACAGCTTTAAGAAAGCCATTGAAGAAGCAGAGAAGCTCTCCGAAAGCCTTAAACTCAGGTGAGAGGCTTATTCTACACACCTTATGATGGAATGCATAAGCTGCAAGACAGGATGTCAGAGCATGAGTTTTTAATCTTTACGTTTTAAACAGGTATGAGGAAGTTGAGGTTCGGAAAAAGCTTGAGGAGAAGGAGAGACAAGAGGAGAAGAAAAGAAAGGAGGAAATAACAGAGAAAGATGCTGGTCGAGGCTCTCCGAAAGCAAACAAGAAGGACAGTAAAAAGGTAAAGATGTCACATAACACATTTATTGTCATGGTATTTGCATATTAGAGAATAGTGACATGTGGCATTTATTCAGTTGATACTGAAAACATTTATCACTTACTCGGGTCGTGGTTTGGTTTCATCTGAATCAACTGGTTCACATTAGACCAGTAATAACAGCAACACTAGCAGCCTAATTACAGGGTACAAGGTTTGTTTACTTGTCATTCTGCAGTACATGAGTTGTATAAGGTGCTACTCACAAAACAACACTTACATGTTGCATCAATAAATGATAAGTCATAAAAGCAAACCATTATTTATGATGGAGTGCAGAGTCTCATAGCTTGAGCAAAGCAGCTGCTGTGAACTCTGATAGTACGACTTCTGTGTTGCTCGTCAGACAGCAGCAGGGTGAACAGGTTTGTGGGGGTTGTTAAATGATATTACAAGTCAGGGTATTATTTGATCCTGAGGTATTAATCAGATGATTGTTTCAGCATTCATTTAGTTTTCTGTTTGTATGTCAGGTAAAAGGTGAACAGAATGAACTGAAGAATGCAACCTCAAAAGGTAGGCAGAGTAACACAAGAGAGACATTTTCTGCTGTTATTATTAATTTAATACTGAATAGTTTTACAGTTGTTTGGCTTGTGTTGATTCGATGAATGTATCTTGCTAGCTGCGGTGCCAGCTGGTGGGATCACAGCTGAGAAACTTTTCAACATGATGAAGGACCAGACGATCACGATAATCGTCATGGACGCCCGCAGCCACAAGGACTTTGAGGAGTCTCACATTCAGGTCCCAGCTCAGACCTGCATCTCTGTGCCTGAGGAGGCCATCAGCCCTGGGTGAGAGAGCACTCGACTGTAATAGTACTTAAAGTGGTTTTGGGAATGATGACACAAATGAATCTGTTGTTTAATTATTTTATTTTTCTGTTACTGTTGTGTCATCAACTCTCACACGATGAAAGAATCTCAACTCCTCAACTTGACCTCGTGATCTGAAATGTCATGACTTTTCAGAATCACTGTGAATCAAATCGAGGCGAAGCTGCCGGACGTGTCCAAAGAGCACTGGAGGCGGCGGGGATTTGTGGATTATATAGTCCTGCTGGACTGGTTCAATTCTGTCGCTGACCTCAAACTGGGCACCACCTTGCAGAGTCTCAAAGATGCCCTCTTTAAGGTAACTGTGTGTGTGTTGGTCTGCCGTTGTGCACTCGCTTTAGTGTGACTTGTATATGATGTCAAGGCTTCGTTTAACACAAGCTTTCAGAAGTGAAATGTGACACACTGCAGTCACCTTAATTATGTATTAACAGTTGTTTTGCTCACTTTGTGCAAGTGTTAGAAGCAGACAATACACCTTTGCAAGTCATATTTTCTTTTTTTGATAAAGTTGAATATGCTGTTCGGCTCTTCTTGAATATGACAACCTTTTTTGTTGTTCCTGAACTGACGAGTCATCACTTTACGTCAGTATAGCAGATCTCACAGCAAAGCTGTCGACTGTTGTTCAGCATGTTATGAACTGCGATCAAATGTCTTACTTGTTAAATATTCTGACAACAGAAAACAGAAGTTTAAAAAGAAATACAACCCCAAACAACCGACATGTCGATTTGCACAGGACTCATTTCATCACTCGATCTCTGTGTTTGGTGAAATATGTTGGGTAGTGTGCACTGGAAGTTTTATTTAACAAATAACAGACATTGCAGATAAACACAGGATTAAAGTCATAGACATCTTCCACATTATTACTAATTACTAGAGGTCTCCAGGTAATTCTAGTCCAGCGCGAAAAGGACTAGAGTGTCATTAACAACAGCAGAATTTTCCTGTGATGTGCAACAATGTGTTTGCACACTCCACAGTGGGACAGCATCACCATCCTGCGCAGCGAGCCTCTGGTGCTGGAGGGAGGCTACGAGAACTGGCTGTTGTTTTACCCCATGTACACAACCAACGCTAAAGTTCGGGCCCCTAGACAGAATATCATCAGCACCCTCCCTCAGTGTGAGTATCAGCAGCTCAGCACGCATGCTTTTATTTAATACCAGCGTTTGTTTTAATTCAGCTTCTCTTGTATTATTTCACAAGATGATGAAAGCAAATGAGTTAATTAGTCAAACAAAGTGGGAACACTGAATCTATTTATGAACCTTGTATCCAACATTTTATGCGTCTGAATTGTGTTCAAAGGTTTTGAATACACACACTAGTCTCCAAAGCGCACTGTGGTGCCTCACCTGAATGTAGATGTTCCTACATTAACAATGCAGCATGTTAAAGGGGCAGTCTGTACATACTTTTTTCTCTTACCTGTAGTGCTACATATCCACCAGGAATGCCCAAATGGCATCAACAGTTATAAGATAAATGGGTTTATACCATTGTTTATTTTTTTTAAGGTAAAAATACTGTTGAAAGATTTTTCATAATCTGAGCATGTCGTTAAAATGGCACTTTGCACAATAAGTGTTTCACTCTAGGGGACATCAGATCCTAGCACAGTTTTTGCATCACAACATACAATACATTATGTTTTTGCTTTTGGCCAATGGCACAACCTCAAGTTTTAGTTTTGGCCCTCAATAGAACAAGTTTGGGCACCCCTGATCTGGATGGTTTTGGTGTGAGTTGGCAAGTTTTGGAGATGTCGGCTGTAGAACGTCTGCCTTCTTTCGGATAAAATGGAGCTGGATGGATCATCTTGAGTTACTGGGTCATGACTTTTGAAAAAGGATATTGCTGTTGAGTTATTCAAATGTATTTTCTTGGTGCTTTGAACGTCACAAGCCGAGCGCCATCTGGTTCTATTATATTCAGAGAAAGCGGACATCTCTACGGCCAATATCCCTAAAACTCAGCAACTCACACCAAAACAGATCATCTAGATGCTTCAGTAATTCATTTTGTTGATGGGGTGAACTGTCCCTTTAAGTACAGTGAGATAAGGTTGAAAACCACAACAGAAAATGGTTAGAAACATTAATCATGTATTACACATGAACCTTTTAGTGTTGCTTTTAAGAAAGATTGCTGTTATATTATGGTATTTTTTCAACAGTGAACTTCAGCTACCCATCCCTTGAGGAACCAAAGCCTCCAACCCCACCTCTCCCAGAGCCTACGGTCACACCTGAGCCTCAGGAAGCCTCTGCCCCTGTGCTGATGAACGGGGTTGCACCAGCAGAGCCCCCATCGTCTAAGACTTCTGTGGTTGATTACAAGGTCCCAGACACTGTCGATTTCCCCGTCACAGCCTCCACAAATTCTGGGCTTGACCCGAGCAAGAAGGGACCTGCAGCAGGAGCATCCAGCCAGTCACCTGTACCAGCCAAGACCTTCCCACAGGTAATGTATCTACCCTGATAAATGATAGAATAGAAAACATTAAGGAATAAGTGTGTCGAAACATCACTCATGTTTTGCTTTATCCTCTTTCCCAGTTTGATCGTACCAAGAAACCCTCTGTCCGGGTGACAGACGAGCCAAAACCCAGCCAGAACGGGTCAGCGAAGGACTCGCCCCAGAACGGCCCTGTTGTCCCCGATCGCTCAGTCAAACCATCCTTCCCCTCCAACTCCTCTCTGTCTAAAGAAGAACAGAGTCAGATCCACTCTGAGGCGGTGGCAGTGATGGAGAAGGCGAAGCTAGAGCAGGAGAAGCGAAACCAGGAGCGCCGCTTGGAGGAGGAGAGACGGGAGAAGGAACAGAAGGAGAAGGAGTTGAAAGAGAAGCAAGAAAGGGAAGAGCATGAGAATAGGCGAAAGGAGGAGGAAGAGAAAGGACATCAGGACAAGAAGAAGCTCGAGAGGCAGAAGGCAGAAGAAGAGGAGGATAAAGGGAACAACGTGTGGGAGGAGAAAGAGAGGAGGGGAAAGGAGCAGAGCTCTGACACACCCTCGAAGAGTATGTCTCTGGACTCGCCGGCTCCCAACCATATTGTTAGTGAAATGAAGGTGAGTCCTCTTGTCGGAGTTTGTCACCGCCACAGTGGATGTTTCCATTGGAAGGTGCAGAGAGAAAACGTTAAATGCAGGCTAAACATTTGTGCTTTTGGTCTCAAGAACACAAGAATCCAGTGGAACGAATCACACAACAGGGATCAGTTGCTATCTTTAGAGTCCCTTTAAGTCTAGTGTCTGGCTAAAACGAAACTTGTGAGATCCTTTTGTCATTATTTTACATTTTAGACCAGATCATATTTTAAAACACAGCCCAAAGAACCCAAAAGACAATAATTTCTATGTGTAAGACATCTAAACTCAGAAAAAATATGAATGCAACACTTTTGTTTTTGCTGTCTTGAGTGAGTATTTTTCCATCCAAGCAAGTTACAACAACAAACTGCAGTCAGGTTAAGAGCCAGGTGAGGATGACATTTACATTCACATTCAGCAGACACTTTTTTCCAAAGCGACTTACATTTAGTGACGAGCATGCAGAGACTGTCTCTGACAGTTTCTGGTCCTGGGCTGGTGTTGTTACCCATGGTCTGTGATTGTGAGGTCCGTTAGGTGAACTACCAAATTCTTAGGAACAACACTGTAGACGGCTTGTGGTAGTGAAATGACAACAAGCCTGATGTGTGCACAGATAAAGTCTTTCATGAAGCTTTGAGCAAAAAAAAACATTCCCTTTATATTTTCATTGAGTGCAATAATGTAACGCTTCTTAGCTGCACGTTATTCACTTTTGACCCAGAGACTGCTGGTTTTCTGCAACTGCAGTTCTTCACACTTCTGTAATGTAATTCTGTGTAATTACAGAGTTAAAAAGAAGCTCCAAATAAAGTTACATGTCCCTTACAGTTCTACCTACACCCTTTCTCTATCACGCTAACTGCATTCAGCCACTCATACCAAGGTGTGCTTAGCTGCATCATTGACAGTCCGAGTGGAGCACATGATAGACCGAAATCATGCAGTATTATATGATCGATATGGTCTGAATTTCCTTAAATTTGAAGACATACCTTGAACATAAGTCATTGTTGTAGACCTCAAATTAGTTTTGTTTAAAAAGATTTGAGCAGGTTTATCTCCCAATAAGAAGTTTTTGCTTGACAGAACTAAGATGTGTAGTACATGAATTAGAGAATATTCGATTAAAGTTTGTGTGTGTTTATTCGGCAGAGGGAGCCCCTGACCAGAGCGAGGAGCGAGGAGATGGGTAGGAGTGTACCAGGCCTTCCAGACGGTTGGATGAAGGTACCAGATGTTTTAAACCTGAAATATGTGCCGTTATTGCAGATGAAAGTTAAATGAAAAAAGGTTGAAAGGAAATGACTTATAATATTAGGAAGTGTTACTTCCTACCTAATATTTAGTATCTTCTTACGTTTACCCCTAGTTCCTCGACACAGTGACGGGGACCTACCGATACTACCACTCCCCAACCAATCGCGTCCACCTGTACCCTCCTGAGGTCACCGTTCCCCAGACCCCACCCTCCACACCGCCGACAGTCAAACAGAAACCACCGCAGCCAGCTGAACCCGACGCCAACCATGAACAAGAGCGGGAGCAGTCTAAACTGAAACGCTCGTACTCCTCCCCCGATATCAGTCAGGACCTGAGGGAGGAGGCCCAGAAGAAGGCCACGGCCCCGACCACTGCTGCTGTCATACCCACCTTCGACAGAAACAACAAGTGAGGCGCACAGATGTTTTATTACTGAAGTGTGACACGCAGCATACTGCATTCAGTCAGCTTCCTTCATGTTTTTTTAATATTCCTTTGGTCTGGTGTTCTCTCATCCTGCTCCTCTGCCCCCCAGACCTCCCATCAAAGTCTATTCTAAAGTGGAGATTGCACGGCCGTCAGCTGCCAAAATTCGCAACCTGAATCCTGCGTTTGGAGGTCAAGGTGCATCACTGACTGGCCTCCGTAACCTGGGAAACACATGCTACATGAACTCCATCCTGCAATGTCTGTGTAACAGCCCCGGCATGGCTGAGTACTTCAACAACAATTACTACATGGAGGACATCAACAGGTAAGATAAATAACTCGAATTAACTGTAAAGTTTCAGGTATGAGAGAAATGTTTCTCATCTTGTCTCTGTTCTGCCCCTCCTCCGTCAGATACAACATCCTTGGCCATAAAGGGGAGGTGGCGGAGGAGTTTGGCGTCATCATGAAAGCCCTGTGGGCCGGTCTGTACAAGTGCATCAGCCCGCGGGACTTCAAGATCACCATAGGCAAGATCAACGAGCAGTTTGCTGGCTACGACCAGCAGGACTCCCAGGAGCTGCTGCTGTTCCTTATGGATGGGCTCCACGAGGACCTCAACAAGGTAGTGCACACACTCCATTCACCAGCACCAGTGTGACATAAATAAACTCATAACATTTTTTGATTTCTGCTACGAGAAAGAGCGAAACATTAACATCTAAATATGCACACCATGAATTCAGTATTGAGTGAATAAATAAGTTATTTATTCCTTTCAACCACGGCTGTCTGAGGCTTGCCTTCTATTGCCCCTGTATGTTGTTGCGCATTTGTCTCAAACTTAGTCTTTTATCATTCTCCTTCTTTCTGTTTTTTTTTTACCGGGTTTCATTTTGATGAAATTAGAGAGTAAGTAAATGGCTGTGTGTTCTTGGTCCTCCTGCAGCAGTGTGAGTGTGGCGTGTCTGCATCTGTCTGGTCTGATGCTCCGTCAGAACCTCCCTGTGCATGTAGACCCAAGACATGCCTCATTGCCTGTATCAACAGATTTTTAATGGTTTCATGTGCATTTGAATGGGGGAGAGGACGAGATGAATTGGCAAAAAAACAAAACAGACAGAAAAAAAATAATTTGATAGCTTATCAGGGGTGTCACAATTCTCTAAATCTATAATTAAAGTTGACTTTTTAATTAAAGGTCACAATTTGATTCAATTAAAAAAAAAACAAGTCAACACTGATACTGTACGATAGATTATGTTAGATTATTGCATATGAATTTGTTAAGATCAGCAGATCATTAGTTATGCGTCCTGACAACTGACAACATTTTCAACAACTTATTAAAAAAGATTTCTACAACAGCAGTTTGACTTTATCCTGGTGCGTTTTGCAGGGTAGTGTAGGCAAGTTCAAATGATATTTGAAATGAGTCAAAGGCTACATACACACCATTTACTCCATTTTACTGTGGTGCATGGACACCCTTCGTGAATTCAACAATAAACCACAAAGGGTAGAAATTCAGTTTGTTAGGAAGTTGTGAGTCTCAAAATGTGTCCAGAGTGAACCGTCTTCCCTGAACAAATGAATACAGGATCTCTGAAAAAGGACACAAGGGGAAGATCTGTGACACTGTCGGAGTTAACTCTGGTACGAATCAGTTTATAGGAGATTCACTGATCATGCTTTCGATTTTGATGATAAACTGATAGCTCATTTTGATCAATTTTCGATTTAGAGTCAAAATCGTGACATCCCTGATGACCTGATATACATTATTATTATTTCTAAACTCTCAACAACATCAAAAACTTGATTGTTTTCCTGTTAAAGGCAATCGTTAAAGCCCCACTCCAGTGTATTATGGCATTTTGATGGTATTTCTTATTTTCTGACTCATTTCCTGCCAGTGTTGATGAGCCACACTATTTGCCAAATATTTTTTGATGAACAACTTATAATGATTTTGTGTTCTTCTTAAAAAAAGTATGCTGTTGCTAAAATGGAACGATGACATATGACAATAAATCTAATCTAAGCTTGGTTTATATTGCTTATGAAAGTAGCGTAGCACCTTTAGGAAGAGGGCAGTGCGTCGTGTTTGTGTGGTTGAGTGAACGAAAGGCTCTGCTCAGAGCAGACAGGTGTGTTTTGATCAGGTCTCACTATAAACTTAGTGTTCCACCTGGATGGGTGTGGTTTTGCAGGAAGTAGCAGTGCGAACCTCAGTGACCGCCTCAGCCCGTGCTCTGAGTGCACCCGTTTATTTTTTCTATATTTGAACATGTGAGGTGATATTCTGCCTTGTGAGAACTTTAAGATGTTTTAGAGAGACAACTTGGCCGTGTGGATCCTGCATATGTCTTTGATACGATGTGCGATAAGAGTGTTATATGGATGTGTTCACTAGTAGTTTGGTCAGGGTTAGGCAATGAAACTTCTTGGTTAAGTTTTGGAAAAGATCATGGTCTAGATCAGACTGACATATCAGTATTGACTTCGGGATTCACATTTGACGGGAAAAGTGATGATCACAAAAAACAAAAATCATCTCTGAAGCTACATGTGACGAGACACTTAATGTCAGGTACGCAGCACCGCTTGTGACGCAGGGGGACGAGTATTAAGGGAGTCGTGTTGTTGGTCTGAAAGGAGGGAAAGTTGTCTTGTGGCATTAAATGCACAGTACAGGTTACCCATGAAGCTGTATTGAAGTCTACGGGAGATGCATGGACTAACACTAAAACCCAACATGTACCGTTGTATGACTTCCGATGAAGAAATGCCTCTAGAAAATGAAAGAACACACTTCAGAGGGCAGATTAACCACAGATTTTTTTATATTTCGACATGTTTGTCCTCCAGTTTTGTTTCGGGAAAGGTTTGCTCTGCTGTTTGCGGTGTGACTGCAGCATCACCAGCGATGTATGCTTGGAGCTGCCCCTTTATCAGACCTGTCAATCATTTGGAAAACTAAATCAGTGGTTGACCTACTCTCTGAAAGGTGTTGTTTCTTTTTTTGCTTGCCAGTTGACTTTAATACAGCTGACACTACAGTCTGGCACCAAAGCAGGATTCAGTGACGTAATGACCTTTCCATATTTGTTAGGTCCCCTGATGTTAGACAGGCTGTATCCGTTTCTAGAGTTTGGCTTTAAGCTGTCAGGTTGTAGATGCTGTGATTCTGTCTCCAGCCGGGGTTGAGTCGAAGTATTACACTCACCCCGTCAAGCAATTCTCATTTTCAGATTTGATGGATGAGGAGCTGATTAGGTTGTAAGAACTGACGACGTGCGCTCCTCATGACGCTCTCCATCTCATCACATCCCTCCTGTGTGGTGTTCAGACCTGACTGCCATAGGCTGGCCCCGTCCCAGTCCTCTCTGTCTCTCCCGGCTAATTGATAAATCAGTCAGATTCATTGACGAGATATTAATTAGCAAGTGTTAACCTGCCTTTCATATCTTCCTGCCTTCATAATGAGAGTTAATTTGCTCTACTGCATGCTAATTTAGAAATCTGAAGTTTAGCATACAGTCTGTAGTTTAAGAGATCATAAAGCACCTTATCTGTTCCCGTGTGCCATCACGTTATGTCTCTGTCTCTGGCTTTAGGCGGACAACAGGAAGCGGTACAAAGAGGAGGAAAACGACCATCTGGATGATCAGACGGCAGCCGACCTGGCCTGGAGCAAACACAAGATGCTGAACGAGTCCATCATCGTAGCGTTGTTCCAGGGCCAGTTCAAGTCCACTCTGCAGTGTCTGACCTGCCACCGCAAGTCACGGACTTTTGAGACCTTCATGTACCTGTCGCTGCCTCTGGCCTCCACCAGCAAGTGTTCCCTGCAGGTCGGTCACACGCTGAACATACGGATCATAGTAAAAACATCCTTTGAGTCTTCAGTTTCTTCTACACTATTGTGGAGGGCAGCGAAAACAATTTACATAATTATGTTTGATGTGGGGACAGCAGAGGATTGGTGATTAAGATATTTGTTGATTGTTGGCAGGATTGTCTGAGACTGTTCTCCAAGGAGGAGAAGCTGACCGACAACAACAAGGTGTTCTGCAGACACTGTAAGGCCCACAGAGATTCCACCAAGAAGCTGGAGATCTGGAAGGTCCCACCCATCGTCCTGGTGCACTTAAAACGGTCCGTAGTGCTGTTTGCATTCAAAATGGTGCAGAAGTGCCTTTTCGCTTTTATTAAAACTGCATTTTAAACAGAATTTCCAATGTCCACTTTCATTGTTTGGGAAATAAGATTAAGATCTTGAAGTATATCCAAGAATTTAAAAAATCTGACATTTTCTTTGCTCGCTGACATACAGATTCTCCTATGAGGGTCGATGGAAGCAGAAGCTGCAGACATCCGTCGACTTCTCTTTAGATAATCTGGACCTGTCCCAGTACGTCATTGGACCCAAACAGAACCTGAAGAGATACAGCCTTTATGGAGTTTCTGTAAGTAGAAGTGAAATTAAATCTTGTGTGTTTTCTATTTTATGTGTTTTATTTATTTGTGCACCTATGAACAGTGTAGATAAAAGCATGTTACAGGAGAGGTGAGACTGATTTATAGAGTACACAACAAACATAAAAAACACAACAAAATGAATTTGCTGGTGTACTTTCATAAAGCCGCCAGTCCATTAATAGTCTTAAAAGCTATATATCAGTAAAGTGATGTTATTTTCTGTTCTACTTGTTCAAATACTTGTCTTTATCCACTTAGTCATTAGATCCACATTACTGATGATTATTGATCTTATTGTAATTGTTGCAATATTGAAATTGGGGTATTTGGTCAAAAATATTGTGATTTTGAGATTGTTAAAAGTGTATCACGATGTGGATGAAACATTTTAAGATTTTATTTGAAGGCCACATCTCTCAGCCCTGGAAACTATTTATATGTGATGATAAAGTTACTTTGAATGTAAATGTTTGAATTTGACTCCACAGTTCTGATCTAGCTGATGAAACGAGCTGTAACCTTCTTCTTCTCTGCCCTCAGAACCACTACGGCGGTTTGGACGGCGGCCATTACACAGCCTACTGTAAGAACGGCCAAAAACAGCGCTGGTACAAGTTCGATGACCACGAGGTGTCCGAAATCTCCACCTCCTCCGTCAAGTCCTCGGCGGCCTACATCCTGTTCTACTCCGCCCTGTGATGGAGCTGTGGGACGCCAAGAGAGAACACTCCACCAGGGGCAGCGACGCTCAAGGTTTCTTTTTTCTTTTCAAAATCACAGCTCAGAGGACCTGGCGCATGTAGTCGCGGGTTAACTAGTCGTGTTTTTGCACGCGAGGACGTTCCGGAGCGACTGGCTGTGAGAGCCCGTCTGTCGCGTGTCGGAGGAAGGCGCAGGCACACTGTGCGATGCTTCAGCTACTAGAGGACACTATACCTAAAACCTGCCGTCTGTTCGTATTACTGATTAATCTAGAGACTATGATTTACTTCTACTCTGATTTCTAGACCTCGATGGTTGTGTTGTAGGGCTGACAGCTGGCTCAGACGCTCTTCACTGTCTTTTCTGTTGCCGTATCGCAGAACAGCTTTCTCGTACTGTGTGAACACAAGGATTAACAGTTAGACGCCATGTACATACTTACCAATGCTGATGTTGCACATTGAAATATGTAAATACTCGAGGACAAGGTGTTTATCTGTTAAGTGACCAAATTATTCTTTTTTTCTTTTTTCTTGAAAGTAGCAGCCATCATAGCATCATCATAATCATCCACGAGTTCTAGGAGTTTAACTCTACAGCCTTCTAATATTTACCATGATCTCACGATGGATGGGAGAGACTGTGACTGTTGACTTTTGCATTCTTTCTTAAGAGAGAATTGAGATTTGTTCATATTAGCCACATTCTTGTACTTACACAATATGCAATCAGTCTAAGTTGTTTCTGTAGAACGCGTGCTGAACAGCAGACGTTAACGCTCGACTCAGAAAGCTTTAAAACGAGACGGATGCTGAGATCTTTCTGTCGCGCTCCGTTCAGCCGATGACAGAACCTGCTTCTGTAGAGATTGTTGTTGAATTCACTCTGTTTAACACACTTTACTCTTTACATTCTTATACTCAAACCCAAAAACTATTTAGAGGATAAATTACCGGGATAACTTCCTTTTCTGCTGGTTTTGAGGGAACTGATCTGATTAATTTGATTTCTGTGTTCAGTACTGACCCGGGAGAATATGAAGATTTGTGAAATTGACCTTAATCACTTCCACAAGTGCGTTAGTGTCGACATTTGCTGCCTGACTTGCTGACTGACCCGCAGACTGACAAGAGCCAGCACGAAGTATGCTGGTAATGTTTGCTTCTGAATGGACCGTGGAGATGTGAGGTGGCAGGAGTACAGTTTTATGGCCTGGCATGAGATCATAATCTGTTTTCTTTATACTTGTACATGTTGATTTGATTTCTTAATGCTCTTTAAAAAAAATATTTGTTTCAGATATAACGATTATATTAACCTCAAACAACTCATATGACTATTTATTAAAACTGCTTCAAATTAATGTGTTTGTGTCTGAATGTTTGAGGATGAATCAGTTATGGGGCTGTTACAACGATTATTTACATTGTTAATTCATCTGTCAATTATTTTCTTGATTAATTTATCAGTTGTTTGGTCTATAAAATGTCAGGAAATGGTGACAAATATCAATCAGTGTTTTCGAAACCCATAGATATTCAGTTTACTGTCAAAGAGGAGGAAAGAAACCAGAAAATATTCCCTTTTTAAGAGGGATTTCCTAAAAAAATAAATCACACAAACTGATGAATCAGTCATCGAAGTAGCTGACAGACAGACGACTGACATCGTTGCAGCTCTAGTGGAAAATTGATTGTTTTATTGTCAAGCAAAAATGTCAAACATTTGCTGGTTCCAGCTTCTTAAATGTGAGGGTGTGTTGCTTTTTGACAGTAAATGAAGAGTTTTTAGGTTTTTGACTGTTTTTGACAGAGAGGCGATGTCAAGATGCCACTTTGGGATATTTGCGATGAGCATTTTAAACATTTTTTGACAGTTACAGACTCAATTTTAATCTGTTAATTGGGAAAATAATGTAATTATAAAAGTGAACGTTAGTTGTGCACTGTATATCTGCTACAAAGACAATATGGTGTTTTAACAATACACACAAACAGTTGCTATAATAAGGACGAACAAGTCAATGTTGCATCTTTACATTTATTTAAAGATTATAACTTTAAAAGACTACTCCACTGATGTCGGACTCACCGTTACAAAGGTCTCGAAATGTATCAAATCAAAGAGATAAAAAGGAAGTTGAACTCCGGCTGGCTGATCAGAGTCCGCTGATCTTTGGCTTTTGAAACGGCTTGCGGCTGTAGAGCAGCATGTAGGTGTTTGGAGACTGCACAAGGCTGTCCTGCACCTCTCTGACTGCAGAGTCGTCAAAACAGTGCCACGTCCGGGTCACGGCGTTATGGCAGAGAGCCGTGTAGTGACCCATGTTCAGATTACCTGTGTGGTTCTAGAGGAGGAAAGAGATCAGTTAAAACCCAGAGTCCATAAAGCTTGGGACTGAAACAAAGACACCAGTCTGGATCCACACAGGGTTCCTATAAGTTATCTGCCATTAAAGGCTGATACAATTCACTGTTAGTGGGCAAAATTTATTTAATAGTTTATAATGAAATGAATATATACTCTGCTGTGTTTACTCACCACAACAGCGTACAGGCAGTATGAAGAATATGAGGTGTTCTGTACCGAGCTGGATAGAAATGGGGAGAGATTGAGCTTCATGGAGAACGAAACATTAGTCCTCAGTTTCACCTGGTTCTTCCCCTTACAGCCAAACCTGCAGAGGAGAATAAATCACATATAGATAGATAGATAGATAGATAGATAGATAGATAGATAGATAGATAGATAGATAGATAGATAGATAGATAGATAGATAGATATTATTAAGAATACTGTCAACAAAAATATTGTCCTAATTGAAGAACTCAGTTTTTCATGGTGACATCTATGAGTTATAGCCTACTAGATCTATACTGTACCTGATCCGTATATCAGGTTCACATTATGCTTATTAGCCACCTTTCTCATTAGGAGGTGGAGGGGATGGTGGTGGTGTTACCACAGACCGAGTCGCACCACTGGATATTTTTCAGGACACCTGGGGACATTTCCAGTTGTTCTTGTGGTGACAAAACCAGCTATTTTTCAGGTATTTTAAGCCAAACTATGATGGTTTCCCAACCCTAACCAAGAGCCAACCAGAGCATAAACGCAACGTTGTGACAAGAGAGAAATAGAGAATTCAACCTACACAAACGTAAAGGTGCATGAAAGTCCTTAAACTGCTCTGAAAAAACGTAAGTTCTGTACCAACTGGACAAAGTGTGTCTGCTTGTGAAGATCATGTGACCTTTAGGTGAGATGATTTTGTTAACGATGATTAAAGCCTTAAATAGTTTTACATTTTGTGCCCTCGTTAATTAAACTCACGTATGAAGTGCTGGTTTCTACCCACCGTTTGAGGTGCAGCATGAGGATCTCTGGAGGTTTGTCCAAACAGGTGAGGACTGTAGATTCTCTCCTCAGCTCACACGCTGAACACAACATCTGCTCTCCTCCCGTCAGGATAGTCTGCTCGAAGAACAGCGACAGGCAGTCCTGCACAGCGTAGAGACAGAGCTGTGAGAAAACAGGAATAACGAGGACGAGACGACCACAGGCACCTCAAACAGGACCTGTATACAGTCTGGATGATGTTTCCAGCTGAGGTACCTGAATGGAGCACTTGATGATGTCTGCAGGGATGGGCAGTGACAGGACGGTGAAGGACTGCGTGCTGTGTGCCTGCTGGTCACAGTGCATGCAGACGGTCATGTAGCTCAGCTGGCCCTCAAACAGATGCGAGACGATGGTGGACTCTGCTGCAGCGGAGCAGTTTCTATTCTGGTCTTTTCTCGGCTGCCGTATCGAGGAGCGCATCTGGCGCTTTGCAACCTTAAAAACACACACACACACACACACACACACACACACACACACACACACACACACACACACACAGATTACTCATCCTGTGGGTGTAGCTATCAGCCCCAGAGAGGTACGTGGTGTGATTGGTGCACCTTTCTGAGGTCGTCGTGGAGTGCGTTGAGCAGATAAAGCAGCAGTTCCTGGGCGTCCTGCTGGGCGTAGTTGTTGAACTGTGGGAGGATGGAGCAGAGCACGGACCGGGCCTCCACAGGAGCACAGCTGGAGCTACTTCCCATCCACATCTCCTCCAGCAGGCGCCCAAACACCTCGGCCACACGGCACTTAGACCTGCATGAGCAGAGGTTAAACCACCAGCAAAACATGACTGTCAACCCTCAAGTGAGGCAGAAAGAGGAGGGTGGTGGTGGGTGGTGGTGGTGTTACCTCGCCAGCTCTTTGCGAGTGTCCTGACTGAGGAGATGCTCGACGAGGGGCACAGTGGAGCACAGACACTGTAACACAGCATTTAAGTAGCAGGAGTTTCCTGTGTTGTCCAAGCCGCACACTCCGGGTCTGTTCCACCTGTGCAGCCTCACCGCAGAGCTGAAGGCTGGCTGCTCATTTTCTCTCAGCTGATGACAGCTGGACGTGTTTGTCCTGCAAGACCAGAAACAGCACAGAAATGAAACCATCCTGGTTTCAAATTCTTTAAAGTCACAATATTAAAACCTTGAAATATGTTTTCTGGCACTCAGTAGCTCAGTTTAAAGCTGAAACAATTAACATTGTACATTTAAATAAATCGTAATCTATTTTGATAATCTATTAACTGATTTGAGTTATTTTTCAGAAAAGTAAGTCAAGTTTCTGATTCCAGCTTCTTAAATATGAATATTTCCAGGGTTCTTTTCTCCTCTATAGACTGAAGAGAAGGTAAATCCTGCACGCTCACTCAAATCATCAGGCCAGACTGTTTCAGGCCAACAGGCTCACAAAAGCTCAGTGATGGTGCGTGTGGATAAGTATCCCCAAAACATCCAGCAACTTATAATCAGCCCAAGTAGGAAAAATTCACACAGAACAAATGAATTCCAAAAATGCAGCGCCACACATCAAAACATCAAACAAATATATATAAATAGATGTTACATGAAATGCATCATCCCAGGAGTCAAATTCACCAAATACCTTCATCTGCAGAAAGTGGAAGGAAGAGAGGGCAATACTATGAAATCATGTCCAGTACCAGCTCAGTGTTCTGGCATTCTCACAAACATGCGCAGAAGGTCGGCCCATAGTGATCAGGCTGAATCACACTAAAGACATTAAATCGAGGATGTCAGATCCACGAGACGAGGAGGGGATGCAAACACCATCCAACTCTGAAGAGAAAGCCGAGGCACTGAACGACTCAGGGTTGTAAACTGTGAATTACAATAGTGAAGACAGGAGGAGACAAACACAGGAACGATTCTCTCACTCTATGGGGACTTAAAAAGAAAATAGAGTTTCAGTCCTTTCTCACGTCTATTTTAGACAATGAGTTGATGAGTTGAAGATCGCAGTCTGGGTCATGAAGCTGCTCTGTGGTCTGCTGGTAGCAGGTGAGCAGACTGTGGCTGGTGGGTGTTTTCTTTCAGTACCCTTTGGGCTCTGTGCAGAAATCTAAACTTAACCGAGATTAATGACACATGTTTATGTTTCTTGCTCAGTTTGTTGCAGATGAACCTGAACAGTCATATTAAATTGATTTCAGCTGGAGTTGCAAAGAAAATAACCAAATTGGAGCCTTGATATATTTTCAGAGGTGAAACGCTTCCAAAAATAGAAAGTCATACAGCACATCTGCTTCTGTTTGACTGGTTTCTGTTCGATTTGTTGTTTCTTCAGGAGTCCAATACTGTGAAGCTATATTTAGCTCAAACTGAAACACTAGAACAAACTGCAACACTCACCTTCTCTTAGAAGACCTGGTCTCTTGGTATGAAGTGCTGTTCAGTGGTGGCAGAACCGGCACGGTGATGCTGCTGTCCACAGCCAGCTGAGCGGCCAGAGCCCTGGTGAACTCAGTCAGGTGGACCTGCCTGTCTGAGCCTTGGATCTGCAGCGTGTGGAGCATGAATGTGTTGATGCAGATGACGTGTAGCGTCGCCCAGAGGCCTGGAAGGAACAAGTCTACCACTGATCCTCTCAGGTCTGACGCAGGAAACAGAGCAGGTCCGGTCCAGCCTTGGAGATGAGACTGTGATCCCTCAGATGTTTGCCGCTGATGTGGTCTGACTGGAGACGATGTCGGGTCCTGGAGCAGTGGAACAAAATCAATATTGACCCCTAAGCCGGAGCAGACGTCTGTGAGTCTGCCCTCCGTCCACGCAGAGCTGTCCAGCTGAACCAGGGGCCTCCGGCTGCAGAAAGGTCCCAGCAGGTACCGGACCACCTGCTCCACTACAGGCCTCCTGCTCTGCCTCTGGAGCTGCTCTGGACAGTACAGATACATGTTACAGATGAACCCAGAGCTGGTGTCACAGAGGAGGGCGAGATGAAGAGAGCAAGGACCCTGCTGGTGGGACAGACTGTATTTCTTCACAGCCAGGTTGTGACCAGGTGTGTACAAAGCCTGGTAGCGCCTGGTGATGTGGCTGCAAAAGGCAGAGAGCGCCTCCAGCTTTTCTCCATCCTCCAGTCTGGTCAGAGACAGCAGGCTGGTCTGGAAGCTGTTCCTCTTCAGGACGCCCTGCCATCCATCCAGTCTGAAAGTCAGCTCAGAGCCAAAGCTGCTGCTCTCTCCTACCGTCAGGCCGCTCTGCAGGACGATAGAGAACCACGCTAACGCCTCAGCATACTCCCCCTCAGAGAGATCCGCTCCCTGCTCTCTGCTCTGATGGTTAGCTCCAGCCTTCACACCGGCAGCTCTCCTGATCAGCTCCCGGACGGCTCCTCGGTCCAGCACCTCCAGCAGGAGCTCTTTGGCCGTGTGGTAGACCTGGTAGGCGGCTCCGGTCTGAGTCCTGGTGAGCGGCCTCACTTTTTTGGACCTGAAGATGTTGGGTAAACACAGACCATCCCTCTGAGAGTCTCCATGCTGCTCACCCAGCAGGTGGCACTCCTCAGACAGCCATGTGCACTCCTTCACTGACAAAGCCTTGGCCTTCATCTCGGTCTCTCTAAGAAGAAGTCATCCTGAAAACACCGACTGCAACCACTAAAACCTGAACTGAAATTCCTCCTTGTCGTCCGTTTCGTTTGCTGACACAACGAGAAGGTGAATAGAGAGAGAACGCAGTGTTCTCGAAGTGTTCCTCATATCCTACCTGGGGTCTGCTGGGCTGTGTGTAACATGCATGTTTGCATGTATGCGTACTGATCTGCTCTCAGGTGAAACACTCATGAGACTCGGCTGTTGAGGTAAATCACCAGGCAGCCGCTGCAGCCAGACAACTGTGTCTTGGCAACCTACAAACACAGAACTTGATCAAGGAGCAGCTCTCATGATACGCTTTTGTTCTCCTGTGAGGTATTTCAGGGTTCGGCTTTACATTTAAAACGTCATTTAGAAGCTAATGGAAACAATATATGTTACATCTTCATAGTGTAAATATCAGTAATTCATTGAGGTTTAGACAATCTTTCACACACTCCACTAGGTGCAGATTTTTTAAGATACCTCCTGTGCACGGTTTGTTTTTGCAATAATAAATAGCATTCTTAATCTATTCCAACATCTGCAGTGTTTACTACAGAAGCCCTGAGAAACGAGGGAAGACTTTTTTTTCCTGAGGATCCATTTTCATCCATTTTTATCCAAATCTGATCTAAATAGTTTTTTCTCCTGTGTTTATGACTTGAGAACAAAATGTGTAAAACCAAGTCATAAAAAAAGTTATAGGACAGTTTTTATTTCCATGTGTAAAACTGAGTGAATTTTTGTGTGAGTGGTTTTCTTTCCCAGGGCATATTTCTCTATTCATGTCTGAAAACAAGTGGTTTTTCATGTGCGTCACACAAAGTGAAAAAACTTCTTTCAGGAAAAACATTTCAGGAACCTTTTTTTGTGAGACGGAGTGGGGGAAAAGTTATTTTTTTGTGAGGCTCATCTTGTAAGCAACTCACATGGAAAGGAAGGTGTTTGAAAGAGAGATTCAGGGACACAAACTTTCCTTAGATCATGTGTATGATGACTGAAAGGATGAAGCCAGGTTTCCCACAATGCAGCTGAACGGCTGTAGGCTACGCTCACCCTGCAGGAGCTCCTTAGTGACAAATACTGCTGCTGTTGTTATATTTGGCATTTTGAACATAAAACATGAAAACACAAAAGTACTGTACTACTAACTGCTGCATTAACCATGATAACCACCATCTGCAGGCCCGGGAGCAGCACTATACTGGAAGGTTCACTGCTTTGCTCAACAGCACATCAAAAGTGCTACTTAGTAAAAGGAAAATGCAGTTAGTTGGTTTTCAGATGTATCAGTCCAAAGAGGTCAGTCGGTGAACTGGAGGTACACAATAACACAACAATCTCTTTTGCTGTAACACATTGACAGCTGCCGTGCTGCACATTCTCCACACGGGGGAGCTGTTTGGTCACTGCGCTCAGCCTGCCTGCTACAGGACAGCATCACTGATGTCGCCTCCTGCAGGTACAACAAGTTAGAGCTCCAAACTTTAACACATGTTCATCCAAAAGTAAATACTGACTGTTTCCCACGCTGGGATACATGAAGTGTACAGTTAGAAATGTTGCTGAGTCATTTAAAAAGTTTCTTATTACATGAATAATAGACCATAAAGTCTGCAGAGATAATCAGTAAATCATTAATAAGAAGCCGTAATGTTTAATCTGCATGATATGAGCCCTCCACAAACTGAGCAGGACAGCAGTCGTGTAGGATGAAGCACAACTGTGCCGAGGCAAATACAGTAGCACTCGATTAGCTTTGTAATACGGGCAAATGTGTTCCCGTAAAAATACAGTTTAAATGTAAATTACTGTATTTTTAATGTGGAATAATCCTGTAAATTTACTAAAATGAAATTGCAGGAAAGATGTATTAGAAAAGGAAATTGCAAGTAAATGCTGTCATTAGGTTACATCACCATACAGCCATTTAGCAATAAAATATTATAGAGCTACAGTAATGTTGTGTTGGGTTACGTTAAATACTGTGGAAAGACGGAACATTACTGTGATCTTTGTGTGTGTGGCTGCTTATGAATGTGTGTTTTCACATGTTATATCGTGGTTGGCTGTTTTTACAGAGACTCTCTGGGTGATGTGCACTTTCAATAAACTGAAGTCGATGTATATCACAGTAATGTAGTTTCTGTGTGCTACTGTCAATTTACTGCGATTATCTGCTGGTAATTTACTGTGAAATTACAATACTGGCTCTCACAGTGTGGAGAGCACACAAGCCACACAGATGTTAACCTGTGGATTATCCTTTTCTGGTTTCAGGTGGATTTGAATGGTTGGCAGCAGCGTTTTTGTTTCACAGTGTTGTTGCCGCTGGGACGAGATCAGTTCAACAAATAAAGTCTGTTACATTTCTGCCAAATGATCCAGTCAGGATTCTGTGTTTCAACAAAAACACATTCAGCTTCTACCGATTCGATCCAACATCCCCCATATGGGAGCAGAAATATCTGATAGAAGCTTTTGATTTGGCTGCCGCACAATTGTAATATTCCAAGCTGACTGGATGTGAAATGCAGATTTATTTGGCAATAAATTAACAAAAATAAGAGGAGTTTACGAGCTTTGGTTGGCCTGATCATGATCAAATTTAGTAAAAAATTAAAAGCCCCCAATGTGCCTGAGTTCATTACAAAACAAACCCACTATTACCATTGTTCGTCTCAGGTTCACCTGGGATGTAACCTGTAACATCCAAAGAAGGCGTCTCTAATAGAATGAATAACGTTGTTTGATTAAAGAACTTCTGCAAAAAAAGAAAAAGGCACATTTTAACCTGTAAGATTTTAAGCCACAGTGCAGAATGAATGACACTGTCAGCGAGTCTCTGCGCTGAGTGTGTTTCCACGGTGAATCTTCCGTATGTGCTGCAGCACCGGAGCATCGTGACAGAACCCTGCCTTCTCTCATTGGGGGCGGAGGAATCACACAATTACCTCGAGGGCTCTTAAATGCTCTGTTGCATAAATCCAATCCACCTTCGAGCACAAAAATATGTTAATCCATTAATATCAAAGGGCATCTTCACTCCTTCACTGCGCCCTTTGAGCTCTTCCTAATATAAATCCTATTCATTTTAAAGAGGAACACATCATCCAGTATTCACTGTTACGCAATGTGCTTTACTGTGAAGTGGCCAGTTCGTGTCACCCACGCAATGAATAAGAAAATGCAAAGGTGATGATTTTATTTCATGTAGGAGTCTCAGTGATGCACGTGTAGGCGATATTTTGCAGCAAAACACGACTCAAGTTCTAATAAGAATTCTAAAAATAATATCTATTTATATGAAACCTTTAAAAAACATAGTTTCCAGAGTGCTTTGACAGACTAAGCTAAAGCAAAGCAAGACAGCCAGAACGACATTATACCAGAATAAACACTCAATATTTGGATTTTTTCTCGTGATGCTTCGTTGGTGAATCTACTTGACGACAAGTCAGAAAACACAGAAACTACAATCCCCACGCCTTTAATTTCCCTGTGAATTGCTTCTGTTTGCTGGATAAAAGATAAACAAAGGCAAGAAAGAAAAGTGAGGACACTATCTGAGCTTTGGTAACTTTTTTATAGACTTTATAGCATTAACACGAGACAACTGTTGCTCCAGTTGTTGTCAGACAGCTGTTGGCAAGCCACAGTCTTGTTCTGTGTGCAGAAAAATCACACATGCGAGGCCGATCCACACACGTCTTCACTTTGCGAATGCGGATTTAGTTGCAGTTTAATGTAGATTTTATCCCAGTTTTAAGCAGCAACACACAACTTTTCCCCCCTGGTGTTTCCAAGTGGTACTGCTGTTGCTGCTGCTGTTGCAAAAACAACTGGATCGTTTCTGCTTTCTGAAATTCGAGACAACACAGGACAAATATTCGTTTTTAGGTTTAGGGTTAGGTTTTGTCCCAAAATCAAAAATACATATTATTTGTTTATAGCTATTTATACATCTAGATTGTTTTAGTGCAAGTTGCAGATGTTGGGAGATGTTATCCATAGAGGTGTCTGCCTTCTGTCCAATATGACGCTAGTTAGTTAGTTAGCTAGTTAATATAGGTGTCAAATGAATGTGATGGCATAAAAGTCAAAAGCAAGATGCAAATGTAAAATCATATAAAGATGTCAGTGGAGTTGAAACATCTTTGCTGACACTCCCTCATTTCCTCCGCTAATAACCTGTGAAAGGTCACATGAGTTAGTCAGACTGTCACACACACACACACACACACACGCACACACACACACACACACACACGCACGCACACACACACACACACACACAGAACAGGGTTGTCTGGTAATGACATCTCGTCTCACTCAGTCTCACCTCGGCCACATACTGACTGGGGGAATTCATCCTACAGCCTTTCATTACATGCATTAGGTACACAAGTGGTTATTTGTGTCTTTGCTTAATTCAAATTAAATTCTGAAGACTCAGCAAGAACATTGAGTTACTGTATTTTGTAGAGCACCAATAAGTGCTGATGCTGTTAACTTCCCTGCAGCCTGACAGGTTTCTATTACACAGCACTGTACATCTCTGGCTGTGTAATATTTGTAATAGTGATTTCTACATTGTGTCATCGTCTGAAACGGAAATGTATTTTTCCGTGAAACCCGGGAAACGTCCTGAAAAAGGTCAGCTTCTGTGTTTGTGGTTGGAACGTATGCAGGTTTTTCTCTGGCGGCCCGAGCTTGTAAACTGGCAATAATGTGAAAAGAAGGACAACTGATAACACCTGCTGACCTCAGTTCATTTCCTGGTGGAGGACAGTGATCCCAGATTACAACCCAGATTCCAAAAGAAAGTTCTGACACTGTGTGAAACGTAGATAAAAACAGATTGCAATCATTACAAATGAACTGTGTTTACCGACAGGGGTTTTCTGAAGGCACGAGCCCGGTTCTACACCGGCTCTACACAGCTGTGAGCAAGCTAGCGGCACAACAATTGCAACCAAACTTCCCCTATACTGACACACAAGCTGGACAGTAACTCCCAGTAGTCACAGGCTGAGGCAAACACAAATGTACCCACTGTAAAATCTTATATGATCTCTGTTTGATAAGACTGGACTTTATTGCCCGTTCACATGGAGGATCTCTCACTGGTCGTCATCATTTACATTTCCAGCGGGTTCTTTGACAGAATACTTTGACAGGATGGGTTGAATATAGAGAACTCCACTCACTGTGTGAGTCCAACCTTTGTGGCTGCATATGTCATAAATTAAGTTAATTAACCTTCACACAACTTCTGCAGTGTGGGCAGCAGCAAGCAGTGTCAGTCTGGAGACTCACACACACACATAGACAACACAGTGTGCGGCTTGTACCGAGTGGTGTAAGGTAACCAACATTTCCTCAAGTGCTGTTCTTGACATACTTGTACTTTACTGGATTATTTCCACATTATGCAACCTAATTCTTCTCCTCCTCTACGTCTCAGAAGCAAACATTGTACTTTTTACACTTACTTTTATTACAGATGATGTTTTTGCACGTCCTCCCTGTCCAATAAAAAACATGTTTGTGATAAACTGAAGGATCGGATGCATGTTCTGTTACAGGTCGAGGAAATCCTCCTTCTTCAGCTAAATATCGGATTAAAAACCCTCTTGGATTCAGTGGAAACTGCATCGTCACAACGCTGATAACAGGCTGTTATATGAGTCTTTATGAGCTGGTGCTTCTCACAGGACAGCCACACCACACACAGATGATGGTGTCATAGGATATGATGCACATCTGTAGACTAAAGTAGACAACAGTATATAAAATAGGTTATAGTTAATGAGCTCAACTTTAAACATGTACAGCAGTTAAATGGCACATACACATTAATGCAGCCGTGATATTAATCCACAAACATCAGATATAAACACTGACAGGGAACATTTTACTGCATGATGAGGGTTTTTACTTTAAGTACAGTTTGCTTATAATACTTTTACTTAAGGGAGGTTTTGAATGCAGGACTTTTATTGTAATGGAGTATTTTCAAACACAATATGGCATTAGTACTTTGACTTAAGAAAAAGATCTGAATATATCAATATAGTTTACCACTCTGACAGTCCTGACACTCACTGGTTGGACAGTGAAGGCAGCACTTTGTTTGAAGCATCCTGCAGCATCAGCACCGCTGACAGAACCTGAGCTGACAGCAGCTGCTTCTAACTGCTCCTTAGTAAAGTTGTCAGCAGTAGTTAGAGAGTTAGTCAGCCTTGGTAGTTTTGCCACAAACTATCTGTTTTCTTCCTGCTTCCTCTGTTATTGTATACTGTCATTGTATACTGTCTGCCCTGTAAAGGAATACTAGTAAATTCTGCTATTGAGACAGCCCTCATACATATAGTATAAACAGAATTTGACAAAAATGAGATCATTGAAATAACATTTCTGATAAAATCACGTGAAATATTTGATCTTTAAAACAACTTGACTTTAGAAAACAAAGAAAATAATCAACATCAATCCAAAACTAAAAAGCTTCATGTTCAAATTCTGTGACATCCTGTCGGCAGCTAGAACAGAGAGCACACACAATTCTGTGAAATACACAAAACAGAAGATTTACACACATCATATGACTGTCGTGTATTCCATTTTGGAGAAGCACTGTCCTCTGTGAAACCGTTTCCCCAGGCTGTGTGATTGATGATGGATGAGGTCAGTCGACATGCTTCGTCTTTCGTTTTGTTCAAGCCTTTTGTCCAACACGCGTCAGATGGTTCCCGCTGAGGAGAGCCTTGTGTTTTCTTTGAGTTTGAGCAACAAGAATTTAATTGTTTGACATTACAAACTGGAAATGCAACATCATTAACTTCATTGATTGAGGTTATTTTGTGCATTCTGTGTGAGCAAACTGCACGGCAGGAAAGGAAACCAGATGAATTCAGACTAAACTGTCTTGTTACTTCAGCATCATTCCTTCTATGTCATGTAGTTTACCTTGTTTTTGCTTCCACTTATTTCCACACCAAAGACGAAATGTCTCATTATGGAAACTGTTCAGCTAAATGAGTGTTCTCTGCTTAAATGAACTTTACCAGGAACAGCTGTTGCTCCTCTACAGGCAGTGGGAACATTGTGTAATGGGGACATGAATATTAATAAGCTTTTAGGACGATTTTCTTTGAATGAGGGCACAAATTGCTGTGCTAGTCACTGTTGTTTATCAAAGTAATTACGCCTAACAGAGGACTAATGCATTTCCCTCAAACTGATTTCTCAAATTCTTTTACTGGCTGTGAAGAGGTCTGAAGTGATTTCAGTACGACAGATGGGGAACAGAATCAGCGCCTGGTTCTGTGCAAAAAATGACTTCAAATGTTCTGCTTAAATTAATATGAGGCTTCAGCGAGTTGAATGAACCAAACCAGGTGGCTGATCTTCAAAATAACAGTGTTGTTATAACAAAATCCCTCCTTTTCTTACATAGAAATCACACCAGGGAAGGTTGAAAAAACATTTGAAAGTAACGACGATACCTTCAAGCTCGTGCACCCACTTCAGACAAGGTGCACGCTAACACTTTTAGCTTAGCAGCTACAGTGAAGATTTCAGCTTTAAAAAGGGTGTAAATAACTTTCTAAATCAAATACTTATATCACACCAGACGAGCTGCATGGAGCCATTTTATGTTATTACTACAATTTGAAACAGGTCTCTATCTACTTCAGTCGCTGAAACACTGTTCTGCTGTGAAGCAGAGGTGACAAAAGTCCACAGATTCTTTACTCTAGTAGAAGTACAGATGCTTGTGTAAAGAAAGAAAGTAAAAGTACTGATTCAACTTCTTTACTCAAGTTGCAGTAATAAAGTACAGCTTCTGAATATACTCAAAGTAAAACAGTTTCCCTCTGAATGTCATTTCTACCGGCCATTTCTGTGCAGAGCTAACTGAAGCTCACGTCAAATGAATAGAATTCAAAGAATATTAAAGTTAAAGGTAGAATCAGCAGGATTTGTCCCAGCTGTTCCTGAACGCACCACAAAGATAGTTGATGGGTGAGTTTCATTCCCAGGACGTCACATAGACACATTATGGGTGGTAAAACATCCCGAGCAGCAACAAAGAGAGAAAACAAGAAAATCGAGGCAGAGGGCTGCAGGGTCTCTGCAGTGAGACACTAACACACCTTTCTCTCCCCGTTCCCTCTCTGTCTGATTCTGTCTTCTTACGTCTTTTACCTTGTTTCGTCTCGCTACGTCTGCTGTACTTGATGTGTGCTGACAGGTTGAAATTAGTGGTGTGCAATTATGCAAAAGATAATCCATAATTCCCCTCAAATGCAGTCAAGTAAAGAGTCTGTTCTAAAGACATAAGAAGGAGAAAGCTCAGATACCTGCATTGTACTTGCATGAATTGCAAATGAGAAAGAAATGTTTTCTTAACAAGGAAACTTCACCTGACTTTCCATCAGTATGGTTGTGATGAGATATTTGGATGACTGAATTTTAATTTAACTGGCAAACTATTTATTTAACAAAAAGCATGTGAACTCATTTAAGTTAGCTCGCAGACTGAAGGCTGCTGTTTCACTTTGAAACTTCTCTTTTTGCACTGGCAGATCCTAAATTCATCACAGTACGCGTTGTCTAGAAGTTGTGTAAAATGATCCACTGATCTGGTGCCAGCGGTCAGGAGGCTCTTTAACTTGGCCACTAGTTAAAGCTTTCAAAGCAAACGTCCCTGTGAGCTGATGTCTATTTATAAGGGCACTTTGTGTTCTAACTTTAGTGTCCAGCACTGTGCACAACTCTGAATATGGACACACATTCTGACACTGAGGAGCTATAATGAGCAGCCTCAAGTTGTGGCAAATAACTATCCAAAGCTTTGTCTCCGATAGTTATTTGCCAAAACTCCTCTGCCAAGCAGGTCATTGCATCTATACGAGTTATATCAGTGCTTTCCATTGGAGGAAGTTCTGTGGAAGCTTAAGTAGCTCCTGGTCTTTGCTGACATCTCCAGCACTGAGATTTAATTGGCCTTTCCTGGAGAGAGAATAGCAATCATGACCTTGAATTAGTAGGCGATGTGTTAAGCTACTATCAGCTGATGGGTGATGAGTTGAGCTGCTTATCGTGGCGTCCCTGCTTTTTATTTTTAACCTGGAACACACCTGACAGGAGCCGGACCTCAGGGGAGACCTCAGACTGTGAGGGACGAGCGGCAGCAGGAGGGAATATGAGAGAGTGAAGTATGTAGGTGGAAGAGTGAGAGGAAATAAACAATACTTAGTAGTGACTTGCTGAAGGATTTGCGGATGAAGTCGCAGGGTGTCTGAGTGGTGTCGAGCACATCAGAGCAGAGATCCAGACGGTTAAATCAGAACCATCCTTCAGCAGGAGAACAGAGACAGTGAGACAAAGAAAATATAAGAGACATGTGGACATGTGAGGCAGTGAGAGCGAAAACAGAGCAAATAGCACACGACAGTTTGATTTTGACCTACATTTAGTCTTGAGGCTCTCCTCTTATTCTGTCACTTGGCACACAAGAGGCTCCTTAGCTTTCATCTGAGTGTTCCAGCAGGGTTTAATCAGCGTGGCGGAGGATTTTATTGTTACCAAGAGAGCAGGATAACAACACATAGCTGGCCTAATTTTTCCCAGCAGGAAGCAGCAGCAGCAGTAAAAGGCTCCAGCCCAGCTGCAGCTGATTACTGCAGGAGAACCGGCTCTGAACCTTTGGACCACAACATTTCCCTTCCTGTAAGGTCACGGTTGTTCCAGCGAGCCTCTGGTCTAGTCAGAGGATTATGTTCACTCTAAACCAGTCATAAGTCAGTTTGGCTCATGTGGACAAGTGTTTGTCTTTTAAGAGATTGGTACATTTACTCAACCGTGGTAATTGTACTTTATTTAAATCTACAACAAGCGGCTTTCATTTCTTGTTGATTCTGATGGCTGTGTGGACTGAAGGTGACGACAGTGACACAGAGTAAACTTTGTTTTTGTGTCGTGCCACTAGTCGTTCCTCAGGCTGTGAGCTCTGGTGCAATGTCACTAAGTTCATTTACTCAAGAGCTGCACTGCACAATTTTGAGGTACTTTTTTACTTCATTTTTTAGTATTTCCATTTCCTGCTCTTTACACGTCCACTGTGCTTCTTTTTGAAGGCAGATATTGTACTTTTTACAACATTTATCTGATGACTTTACATTCTAGATTATACACTGCATCCCAGTGAAAGAAGCACCTTTTATAATCAGTTGATTTTATTGGTAACTGGATAAAAAAGAAACAGTGAATATGAAATTCAGGAAAATGCTGAATATCAGATCTGATGATCGGTCAGGCCAATAACCAGCTAACCCAGAGTACACAGTAAATTGACAAATCTGGACTTTTCCTCTCTACATTTGATCCCAAGTATCTGTGCTTTCTCTCCTTACATTTTCAAAACAGGCTCGTCACTTTGTTTCTGTGCTCAGGACGCTTTAACAACCCAAAATGTGGATATTTGACGTCCTGAGAATGAGACTCAACAATCAGCTATCCTTGTGGTGAATTTAGGAACCGCTGGGACAGATCCTACGGATTCTCTTAAGACTTAATAGTCTTTGAATCATATAACTATGACGTGAGCTTCAGTTAGCCTTGCACAGTAATTTGTTTGGTAGAGGGAAACTTTTTACTTTGATACTTTTACTTGAGAACAGAAGTTGAATCAGTACTTCTACCTTTTACCAGTCTTTGTTACACAAGTATCTGTACCTCTATTTGAGTAAAGACTGTGTACTTTCGCCGCCTCTGGGATCTGAACACCTCTGCTACTCATTGAAAGGTTTTGGCTCTGACATATTTACTGACATACTAACTGTCTGAATATGTAAAATGGAACCCAAGTTTGTTTGTTTTTTGACTTCACTGTAAGAGACAAACATGAGGAACATTTTGCTGCTCGCACTTAAATTCTTTGACTTAAAATTTTGAATGCAGGACTGTGTGGTATTTGTACATTTAAATCAGTAAGACTTGAAAACTTCCTCCACCACTGTTTCTACACAGTCTGATGAAATCACCTTGTCGAAATTTCAAAATGAAAAGTTTTAGAGAAGTTGTAAGAGATACAGTACGGCTGCCCGTGATGGGACATGAAATGGCGTCACAGCGTTTCTTTGAAGGGAAAATGCGTCACGATTGCAGAACAGGCAAAATGTTGCAACCAACAACAAAGTCCTGCATCTACGAAATGAAAATGTACACATTTGTTATGCAATTTGTTGTTCAGTTATACCAAAAAGCAGGTGGGAGTCTGTGTCCCAAGTGGGCAGCTCTGATATATGGTGTTCTGAGTCAGAGCTACATTTAGCTGATGATTCAGGGCTTGTGTCTCCAGCACTCAGTGTAATTTAGTCTGCCTACTTAAAACATCAAAAGTAGAGGTGGCAGCACTGTAGTCAGCACTTCTCCATCAACAACAACCTTGTGGCTGTGAACTCAAACAACAAAAAACACCACTTAACTGAGTGTATGAGGTCAGAGAGAAAAAGGACAAACACGAGACAAACTCTTTGCCAGTAATTTTATTTTGAGATATTTTGTAGAACAGGGGAACCAATGATTACAAAAAAAAGTCCATAAGTGTTCTACATGCTACACCTTAACCTAATTCATCATGCTTGCCTGGAAAAAGTACATAGAAATTTAACAAAAAACGTACAATTAAAACTGACGTACATTATACTCACCATTAACTTTACTTTGCTGTACCTTTCTCTTGCCTCCATGCACGCAATTTTTTTACATTACACTTAGATAAAAAATTAAGACTTGTAGGCGCTTCTTTAAACCATAGAGCAGTTTTTTTTTCCACTAAAGACAGAATGCACCTATAAATAAAAAAACAAAACAAAAAGAATGATATCCATATGGACAGTATTGGTGGAAAATGGAAAGCCTCGACTTCTTTTAGAACACAACAGATGAATTTGCATCCTACCGTAAAACAAAAGGAACACTTACACGCCCATATAGTGCCGAAATGAAAATGGAAGTCAGTCCAACTCCTCAATCTTCAATAATCACATTGAAATAACACATTTTTGATAAAATAAATATCGCACATCTGCTAGAAATAAATAATGATTACTGAAACACCTCACTATGTTAAATGCTAAAGTGAGACAGATTTCATCTACGCGACCACTTCATTTCATGGCATGAGGATGGTCATGTGTGTAAAGCACTAGTGCGGCTTCGAGTGTCTCTCGCGGCTGTTACCTTGAGGTAGATAACACATTTACATTAACGCCTACGATAATGGTTGCTGCTGGCATCATGTGTCAGATTTACAGTATGAAAGGGTTATTAAGGAAGCTTTCTTCAGGGGGAAAAGTCATGAAGTCAAATGAACAAAGAAAAAAACAAAAAAAACAAAAAACAAAACATCCCATCCCGTTCTTTTCTCTGTATCCCATCCCAGGAGAGGGTGTTTGAAAGCACTTTAAATGCCTACAGCAATGTTAGCGTCTACCATCCTTCTTTATGTCACAGCCAAACAGCCAAACCTCCTCTCCCAACATCCATCTTTATCCAATTCTCTCCACTTTCTGTCCATCTACAGTACTTAAGTGTGCGAGTGACATGCCAGTTTAGCAATGAGAGCGTAGACATTAACCCATGAAGGCCTGGTGATCAAGGCTCAGAGTGATGACCAAAACTCTTTAAATATAATAAATCACCTCTCTCAACTCTTAAAAAAAATGATAAAAATTAAAAGTAATAAAAAAAAAAGGTATGAAATGATTCAAGTACAATAATATACGATATTATTTTAAAAAAACATAAAAACAAAACGGTCTAGATTCTGCACTGTGAGGGAGGATATAGATTTATTTAATTAAGATGCTTAAAGATGCTGCTGTATGTTTTGTGGGCTATTTGTGGGGAGCATTTGACAGCGCAGGGGGTGAGGGACGCCTGGATGGATTTAAGAGGCAAGTCATCGGGGCCATCAAAGCCGGGCAGGGCCAGAGAGTCCAGCTGCACGTTGAGCACGATCTCCGTGCTCCGGCTGAGGAAGCCCTCGTCCAACTCTCTCGCCTCCGAGGGCTCCGTCTCCGAGCTGGCCACAGTCTCTCCAACCACCTCTTCCTTCCGGCTGAACAGGCGGTCCAGATAGCTGGTGTAAGTGCTCTCCTTCTGGAGGTGGTCCTCTTTGCGAATGTCCCAGCACGCTTCATCTATCAAACAGCCGCTCTCCTCAACTCTCTCCCCAGAGCCGAAGCTCTCCCAGGGCTGAGCGGGCCAGGCGCCGTCCCCGCCGACGACCCCCAGCCCTCCTCCGCCTAACTGGGCGAGGTTTACCAGGCACTTCTCCTCCTTCTCCTGACTTATGGACTTGGACATGGAGCCTGAGCGGGGAGCCTCCAGCTGGGAGACGGAGGAGTTGAGCTCGTTCAGGAGGCCCACCTCGTTGAGCAGGGCCACCTCCTGACAGGGCTCCGGCTGCAGGCTCAATTTGATGGTGCTGGCGATGAAGGAATCGAAGTCAAAGCCTGGGTTCTGCTGGCTCTGAGGCTTCTCTGTCTGGTGTTTCTCCTGCTCTCTGTCCTTCTCCACCGGACTCTGGGTCTTCTCAGCCTCCTTTAGTGCGATCTGTGCCTTCACCAGCCCATTCTTCTCGCACTTGCTCTTGGCCTTGCGGTCAGCCTTCTCCTTGCTCTGCTGCTCCTTCCAGTTGGAGAGGTCGATGATGAGCTTGGGTTCGTAGTAGTGGTTGACTTCACTGTCCCTCCAGATGAGGTTGTCCAGGTAGGAGGGCGACACGGCCTTGTAGTTACATGTGTGGCTACACTGCAAGTCACAGTATTTGTTCTCGTGGTGGTCGTCGTCCTGCCAGGATCGCTCCGGAAGGAACAGAGTGGAGTAGTCGAAGGACGGCTCATCCAGGAACTTCTCCCGATCTCCATCAGCATATTTACGAGGATCCACCTGGGAACAGACAGCGGCTGTGATTAGACTCAATACATAACTTAGAAATCTATACCTATAAAATGACACACAACTCATATATAAGCATTCAAAATGTTTTACAAAAGGGAAACAGAAAAAGAGAACAAACTTATTGCTGAAGATCCCTAAAATTTACACACACCTGGACCTCCTCCTCGTCTGTCACATCAGAGAGAGCCCTTGGGTCAACCTGAACTTCGTCTGGGTCGTGGGTGCTGTGCAAGTGCCAATCAGCCTCTGACAGTTGGCTCTCATGATACCTGGTGGAGTACAGAGGCAAGAGACGTTAGAATAGCAATGAAGCACAAAACAACTTTAAGCCTTAAGTTTTCAAACACACCATTAAACCCGATTCAGAAAAACTTGTCCAGAGCAAAGTAAGCATGAAAAATGTCTAATAAGGCAAAATCCAAGAGTGCAGGTATTTGAAGGGAATAAATGGGAAAGCATACCTGTCCCAGGTGTGGCTGTGGCTCTGGTCCATGAGCAGGATATCATCTACTTCATCTTCTATGTGGAAGGGGTGCAGAGAGACAGGCTCGTCTAGGGGGAAGGAGTAGTCAGCCATATAGGGGTGGGCCAGAGCCTCCTCTGCAGTGAGACGATCCATGGGGTTAAAGGTCAGGATCTTCTCCAGGAAATCCAGGGCTGCAGAGAGGGAGGAGAATGAGATTATCATGCAGGAAACATGATACGACCCTGAGGGCGTCATAACAGAAAAATGTCCTCACCACTTGTCCCATCTTAATCTTCCCATTACAGAAGCCATTCCTACTCATGTATGAGTCCTATCCCAACTAGAACCTTTAACTCAATCTGCACTCATCCTGTCAGGTCTGAATCTGTGTTTAGAACATACACGAGACTGCCTGTATTCATGACAACAGCTGTTTTGTGTCTGAAGGAGTGGACGTACTGTATCCCTGTTAATACACGGGTCTGGAAATTCTAAAGCAAACAGGCTAACGTCAATGCTTCCTTCTCTAACATCAGCGTTAGCTTCTAAATTTTATCACAAACTGTGTTGAGACAGGATTTCAGACCCTGGACCCTCCATCTTTGGCCTGTGTTCATATGAGAACTCAAATGTATAAATAAGTGGTGCTCACCCTGGGGACTGACGTCAGGCAGCAGCTTGGCCAGTGGTGTGTGAGGCTTGGACATGTCGTTGCGGATGAAGACGGGAATGACGCTGTGGAGCTCCTGACGGTCTTCCTCTCGCAGCACAGGGATGGACTCCAGGATCAGCTGCATCTGCTCCAGCTCGTGGGCTCCTGAAACACCGGGCAGAGAAACGTTAGGTGCTTTCTTGGGCGGGTTACACAACATTTAACGTCTGCATGGCTGAGTTTTTATTTAGCAAGGCTGAGCGCAGGAGATCATGAGAACAGAAATTATATTTGCATAGTGCTCAGCTCAGGGCAGTTTCAACAAACAAGAACAGTGACTCTCTCCCAGCTCCAGCTGGTTTTCAAAAGGAGGGCAATGAGGACAGCAGGAGCAGACAGGCTGCGTCCATCTATTTTGTACACAAACATGTTGACTAACAGGATGAACATATCAGACCTGTGCCCCATCTTTACCTTACCAAGTCCCCAGACCTGTTTCAAAGACTGCCTGCTGGTGTGTTTGCATATGAGTGGTTAGAGTGAGTCACACTTAAAAAAATGTGAGTCAACACTTACCAGCAAAGAGGGTTTTCCCTGTGAGCATCTCAGCAAAGATGCAGCCGGCAGCCCACATGTCGATGGCTTTGGTGTAGTTGTTTGGAGAGAGCAGCAGGCGAGGAGATCTGTACCACTTAGTGACCAGACCTTCAGAGAGATGGCCCTGTTTGAGAGGGAGACAACACATATTGAGTTGGAGCTACTCACCACCACATTTGTCTAAAGAGTATGAACAGTTCATCATGTTTGGTTCATTCACAGTTTCGCGGCTCTGAAACCTGCTGTTTCCCCTCTGTAACAGATAAATGGGGTTAACTTTACTTCATGTGCCTCCACGTTTGCTATCCAACAACACTGCTGTTAACATGAGGCCCGGAGCAAACCATGCCTGCTGGTCCGTGCTAAACCCGATAACCCTGGGTCGTCTCCTTGACTCTGTGCTGGTCACGTACGCAACACAGCACGGAGACAAAGAACCCAGAGAGAAAGGAAAGATGAAAGGGGGGAGATCAGACACGTGCGGGCCCTGTCAGCAGTACGAGAGAACAGGATAATCCCCCACCGCCACACACTCCACTCACCAATGACACACTGGTGACACCAATCTGCTCTTAACTAAGGCTACGGCTGTTGTCAACCTTCGATTAATTGGTTTGAGTTACTTTAAGAAAGAAAAAAGCCAAAGTTTTTCTGATTCCAGCTGAATACTTTCTCGTTTCTTTATTCCTCAGTCCCAATAAACTGAATATCTTTGGGTTTTGGACAAAACAAGTGACTTGAGAACACCATCTTGGGTCATCTGATCAACATTTTTCACAATTTTTTTCCACATGACACATGGAAATAATGAACAGATGAATCAATAGAGAAAAGAACTGCAAGTTGCAGCCCTACAAACTAAATTACTTATAGGGACAGGGACAAAGACAACTGACCTGTGTGTACATACTGGGCCATTGGGGGAGGGAAGGTGGTAAAACAACACCCTCGCTGCCCTCTCTCACTCCCCCCACATGCAGTGGAAGTTTGTGGCAGGGCCAAAATGGTTGCCTCACCACTGAGCCAGGCTCCTGTTTCTGCCCTAAGTTAGTCACATATACTTGATGTCACGTCATCCTGGAGTGTATCACTGCACCCTGCACGCCCTTGTTTTAATGAGCCTATAAATGACACGCCACGTAGACTGTAGAACAGATAGAAGTGGTTCTATCAGGTAAACCAGTCTGGCAACGGCTTTCACCAGGGAGCTTAAAAAGAGCTTGAGGGGGAATTACAAGATAGTAACACACTCGGGCAGGTCACGCCTACTGAGAGAAACATCCAGCTCTCATTCTGAGAAACAGCCGGTAAATTGTGTGACCTATGCAAATGGAGTTACAGTCAGTGGAGAAACAAATGCATCCTGCTCAGCAGAGCATTGCAACAGAGATGTAGATTAGGCTAGCTCGAAAGAGTGTCAGGTCATTGCGTAAGGACAATTCGGTGTACGATGGACTCTGAACTAAAATGAGCAGATTAGAGTTTGCCTACCAGCAGAGGACATAAAGTGCATTCTGTTACCATTCCAACTCCCCTATTTACTTTTACTGATCTCTGAGGGAGCCACCCTCCACAAAAGGCACACACACACACACACACACACACACAGGCATGAAAGCATCAGCCAGCGTCATACCTCCGGCAACAGTTGGTGAATAACTTAACCACCTGATCTAGATCAGACCAGGCTGACATTTAATGACTCATAGCAGGCTCCCTCAGTGTCTCTGACTGATGTTAGTCACAGCAACCTTTAGCAGGTTAGGACAGATGTCAGTGAAGGTGAACGGTAGTGACTGAGGACTAAATCAAGATTTCCTGGGTGGCAATGAAAGTGTTCAGTCTTAAGCATCCCAAACATACAAATCAATCCACTTGGACTGCATATAGTGGGTCAAGCGGAGCATCACTGCAGTCCCAAAACACGCCGGACATGTCGACCTCATTAACGAATAAGCAATTTGTGGTTTGATCACCAGAAGTCCTGCTACTTTTGTTTCTTGAAGTCTATGCTAAAACTATTTGTTAGAATGTTTTTAGGCTTGGAAAGTAGAAAGTAGAACAACCTCCCTGAAATTCATTAAGTCTCAAGACGTCAACTGAGCCTTTTTCTCGTTACATCTTGTGAACTCTGGTGCCAGACAGGCCTGTTGCTGGCTGAATAATTGGGTCAAAAGTGTGTGCGCTCTTGCAGTTGTGGTTTGTTGAGTTGTGTGTCACTTGTGTGGGCAGAGAGGACCTCTTTGAACCCCCCCCCCCCCCCCACTTAATACATTCCCTGAAAAGTTCCCCGCTATTATCTCCACAACATTACAAATTACTGAATTTTATGCTGAGCCACAGGCAAGATCATACATTCCAAAGTTTTCCAAATTTTCATTAGTGCAGCGACTTTGACTTGTAGAGAAATGCAGAGAGACCATTTTCTACAGCGAGAATTTATCTGTATTACTCACACAAGTTTGTCAAGCACTTCTACTCTGGAAAAAACACAACTTAAGATGATAGTGACATGTGAAACTAAACTGGATTTCAACTATAAAGAGAGCAGATGTGATATCACTTAGCTCAGGCACACATTAAATGTGCTACACTATTCAGGGGTTATTTACAGCCCCAGTTAACCTCATTTCAAAATACTGCTTAAGCACAACCTAAATGGAAAAGGGTTATATCCACAGTATTCTTTCTTTGTCTTGCAAAAGGGTGGGCTGCAACTGGAAATTAACACAAGCTTAGATCCGCTTCAAATAAGGCCCTGAGCAAGGCTCCCCCAACGAGACAAAGAGCTGGATCTGGGCTGGACTAGTTGGATGAGTGCACGTGAATTCTTGTCATTCTTGATCCTGAGCCACCACGAGGGCCGGCCTAAAGGTTCACACAGGCAATAACAACTCCATTTCTCAGGACAATAGAAAGATAACACAGAAATTCAGGTAGTCTTGGCAGGCGTCATAAAGCATACTTAAAAGAAAGCCATGCAGGATTAATAAAAGCCTGAAGAACTCATTTTGTTTTTATTAACTCAAGCAAAGCAGA
Source organism: Diplodus puntazzo (assembly GCA_963678695.2). Taxonomy (NCBI): domain Eukaryota; kingdom Metazoa; phylum Chordata; class Actinopteri; order Spariformes; family Sparidae; genus Diplodus; species Diplodus puntazzo. The sequence goes on along the minus strand of OZ023155.1, from coordinate 37,708,781 downwards.
AAACATAAGGAAATGCCTTCTGCTTATATACCATGTATGATGCTTCTTTACTGAAACTCTGCCAGAAACTGAGGTTCATTGGCAAAGAGCGCTTCTTTATTTAGATCCAACGTTAGTCAAATAACATGCACTCAGCCACCCAGCTGCCCCGGCTCACACATCCTACTACAAGTAGAGGGTGGCTGTTAGAGAAATTTGGCCCCTCGTGTCTGACCAACACTGAGACAGACTGTTTTTATAACACCTCCACACTCCACTGGGCAACACAGTGTCATGTGAGGGTGACGAGTTCATTTTCAAACAAGCCTCATTTGGTCTGAGACTCCAGACACACACATCAGACCACTATAGGTGCCATGAAAAAGTGTCTGGTTATCAGTGTCCTCCCTCCCCCCACCATACGGCTGTTATCATAGTGGAGACAGACATAACGCTTTGGAAAAGAGAGCAGCAGCAAAGCCTATTAAAGTCAGTCTGACAACACGACTAAAGCGTTTGTATCCTTGACAAAAACTCTGCAGCAGACTACTGCTGCAGTGCCACAGCAGACAATAGTCAAACACAAGAGAGCTGACCCCAGTCAAGCAGCTTTTCAATACCCACTTGCCTGCATGTTTCCCATCAGGAAAAACTGCTTATGTAGAGGGGAAAAAAGCCCACATGGCAAACCCTGCTGTAAGGGAGGAGCGCGGTAACATCGGGTGGGTGGCTGCAGTGACTGAACTCTGTGAGAAACTCTCGCTTCTTACTGGCAAATATGAGGCCTTCACTTGCCTTCCTTCTACTGCAAAAATACCTATTGTTTCCACCAAAGAAATGACTCATAGGAGAATATAGGAAACGTAGTGGCAGTGAGCTGAAAATGAGCAGTTCAGGTAAACAAGTGTGTGTAAGACTTTCTCACAGCGGCGTATGATGTGGCAACATCCTGACTGAGAGAGGGATATGAATGAGGCTGTGCCAGCCAGAGGGATTGCATCACGTGAGCCCACTTCAGACCCTCCGATGACTAATCTGAGACACGTGTAAGCATCTGACTGCCTCTGAGCTTTAAGGAGATCCAGCAGCTCCAGTGACAGGGAGGGAGAGACCTCCCAACCTAGATTTCCCTCACATCACACCACTATATGGCCTTTCAAATGGAATTTCTCCATCCCTTTATAAGGTGACAGAAGCACAAAAGGGCAATACAGGCCTTCCACCTGGCTTCATACACTCCTCATACTAAAAGATAAAAGAGACCGACTTTATTGCTACCATTACACTGCTTTGCAAAACAAATACAGGTTTATAGAGGGCATTAAAATGTGTACGTTCAACATTTGGGGTGCCAACATCTGGCTTTCAAAGCTCGGGTTTACATTATGCTGGCATCTGATGAGAAACATGGAGAAAAACTGTAACTCAAAGCCTTCTGACAAACAATGCTCTTGATTCTACAAAATACAAGTATGAAAATGGAGAAATGTCCTCCTGCAAATTAAAGCTCAAACTATTAGTCCAACCATTATGTCTTATTTTAGGCAACACTTGCTGGTTCTGCTGCTTTTCTTTGTCATTACAGACAGAATATGTCTGTTGGCTTTGGACTGTTGGTTGAACGAAAGAAGCAATCTGAATGTATCACTTTAGGATTTTGTGGTAAGCATTTTTCACAATTTAGACATTTCATGAAAATAATCAGCAGATTAATCGCTATAAAAAATGTTAGTTGCAGCCCTGCTGCAAAAGGAAACACCGGGAAAAACAAGTGTTCTCAGATATAAATGAATCCTCACGTTTTAATGCTGCATATCCATAACGGATCTGCTGCAGCCTCGAGCCGTCAACATTATCGTTAGAAGCTGACGAATGCTCAAGGCTGAACTGCGCCTGCACTGCACGTTACCGCCAAACATACTTTTTTTCTCCACCTGGGAATGAGGATTATTTTCATCTTTGTTACGCCACATTATCATGAACCCACTCGTTTGTATATTAAGATCTCTCTCTCTCTCCCTCTCTCTTTATTGTATACACTTGTATGTATGGAAGAGAATATCTCCCAGGGTTGTGTTTTCCACAGCCTCACTTCTCCTGAGAAGGGAAACAGAGGCGTTACCTCAAGGAACCACATCCTGTTTTGTTTACTTCCTTCTGTGAAACTGCATCACCCAGGGGAGCACCGCATTACTGGGTGATATTGTAAACATCACATGAGAGAGCAACAAAGCTCTCATCGTTTTTTTTTTTTTTTTGTGTGTCGGAGGGGGGGGACTCTAGTCTGTGCAGCAACCATTCATCACAAAAGCCCATTTAAAAAAAAGAAATAAACAATCACATTACAAATTCAACAAGAACAAAACAGCTACTCAAAGACAGATCCTACCTTGTGAGAGTAGTGAGGGTCCATGATGCGGGCGAGCCCAAAGTCCCCGATCTTCAGTACCAGGTCCTCTGTGTTGACAAACAGGTTGGCAGGCTTGAGGTCGCGGTGCAGCACATTGGCTGAGTGGATGTACTTAAGGCCCCTGAGGAGCTGGTACATGAAGAGCCTGGCATGGCCCTCAGATAGAAGACCCCTCTCCAGCACCTGACACAGGTCTGTCTCCATGTACTCCTGCACTATATAGACCGAGTTGACCTCTGTCAGGGACACCACGTCCTCTGTGAGCCTGCGACCATTAGGGCCCAATGTCTCAAACACCTGGAGACAAAATTAGGGTCATATCAGAGACAAAGTCATAAGATAAATACTCTTTGTTACTCTGAGCAAATTCCTTGCAACCTACCTTGACAATGTTGTCGTGATCAAGGCGTCGGATAATCTTGATTTCCCGCAGGGCGTGCTTCACACTCTGGGGGTCGGTCAAGATAATTTTCTTCACAGCTACTCGCTTGTCACAGTCGGTGTCAACCGCAGAGAACACAAGGCCGTTCCCTCCATAGCCAAGAGGCTTCAAGTCCATGTAGCGAGAACCCAGGTCGAAGCCGTGGATGTTCATCAGGGACTCAAACTTCTCTGCCATGATGACTGTTTTGAGGCTTCTACACCTGTTATCTCTAATGTTTGGTCTCCAACAAAGGAACACCAACAGAGGAATTTATTTGGAAATTCCCCCACTGCTGCTGAGGCTGACTGACCCCTATACAGACGACTACCCAGTCCCCCCGTCTAGCCGTCACTGTCAGATGCGGGGCACTAATGTGTAGTTAAACTTTCTTTCCATTTTGAATGAGAGGAAATGTAAACACTTAAATCCTCCGCCAATCCTGTATCTTTAATCGAACAGTTCTTAGTAGTGTTTATAGACTGCAATGGAATGGACTGGAATGGGGCCCAATTAAAAAGCACTGACACTATGTTAAACTATAAAAAGCATGTAGTTGCATCCTTACAGTGCAGATACATTCAGTGTACGACTGGTCCTGAGCAGCTTCATATGAAATGTGCCTAAATGCACTTTGTTGAAATCTTTATTTATTTATTATTTTTTTTTATTTTTTATATTTAAATGTGTAATTTTCCTGTCAAGTCACCTGATCTATAAAATTGAAATGAGTCTGGCCTTTAAGTCTTCAAAGTAATTATTGACCCTCAGTGATCAGGTGGCTCAAGCTCGCCACAGTCGCAATCAAAACTATCCTCCATTTTACTTGAGTGTAACCTGAAAGACAAGGAAAAAAACAGGAGAAAAAAAAAGGTAAGATATAAAGCCAGACAAGAAAGCAATCAAAGTATAGCCCTTAAGTGGCTCCAGGGGAAGCTGCGTGTCATCTGTTAAAATGGCCCCAGTGATGTTACTCAGTGGCTGAACTGCATTGTGGGTAATGTGTTTTTTAATGGAAGAATAATGTATGGAATAAAACTGGCAATATCTCTGGTTCTGCTGTATCAATTTTGATCATTTTTAACGGCACAAAAGAGACCAAAACTGTCCTAGGAATGCAATACAAGACCAAAATCCAGGTTCCTACAGCTCGTCCATAGTCAAATTAAAACACTTTTAAATCATTTAAGCTTTTCCATCACTACTGGATGTAACTCAATGCATTTTGTAATGTAAACCAGCATTTTTAATCATACAATCAAATACCCTGTATCATTTATAGATGTCTGTCCCCAAAACTTTTTATCACTAGCTGTTGCAATGATTGAGGGCAGTCTGTTGGTTGCTTTTATTTAATCTTTATTTCTTTATATAAAATTTAATTATTCAGCCAGGTCGCACCTTTTCATGAAAGTAATGCTGTTACAATTTCAAGCAGATTCGGGTACCTTCAAGATATTCAAGCATTTGTCAGACATTGAAAACACCTTAAATTCAAGCTTTTTCAAGGAATTCCAGCATCCGTGCGAACCATGAAAACTAATTAACCGTTTTTGACTACTTTTGATTTTGCCATTATATTTCACCTTAAAAACTATTTACCTTGCCTTGCTTATTTTCAGCACAACCTCACATGTATGACTGCACAGTTATGTTTTCATTTTGACACACTGTATTAACACAATGGACCTAAAATCACAAAAAAACATCAAATCCAAGTAGGAAAGTTACATTTTTGAAAAAACTAAAATATGCTTAACGAACCATTTTTATGGCTTACAATGCAAATATAAATTGTTGTTTGCTAAATTTGTGCATAAGTGTTTGAAATTTACAAAGTTAGGTAAACTATTATGTAACTATTTACATTTAAATGCAGTCAATGCCTCAGAGTCAGGGCTCCCTCAGCTACTTCCTGCCTGCTCCACATTCAGCAGTCTCCTCATTGTTTTGACTCATTAAACAAAAAAACGACTCCACTACACACCAAAAACACTACACCAAACACTACATAACACACCAACTATACATTCCAAACATGCTAAATGTCACAAATCTCTCAACTCTTAAAACTCGCTATCTCTATCGCTGTCTCTATCACGTCACTGTTGCTGTCACTCTTTCCCCGCCTTCCCTCCCACAGCTTCCCCCTGTTCCTCAGCAGCCAAATCACGTGGTTTGCCATATTATTTTGTGATTGATTGGTGTGGTGCCTTTTTCCACCAATAGGAAAGGGAGTAGCACCGTTTTTATTTTGCTTGCAAACACTTCCTGCTTGCGGACACTTTCGTGAGAAAAGCCCGTTTTGACCGTTTCTTCCTGCACCAAACACACAGCAAACGTGACGGCAATGTTTGCGAAAAAGCGTGGTGGATATTTTTTATCATAAGTCCGGTTTTACTTGGCCTATCAACACGATTTAAAAACTGGTATATAGTTTGAAGGCCGCACCAACACATACATCGGAACCGAGACTCAAGGAGGCTGTGTCGTGCTGCTACGTCATCTTAAATTGTCCAAATTGGTCACATGATTTGGATGCACCGGCGAGTCCATCGACTCAGGAGGTGGGGTGTGGGGGCGGGCTCTGCAGTGATTGGCTCTGGTGCACACGTGGCTATGGTTGACAATGCTAACAGAATTCGTAAGTCATTTATGATTGATCATTTATTTCTTGCTTTTATAGAGAGATAAACAGACTCCATTGCGATCACGTGGCTCAAACGTCGCCACCACTATGTATCTTACCATACATGATTTCCATAAAATGAGCCATGTACAAGTCAAAAAGTTAGAGTTAGAATAGTTTGTAATTAAAGCCGGGCTAGTGGGTAATGAGTCTCCATTAGCACTCGCCGTTTATAAGACATGTAAGCGCATTATGATTCAACGGTGGGGCGTTTAGTGATGTAGTTTAAGTCTTAGAACAATATAAGCACAGACCGCAGACCTTATTTCAAGCATTTAACCAAACACCCTGTTGAAATAACAGCAATGCAACTTAACCAGAGTGACATCACTGGAGGCAATTTATCAAATCACACACACACACACACACAACCTCCTCTGGAATCACTAAAGGTATTACACTATTTTTTCCCACTTCTATTATAGTAACATTTCTCCCAAAGACCTGTAAGTTAACCACACTATAATGGGTGAAATTGGTGGAGTACCGTTAATCCTTTAACAATGTGACATTTACCTAAAAATAACACATCATGCCTCATCTGTATTATGGTTGACACGTGATAATAGTTCCATTAAAGCAGTAGACAAAACACAAATGGTTTCGATCACCGGCTTTGAGTTTAAACGTGGTCTCATGGAAACTAACCCTCCCCCGCCCGGTTTCAGCGCCTGCTAGCTAGTCCGGTTTCTGGGTATCGGTAAAAATGTGAGCGGGGTTAACACAAGGTGCTTCAGATTATCTGTTTATCGCCCTTGAGTATCTTAACATTAAACACATTAAAGACAAACGGCAGTGTTTAATTTGGAGATTTTCGCGTTCATACCACCTATTTTTAGCCTTGTGTGAGTCTGTGACTGGCTGGAGGAAAAAAACTGCCACGAATGGAAGCATAACGGCCGGCTGACACGGCACTGACAGACCTCCGTCGACCTTATATACCACATAAACATGAGCACCCGGTAACATACACATAAATCACATTACAGGAGGGAACAAATAGCCAGAAACGCTGCCTGTTTTATAAATATTAAACACAACGCTCAGGGGAAACCCGCCGATAGCGGGAACAAAGGAGTCGTTGTTGGCGGAGGCTTCTGGTTACGTGGTACAGCCGCTCTCCTCGCGCTAAGCAACACAAAGCCGACATCGATTAAACCGCTAGAAACGATCACAAATCCACAGCAAGGCGGCATAAAATACAACAGTGACGAGAATAGACCAATAGCTGATTACTTACAGTCCTTATTCGTCGCATTAGTTTCGTTATATCGTTAATCAAACCCTGGAAGAGGTTTGACTGTGCTCCACGACCGAGTCCTGCTGGTCTGTTGCAATCGCCATTTAGGCTGGGCTGCTCTATGGAAGCTAGAGTGACGTCACCGGGCTGCCTTCAAGGATTGTCGGAAATACGCCAACTACGGTGAGAGTCCCTCAAATATCATGATGAAGTAGTGATTCCCGGTGATGTGGGAGGCCTTTGGGGCCTTTTACAAATATGTTGATTATTATTTATTTATTTTTATTATGAGTATCACTAGCACTTTGTATAATTAACTAATTCTTACCTTATTGTTATATTGAGTATATTTATCAGTTAGCTATAAATAATAATTTGAGGCCACTCTCATATTGATGCCATAAACAAAATTTAAGCCCTCATATTTACATTTATTTATATTATATTTATTGTTTGTTTGTACTCAAGATTTTCATGATCCCAGAAACAGTATACTCCTTTCTCTCTGTCTCGTCTTTCTTGAGATGCCTTTGTTTGTCTTTTAAATATCATTATTAATGTACTAAACATTTCATACAAATATACAGTAGGATAAATGGATTGCATGAATTATACTCTATATAAAATATATGCAAAATATAGGCCTATATTAATAATAGCCAGAAAATAAGCTACTTTTAACAGTGCAGATTTCTGGTGAGTCTTGCAAACTAATATATCAGACATAGTGGGCTATGTCATTAACAGAGCGCCCTCTGGAGTGGGTCGTTTTCACAGGTTGGAGCTCCGAGATGTATTTGAAAGCAGCACGAGTCATTCAAAACATGTGTTGTTACTTGGAAGTCACGTGTCAGCGGTAGATTCAAAATCCAGCTCGGTTTGTACAGGTTATGTTAATGGATGCAATGATAACAACATTGTTCAAATTTCAGAGACGGTTCCAGGAGACAACAACGCTATAAACATACGTTATGTGTTGTTATAGCGCTTTAAAGCGAAGTTCCAGATAGAGTACAGATCATAGCTCACCTGGCCTATAACATAATTCTACTAGACAAAGACAGTGTGTTTGTTTTGTTGTGCTATCTTCCTCTGAAACATGGCAAGATGAAAACATCCAAAAACTGTTGGTAGACTGCTCAGAAACGCGACATACCAGGTGATAAGCAGTTACTGTCTTACCTGAAAGAGAGATCTCAGTGTTTGTGTTTTCCTCTTTCTATTTGCTGTTCATTTATTCACATTCTTCCAAAAACTGAGCTGACCCATCACCGAATGTAGCCAGTCAATATGTCTCCTCACAGGCTATAGTCTCTTATTTTCCCTCCATGCGTCTTTTTGTTGTTGTTTGTGTCGTCTTTCCATATAAGGAGATGTTTTCCGGATTGGTCCACGAGTTGTTTTCCATATTTGTTTTCTGTCTAGTGTGTCAGATTATAGCACGCAGCGTTGCATTAGTCGTGTCAGTGACAACAGTTCACTCACTGCGGTTTGCGGATTTATACAAAGTCCATCTGGCACCGAGATGCGCAGGGTGTTTCTCACGGCTGATCTCCACGAGGCTTACACAAACCGAACAACACAGAGTCAAGCCATCACGAAAGGCGCCATTCATCTATTTCTCTGTGTTTAGATCCCCTCTGGTGTCCCCCAGTCAGCGCCTGGTTTGTCCTTCTCTGTGTGTGTTTGGGTGAATGGACGCAGGGTGGAAGGGGCGGGCAGGCAGCAGCATCACAGCCGCAGCAGTCTACATCAGCATCCGCAGGCAGACCATGTGAGGACCCATGTGCCCGAGAATGCAGATGCCCCTCACGGGCCGGGATGGGCTCTGCGATGGAGAGCAGGACCTGCATGCGGACCGAGCGGGATGCGACAGACTTCAGAGGGACGAACTGTCCCGGTTAGTCGGACAAGCCGAGCGAAACACGTTGAGACAAGAAAATGACACCGTCTCCTTATTCTCAGGTGATGGTGTGGTAGTAGTTTGTTATTTTGTCTCATGCACCAAGCCCATAGACAGCAGGTTATGTAATAATAGATACAATCACAACACCTCATGTGATTAGCATATTTAGAGGACAGACAGGTAAGAAAGATGTAATAAAGCAGCATAGAGCCTTTATAACGTGTATTTCCCTTGAGATGAGATATTGTTAATTGCATATAAAGGTGCACTTTGTAGTTTTATGGAAGAAGAGGTAGGTCGTTACTGACTGATTTTTTTGTTATGCTTAAAGTGAAACTCTCGCCAAAATGCAACTTGTGGTCTTTTTGTGAATGCACCCGAGTCAAACCTTCGTTTAAAAGCATAATTACGACAAAAGCGCCACTTTTAAGATTGACCGACTGTATTTTCGTTTGCAGGTCATACATTTTCAGTGGGAGTGCGCGGGGCAAATACTATGTTAGCATCAAAATCTCTATTTTTAAAACACTCAGAAGGCTCGACACAACATGAAACTTTGCTCGTAGTATCACCAGGGTCTCTACACATGAACACGAGCACTGAGAACATTGTTTGTGTACACAGAGTTACTAAAAAGAAGGTTTTTGAACAACTCATGTTAGCAGTAGCTTGTTCCGCTCGCCGCCGTCCTGCCAGTGGAGAAGTGTCGATCTCAGAATGCGACGTCCATATAAGTAAACAGATGATTCGTTTTGTCGTTAGCGAAAAACGATATTGACCTTGAAGTTGAGAAAGGAGCCTTATATAAGAAACAATACTAAAATCAAAAGCCGGAAAAGTCACGTGAGAGATCGCGTGGATAGTTGTTGCTGGAAGACAGTAGTTCCACCTTAACTGTCCTCCATGTTACGTCACATTCTGAGATCGACAGTCTTGGCTGCCATGACGGCGGCTAGCGGAACAAGCTACTGCTAACGTGAGTTGTTCAAAGACTTTCTTTCTGCCACCTTTCTAGCTTCAAACAGTGTTGTGGGACCTTATTTTCTGAGTTTTTATTACTTCCTTGGTAATATTGAAAAAAATAATAATGATGATAATGATTTTAAGAAGTTTTGAATGTCATCTCCAAAACTACATAGTGCCCCTTTAAGGTGCACTGTGTAGTTTTTGAAAAGACATTTGAACACAGAAATGCACTATTTAAAATATTAATAAGTTAGTAAAACAAGCTTATTTATCCTACTGTACATCCACAACTGGATAAACAAGCTGTTCTCAGAGGAAAATAAGGTCCCCAGAACACTGTTTGAAACTGGAAAGGGTCCAAAGTTAAACAGTATGAAATTAAAAATGTGTCCACAAAACTTTGTGGTGCACCTTTAAGTAAATCAAAATGATAATTTATTGATTCATTCAAGCTTTGGGTTGGTGTCTAACCCGAGCTGCCAACCCAACACGTCAGTGTTTGTTAATCTGTGGATGAGACTCAAGAATCATCTACCTTTCTCCAAGAAACCCCAAAAAAGGAGGAGGAGTCATTACGTCACTGAATCTGTCTTTGGTGCCAGACTGTGGTGACGGCTGTCTTGAAGTCTACGGGAGACGTATGGAGAAACCAAACATATCTATGTTGTATGACGTAAAGAAGAAATGCCTCCAGAAAACGAACGACTTCAGAGCAGAGGTTAACCACTGATTACTTCTAAATGATTGACAGGGCTGATAACGGGGCAGGTCCGGCCAATATCGCTGATGAGAACAGGAGCCTCTGCCAAATGAATTCAAGGGACAAGCAACGTGTCGATAAAAAAAGTCAGTGGTTCATCTGCCTGCTGAAGTGTGTTATTTCTTTTTCTGGAGGCATTTCTTCACCAGAGGTCGTACGACTCCATACTCCATGCATCTCCCATAGACTTCTATACAACTGATTCCACAGTCTGGCACCAAAGACAGATTGGAGGAGGAGAATCAAAACTTGAATCCATCTAGTAACATTATCGCATGATTTAGTTAAAGGTACACGTTGTAGTTTTTTAATCAGAAGAAAAAATCTACAGGGCTGCGTTTTCATGATAAACTGTCCTCAAAGAACAGCAGCAATTTCATACTGTTTTCCTTTGTACGTAGGTTCCTTTCTCACTCTAAACACTCTCTGCGGACGCCTTAAAGCAACAAAATGTAACTTCCTGGAAAAAAAGATCTTTGGCTCTTGAGGCTCATCGTCAGATTAACGAATACTGACGCCTTGACTTGGAAGACCGGTCAGATGCCAATCTAAAGCTTTGGACGACCTCGGGGTGAGACTCAACAGTCAACTATCTTTCTCCAGGAAGTAACATTTAAGCCCATACTCCAGGATATAATGTTAGCAGTATTCTACATTAATACGTCTAAGGTTGGCATTTGTACCAATTCATGTTCACACTGCATGCTTATTATCTGACTTTCACATCAGGAGGTGGAGGAGATGGTGGTTGCTTTATTACATCCAACAAGGCTGCCAAACGCGGACCGCTGTTTAAGTCACACCACTGGACGTTTTTAAGGAGACCTGCAGATATTTCCAGCGTTTTTTGTGGCGACCAAAACCAGCTATTTTTCCCCAGAAGTTGGACCATCTCCATGCAGTTGATGTGCATAAACCTAACCAGAGCATGAGCACAGCGTTGTGACAAGAGAGAAATATCAAGTTCAGCCTAAACAAGCATAAAGAAACATTCAGTTTTAACTTATGTGGGGTTTTCATAGAAATACTGCGAGACTGGGTTGTACATTTTGTTGCTCTAACAACAAAATACAAACTCAGAAATAATTATTTGTTTCCTCAATTGAATAAACAAGCTGTTCTCTGAGGAATATAAGGTCCCCAGAACAGTTAGAAGATAGACAGGTGGCAGGGTCCGCCACATATAAACAAAGTAAAACAGTATAAATTGTGTCGTCCTTTTAGGTCAGTTTGTTTATTCAGTTTATTCAGTCATGAAAACAAAGAGAGTTTGTTCATTTAGTTTGTTTAGGCATAAAAAAAAAATAGTCTTAAAAACTAAACTACAGAGTGCACCTTTAAAATGTCCTTTCTTTCCCAGTAATGTTGCTGCGATGATTCCCTCCCGCTGCCCTCTGACGCTCTTTCACAAGACTCACTGATTGTTTTGGATCAAAGCGAACATTAATGATTAAATCAGATTCGTAGATAAGTTATTGGCACTTGCCTGCACATTTAGTGAATGAATGGAGGTCAAAAGGAAAAGCTGCATACTGCTTCTCAATCTCTCACATTTTTTATTATTTTGGAGAGGAGACGGATTAAAATAACATCTTCTTATTCTGTTATTTGTATTCCAGTCTCAACCGGGCTTCCTTCGTTACATCATGAGACAAAAGGTTGACACTGAATCTTAACCCAACACATCTTCACCGTGTAAATGAGTCGAGATCACAGTCAGTGCTGTCTTACTGCAGTGATCTACACTCCAAAATAAACACTGCACTGTTTCATTCCAGGTGTCATGTTTGTTGAGCACAGAGTTGTGTGACGAATCAAGTTGTACACACACTGTGTTCATCTGCTGCTGAGAGTGGTATGACTCTTACTGACGCACACACACACACTGTGACACACTTTCACCTTTGTGTCTCAGTATCACCTGTTCTCAGGAATATCTTCAATGTCCCTAACACTAATGAAATCTTCTTCCCACTCACCGATGCTGAAATTGTCCCGAGTCGAGCGCAGCATCATGGAACAGCAGTTAATAATCCATCCAGGAGAATTTATTCTGTATATCCAGACAGGTGGAGAGGCGGCAGCGCAGTCCGGTATCTCCGTCTATATATGTGGGTATGTGAGTGTATTCTCAGAGATCTGTCAGTGTGTTGTGTTACTACATGTGCCTCTGCTTGTGAGGTGGAGCTCCATGGACAGTTAATATAGGCCAGCCCGGTGAGGGGAGGAGTCTGCTGTGAGCATGGCATGGCCCTGTCAGTGTGTCAGACTCCCTACCAGCAGAGTCCACTGCCACCATTCCTCTCCGTCTCCCTCCTTCACTGCTACTTTCTTCTTCTCCTTTCTTTTCCTCTGTTTTTTTTTTCTCTGCATGTTTTGCTCCAGAACTATAATCTTGTGCAGCCTGCAGTGAAATATGCTTCTGTTTCTGGGTGAGACCTTTGCAAATCCAGTTTCAGTGATTCATGATTTTTTTTTTTTTATCTGTCAGCTTAAATCAGAGGATTACACGGCAGTAATGGGTTGTGAATGTTCTGTGTTTCTTTGGATTAGAAAATCCCTCAGAAAACACATCTGAGTGCAATGAAAAAAAAAAGTTAATATTAAACCAGGCAGATTTGGGCACATTACAGCACATCAGAGATGGAAAACATACACATATTCTTTACTCAAGTAGAAGTTCAGATGCTTAACAAAAAAGCCTAGTAATGTTGAAAATAATAGAAGGATTTTTTAATTACTTAATTACTTCCCACGTCGCAGCACATGCATATGACATATTGAGGGTCATACATTTCCTCAAGCTTCATCATCAGCACTCAGTATTGTATAAAGTACACAAAAGTAAAAAGTTAAAGTTGAAGTAAGGATCTCTTGTTATGATTCCTCTTTGGTAGAAGTGAAAGTCTGCCAAACCAATAGTACTTAAGATATCTGATATTAGATAGACTTACCATTAATCTTCTGGCAGTAGAAGTAAATTAAAGACATATTTGCATGATTATCAGTATCAGTCTTATTTCAAATCCAATAGCTGATAAAACAAATACATTTAAAAATGCTTTACTCTGAGACAGTCTGTAATCTGCCAAGTAACTAAAGTTATCAAAAAAATGTAGTGGAGTAAAAAGTATGATGTATATATATATATATATATATATATATATATATATATATATATATATATATATATATATATATATATATATGCTTCAAAATTGTCAGTCAGGAAATTGATTAAATGCAGTAAAAGTTACAATTTTGAGGTATTTGTACTTCACTTGAGTATTTCCATTTTACACTTCCTCTCCACCACATTTTGGAGTATCAACAGTAAAAGTTAATGCAGAATAGGCCCTGTTATTCTTGCATCATTATATTCAGTGATAGAATGTAACTAAGTACATTTACTCAAGTACTGTACTTAAGGACAGCTTTGATGTGTACTTTACTTGAGTATTTCTATTTTTCTGCCACGTCATACTTCCACTTCCCTACATTTTGGAGGTAAATACTTTAAGTACTTTTTAATCCACAGCATTCATTTATTAGCTTTAGTTACTAGTTACTTTACAGATTACCTGCTGCACCAGAGTCAAAGGAGAAAACTGATTACATTAAATAAATGTAGTTGAGTAAAAAGCACAAGATTTACCTCCAAAATGGAATGTATAAAGTAAATGTACTTAGTTACATTCCATCACTGCATTTACTCAAGTAATACACTTTTGAATTCCTTGTACTTTCCTTGAGAATTTTAATTTTCTGCTGCTTCACAATCTGCACTGCACTACATTTATCTGATAACTTTAGTTTCTAGTTACTTTGCAAATTCCGTGCTGCACCAGAGAAGAACTAAATTAAATATTTTGTTTTTAAATCAGCAGTTGGATTACAAATAACACTGTTTGTGAGTATCAGAACATCTCATTCAATAATCGTTCAACCTGCAGTTCATGTCAATACACACACAAATAATTTATTTTACTTCTACTTTTGATAGTTAAGTACATTACATATCAGATGCTATGAGGCTTTAACTCAAGTCCTGTTGACTTTTGGGTACAACACCCATGAGTAAATGTACGTAGTCACATCCCATCACTGGTCATCAGATCAGAACAGACAGTATATGTCAGGACAATGAGGCACTTTTATCTGTTGAACTGTCTGCAGTTCGTCCTCTGAAGGGGGGTCTGTGTGTTTATTGCTCCCTGTCATGGTCAGTGTCAGCGGGGGGTTTATGAAGCTGTGATTCTACAAATGCCAGAGAAGATTCCCTCTGGAGAACGATGGCTGTTTTCCTTCTGTCCCACAAATCCTTTTGCTCTATGCTCACAATATCATACTCACCCTCCTCCGTCTCCGTCTGCTGGCATCTGGACAGACTGTCATGTTTGGACTGTAAGGAAATGTGTGCGTGCATTTTTGTTTGATATCCAAACCAGACTGCTGCAGGGTCTGGACCCAGTGTGTGTTATCAAAATACAAGAATGGACGTGTGAGGAAATGAGGGCAAAGCTGTGGGTTTTGTGTTGTTTGCCTACATTCTGCTTTTCCTCTGGCTGCTCTCTGATTATCACTTCGCAAGACCTGATATCACATCCAATTTGTCCTACAACAGAATTAATGTTACTCGAGGACGATCACTGCAACTGACATATCACACATTTGCTTTTTATTGTTTCCTTCAAGCCCAGGGAACACCAATCAAACATTCTCCACAAACAGGGATCAGTCAGATAGAGAGTGGAAAGATTATCTGTCATAATTTAGAGACAATCTTTGTACTGTTGTGTTTTTAAAGTGGCAAGATGTCTTCAAATATGCAAGAAATATGGGAATTATCATAGGACAATCTGGAATAAGGATTGGTTATTAAGAAGACAACACAAGAGAGGTGTTCATTTTTATCGTGAGCCGAAAAATGTGGAAAGGTCTAGTTTTGTAATCTTCTCTCGAGGCACATTGGAATCAAAATGCTGATTGCAGGGACTGCAGTGAATGATGGTCTCTGTGGGGCTTTTGGAAACAGGTGAGCAGAAGTGGCACAACTGTTCAAAAGTAAAAAGTTTCCCTCTGAATGTGATGTGAGCTTCAGTTAGCTCGGCAGAGCTAACTGAAGCTCACATCACATTAATGTAATTCAGAGACTATTAAAGTTAAAGGTAGAATCAGCAGGATTTGTCCCAGTTGTTCCTGAATGCAACTCAAAGATATTGATGGTTGAGTTTCATTCCCAGGACGTCACACAGACACATGTTGGGTTGTTAAAGTGTCCCGAGCAGCAACAAAGTGAGAAAATAAGAATATCCAGGCAGAGGGCTGCAGGGTCTCTGCAGTGAGACACTAACACGCCTTCTCTTGGAGCTCCCTCTCTGTCTGATTTCCTCCTGTTACGCCTTTTACTTCGTTTCGTTCCACCACATCTGCTGTGCCAGAAAATTAAATACTCAAATAAAATAGAGATACCTGAAAAATTCTGTATTAAGTGTTTTTATTTTTTATTTAACCTTTATTTAACCAGGAAAGGCTAAATAGTGTCCTGCACATTGTTACTCCACACCTCTGCAGCTACAGCAAAGACACATTCAGCTTTTAAAAAGGTTAAAATAATATATTTTCTAATCAATTTAGGATCTCCATAGACTAGGATTACATCGGAGGAGCTACATGGCACAATTTCATTTTTTAAATATTTTTTTTTTACATTTGATTAATACATTTCATGTAAGAAGTTTTACTTCAACAGTTTAACATCGTTTCAAGACGTGTGTGTATTGTGTTGCAGAGATATCTACTAGTTAAAACATGTTAAGTTAACATGCTGCCACACCAACGCTACCTGGACAACTAACTGAGCTAACAATCTAATGGCAACAGCAGTTACTTTCAAACAAGTCTCCATCTGCTTCAGTTGTTTTGGAGAATGCTGCAACTTTGAAGCTCCAGAAATGATTTCTGGATGACTAAAACTTCACCCACATGAGTTTGAGTAGATAATGTCTGAATTTTTATTTTTGGGTGAATTGTTCCTTTAGTTGTAATGCTGTGAAAACACCAACATGGCGATACGAGCTAAACCTGATCCCTTCTACCTAACATGACTATTGATGATCTGCAGCGCGAGTCTGTGTGTTTGTGTGGGCTTACATGAATCAACTGTGACTAACACTCGGAGTACAGCCTGTATAGAGCAATGCTGATAAACACCATTCATTAATTAATCACTGATTACCTTGATTTAGCACAGTGAGGGACGATTACATAACACAACTTACAGTAGCAATACCTCAGAATGACCAGCACTGATCTCTGATGCTTCTGCTGTTTTCCATACAGTGACTGCTGTTACATAACGCTCCGTCTCCCCGGACCTGAAGCCAAGGTGCAGAAGGAATCAGGACATGGAGTGAATTCTTATACTCTTGTTAATATCTGTGACCATTTGACCCTCACAGGAGCTGTGTTATCCATGTGCACCCTGCTCCAGTCAGATACCATGCAACCCAGGTATTTCACAGCGTTGTGAAAGAGGCCCCCACACACAAAGTGCTGGTACATTTCCCTCGCTGTCTCCGGAGAGCTGGGGAAATGTGTTTGCATGATGAAATCCTTCGGTAGTTTGATCAGATGACCTTTTTTGTGTTTACATACACATATATGAGTGATTCATCTCCAAACCACCTGAAATCCTACTCCTCCTTCTTGTATCCATTAACTCAGAGTGAACAGACTGTCTCAGCTAACTGTTGTCTGTTCCGGGATGTTTCTGTCCTCCCGCGTCAGCGCTGGAGACGTCTGTCCACACGCCGCTGCTCAAAGGTGCAGCGAGATTACAGTATGAAGAAACCCACACACATACATTCCTGCACAGGACAGACAGGATCCAGTTCGGCTGTTTGAATGATCTGAATGTGTGTTAGTGGGACATGACATTATTTCATCATTGCTATGCATACTAGTGCCACAGCTTCACTTCACATGGTGATGTACAGTTGATGTATGAACTTATTAATGCAAAGAGCAGATGTTAAAGGAACAGTTCAACTGTTCCAGTTCTCATCCATGCATGAATCACTTTTCAGATCATTAGCAGACATTGCTGGGTGGTGCTCCTTAATTAACCGGCTAATAAAGCCTGCTCACATGACCAAAGAGTGGGTCAGAATGAAATGTTTCTGCATTGAAGGCAGATTTTGAAGAACAGCCAGAATCTAATTATCAGCACGGCTGCTAGTCTTGAATCTTTGGCCTGATTTGCCAGTGTTCAGAATGCAAAATCGTACTTTTGGAAGTAGGGAAAGAGATGAGAGAGGACAGACGAAGAGAGGACCATCTGCCTTTGCTTTGGTGTCCTCTTACCATCTGCGAGTGGAGCATCCCAAGACCTACAGGGCTCTATTTGTGTATCTCTGAATGTGTGTGTGTTTCTGTGATGTGATGTAACTTGTTTTGCCTGCTCCTCGCCCTCAGACAAAGGATAAAAAAAGACAATTGTCTGGATCCTCTGTAGAGAAATGATTAAGTGATCTGGCAGGGCTACTGTGTGTATTGTTTGTGTGCTTTGTTTGTTTGAATGGGGGATAAAACTGTGTGTTCGCTGGTGATGTAAGAGGATCAGAAGCTTTGGAATCTGCAGGTTTCTTAACAAGAGGAATATGAAATCCTTCCAAATCTGTAGGCTATAGGTATGTTTAAAACCACTCGACAAGTTCAGTTAACGAATATGTTATCAAAGTCTCTGTGCCGGCCGATCTTGGCAGAGTGTTTTTGGATGGCATAACCGTAAAGTAATCCGATGTAAGTTTAGCTGTAGCCTTAATTAGTCTGGAGAAGCTTGCCGGTACACATTTAGACAAGTGGGTTAATTATCTTACAGTGTGTTGCGCTTCTTTATGCAGTCTTATAATTTTGGCAAACGTAAGAATGGTCAAAACAATAATAATAACTTTATCTATATGGCAAAAACAAGTTGTGAGGTGCTTTGCAAAGAGATAAAAACAAGCGAAATTGGAGATATCCAAATAAAAACACGCACAGCAAGAATAACACTAATAAAACGAAAGATGACGATTCAGGAGAAAGCGATTCTGGAAGAATAAACACCCGCAATCTCTTCAGATTCTGTTCTGATCTGGAGCCGTTTACCAATGAGAGGAGGGAACAGAGACTTGTAATTTCTGGGATTAAAAAGTGGATTCATCTTCACTCCTATTTATCAACCTGACTACAGCTGTGATCCGCGGAGGTGACCTCCATTGTTGTGTGTCTATGTTCTGTAATGTTGACTGCTGACTGGAGCAGCAGGGGAAATTTGCTTTACTTCATGAACGTCACAGAGTGGAGAGAGGAAAAACCAAAGAGAGAGAACCGGAGTCTCCGGTGAGTGCTGCATTTAGTCAGAGGTTCAAACAAACAGACACACGCTAGTTTCACGGTTAATGTTTAAACAGGTGATCCGGCTGTTTGGGGTTAATAAGCACCTGTGCAGGTAATGCACACAAACACAAACAAACCCTCCGTAAAATTCTAGCAGCCAAGGCCTCGCTGGTGGTGACACACTATTAAATAACCACCACTGTTGATGAAACTCTGACTTTGACTACTGGTATTTTTTAAGTCCACTGACTTCCTTCCCTTACACAGATCTAGCCACGGGCAAAATGAAAGAACTTCTCTAGGTGGAACACTGTCGAAAACATTTAGGATAATGTAACAACAAAATATATAATAAAGGTCTGCACATTTTTAGACATTATGTTGCAGAATTCTAACATATTAAATCCAAAAAAGGCTACCACAGAGTTGACAAAAATCTTGCCTGCAAAAGTAACAGTCAGCCACCTAAAATACCCAGAATCCAAGAGGAATAAAGGAGACATTAGAAATTGAAAGTTACTCTCTGAGTCAAAGTATTATTTATTGTAAAATCCAGTCAGTAAGATCCATAAGATGCAATGATCTTGATATGTGTGCAAACTTTATTTGAGCTAGCTTTCTAACGACTAGCTAACGAGCCCATCTTATGTGATCCATTCTGATTTGTGATCACACCTATTATCTAATGAACAATCACAGTTTTACTGCATGTGCTAAAGGCTGTTGCTTAGCTTTAGTTTATGGTGTACTATAAATATTTAATGCTGGGTTAAACATTTGTAGTAATTTTGCACCAGAACCAGCTTCAGCCAGTTTTAACTGCAGGTGAAGACGATGGAGAGCAAATCATCCTTGACATTTCCGAGTGAAAGATATTTTTAGAACGTATTTAGCAAATTTGGCCATTTCGAAGAGTTTCCCCAGAATCACCGCTGTGAACTGCATCTATGCGAGTGGCAAACTCAAAATGTGCCTCAAAAGTCATCCTCAATATTTTGAAATAATTTCTAAAAGGGAAAGTCCAGGTATCCATGCACTCTATCCCCTCCAGGCATTTCTACATAAAAAAGGAAATCGCCCTCTTGTCAAGGCTTCAAATAAACCCTGTAAATGAGCTATAATTCTGTGTAGACAGCAACACTTCGTGGTAAGTCAACTCCAAAAAGTGTGATGTCAAACTTCAATGGAAACTATTTTCCTATTTATGGCGATAAAACCATAAAGATTAGGAAACAAGGTCAATGGTAGTGGCTGCCTCTGTTTTCTTCCACAGTAGTGACGGGAGACATTCTGAAGGAGCTCAGTGTTCAATGTCTGACACAGACCATAAAACTATAATGTAATAACTACAGTTGTTACGCCAAGAACAAACTGTCCACGGCATTACAAAGGACAGCCAGAGAGACAGCTTGATTGATATAAGAGAGCTGCAACTTTGAGGGGCACTACGTAGTTTTGGAGAAGAATAATATCAATATCAATGAGGTAATAATACAAACTCAGAAATATGTATTCTTTACTTTTCCATAAGTGAATAAACAAACTGTTTGCAAAGGAAAACAAGGTCCCCAGAACACTATTTGCAGCTAGAAAGGCGGCAGGGTCCGCCACATGTAAACAAAGTAAAGCAGTATGAAACTGTGTTGTCGTTTAAGGTCAGTTTGTTTGTGCAGTTTATTCAGTCATGAAAACAAAGAGTGTTGAAAAGCGTCTTTCCCAAACCTACATAGTGCGCCTTTAAAATGCTGGGTGTGATGTCTGCTATCTGGACCTGCGCTAATCTCACCGCAGCACCTCTGTCCTCTCGCTCTCTTTTTACTGTCTACAAGGTCTCGTTTCTCACAATATTTGGGTTTCAAATAAGATCAAGGACGTCCTGTGTCATTGTCAGCACTCTGCTGTCTGGACATATTTCATAACTCCTTAACACTAAATTATCTACATGTGTGCTGTGTCAGTGAATGACTTATTGCATGTTTGCATGTAAACACTGGTGGGTTTTTTCGGGTGTGTGTATCTGTCTGCACTCTGTGTGTATTTATGCGAGTGGAGGTCACGATGCTGTTCCCACCGAGAAGACCTGTGACTTAGTTTCCAGTGATTACATAACAACTGTCTTATCTCTCCTCTCAGGCGTTCCTTCACAGAGACACATTTCCATTCGCTGATTTTTCGCCCCTCTCTGCAGCCGCAGCATCGGGTCACACCGGCGGTACGTATAGGATTGATTGCCCTCTCCTCTCTGAGCGCGTGTCACAGGCGTTTAACAGCAGCACTCTCCATTAATCACCGACTGATCACAGCTCAACCTGAAACCCACACAAATTGCTCAGCGTGTTGGCCTCCATCCCTTTTCAGTCTCCCATCAGCTGAACTCGGGGGGACTACAAAGTGGATGGTGCATTGATGTGCAGCAATGATGGGCTTGTGCAGAACACAGCCAGCCAGCGAGGGATCAGGCCTGTCGGTTAAATGCGGCAGCAGTCGGTGAATAGCGCTGCGGCTGCTCTCCCTGCCCTGCTTCCTTAGCCTCCCTGCATCGGCTCTGTGTGTCTGTCACTGCAGATCGATGCAGCACTACAACAGGAGAAAAGCACACAGTGTTCAGCTCTATCAGCAGAGTGGCAGGTCTAATGGGGAGCCCGTCTGGCCAGTCTTGGCCTGACCTAGCCAAGCTGTCACTGTGAGCTCCCCGGACCTGCATACAAATTATTG
The DNA here is from genome assembly GCA_963678695.2 of Diplodus puntazzo. Taxonomy (NCBI): domain Eukaryota; kingdom Metazoa; phylum Chordata; class Actinopteri; order Spariformes; family Sparidae; genus Diplodus; species Diplodus puntazzo. The sequence continues at coordinate 37,687,313 of OZ023155.1, read as the reverse complement.
GAGAAAAGGTTTCATGATGCTCTGCCTGGACTGACAAGCTGCGGATCTCTGAGCAGCATGGTCACCAGGATAAAATGTTGGCACTGCAAACCACAGATATGTTGTAATGTGAGCTTCATGTTAAAAGGCTGGCAAATCAATGACTGCAGTTGGATATTTTCTTTGCAGTTTGCCTTTCAACATTTGTAAATGTGAAACCACTGGATATTTCTAATGAGGGACCATGGTGCTGTCGGCATTTTTAAGGCAGCATTTACACAGAATCCAGCGCTGTGCCGCGAACTCTAGCCTGGTCACCCCGAGAATTTGGGCATGGGTAGTCAGTATAGGCTGTGGCAGTGTGGGCCGTAGGAGACGCCCATAAATAATGTAGCCGGTGGTGGCTAATCACACAAGCTGAAGATCAGACTCACATCATGACTGACCAAAAACACAATGAATGGATAGTAAGAAAATGTTTTGCTGGGTGCTGTTAGCACTGCCGTCGTTTTAGCTAGCTTTCTGTCCGTCCACACATGCAAGACTTGTGTCTATTTAGGAGACAGCTCTCTTTGCCTCCTTCTTTTCTTCACGTGTTTTTAATCAATAATCATCCTGGTTTGTAGTGTTAGGCATTTTACACCTGTTTGAAACCTTTCACCCGTTAATGCAGAGAGAGATGGCTAAATGCTAAAGGGGGAACACAATGGACGTTTCACTCGTTAAACGTTACGTTTCACTTGTCATCACTCAGTTTGGTCTTGTACACCAGTTTAAAACAAACCATGATGATTTGTCTCCCGTCCATATTTTGATCTGTCGATGTGTACAAGAAACAGGAGTAGCACCAGCATACAAGTAGGAGCTTCTCCTTTGTTGTTTAATGCATTGAGATGCCTCAAAGATGTAAAATGTGAATGACATTATCACACACAAACAAGCCGTGGAATGAGCCTCTCATGACTTCTGCACAACCCTGCAGCCTTACTCTGATTGTTTGATGAGACCTCGGAACAATCTCTTGCTGTGTTTTTGGTGACAAAGCGGATGTTTTTAAGAAGACCATGGTCCCCAACTGTGCTTGTGCTGACAAAACCAGATGTTTTTAGCAAGACTTCGAAACGATCTCCAGCCGTGTTTGTGGCAAACAAAACAAGTGTTTTAATCTCAAACATGATGTTGTTCCAACCGTAAGCAGGTGCCTTTTCAGCCTAACCCTAACAAAGCATTAACACAGTGCTGTCACAGAAAGTTGCATCAAAGAGAACATTTATGGCCAGCATTTATTTTAGCGATTGAGTTGCTGTGAGGTGACATCTGGACACCTGCCCTTATCTGAGACGATTCCTTCCCCTCCAGTGACCATATAACACGGCTTTGAAAATGGGATTTTTCCAGTAACACGACAATCAGGTCTGTGACAGTCGACTGATTGGCCTGTGTGAAGCATCAATCATTAACATGTACTCGTGTGTTATGTGTGAAAGTGCGGGAAGTGGAAAAACACATTGATATTGTTGCAGGTCCACTGCATCCTCCCTGTATCAGGGGACAGTGAACTCAGGTTTGTTTGTAACGTGTAACCCTGTACCAAGGAGTGCTGCAGCTCAGACTCACTGAGGTGTGTGTTCATTGGGTAATCTGGAGACGTGTGTGTGTTTTCCCAGCTGCACTGCACGCTCCACAGTACACCCTCGTGTGGGATGATAGCTTAGAGTTCTTCGGTGGATGGGTCACTCCAGTTCAGCTCATCCCTGCTCCTCTGCACTGCAGGAATATGTTGCATAATTAAAAAAAAAAAAAAAAAGAAAAAGAAGAAATGAGATTGGGGTTCCTCTTCGCATCTGTTGGACACTGTATAATTCCTATCAGGACAGATTAAATTGGGAGATTGGGCAGTGCAGAGTTCACCTGAAAAATCCCTTTAAGAGCGCGTTAGAATTGGGGATAGAGAGATTGTGTCATACTGTATTATCATGGTTACGTAAGGGTAGATGACAGAGGAGCCCCAACCTCCGCCCCCCTCTCTTTCCATCTACAATGAGCACAACTCTCTTGATGTCAGTGTAACGTTGAACGAAAACGTTCTTGTAATGTTCAGACAGATCAATACGCTGAGTGTGTGGGGTGAGTGTGTGCGGCCATGCTTGCACAGATGTGTTCTAATAATAGCCGATAATGAATGGGTGACCGTGTGCTCTCAGATATATCCAGTGCCACAGACAGGCCGAGGCGACGAGGCAGGACAGATTTTTTACACCTCTGCTGAATCTTCACCCAGACACTCAGGAATGTCTTCAATATTTTGCCTCAAAAAATTCTCTTTTTCAACTCCTTATCTTGTCTGACAGATTAAAAAAATGTGACTCAAATATCTGTTCATTCAATTTAAGGCTACAGCCAGCAGCTTAGTTTACCATAAAGAGTGGAGATGGCAAACAGCCAGGTTCTGTCCAAAGGTAAAGAAATGTGACAAACACCTCTTAAAAACTCACCTATAAACATGCAGTAAACACATGAAGTACTCACAAGTCATACTTGAGTTAAAGTAAAGATATCGTGTTAAAACATTACTAATCCTAACAAGTCTTATGATATTAGATATAGTGAAACCTGCAATGGACAGTTGCTTTTTTGCTCTAACTTATTATGAAATAAATGTTGATGTAATGTCTGCAGAATATTGACAACATCAGTGTTTAGATCTGCTCCCAACACACCCGCATTCACTCTGCCGTTTTCTCTGCCACTGAGTACAAAATCTTCCGGGAAAATAAAGGCTGGCAGCCTGGCATCATTTCTATCCGCTTCTACAGTATTTATATATATATATATATATATACACATATATATTTTCTATGTTTTGTCTATTTGGATATCAAATTCAGCTTGTTACGTCTCATTAGTTAGCAAGGATATAACTGTGTTTTTAAATATGTCCTAATAAAGAATATATTATTTCGAGGTTTTGCCTAATTTATCACAATTTATGGATTATTACGCTTTATTAGTTTACAGACCTTGTAACTGTCTTTCTTTACTGTCTAATAAAGAACATATTATTTCTAGTTTCTTTATTTTTTCTAGTGGTGTACTTTAAAATAAAGAACACTCTGGTCTTTTTAGGGCTGATACCAATACTGATTATCTGTAATCCAGGAGACAACAGTGAACAGAGACTACAGCAAACTCAAAATAATTGTACAGTACAATTTTGAGATACTTTCCATTTCAGTTTTCTGCTACGTACATACTGTCACTCCACTCCACAAATGTAGCTACTTGTTATTTTGCAGATTATTCAGTGCTGTTCGGCTATTACTCGTCACGTCAGAGAGTACTGTCGACACAGAGAGCACAGAGTGGTGACCACTAACAGATAAAGGATGCTACGTCAGATACAAAGTACTGCATTTTTAAACAAATTCATTTTATTGGCAAACAGACACAAAAAAATAAACTTTACCTATAAAAAATTCTCAATATCAGCCAGACTGATTGCAGATAATCAGGTTTTGTCACTATAACAATCCAGGTGGCATCACATTGGCTTAAAAAATAAATTCTGTTAAAAATTAGCATCATATAAACTTAATTTCAACACATTAGTATTGGGCACAAAAATGTTGCACCACTGATTTCTCTAACAGAAAGAACAGGCTCGATTAGGTAATCACAATCCAATGTATTAACTTTTGTGCATCCGAGCGGATAAGAGTGAAATCAATAGCTGTTTTTGTTTAATTGCATAACTGGTCTTAGTCATGCATGAGCAGCTGAACTCTGTAGGCTGTGTTCCTTTTCACACTGCAGAGGAGAGCAGAGCAGCACAAGTGTCTGAAGCGGAGGGAGTTTAATACAGAAAGCACAAACTGTCAGTGAAACTCCACGTCCGACGTTTACTCGCTGCACATTCAGGTACATGTGCAGATCACACAGGATGATGCTTTGAGATTCCATCATTTGTGTCTTCTGTTTCCCTCTTTGTTTCTGAGAGATTGCTGACATCTCAGGATAATGGCCACATGTCTCGCCTAAATTGTCAGCTGCTGATGGCGTTGTCAAACTCTGCAGAAGGAAATGACGATGATGAGCTTTCTTATGTTGGTGTGCCATCAGATTTGAAAGGTACACAAGCACAGACTATTAAGCTTTTTGCTGGGTGAGGGTCCCGAGGCTTTATTCGCAAGTCTACTGCTTCTGTGTGCGCACTGTTCTCTCAGACTGTGCATGAACAAATATTACCTCGCAGTAATCCCTTTTATGAGAGAGGGGAATGTCTGTGGCCTGGAGACAGGCTTAATGGGTACATTTTATTCAGAAAAGAAATGGGAAAGTGGCAGTTTGTGAGAAGGAAGATGCAAATCTACGCTGCACTAAGACAGAGCAGAGTAACAGTGGGATGGAAACAGGAGAGAAAATAACAATAATAACAATTTAGATCATGACATTTCCAATTTTGTGACCAATTCAACATTGCATTAAGTGTGAAATGAACAGTTTGATTACATTCTGTGTTTCGTTAAGGACACAGATATGCTGTCACATTTAGACAACAGCAGAGATACAATCTGCACACCAATAATCATGAAGTGAAATTATGAGTTACTGGTAGAAGACCATTTCATTGCTGAATCGTAAGAGTATATATGTCATTTGTAGTGACTATAGTGCTTTTCCCACTTTTTACCACTCAAAACGCTTTACAACACTTGTCAGATTCACCCATTCACACAAACACTCACACACTGATGGCAGAGGCTGCCATGCAGGCTGCCAACTGCTCATTATGGGCAATTTAGGATTCAGTATCTTGCTCATAGTCAGGTTCATTATTTAGATTTTAACCGTTGGGGATTTTTGGGTGATTTGCTAAATTATAAATTTTTGGAAAGTTATTGTATAAGGAGTCAGAAAATCAATGTTTGCATTTGCTCAGATGTCTATATGGCGGCCGTATTGAAGTTTAAAAAACCTTCAGTGTACCAGAAGGTTGATCCATCTAAAGAACCTGTTGCAGAACCTTGATCATAGGTGATGCACAGAGTCTATCAGTCACTCCCTGCCATGTAGAGATGCTTCACTGTGACAAACCAAAACCACAGCTTACCAAGAGGTCAGAACAGTTTGCCATCAACCAGAGGATCTCAGAATTCTATCAGCTGACACCGCTAGGATGGGTTTTGGCATCTCTTCTGCAAACATAGTTTTGCAAACAAGTGACAAGCTCCCTCCAACACTTGGAGCTCTGAAGCAGCACATCTTGAGAGTCCATGTCCAAACAAGAGTATGGGCACAGGCAGCCATTGCTCTGCAGGACCCACAGCTGGATCCACTGCAAAACGGACACTTCAAACACTCGGATGGCATGCTCAAATCAGTGACCACAGAGGTCCTCCCAGCCCCAAAGGCCACCATTGAGTTGGTCCAATGCAAGTGTAAATCTGACTGCTCTTCTGGGAGGTGCTCCTGCAGATCTAAGGACTTAGCCTGTACTGACATGTGTCAGTGCAGCAGCCAGTGCCATAACGATGACGATTCCCAAGCCGTGACGCATGAAAGCAATGATGATTATGATGATGTATAGAAACTGTCTAATCAAAAAGGTTGCTTAATCATTCTGTGGTCTAAATGTGCGTGTCGATAGTTCCAAAACATCCATCCAACACTTGTGCATCTATGGGTTAATGTGGTAAAGTTTTGTTTCTTTGTAACTAGCACCATTGGATTCCCTGATCCTGACCCTAAAATTCAATATGGCCGCCACATAGACATCTGGGCAAATGCAAACATTGATTTTCTGGCTCCTTATACAATAACCTTTCCAAAAATGTATAGTTTAGCAAATCCCACAAAAATTCCCACAAAATTATATAGTGAACCTGACTATCAAGGACACTTTGACATGCAGGTAGGGGCTGAGATTTTAACCAGTGACCACCTTCCGATTACTGGACAACCTGCTCTACTTCCTGAGCTATAGCCTCCCCAAGAGACCAACCAACCAACCAAAAGAGATATTATGCAATTGAGTTGCATAATTTTGCATAACTGACTAAATCAATCCACTGTCTTCTAACCACAATAAAGCTCTAAGAACCCTCTGTAACCTTGGTTTAGTTATAGTTTCCTGTTTTAGTTTGTAAGGATTTATCCTCATGTGTCATGTTGTGTTACTTCCTGCCCTTTGTCCTGATTGATTTCATCTGTCCCTGATTAGCCTCCTCTGAATCTGTGGTGCGTTCCATTGCAAGTTGGAAGTTGAAATTCTTAGAGTTGGTATTCCCGACTTCCAATCTAAAAGCATCCGCAGTCCCATCAGTCCCAACACAACATATGCTGGTCATATGCAGTCACTAGCAAGACCAGCACATTGTTGTGTTTTGGTGCTGTTTTTGGTGCTGGTCTATGCTGTTTTTTTTCAGCAGGTAAGTGTTTATTGCATGTGCTGCTACACTGCTGTGGTGTCATCTGTGTTCATGTTGGTGAAGTTTCCAACTTGAAATTCCGACTTGGATTGCTGTTCCATTGCACTATTCCACGTCGGAGGTTATTTCTTTCCGAGTTCACAGAAAACACCATTAGTCCTTGTGCTTTCCACCTCTCTTTGTCTGGTTTCTTACCTTTTTCCCTGCTCGCCTGTGTTCAATTAGTGTTTACTCGTGTTGCTTCTTTTGTTGTTTGCTAATTAAACCTCATCTTTTTTTATTCTCCCTGCCTGCCTATGTCTGTCTGCATTTGGTTCCACCTTCTCTGCTCCAGCTTGACCCTATGTGGTGAACATAATGGAGCAGCGAAAGAAACAGATATTTCCCTCAGAAATTGGTGGAGACCAAAAACAGAGCTAAAAGGAGACCGAACAGTGGACTGACATTCACCACACGACGTAAGTGAAAAGTGGAAATGGGAAAATAAAATTGGCTTCTAAAGGTGCAGTATGTAAGAATTGGACCCCAGCGCTGGAGGATTGTTTAACTTCAGACCACTGGGAGAAAGAGGTATTCAGACCCTGTGCCAGCTGGTTAGCATGCTAACTTTAGCATGTAGACAGCTTTACAACACAATATATATGTGTCTTTGACATGTTTGTTGATAATTTTAGTCAATTAAGGAACGTTTATATGAAATTTCTTACATATTGCACATATAAATGACAGAGGACATGTTGAGGTTCTCACAGTACAGTCCTAAATTAAAACTCTTGACATAGAAGAGGGATTGTATCGTATGAATACAGACGTAATGTATCAGCATGTAATAACATGTTGATACACCAGGGTCTTGTGTGTTGTGGGAGAACTAATGAGAACCTGCGGGCCAAACACAGGAAACTGTACAGACAACAGAGACTGAGGTGAGTGCAGCAGGTTTGCTGCTTGCTTCTTCCGTGTTGATGCAGACAAACAAGAGTCCTCCCTCCAGACTGACCCGTGTGTTGATTTGCTCTCTGCTGTGAGGCTTGGGGCTTTACAGGTAGACGCTCTGGGAGTCAGTCAGAGGCTGTGCCTCACTTACTGATAAGGGAGCAGAGCCACAAAGTGTACAGCAGTCGTCTAACATCTGCTGCTAAACTCTAGCTGTCCACTCTGCCCATCAGGTTTGTGTGTGCAACCGAGCAGAACATCTTCCAGATGTTCCTCACATACAGTGCAGCGTGCTGCATACATGACAGAGCAGGATGTACCTCTAAGGTCACCAAACACAGTGAGACACGAGAAACACACTTTCATGGACACACTCTGCCGTAAACGCAATGCAGACAAACCTATAGTGATGTTCTGAAGATGCACCGAAGGCTTCAGCGTTCGGTTACATAATGCAACAGTATCAGATGAGACAGCATCTAATTTCTTCAAGCAAGATGTCCGGGTATGTGTGCATTCATGCTGGGCTCTTAAAGTGTAATAAAACAGCTGTTTCCAGCTCTGTGACAATGTACTTTCCAGCTAACCTGAGAGGGTTTTTAAAGAGTTTATTATTAAAAGGGGCACTATGTAGTTTTGGAGAAGAAATTCAAACTAAGTATGTTATTGTTAACAATATTAATGTGGTTAAATGATCAAATTCAAAGAACAGTTCTTGAGTAAATGTACCACCCCTGCCTTTAAATGGTCATGTACATGGCTTTTATTGTTTAATTCGGCATCATGTACTTTGATGACTTGTTGGAATGTCTCATATTTGGTCATGTCCTCTAAAATTAGTCCTCATCCAAAGTTCAGCCCCAAACATCCCTCTGCTGCATTTCCCATGGCCTGCTGCATCAACCGTGTGACGTCAAACATGTTCCATTTTTGGAGCATGTCCTGAGAATTGAAATAATAGATCTCTCAATGTAGTATTTCAAGTATTTCACAATCGATTTTGCCTTGTTCTGGATAGTACGTAGCACTCGTCTCAGCTCGGTGACAGCTTGTATCCAAAGAAAATCTGGTTTGTATGAAAGTAAATAGCTTTAATGTTATCTCTGCAGGTCTGTCTTTGTACTACCAAAATAAAACTCATTTCTGAGAAAGTTTGATTCATTTGCACAAGCAGGTCTTTGTCAGTTTCCCTGCCTCTGCTCATGAGGTTAAACACTTTCAATGGAGCCATTCTTGTTTTTTTCTGCAACACTGTACTTGGTATCTTATTTAATCTAAGAAAATTGAGCAAAACGACAAAAATGCAAAAAATAGCTACTAATATCACACCTTTAAGCAAGGCACTTAATTCCCAAACCCCCCACTGAAAATAACTTGAAGAACTTCAAACCTTAGCACAAAGTGTCTTTGTGCCGATGTGTGTTGTACTTGTTCCCTGGTTTCACCTCGTCCTCTCTCCATTTCTTTCCCTCCAGCACAAACTCTTCATGCCAAGACAGTGTTCCACAGAGACTCAGCAGTCAGTGGTTTGGATCTTGTTCAAGTTTTAAGAAGTTGTTGTTGTAATTTTGTAAAAACAAATTCTGCCTTATAGAAAAAATAATCATATAATTAAATAATACAATTTCATTAACGCTACATCACAATGTTTAACTGCAATCAATACTTAAAACTGAACTGTTGTTTAATTAGAAATGCCAAAGAATTACACTAAAAGAATATCAAGACCCACATAGAGCATCAGTGAGAAGACTGGCAATTCTGTACAAATATTATATTCATTATTAAATATCTGTCATCAGGTTGGATTATGACTAATCCAGGTTGGATAAATCATGAAATCAAAACTTTATTTAATGGTCGAGTGTTGAGGATGACATGACGAGTCTGAGGAAATCTGCTCTGTAGTTTGGTGATAAGGCACTTAAGTTTATGTTGTGTCACCATCGTATATCACAGTTCTTAATCTTACATAGCCACACCCAGATATGCTACATCATCACTGTACATAGTGGAAAGAATTGTGTTTAAAGGTCCTATTTGTAAGAAAAGTTGATTTTTGAGTCTCATTCCAGCCTTGATGCTGATGCTTTGGGGTTGCAGGACTGGTCGGCTGCCATCTCAAACCAGCAGATCCTGACAAGTTGGGAATGAGTATGAAAAAGATGGCAATTCACTCTGCAACAACAGTTGCTTCTTTAGGTAACATCTTTTAGTTTTATGATGGGACAGCGCTGTGCATCTGGTTAAGTTTAGGCACAAAAACCACTTGGTCGGATTCAGGAAAGAGGTAAGCCAAATCACAGGCTTACCTGGTTCTGTCGACATAAACGCAGCTGGTGATTGTCCAATGTCTTGTCAAAAAGGAATGCCAGTTACGATGCAATTACAAGACTGAACAGTTATTTAGACCCAAAGTATGATGTTTCCCTAAACCTAACCAAAGCAGCCACCGTTTGAAAACATTAGCAAGAGTCCAAATGTCATAATATGTGAACTGTTTCTCAGCAAGCTTTATTTGAAAAGCTGGACGGACTGTGCATATTGTGTTTTATTGGTAATCTGAATGTGACAATCATCTGCAAAACTGACACGACAGTTTGAAGGCCACTAACCAAGCTTCTGTATTTCATGAGTTGGGAGTGTGAACATCATGAAATGTTGATATGATTATGTACAGTATGAAACATACAAATGTATATTTGTGGTTTGCAGAAACATGCAATATTCAGCTAAGCCAACACTGAGTTTGTCTAATGTGTTAAACCACAAATCGTCACTGGAGCTGACCTTTATCTTCCCAACGATAGAGCTACAAGACATACAGCACATGTGACAGTGGCAGTGAAATGAAAAGTAAATCTGCGAGGCTCGTTCCCCTCTCCCCTCTGAGAACATATGTTCCCACATGTGCTGATACAGCAGAGGGTGTAATCCTCTCTCTCCCACGGCTGCGGGCCCCCCCAGCTCCTACTGCAGCGCCCCTTAAACTCTCCTTGAGAACCTTTAGCCTACATACCATAAGAACTGGGAGAGGCGAGTTATTCTGAGGAATAAAGTGAATTACCGAGCGCCTGTCAGACAGGTTGACAACAAAAGAAATCCAGACAGTAACGCGGTGAAACAGAAAAGACAGAAAGGCCCGGGGAAACTAATGAGAGGTTTTCATGAGGGGGAGGAGGAGGGTTTTAACCAAGGAGACATGTCATGGCCGACAAGAATGTGGTCTATCTGATTAATCTGGTGATGGGCCAAGGAAGAGAGGTGCTGGGTTTTGTCAGCTGCATTCCCAAGGTGACATGATGCTGTCTCAAAACAAGCATGAAAATAATGGAACTGAAAGAGGAAAGGATTTACCATAAAGAGAAGGAGAGAGGATAGAAGAATGGGATGAATGGTGGGGCTCTCAATTTCACAACATCTTTTCTAAGAGCACGGAATATGGAGCTGCCTATTTTTACCAGCTCTCAGTCTGCATCACGCAACCAGCAGAGATGAGAGGTTAAATGGGGCGGCGACCTGCAGCGCGTCCTCTCGCCTGCATCATCATGAAGGGATCAATAATTGAAGAGGAAATGAGAGCGGTACATGTAAGAGAGATCTGAGGACAATTGAAAACAGCAGACCGTAGATGGTCCTGTGTGTCCATTTTAACAGCAGTAAATGGAAGAATTAACACCCGGGTGAGCTATTTTCACACAGATGATTGAGGAGTGGATGAGGTGGAGGGTTAAGGGTTTAAGTTTGGAGAGTGTGAGGAAGTCTTTGGCTCTGGTGGAGAATCTGAGGCCTCCACAGAATGTGCTGCTAGTCCCCTTCAGGCTTGCTGTGGGGATTCATCACTAAGACAGGGACTAGACCTCCCAGCATGCAACACAGCCTGCTGACATTTCTTAATTTAGTAAGTCAGTCAGCCAGTCCCTCATTCATTCATCTGCACAGCACCACGATGGAAAAGTATTCCATTAAAATTAAAGGTCTTGCATCAACGCTGCATTAAAAAATCAACGGTAAACGAGTTTTCACAATAAACTTTAATCAAATACAAAAACTCATGTTCATGAAACAAATTAGAAATATTTTTATGATATTATGGTGCTGATAACATTAGGTTTGATTACATCATGATAATATTTGGGAGTTAAATCTACAATAATGTATCTAATTTGGGGGAATTCATGCTTTTGGATTGGTTGGATTACACACTACAGAAAAATAAAGTGGTAAATGCAAAATCAGTTTGCACGAGCTACTCTTTTCATTGATGTCTTACAATCGAATCATCCTTAATCCGTCCATACATTTTGGATTTGAGTGCATGTTTTCATCCAGCGCCGCCGCTCCCACCACGCGCATCACGCGCTGTGTGTAGGGCACCAAGTGCTGAGGGGGAACCAAACATGGCCTAATGAAAAATCATCATGGTCATAATAATTATAATGCCGATATTATTTAATATAGAAATATTAGGCACATTTTAGGCATGTATATAACAAAACAGGCAGAACAAGAGATATATTTGATTGCTCAAGAAAGTAACAATGATATTGATATTGATATTGAGCAGTAGTTTATGGTTTATTTTGACGTGACAGTGGTCAATAGTTTCTCAGTAACAGTCAGCAGTCAGTGCACAAGGTGGGCTAACAATTCCTCTTGCTTCAGACCATTTACCATGTAGCGTGCGATTAATAGTCTTTAGCCAGACATTTAGCAAAGTTTACCTAGCATAGTGTCATTTGAGAAGGCAATCCATAACAAACCCACGACCATCTTTAGGATTGTCATTCAGTAGGATTCAGCAGAATGTAGGCTACAGTCTCTCACACAACTTAGGTGAGGTGTCGGTTCTGCAGTGGGACAGAAAATGGCTCTCAATAATGTGAAGTCTGAAGAAGCTACATGACAAAATGAACTCGGGGTGGGGGGGTTATCATAAAGGAATTATGCTTAGGGCGCCAAAATGGCCGGCAGCGGTACTGTTTTTATCCCTGTCATGGATTGTCATGAATGGAATTGTGATCTCAAATTAGCTTCAAGGGATTTTAATAAACTCAGCAGCGTACATAACATTGTCATTGCCTGCTTGTCTCAGGTTAGGGTAGGTAAAGATGATTTAATTACTTCAACATTAAGGTCTCTTCTTGTGTGTGTGTGTGTGTGTGTCTGTGTGTGTGTGTGTGTGCATCTCACTGGGCTTAGATCTGATTGCTGATATGATGTTGAAAGAGAAAATCCCTGCGCCAAAGGCATATGTTACCTCACGGATCAATCCTCTTAACTGATTAAAGCCTTACCAGAGGTTTCACCCCCTGCAGTCGTCCACAGGTCAGCTGTTACGGAACAAATTGGTTTATTAGGACGATAACAGCTGTTACTTGGGAAACACTGTCCATTAGCTTTGGCTGTGTATGAGCACCAAGCATCGATGTCATGAACATAGAGTCCACTACACTTCAACTCGTCCAGCTGCAGTTCTGTGCTCTGTCGGCTCAGGACATGGTTCACCTGTGGAGTGCGGCAGCTTGATCCGAGATGTTGTTGTGAGGACAGGTCTCTGTGGGCATGACAGTCTCTGATTTCAGGTTGTTGCCAGCCGGAGTCCCATTTTGTCCATTTCCTTTTCCTATCCATGAGCAGCCTTAGACCAAGCTGATTCTGACTCTCTTCCTCCCTGGGGTCGGTCCAAACAGTCAGGTTGGATGGTTGAAAGATGCTGTGGGCCGTGATGGTCTAAAAGTCTGCTGGTCTTAATCAAAAACACCCCTCGTAACATGACAGTGATATTATGTCCAGCATATTATGGCAGTTAGCAGCAGTAAGCGGCTGTGTTTGGAGCTTAGATAATCAGTTCGACAGGTGGCCAGTTCTTACAGATTGCACCTTCAAGACCTCCAACAAATAGGTTGTGTTGGCCACAGATTTGTTACCTGCCATGAATTTGTGCCACTTCGGAGCGAGCATGCGCAAGAAGAATTTATGAATCCCAACCAAATAGAAGCGTTTGAAATCGGTGTTTAAATGGTTAAAATTGCAAATGCATGGACCCTCATATTCCACTAATGCTTACAGGGAATTTGAACTTTGAACAACTTTATCTTTGTTCTCCAAATTCTACTCCAGACTTGACCCAGTTTGGACTTTTCAACCATCCAACTATTTTGTGTCTGTACTTATTTGCTGTGTCACAGTAACGGAGGCTGTAAGTAGGTCAGACTGAGCATGTGAGGGGCCACGAAAAGAGGCTACCCAGCAGGCAATTGTCCCCCTCACTCCAGGTACGATATAAGCGAGAGAGAGTGTGTGTGACTTCTCACTAATGCACTGGGCGTTTTCATCCAACTGATGCACTATTTGTGGAAGTATCCATGGTGACAATGATTTACAGTCATGGAAAAGGGGTGGATGGTCAAGTGGATGTGTCTATTTTGCACATGGGTGAGATCTCTGATCTCCTTGCCAGTTTACTTACCGACTCCAACAAGAGTGAGGGGACCAGAGTGAGGAGTGATAAGGGTTTTGATGGTGATGAGTTCTAGAAAACCATCAGGGTTATAAAAGACGGGAGATGGGAACTGGAAGTACAGAGAGTTCAGGGACCTGGGGGCTGACACACAGCTCCAGTCAGGCCTCAGGGGTAACTCAGATTTATTAACAGACAAGTCGCTGTTCAGTCCCAACATGACTAAAGCTGCTGAGCTCTGCTTTCCTTGCTTTTCCACAATATAGACTATTACATAACCAGCAGCCTACAGCAGTAACTATGCTGTACCTTACATTTACAGTTCCTGATCACCAGAAACATAATGTACAAATTCACAGAGGCTCCCAAAGTTGGGAAACATCACATGGGGATGTATTTATATGTGGGGAAAGATGGCTGACTGTAGCGTTGATTGTGCACTGCAGACATACAGGGAGTCAGGGTGGGGAGACGGGTAATGAACTGAAAGCAACTGTTACCTGGAGACTACAGATGGGAATGGGTGGAAGGTTTACACACACACACACACACACACACACACGCACACACACACTCTTCATCATAACCACAGTTTATAATTCCCTGTCCGTGGGGGGTCTGTTTTGAGTGTGGAAAAGGTGAAAGCTTCAGTAGAATGCTGCTCTCTCTCTCTCTCTCTCTGCAGTAGCCTGATTTCATAACTGCAGACTCTAATCAAAGCAGCCATCTTAAAGGTCCCATATTATGAAAAACACGTTTTCTCCTGTCTCTACATATATAAGCTGGTCCTCCCTGAGCCTGCCAACTCCCAGAATTAGGAAAATAAGCGATTCCTGCATGGTCTCTGCCGCCCACCCACTGATAAAACAGCGCTCCTACAGGCTGTTCAGATTCAGCTCCTTTCATTACGTAATGGAAGGAGTCATTTTCATTGGCCGACCTCCTCTGCGAGATATCCGAGAGGGGGGCGTTCATCCCCGAGGTGAAGTTCGGTGTCCAGCGGTGAGACAGCAGTGTTTCGCAATGTTGTCGCTCAGAGCTAGACACGCGAATTGCTCTGTTGTTGGTTGTAAAAATCAACATCAGTGCCTATATTCTGTCCCAGCTACAGAACAGCAGAAGAGACAGTGGTTACGTTTCATTTTTAACGACAACGTGCCGGCTGCGGTTTGTGTTAGCTTGTGTGTGTGTGCTAACCACTTCACATCGGACTGCTTCAGTAACGAGGGTCAGTACAAAGCTGGCTTTGCCTCGACACTGACCCTCGTAAAAGGATCAGTCCCAACCATACCGGACCCAGCAACTGTACCTGAGCCACCGATAAGTGTCGCCACGGTTTGATAGTATTTACAGTTGCCTACGAGTATGGTGAAGTCAGCTGGAAACTGGCTAACTAGGTAGCTCCACTTCGGTCCGCTATGCAATGGCGTTTGAAGTGAGTTTGATGTTAATAATATTATGAGGGAGCTTGGTTGTCTCAGTAAAAAGTCTGGAAACATGTGCAGACTGGAGACAGAGACGATGCGAACAGTGCTGTTAGCTGTTAGCCCTTAGATAAGTTCACATGGATTAAAGTTCTCCGTCGCTACAACGGATTTCCGTCATTCAAAATTCATAGAGGCGGCTTATGAGATCGATGTAGATCGGAGGAGAACAAGTGTTGGCTGATCTTTATTGACAGATTGTCACACTCAAATTAGCGGCGCTAATGTTTAGCTGCTTAGCTAGCAAGGACTCGTCGCGCTGCTACGTTACCAATTGAGTTTAGTCAACACGTGAGAGCTCGTCTGACATGGAGAGTCTCCTGTTGTGTGCTACATGTGTGAAATAACAACTATAGTCTGGACTTTGTCTGCAGTGTATCTGTGTAAACGGCTTCATTCAGCATCTCTCCCTCCCCTCTGGCACCGTGAGTTACCATGGTTACAGGAACACCCTGAAACTTTATAATGATGATCAATAACAAGTTTTTGGTTAGTTTGACTGTACAAAATCATAAATGTGATTCTGATTGTAGCTCAATGCTGAAATCTGGTATTATAACATAGAGAACAAATGCAAAGCCTCAGAGTTTCTTTGATTACTAACAGCATGTTAATGATGACAGAAAGGTGATAACTCGCCATCAGACTGACAAGGCTGCAAAAGTTGCTGTTTGTATGATGTATTTTTCTGTTAAACGACAAGAGGCTCACTTTAACAATATTATTATTAATAATAATTAATGATAATGATGATGAGAAGAAGTAGAAAAATAGCTTGCTGAAAAGTTCTGTAGATGGTTGATTATTTGAAAGAATAAAAGCTCGGCAAAAAAAAGGCACAGTTTGATTTCCTAGATTGAAAATTACATTGAAAAGACAAAAAACATTTTAAGTGTGTGACAGCTGTTCAGATCATCCTCCTGTAAAATGCTGTTGGTCAAATATTTAAACTTGATGTCTGCATTAGAGAACATGGTGTGGGATGAAGCTGTGAATCTTATCTTGTTTTTTTAGCACGTGTCAAGTAACGTGCCCTGTAACATGTTTCACAAATTACAAATTGGGAATATGACTCGGCTACAGCTCGAAAAAACATTTCAGTCAAAAGATTTTTTTTTGCTTTAATCCATGACTTCAGTTGAATTATGCACTTTTGTTCAGAAGAATGCAATTTGTTCCCTTGGAATATGGCATCTTTTTTGTTAAGTTATCCTATCCATATTCCAAACTGAATAAGTTGAATTATTTAATTTTAAAGAATGCACTTTTGTTCCCTATGGCAGCTTTTTGAGTTAGTTGATAGGCTATTTATTTACAAATTTAGCCACAGATGAAGACAAAATCAATCTTGTATGGAAAAAAGCATTGAAAATAGCAAATAATCGAAGAATCATGGCAAAAGTGGCCCTTATTGGCCCTTACAACAGTGTTGCTGGACCTCTGAAAGCTGTGTGAAATTGATGAAAAACAGTATAAAATGGGACCTTTAAAGAAAATGTCCCAAAGGGGGTATAAAGTTTCCCCCGGGGACTGTGTGGCCAGGAAGGACAAAAACCTGAAGATTTGCTGTGATACTTTATAGTTTGAAATTTATTTCAGAGGAGCGCCAATGTATCAAATCAAATGCGAACATGCCTCGCTTGCTACACGAAACTGATTCAGATCTCTTCAGATGTGTTTCAGTGTACGTCACATGTACAAAAAACTGTTGCGACACCAGTTCAGCTGCAACAGATCAAACGTTTGTAAATCTTTCTATGAAGAGCGTCTGTAGTGTGTTACAGGGGCATACTCAGACCATCTCCTACTTGTACCATTATGTTACTTCTTTTTTCTTTAATTGTCATTTTGTCAGTTTTGTTCCAGATATATGTACTTCTTATGGCAGAAATACTGTCATCATCACTGGAGAAGAAAGCCGGTGTTTTGGACTAATGGCACCAGGCCTACAGCTCACAGCGTGTTTCGACCATCCTACCCAACCAGCTCAACAACCTAAAACTCAACAAGAGTTTGAGTAAGAGCCATGTGAATCCAACTTGTTTTAAGGTCTTTGTGTTACGTCCACAAAGACCTCTCTCCTCCCCGACATCTCAACAGACCAACTCGATGGCTGGACCGTGTTCTGAGACAACAGAGCACAGAGACTACAGCTGGACTAGGGGAGGTGGACTCTGTGTTTATAATATCGATGCTTGGTGCTCATACACAGCCAAAGCTGATGGACAGTGTTTCCCAGGTGTCAGACTTTTGATATGAAGATGCTGTCCACATTATTTATTTGTACATAAAAAAAAACTGTATATCGTGTTCTGTAATTTGTGTAGCGTGAGGGAGTTTGCAAACTTTTATTTCATTGTATTGTATAATGATGAATAAATTACTGTATACCCTGCACCAGTGTTTCTTAAAACAAAGCTTTTTCTTTGCATTTCAGCCTTTCATACAGTCATTGAAACTGACCTACAGAAAAACTCATTTTCTTTTCAGCTTTTCAGAAACACTGTTGTAAGTGGATGTGTATGGCAGACACTGAGACTTTGGGAAATTATAATGCGGACGCCCATGTTTGCTTTCTTATTAGTGTATGTAGCATCACTGGCATGTTGTAGTCCGGCAAGCCAGTGAGGTCAGTTAAGACAGCATTTAGATAGTAGGAACCACGGGACATTTTACAGGAGACCGCAAGATAACCAACAGCCGCGTCTTTACTGCGACAAAGAGACGTCAGTGTTTGTGGTGGCAAAACAGGTATTTTGAGCCAAAACATGATCTTTTCTTAACCCTAACCAAATGTTTTTTGTGTGTTGTTACAACTTCAAAATTACATGAAAATAAAAAAAAAAGTGAAGTTTCAACAGAGCCATAGATTACAGGAACTACACTATGATTGTTCTCATAAAACTCCACAGATTTGATCTTCATAAAATGTGTTACTAAACTAATCTAAATCTATCTATAAAAAAAATTTAAAAAATGGATAATGCTTCCCAAATTAGGCAGAAAGTGAAGCTGGTTTCCAGGCAATCAGGAATCAATCAAACTAATTTAATCATTCAACCAAAGTCTGCGCAAATGCATAGATGGTACATTAGTCGTCTATTATCCTGCTCTAAATGCTTAAGCTTATCTAACTGGGGTGGAGAGGCAGCGGCAGACGAATATGATTGTGAGGAGAGATAAAAACAGAGAGGGAGAGAGAGACAGCTTGCTTGGCTAGCTGCAGGGAGGCTGGTTAGATAACTGAAGGTCAGAAGTGGGGTGTAATGTGCTGCGAGTCGCACCAGCCTCTGAAATACCACAAGCCAGGGGAAACTGAGCGAGCTCTCAGCCCACACCTGACCTCAGCACCTTTTTCCCATCTCCTGCTCTCTTTTGGGCCATTTCTCAACCTTCTTGTCTTCCGTCTTTAGGGGCGTTTCCTGAGTGAAACCCGGCCCGGTGGCAGACTAAATGCCATAGTGAAAGTGAAGTTTATCAGAAACAAATCCATACATGAATGGCGTCAATTTTTGGCAGCCTTCACACTGTGCAATCAGTATTTTCTTCAGAATGAAAAAAGGAAAACAAAAGTTGTCTCTTGCCAGTATAAATTAATGCAGACTTATACACAAGCCTTCAACTGAAGCTATCAGACTCCCTCCCCTCAGGCTTTTCAGAGTAAAAACAAATCATCATTACAGCCTGCAAAATGTGGAGAAACCACGTCTGTTAAGGGCTTAATCGTGTCTGGTAATAAGACATCCATTGACCTCCTAAACTCTGGAGAAAGGTTGCAGATATTCCAGGCAATTTACCGACTTAACTGTAAAATGGAAACGTTTTACAAGCATGCCAATTTTACAGCCCATGACCCGTGTTCTGCTAACATGGAGCTGACCTATTTAGGACCCTTTTATGCCAAACCTGATGTTCTGTAATATCCCACATGTCAAGCTGTTTACACAAGATGCAGGCACAATGCTGGGGTCAGGAACTGTGTCACATCATCATCTGCTCTGAGTGTAATCACACGTCCTCTGTTAACCGCTTCTCAGCCAGCCCAGGACGGAGGAAGTGTCCCGTGTCTTCACTTAAAGGGAAACTCCACCAGTTCTATGTTTCCTCCAGTGATGTGAATCAGTGGTTAAGTTGCATTATGGGAATTGTAGGTGCCAGTGGTCTACACTCTTAGAAATAAAAGGGCTAACTAGAACTACAAATGGTTCTCCGGTTTGTCCCCATAGGAGAACCCTATTTGGTTCCTTGACAACGTTTTTATAAAGGTTCGACCTGGAACCCTTTCAGAGGGTTCTACTGAGAACCTATAACACAAAGGGTTATACCTAGAACCACCTGTGAAGGTTGCACCCAAAAATCCCTTACAGAGGTTCTGCAGAGAACCTTTCATTGGTGTAATGGCTCCCCCATAACTCTCTGCACTCTATCTGGGGAATTTATTGAGAACCTTCACACATTCTAAGGGTGCCAGTGTTACGAACACAAAGGTGGTTCCACTGAGAACCCTTTTATTTTCTAAGGGTTTCATCTAGAATCCATCCAAGGGCTTACACTGAGAACCCTTTGAAATTAAAAGGGTTTAATCTAGAACCAATCCAAGGGGTACCAACGAGAACCCTTTTATATTGCAAGGGTTTAATCTAAAATACATCAAGAGGGTTCAATGGAGAACTATTCTAAATTCCAAGAATTTAATCTAAAACCCATTAAGGGGGTTCCAAGTGGAACCCTTTTGTATTCCACAGGATTCAACTAGAAGCCAGCCAGGGGGTTCTAATGAGAACCATTTTACATTAAAGCCTACTTTTTAGTCATTCGTATATTAAATCAAAAATCCTGGAACAATGATGGATAAGACGGGGAGACAATCTGAAGAGAAGCCAACAGGAGAGTCTGCGTAGTTCTCCAGGAACGAGTCAAAAGTGAGCTTTGGACCGGAGGATCACAAACAGGACAGACAGATTTCAGGAGGAACCTGGCCCAGTGGCAGGCTTTAAGAATAACTACCATCTCTTGTTAGCTTATGTAGGTCGTATAGAGGCATCAGTATTAAGACTGTTTCATAACCAGTTCCTTGTAGTGCCTGTAAGTGTAGACTTAAATGCACTTAATGACTTTGCAGCACTGTGAGCAAACACATTAAATGTGCTTGGGTTTGTCTGAACCTGGACTCAAACATCGTTGTCCACATGGACCGCTGAACACATGTCCGACCTTTAAAAAGGAAACCAAACCACCAAGCCTGTAATCGCCATCCATGTGAGCTCACAATGTCATAATGCATTGGACTAGAATGAAATCAGAATAAGAACTATTAAACATGATACAGGGTAGACGGATCGCAGATGCAGTAGATAATGATGCCGTTATTAATGGTGCACCGGGGACACAAAGCAGTTTTTGTGTGTAATGAGGCAGAAGAGTGAGTCTGGCTCTCAGTGTCACCTTGCTTGTGTTTTTTTCTCTGTGTCTGTTTTTGGAAAAGCTCAAGTGTAATCTGTGCACAGAGCCGCTCACAGTTGAAGGTAACCCGTTGTTTTGCAGATTAAGAGCCGGTCCTTCGGCAGAACAGGCTGACCCAAATCGCTGAGGTCAGAAGAAAAATAACTGAATTGTTATAGTCGTGTTTGTGTGTAAAAGCGTGTGTGAATAATGCACACCGGCTTGTGCGTAAGGGAAAATGTTCCTGCTAAGACCCTCGCTGCAGTCTCTGGCCAGTGTCATGTGTGAATGTTTGAGGATCCCGTGGTGAGAGTAGAGTATTGTGTTTCTATTTTATTTATTAGCCTCTTATATAAGCACCAGCAGGGGGAAGGGACACACTGAGACCGGGCTAAAGGGCACCGAGCTCTGAAATACAGTCTTGGTACAACGAGTTATTACGCTGTTGTTGAGGTAGTTTGTAGAATGAACTGAATTAAATTAAGAAAAAAATACTTTGTAATATATTTAGCAGCAACGATTCTTTCTTAAATCTGTATTTTCTAGAAGTTCAGTGCAAAAGGTTTGTGATTTTCTGTGATTCCAGCAGAGAAGAATATAAACAGAGCCAAACAACAACCCTCCAATCACAACACAGTGTCCGTTTTCAGAGGAGACTATGCATGGAGCAAAGCTTTAAATTGAACATCATTTTTTCATGTATTTTAAAAACATTGCTGTATATTAATGAGACAAAACAGAATATGAAAATATAACAACAAATATGCATGACAGACAATTAATTATACACAACACAGAAAAGGTTTTCACACATAATGACAGACTACAAGAAGAGAAAAGTAAAAAAAAAAAAAAAAACATGTTGAAGAGAATAAACCCTGTTAAAAGACGTTTCATTTGAGTAAAAGTACCAACACTACAATGTAAAACTACTGCATTAAAAATTTACTTAAACCTACAATATGTAACTTCTGCCACCAGGGGGCCCTCTACCAAAGCACAACAAAAGATGCTAATTAGTGTTGTGTGGAGGGCCGGGTGGAGCGAGTGGGCACTGTTCTGATCCGGAACCGTTTACTGACGAGAGGAGAGTTTAGAGATTGACTGAACAAATATCGTGCAGAGTAATATTTTGTGTTCCAAGCTGGATGGAGAAAAACAGATCCCACAAGTGTGTTGAAATGATGTGCAAGAATCTCACAATCCAGCATCAAACTCAGTGTCTGAGCATCCAGTCAAAAAAAAGGTGTGGTATGGAGATACACACACTCAGGTTAACCATCTCTGTGCACTTCAAAAAGCTCCTGGCTTGAAACTAACCAAGCCGCTGTCTCCCTTCGGGCAGAATAGGCGGCCAAGTTACCCCCGAAAGACTCAAGAGTTTTTCAGTGTGTGTCTGCGAGGCTGTAGGATTACAAAACACACCCTCTCCGCTCCGCTCTGCTCTGTCACTGTCGCTGTCTGCACTTTCTTTCTCTACAGGAGAAATTGTGACGCTGGGAAGACGGGATGTCTGGGAGAAACAAGTGATACAGAGAGAAAGAGGAGATGAAAGGGGAGAACGAACAGAAACAGGGGGAAATGCTGCAGCCCTCCCCTCTGTCTCATCCCCCATCAGTCAGCGCTGACTGTGTGTAGCAGCGCCTCCCCCTCCCCTCCCTCTCCCACTCCTTACTGTGTGGAATGGGCTTTACATAACCCACTGCAGTCTGAGATAACGCAGCACACCACTACTGACGGCACCTTCGCTTTCAAGGCAACAAGGACACAAACTGGTTGCATGAGCAGCGTTAAACATTCATAGTAGGGAGCAGACTATATATAGCTGACAGAGGAGGCGACTGTTTCTACTCATACATGTAAAAACATCTGCAAACACACACACAGGCCTGTTCTGAGTCAATAACAGAGAAGGTAATGGGTGCAGTTTGCCCTCAGCAGTGAGTTGTTTAGCTGCTCAATCGCCTCATTTCAACCGAGCAGCTTCATCGTGAATTTTCAGGGAACGGCTGTCTGATTCCAAACGCTGCTGTCCTGACTGGACCTCTGTCAGACCCCTGTGAACAGCACTCAGGAGGCCTTTGATGAGTCGCCCTGTACTGAGCAGTCAGTGTCCACGTCAAAGCTGTGTGTGTGTGAGTATGTGTGTGTGTGGCACAGAGGGTCCGTTGCCCGGAGAGAGAATGCAGCCAATTTATGTAACTCTTACTTAATCACTTAGTGTTTTACCAGTTTTGTATTCCGAGTGGCTGCAGCCAGTTCTGCCTGGACAGGGCAGCGGGAGAGTTCAACGCGTCTGTGTGTGTGTGTGTGTGTGTGTGTGTGTGTGCGTGTTTGAGAGAGGGAGTGTGTGTCACTGTGCGTCATTCAGCCTGATGAACTTGAATCAGTAACCGGGACAGTTGTTCTCTACATTCCCTTCTCACAAAAGAGATCAAGTCACAATAACTCACCTAACCTCAGTTTGTAACAACTGGAGCACTGACGCAACAAACAAGACTGAAATGCTTCTCAGTGTACTTCACCTTCTATTATTAAATATTTCATAATCATATCATGCGGTTTGTTTTGTGTTTAAGTATTTGACCTTGGCAGAGGTGGCAAGTAACAAAGCATTTGTACTTTGTGCACTGAGTGTTCAGTACGCATCTGTACCTGACGTGGGTATTTATGTTTCTGACAACTTTAGACTTTTCCTCACGACATTTGAACACACATCTGTACTTTCTACTCCTTTCATTTCAACCAAAAACAGGCTCATTACTTTAGTTTCAATTAAGGAGAGACTGATTGTTGGACTTGACCAGTTATCAGGTCGATTTTCAGCATTTTTCCAATTATCGCTATCTATGATTTTTCTGCCAGATTGCCCAAAAACATGAACTAATTTAAAACTGTGCTAGTTTCTGATGCATCATCCTCTCACGTGTTGTGCCCATAACACCATCTGATTGGTAACATGTCACAATGAATTGCCTATAAACACAAAATAATTTGAATCTCCAAAGTAACATGTGACCTAAGATACCATATTGATGTAGTGGAGAGAAAGTATGAAGTAGCAGAATATGGAAATACTCAACTAAAAGTACAAAGAACAGTATTTCAGTAAATTTTACATTGTTTATTAAATCACTGATTGTTCTAAATTTAGAGTTTAATTTTTACAGCAAATTAATTTTCGTCCCTCCCTGATTTCTAATAATCGGCATCAATATTGTCCCTAAAGAGCCATATCAGTCAACCCGTTAGTTAAAATGCATTTGAGGGGAATAAAGGATTATCTTCATCTTGCGTCATTGAACGCCACCTTCTCAAATCACAAGAGCGATTTTGAACCCATCAGTGAAAGAAGAAGAAATAGAGAAACGAAACGAAACAAGGTAAAAGACGTAAAAAGACGGAATCAGACAGAGAAGGGATACTGGAACGGGGAAAAAAGGCATATTAGTGTATCATATCTGCAGAGACCCTGCATGGTTTTTCCTTTTTTCCTCACTTATTTGCTGCTTTACAAACCAAAATGTGTCTTTTTGACGTCCTAGGAATGAGACTCAACAATGAACTATCTTCGAACCAGCATCGTCTTCCAGGTGTGGATGTTTTATTCCTAACTATGCTCGACTCCTTCCTCTCCGCTGGGAGGGACCTCTTCATCTCAATTCCCAAATCCCCTAATCTCTTGCCATGTCAGGTGGGTTTAGTTGGTTCTTTCAAAGCCAGTCCCCAGACTACCCTCTCCGCTTCTTTCCTCAAGGGCACTTTTTTTAAACGCGTGAACTGCATGAACTTCGAAACTCAACTGGCACACGGATAAATCATCAATCAATGCTGCGTTTTGTTGTGAGAGTGAGTGAAAGAGTGAGTGGCAGGCGTCGCCGCTCACTCAGTTTAATCTGAAATCAACCTACAGCAGTTATCCCATTAACCTCGTTTGTGTTTGGATACCAGGCTAAGCACTACGTTTCATAATCTCACAACAACAGAGTGATTCATACACATGAATCATTGTGGGGTTTTTTTAAAAAAAAAAAAAGATAAAGGGGAAGCTTTGTTACATAAGACAACCATCTCTTTATTTCTCACCTCTGCTGTACACAACATAAACAAGCAAACACACAAACAGTCATCCACACCAACACACACACACACACGCAGGTCATAAGAAAATCTACAAAACAAAATATGGCTGTTTATATGCCATGTGGGCCGAGCACTGATGATACAGTGGAATGATATTAAAAAAAAGTGAATTATTCGTCGTCGTCCTCCTCTTCCGCCTCCTCCTCCGCCTCCTCCTCCTCCTCTTCGTCGCTGATGACATACTTCTTGGCCTTCTTGGTGGACGTTTCCTCCTCGTCCTCTGCCTTTCTCTTGCCTGATCCCTCGCCCTCCTGCACATAAAAAAAAAAAAAGAGATGACACTGATATATGAAGTGGAGTGCTGACTGCAGCAGACTTCATGTTCAGCCTCCCAGTACATTCAGTTTGTCCTGTCACAGCTGCATTTTCATTTCTGGCCTCACCACATTACATTTATTTCTGTCCTCAAAAAGTATGTTCTGTAGAAGGACTTGTATTTCCTGTCCTGTTCAGTTCACATGGGGGTAGTGGTCGCTTCTTCAACCTCCACAGAGTCCTGCGTCACGCTGCCCCCTGTCTGTGCAGCAGGATACTACACCTACCTCATCACTGTCTAGCTTCTTGGCCTTCATTAGCCTCTGGGCTCTATCGTCGTCAGAGCCTTCATCACTGTCTGATGAGTAGATCCTTGCTCGCTCCTCTGTGTTGAATAGAGGGAGAAAAGGAAGACGTTCATTAAACTTCTGACTTCTTATAACGTGTGACTGAGAATAAAAAGTGTCTGGTACATTTCCTGTCATCCCCACCTCTCAGGCCTCCTCCTCCCTTGTATTTGCTCTTGATGGCTGCCAGGCTGATAGCTTCCTCGCCTTCCTCCTCGTCATCGTAGCGGTCGGGCTCCAGGTAGCTGCTGCTCAGGCCTCTCTGGTGCTGCTTCTCCCTCATCCTCCTCTGCTGCGACTCTCTGCGGATAGAAGCTCGCAGCCGCTCCTCCTCTTTCTGCCAGCAGAGACACAACAGGGGGAAGGAATTATTCTGAGCTTCTGGGTTAAAGTGTGACAGTTTGTTGTGGGAATGGTACAGTCATTGTAATATCTGCACCGTATGGGGAGGGGAAATAGTGGATTTGATTAATTTCTATTAATATGAGCTGTGAGGTGGTCTGCTGACGTTCACAATACATGGTGGATCTGATGACTATGATGCTATTTTCTGTTTTTCAGTGTTGTGCTGCGGTTTGGTTTATTTGTTTGTTTAGGAAGAGAATCCTTCACAACATCAAACATGGAGAGGAGAACTTCTCCCATGTCAATATTTTTTGTAGTCTTTTCCCCCAAACTATGACAACACATCAGTAGCAGTGATGGTCCTGGAGCAACATTAATCATGATGTTACATATCTGTATAACATCAGTGAACGGGTTTGTATTTGACAGTTTTTTTATCTTAAGTAAAAAACATATTTTTATCAGAATTGTAGCCCAAAAATGAGGCTCACGCTCCATTTTTTTTGCTACAATTATGTTTTTGTATGTATCCAAATATGAATCAAATTTATTCACCAAGCACTTTGTTTCTTATCTGCCTGCTCGAGTGCTCTTATCCTGCTTATTGTTTTGTGATTGATGGAACATGACGGCTGTAACAAAGCAATTCTTGACTTGGATTAATAAAGCACTCAATCCGTCTTGCGTAGACAGCTGAAGGTGGAGAAAGGAAAGAAAAGGGAGAGCTGGGTCGAACTCATGGTGAGAGGGCACGTGATGTATTTACTTGTGAAAATGCACAGTAAGTGCGACAGAAGTGAACAGCTGCCATGTTTATCTGTTTACCGAGCCACAATGGGAGCACCAAACCAAGCAGCGTCGCACTGGTCTGACAGATGTGGCAATCATATATCATCAGAGTAAACAGAAGCCATGAACATTATAATCCTTTGTCAAGAGTACACATTTTCTTTTCAGTATCAACAGTTGGCGTCCTCCGTCTCTCAACTTTGGCTGCCAATTCGCTCGTGCTAGTTCGCCAAAACCATTTCAAGTCATCCCCCCGCTGAATAAGCTGTACTTTTGAAGAAAAAGCTGCTTTGTTGGCGCTTTTGAATCATAACTGAGTCCAATGAAAAACAAACAAGAGGGAACAAATTGCTTAACCTTCTGTTGTTCTTTAATACCAGAACAAATGCAACTGGCAAGGAGAAGTGCAAATGTGAGGAAGCTCACGTGTCGTCGTATTTGTTCAGGTTGTTGTTGTTTTTTACACAATCAGCTCCTACACGTGGTTACGTTACAGGTCATCCTGATGTCCGACTACAATGATACTTATAGCGATGACTGCAAGTTACAAATTGTCCGATCCATCCAAATCATATGCCTCTGATTGTGATGACTGGACTATTTTTTATCAACAGAACAACTCACAATGTTTGTAACTTCTGGGCAGAGAGCCCCTGCATCACCCACAGCGAACATACAATAAAATCATTTTTGTATGTTTCTAAGTGCTGTGTCGTAGATGTGTTTCAGTTTCTTCAAGACATTTCACTTTTTGTCACCTTTTGAAAGACGTATTTTAAACCCTGTGTGGGAGTGTCCTTACAGAGTTATTAAGGACACGTGTGAGCTCTGAGGTTTGGAGTCGTTTGGGCCACTTGTGGGTCGTTGATCCAACCGACCTTCAGCTGGGCTGCTTGGGCTAGGTGAGCCCAGGTGTGAAAGGCTGTCTGGGGAGGGAACTCAGTACTGCATTATAGGTGAGTGATAAATAATGTCTTAAGCCACGTCCTCTGCACACAGACGGCCTGGGCCTGATGCAGGTAGCCTAGTCGAAGGGTGACTACTGCGGGACGCTCAGCTGGGGTTTTGAAAGCACACACAAAATTTCCCTCAGCTACAAAGAATCTCAATGGGGTATAAACCGACCAGAGTTCTGTTTGACAGTCTATGGGGATCAGTGTCTGCAGCATGTGAGTGACAGACTCTGAGCTGGGTGCCATTCCCCACCTCTCTTAAGCCTTCACAAAATGGGCATCGACACACCCTGACTGTCTGGGAGGGGAATGCCCAAAACTGCTCTCACTCATTAATAAAGAGCCAGTCTGCACACAGGCGAATCAATGCAGAAGAACTGAAATCCAGCCAAAATAAAAAAATATGGCCAGTACTACTCAGTGGGACTGATACATACTGTTATCAAACGTCTGCATCTGCACCCCTGGAAACTTGCAACAAGGCTTTATAGCTGAAAGGAAGAAACAGTGCACAGCCAGGCTTCATTTCACGAAGAAAGGCAACATTGCAAGTAGTACCGTCTGTAACATGACGATGTCAAGTGAGTGGAAGCACCGAGGAAATGCTGAAACATCTTTCTTTACAACATGGGTCCCAGGAATAACATGTGTTTGACATTTGACACTCCAAACCAGCGGGAGATATTCTCTCTTATAATAACACTAACACCGAACAGGCAGGCTTGCAGATTTTTTTCTTGGACTATGAAAATGTAAATGAAAGCTAATGCTGTGTTGTTGCTACAGCTAGCTCTCAGGCTGCATCCAGCTCCACTACAAATAAACAGAACCGGCAGAATCGATAATGGAACTGGTATCTTCGATTCACAGCCAAAATTATAAGCATGTATTTTAAAGCATGTGGGTGTCGGGAAGATTTGTGTTTCTAAGTTGAACTACTGCAGCTCAGGTACAGTCACACCTGCTCAGGTGTTCGCTGAGCACAGTGAAACTAAACTGTGCCATCAGCACTTCTTGTTTGGGGTGATACACACCCACCCGCCCACCGTCACACTTGCTGACATATTTCCATTCCACTGGCCCTTTGTGACCTCATTATGTAAGCATGTCAGGTTCTGCCTTTATGTAACTGGGCATGATGCTTGTCAACAACTGACCTAGTGGGACCCTTTAATGATCTCTGTGGTAACAAAATTATTCTCAGGCCAGACTGAGGACAGAAAAACAGAAAAGCTGGACAAAGTGTGAGAGTAGCCCTTTTTAGATAGAAAAGGCGGCACATTTGCTCCAAGGTAAAGGCGGCAATGTGCCGGCCTGTCTGTTTAAAACCGAGGCGTAATATTCCTCCTTTTCCAAAAGCCGCCTCTGAGGTAGGCGTAAACATGTGACGTGACGTGAAGCTCGAAGTTGGCTGACATAGAATTTATCTTCAAAATATGAGCTTTACATTGCACCCCACTGGAGTTTAGAACTGGGTTCTTAGCGGGGGACTTTTAATTTGAAAGTAGCGACCATCCTTCGCTTGCCGACATAACAGCAAGCTAACACAACCAAACAGCTGCAGAGACCGAGGAGACGCTGCATCTCCTGGATCTCAGCGGCTGTCCAGTTGTTCATCTTAATGTCCGCGGATGAAGTGATGGACTGACTGCTGTGATCAGCTGTTTCTTTGTTTTAAAACTCCTCGGTTGTGGGTCGCACAGCAGTGCAGGTCATCGACACCTCCGCCCACCTCACCCACGGGCCGGCACATTTCTGCCTCGGTTTTAGATAGCAGTCGAGGCGGAAATAAGTGTACCCTCCGAGGCGGAAAATCGGCGGACCAAACCAGACCCCCAATTTGCCGGCCTCTGTCTAAAACCGTGGACCGAACCGCCAAACGAACGGGCAAATTGGCGGCTTGGTGCCCTGTCTAAAAACGGCTAGTGTTACCTTGATCATTTCGTTGCGATGCGACTCAGGATCTCGTCCCGCCATGGGAAGGATTCTGATCTTCTGCGTCTTGGAGCAACGGTCAGCCAGAGACAGGGTCATCTTCCTGTGGGTGGCGCTGTCTGTGGAGTGGGGCCTGGAAACACAGAAGACCGCCAGTGTCACATATAAGGTAGCCTGACTCACTGTAGGTCGAGCTGGCCATTGGCTGGCTGTTATGATTAGACAGGTTGCGTGCTAATGTTCCAAAATCATTTTTTTTCCAACAACACAACCTCAGAGCTGGTGACCTACACACTGTTACTGTAAGCCTAACCTGGTCACCGACAGTGCATCATAGGTTTAGTGCCACCCAAGATGATGGCGATGGTTTTAAAGAAATACAAACAAGCTACAGCATTTTCCCCCCATGGCAGAATGGTAATGGGTGCAAGCAGACTTTCTCCAGCACTCCAGCACAACTTGGGAGGTTAGCCTGTCAGCTAGCCTTGCTGGCTTCCTAAAAAGCTCTGTATATGCATATAATAGTAGAACCCTTCACACTTCCCTCTGATTTGTGATTTAAATCTCACAGAAGCATAGAAATCTTGCAGTGTATGAAGGTGTATGTTAATTTCACATCAAAGTCTCATTTTTAAATCTCTTCTCTGTCTGGCACTGTCAGAACAGTCTGAACTCTGTCTCTGTCTGTCTTGAATGATTCTGTGAAGTTACCTAATGCTCCTCTTTAAAAGAAAAATATTGAATCCTAACCATTTGAACCCCGAGCAGCATCGGCCCTAATCCTAATCAAAACTCTGCTCTGATGATAACGCTCAGTCTGGACAAGTCCTGTCTGGGAGTGTGGAGGGCTGTTGTGCATTAAAGCAGCTTTGGCCAGTGTCCTACTAGACCCGTGTGGTGCGAGAAGACAGAACATCCAGGTGGACTCGGGGGCGCTAAGAGGCTTACAGATTTCTTACTGGGAGAAACCTGGGCAGCTTGCATAAGGTGATCCAGGGACTTACAGCATAGAGTACATTTCTGAATGAAGTTTGAATGAAAGCTGCTATTGTTGTTGTTGTTTGGAATTAGAGGCAGCCTGGGGCTTACTGAGCGTAGGGACGGTTGTCAGGGAGCCAGTCAGAGGACGAGTCTTCCTGGAAACTCAGAGGTTTTTGCCTCAAGCCTGTGTGAGACTCGGGTGTTAATAGCAGCCTGTCACCAGTACAACAATGGCATGTTACCTGAATGTGAGTTTGGTTTTGAACACAGCCTGTCCCTGCAGTCCAGTGCCCTGACGGATGAACAGGTGGTTGTGGTCTCCCTGGAGAGGCGCTTTGTAAACATCGAACACTTCATTCCCCAAGTGGAGGGACATGCTGCGGCAGGAAAAAAGCCGTTTAAAAGCACGGAAAGTACAGAGCACGACCTGCTCAGCCTGTAATAAACCCAACATTCGGCTCGTTATGACACACACCTCCCGTCAGACCACTTGACGATGCGTGCGTTGCTCTCTCGTGTTTCATTTCCCTCCTCGTCTTTCTTGGCTCTCCACCGAATTGTATTTTCCACCTGTGGGAGAGGAAGAATACGCTCAGATCACACAAACAAAATCACTTCCAAGCGTACTGACAAGCATCACGTGCACGGTTTTTTACACAGACAACTCCATACACCTTCTGATACACAGACAAGCTGCACTGCACACCTTCAGTTTGAGCCTGGTCCGCCCCTCTTCATCCAACATTTCTTCATCCTCAAATTCATCTTCATAGTACTGCGGGTCAAACGGCCTATAAAGACAGAGTCAGTTAAAATACAAATAAATATTCTACTTGAGGGTTGTTTTTTTTTATTCAGACCCAAAAACATTTCAGACTGCAAATAAATTTAAAGCTGTTTTAGTGGACTTTCAACCTTTCGCCATTGTCATAAATGTGCTGGAAAACAGGAAACAGTAGAAAGCAGCATGTTATATACTTCATCAAACTGCATCCAGAGGACGTTAAATTCGTCTTGGCAAAGTCTTAATGAGCTTCTGAATTAGACAATGATTTTCTGGAGCTGATGATTCTGGAGTGGGACATCTCACTTCTTCTTCATCGGTAGCCACTGACAGTGTTGGGAAAGTTCACTTTCTACATGAACTAGTTCAAAGTTCAGTTCACAGATTTTAAAATGAACTCGTTCAGTTCATCGCTGTCTGTGGTTGTCAACCACAGACAGCTATTATTTTATCAGTTTTAACACTGAAGCTGCAGCTCTCCCACCATATACTGCAACACCAGGCTGTCCAGCTGCAGCTGGGTGATGAAGACAGAGGAGCCATTACTGTACACCGGTAATGCAATTTGGGTGGTAGAGGATCTGTTTTGGCTCACTGTTGCTGTGTCTTTTGATTTTTTATTCACTTGCACAGACCTTGAAAGGCTCGCCGGGTGCTTTAGTTCAATGTGCCGTTTCAGGTTTGTGGTACAGGATAGAGTACAAATTAAAAATTAAAAATCAAATAATACATAAATAAGTAAATACCGGTAAATAAAGAAGAAAGGGAAAAATAAAATAATGAATAAATAGATAGTTTAGACAGTGGCGTCAGGAAAAACGTTTCATAATGACTCAGTAAGGTATTACTTTTTTTGTTATTTAACAAAATCAGAGATTTAAGCAAAGAGCTCAGCTCCAGGAGAAAAGGAGCAAATTTAGGTAGTGATTTTGCAAATTTTTGTTTGCGAATAAAACATTTTGCATAGGATAACAAAGTTCATCATGTGTTCAAGAGCATTATCTTCTAGGTGAATATAGTAGCAAATAACATGTTTCAGTGTCAGAGAATGGACAGAGTTAGCAGCATCAAAAAAATGAGATTTAACATCACTCCAAAACTTTTTAGAGATATCATAATAAAAAAACAGATGTGAAGCCTTCATTTGTTTTTGTCTCCATGCTGAGCACATTGATGACGCATGCGGCGGTGCGACTCAGTGGTGGCTGGTGTTGCCAGTGTTCTGTCCGTTCAGGACGAATTTATCTGTGTTCGTTTGCTAATGCCTCACTGCATGTTTGGTATGCAGCTGTTTCTGTTGTCTGAAATACTTAGTTTTGTTTTGATCGAAAGTGAAGCGAGATGCACAAACCTCTCGTCCAGCATCCTTTAATTCACAACAGCCAGATTGGGTGTTTTTCCGCTACATATTAAAGCCTGTTCACGGTGTGTTTTAGCTGGTTTTTAGCCTGGAAGGCTCGATGGGAATCTGGCGCGGTCTTGAACGACGTTAAACTGTGAGAACGCGCCGTTCATAAACGCCAGAATGAACGCGTTCACAATAACGTTCATCAGGCAGAATACAGCACGTTCAGTTCACGTTCGCCCAAAATATGAACGAGTTCATGAACAATCGTTCATTGAACGCGTTCAGGCACAACACTGGCCACTGACAATGTTACAAGTGATGGTTCATGGTTTTCAGATATTAAAATATTCATGAGATTAATACAAATTTAAAAGTTCATGTTCATCTGTGGTTTTGTCTTTGAATACTATTTTGCATCGTTTTTTTCTCTCTTTATTGCCGGTGCCTGGAAATAACACGACCGATCTTTAAATAATGGTCAAACAGTTCTCGGTAAAAATCAAATTGCATTTTTGCTTTAAATGCCGATCCCTAAATATTATGGTTACCTTTTCACACCTTTTACTTCTACAAGTGGTGCTCGACAGAGATGGAATTAAAAGTATTAACAAGCCAGCATCCTTTACTTCAGTGCACGTCACAGCATGTCTACGTCCAAATTCTTTTTTGTGAGAGGGGTAAAAGTAAAGCACATACTACAGGTCATCCTCAGCACTTCGACCCGAAAAACCGCTTTAATTTCATGACTTTATTCAATCCTGATAAGTCACAATCCGAGACAGACTGAACGCCTGTTAAACCTATATGGAGTAGAAATAGTAAATCTTCTTGCTGATGGACTTAATTACTTATGTAGGTCATAAAGAGGCATTAGAATTTATTTAAGATTGTTTCATAACCAGTTAGAAGTTATTTGTCGTATGTTAAAGTATAAGTTCTTACAGTTCTCCTCCTCAGTAGCAGCAGAGAACAATTATCTCGTCATAAATCCCTGCAGCCTCTGAAAAAGTGCCTTCCCTAATCTTCTTCTTGCAAGGTTTTATCTTTTCCAAATAAGATCCGATATCATACTTAAAGTGCAATATCTGATTATCATTCTTCAGTGCCAAGGTTCTGACCTGGGCTCCACAGACAGGAAGTTGGGCAGCTTGACAAAATAAAGGTCAGATCCCAGGTCTGTGCTGACTTTTGGAATCTCTACTTCAATGCGAGTTTCAGGTGCGGGCTCCTCTTCAGGCTGCTCCCCATCCATCCCATCCTCTGTATCCTGCACACACACACACACAAAGAAAGAGAGGAAGATCATTTTTTTGTTTAAATATGCTGTATGATTCAATGACCCATGATAATTGGGATCAGCTCAGAAAGGCTTAGTGAGAGGCTCTGAGAAAAAGAGATTTGGGAACTCTTGTACAAAGGACTCAGCACAATTAAAGAGGCTGGGTGATGAGTGGAGGACAGAGACAGAGTGAGAGGTCAGACAGATACCAGGGGCTGTCCCGGGGTCGGAGGCTTCTCCGCATCGCTGTCTGAAGAGATGTCGTCAGCCTCACCAAACAGGTCGTCTGCTGCAGCTGCTGACGCCTTCGCTGTGGAACAGTACAGACAAGTTTCAAGTACACAAAACTCAGCTGCACTTAATCAAATTAGACTCAGATGTGAATAAAGATGCAACCACGAACCACTAGGGTTCAGCTCGCAGTGAAAGCATCTGTTTCTTACGTTTCTTTCTTCCGATGTCGCTGTCTGAATCGGAATCAGAGGCGGCTTTTGCTCTGCTTTTCTGCCGCAGGAAATCATCTTCACTGTCACTGCCCTTGGCAGACTCTGGAAAAAAGACGCACAGCAAAAACAGTTTAATCTCCCCATGGCTGCATGGTATAAACAGTATAACACACACGATCACATCTTACAGTAAGCCAAAAAGGCTCGCTATCACGTGCAAAAAGTCTAAGAGAAAAATTAATCTCATTTAATCTCAAAGTTCTGAGATTAACCTCAGCGCTCAGGATAGAATTTTCACATAAGGCCTGAAATCCTCTTCCACAAAATCGGATGTGTGAATATGAACACACACACAGCTGGTTCATGATACAGTCCGTGACTAATATTCCCCACTGGCAGTACCTGACTTCCGGTTCCTCGGCCCCTCGTCATCAGAGTTCTCCCTCTCTTCATCAGAGTAATGGCGTTTCTCCTCCTCATCCTCTGACTGGTCACTCTTCACCCCTCCCTCCCACTTCTCGTCATCTGACTGGTTCTCTCTGCCGGAAACTTCAGCGTCAGAGTGAGGCGTACCGGGCCCCGACGGAGGAGTGCCAGGATCACTGTGCACAGCACTGAGGTTTAAAACAAGGAAAAATAATTTGTTATTTTAATAATAATAGGTTAATTTGTGGAAACAATGAGTAAATAAAACCATTAGATGATCGGTAGTATACTATCTTTATATCTATACACCATCTTTGGGCAAACTGAAGATGTCCCTTTAGGCTCTGAGAAATTGCTAATTAGGCATTTTCAACTTTTCTTCCATTTAAACGTTTAATTGCAGAAAACATCACAAACAAAAATAATTTGTTTGCTACTTTACATTTTATTGCTGTCAACAAACAAACACCAGCTCTGTTTACACGGACAATATTTCATCATTCCGACTGAAGATTTTTGCTCAGCTGTTCACATGATGTCATTAACAGGGTCTGGCTGCATGATATGCAGATACGACACCTCTTCTCCGTCTGTTTCAGTCAGTTTTTCAAACTTTCCTATAATCTATGCATCTTATTATGTTAAATCCTCCAAGACATTCGTGTTAAAAACAAACTCTCCACAGCAGACAGTTCGCCTCAGAAGCCGTTATTATAAATATAGAAATGTACGTCACTATGCATTTCCACGCGCAGAATGCACACACGAAGAAAAACACATTTAATCCATCTCTCCTGTGTTGGAGTACCTTCTGTCTGAGCGGACGCTGCCCCTCTCAGAGCGAGGGCTCCCTCCTCCAGACATCCCGCTGCCGGCCGGGCTTCCTGCGTCTGACCGGTGGCCCCCGTCCTCCTCGTCATCATCCTCGTCTCGATGGCCGCGCTCTGAGCCACTGTGCTGCTCCGCGTCAGAGTGGTCGTTGTTGCCCTGGTCTGAGTGCAAGCTGGCGTCTGATTGGTTCCCTGAGCGTTCAGACTGGTTATCGCTGCCGCTGTGTTGACTGTGCTGCTCATCTTCACTGTCGTCACCAAACAGCTCCTATTAGGAGGAAGGAAAGTTTGTTCAGCATTATAAAAATGACACTCGACATACAAGTGAATATTTTTAAGGGCATCAAGCATGCGTGACTGTCGTCGGCGTGCTTCCATTCACACACTCGCACACACCTTGTTTATACTGGGTTTTCCCCCTTCCTGGCCTTCCTCTTCATCATCATCATCCCGTTCCCTCTCACTGCCGCTGCCGCTACCGCTGCCTGAGGCGTTGCTGGCGGATCGGGGTCTCTCCTGCTCTGAGTCTGATCCGGAGCCAGAGCCTGAATCTGAAACACAACAAAGTGGACAGTTTGTCTTATGACCCAGAGTTCAGTTCAGCGGTTCACAGCAGGTGGATGCTGCTGTTGCCAAGTGAAACTTATGAGGACGTTACAGTTTATCATTATTGCTCCCATGTTGTTCTTTTTTACCAATCACTCCACTTAGAACTAGAAATCAACCAATATGTTTTATAATGGCCAATACAAGCACAGGTTGTTATTAATCAAGGAGACTGATAACCAACACTCGGAGCTGACATACGTTTGCAGTAAACATGTTAATTTTGGACTCAAAATGTCGAACTTTGTTGCTACATTTATCTCCTGAACTCAGAGTAAGCTTAAATTATTGTACTCTAGATTACTTTACCTGTCTTGTGAATCACATTTCTTCCAGATCAAATTATTAGTGTACTCGTTGTTGTTGTTGTACTCCTGTCAACCATCAGAAGCTAAAACTAAACTCTTTCATCAACTTAAAGGATTTGATCTTGTGATGAAGTCAAAAAGATTTTCCCCTCCAGTGTAAAACTACAAGAGAATATATCACATTCAACTTTGATCTGGATGTCCAGTGAGTGTGTGTGTGTGTAGAGGATGTTTAGATCTGTTCTCACATTACACATTATTAGACTGCATCATAATGACAACATCACTGCAAAATCCATCCTCACTGACACACATACAGTCACATGAATACCTCTCTGATGGCGACAATCAATACTGGACATTTTCATCTTGTAGAAGCTGTAGGACTGCATTGCTTTACATTTTACACATGTATCTAATAAACAATATTAAACCTTACAGTGATAAATGATTTTGTCCATGTGTTCCACCCCAGTGCACACTGTGAATAACTTAGATATTGTGACATGCATATTAAGAGACTGCTGAGTTAACACTGCATAGCTGAAACTGGTGTTTCTATGGCATTAGATATGGCTTAATTACGTTAGTATATGTGCTGTTTTACTCTCTTAACAGACTGGATGCTTTTTAGCTGCTGAACTGTGTGAAATGAAAGCAACTTCGTGTTGTGACACAGACGAAGGTGTTAGCATACCGCTAAATAAAGTCTCATAGCGTAATTGAATCACTTTGAGCGTTGTTTTAACTTCCTGTCTGATGAGAACATGTGCGTGGAAACACTCGTGTTGTTGCAGTCATTGGTCAGACCGACTTCCAGCTCAAAAACAAAGAGTTTCATCGGGTCCATGGGCGTGCAGTTTTAGCTAACATTAGCTTGGTAACTCTAGCTAGCTAACACAAATACCAAGTTTGGACTAAATGAAGAATAGAGCACACTTGGACTAGTTTCTAACAAAGCTGGAAATCATCCTGTTCATGCTTTTGAGGCAAAAAAGTCAGTGTAACATAACATGCAGGGTTCATCTTCCCGATCGTCGGTCGGGCTAAGCTAATGTTTAGCCCTTCGCAGCAGGGCAGGCTAACTAACGGGCTAACTTAGCTAACGTAACTGACGTCCTAGACACATCAGACTTTCAGCGGTAGAGCGAAACATTACCTCGCTGTTCATTGTCGCTGTCCCCATCGCTCCCGAACAATTCATCCATGTCCGCCATTTCTTCCGATCTGTAGTAAATGTGACGACCGGAAAGAGACGTTTTGTTTCCGGGTGCAGGTCGAGGCCGACACGCCGCTGCAGGGAGCGCTGTCGGCCGCAGGGTGGCGGGGTACACCACGGTGAGCTCAGGGTGTCCGGAGCTCTGCAGCTCTGGTTGTCTCAGCACAGAGTACTGTTGATGATTAATTTATGTTTGATACATTATATCTCGTTTAAATAGTTTATCCGTAATGATAAACTATGTAAGCAGCCAATTGTAGCTCCTCAGGTGTAATAGGAGAAGAAAAATAAAACATTGTGTTCCATGTGAGAAACAACCTTTGATATCATGTCTAGAATAAAAACTTGGGTTTCTATTTTATTTTGCTCTCCATTTCTTCTGATCTATTATGTATTTGTGTGATGTCTTTTTGTTTTATCAGAAGCAGAAGTGTAAATTAATAACTACTGACCCTACATGTTTAAAGAGCATTCTTATCTCACAAAAATAAAACAACATAAACATCAACTAATATCATATTCAAATCAAATGTATTTTCTACTCTGTAGAAACATCCGGTGGGCGGATTGAACCTGGACTTTGACAACCTTGCTATAGAAGATTATTTAAAAAAGATCATCTAAAAATGAGTTACTGGAAAAAGGCTTGCAAGGAGGATAAACACAACAAGCAGTGATAAAAAGTAACAAAGTACATTTACTCAAGAACTGTACTTAAGTAGAATTTTGTTATTTTTTTTATTACTAAACTGCCCAGTAGCATCCAAGGCATCTAAAATTGACTCGACATTGACAAGATAAAACATTTTTTCTGAGTAAAAACTCTGTGAAAGTAAAAATTCTGCATTAAAATTCTGGACTATGGTATCATTGGACTAAGTACGTCTTCCCTATTTATTACAAGTTGTGTTAACTTGCAAGTATATCTGTTCCAACAGGAATATTGCCATTTCTGAGTATTTTATTGCACATCATAGCCACTGTAGAGTTGTTGTAAATGTCTCTTTCTTTGGTACATTCTTAAATCTTTCCACTCGTCCAGTGTCAGTTCTGGAAGCCATATGACTGCGGATGTAAGCTCAGCTTTTACTGGTGTTTC
The DNA here is from genome assembly GCA_963678695.2 of Diplodus puntazzo. NCBI lineage: Eukaryota > Metazoa > Chordata > Actinopteri > Spariformes > Sparidae > Diplodus > Diplodus puntazzo. The sequence goes on along the minus strand of OZ023155.1, from coordinate 37,648,488 downwards.
ACATGGCAGCTACTGATGAAATGAGTCTCATTTTTCCTACAGGGATGGAAGACCGAGCTGTAAATATCTGCCATATTCCAGGGCATTTGTCTCTGAGCGGCCCCCTGAACCATCTACCAGCCATACATCCATTAGCTACGCCTGTTTATGATCGAGGATTGTAGAAGCTGGTTTATCTCCAGACAGCACAGAAGATAAACCATGTTGATTAAGGAGCGCTCTCACCCTGCAGTAAATTCCTTAACCTTCAGACAATATGTATTGACGTGTGGACGTATATCTGGTGTGAAGCTGGTTAAAACAGCAGAAGAGTCGTCATCCTCTCAGAACAGTTCAGCCGTTCAGACTGGGGCTGATTACTATCATTCATCTGATTTCAGCAACAGGCTGCTGACATGTTGTATGTTTCAGCAGCCACCTCTCTGCGGCGGGGAATCTTGTTACCGTGCACATATTGTGTGAACCCAGAGAGTACATGAAATTCTACCTCCACTATTGTGTAACACAGTGTAGTAAAAGGAGGATGAGCGTACTCCTTTCCCTTTACAGTCCAGGGTAAGGTCAGGTTTTACTGTACAGAATGTGCTTTGTGTGCGAGAGACACAAGACAGACAAATCTGTGTGACTTTGTGAGTCATTTCTCTCTCATCTGTATATAACATGACACCTCCTGTCCATCCCTGTGATGCTGCTCTGAGACAATAAGTGCTCTAAAGTCCAAATCAGCCACACTAGACTTGACTTATCCATAGTGTGCTCTTGAGCTTTGCTCAATCAAACTGTATCTCTGCAGTAGTTTGACTAAAAATAATCTAAGCTCAAGGTCCACTGCCCGGCTTTGACAGAGGCTTTCAAGTGGCCCTCATTTCCTCCAACAGCAGATGGAGTTTGCTCGTGGATATGTCATACATATTTATCATGATTAGCTGGAGTGATGCAATAATTCAGCTCTAAATCAATGACCTGCGTAATAAACGTTGGTAATGGCTCTGCCCAGCGTACAGATAAGACTATTTCTTAGACAGAGAAAATATATTGGACAAAACTAGTGACAGTCGATACATTTTAATTTATAGTGTTAAAATAAGAAATAAAGCAATCCTTTATTAGAAATTTGCATCATTACAGCAGTAAAGGAATCAATAAAAACAACAATAATAGATATGTTCAAAAGGTTTGTTTTATTTAAATATCATAATTATACTAGTAATTATTTTGTATTATAAAATATGTACTAATTCTGAAAAAATAATGTATTATTTTAAGGCAATGTGTATTTTTGCTTTATTTTGTTTTGTTTTATTTTATCTAGTGATCAGTGAATACATTTTATTCTTAGAATAAGAAATTAGTTTGTCTTTTGGAGAAATTTGCATTATTCCAGCAACAAAAAGGGATAGCATAAAAGGAAGCATCAGCAAAAAATCAGTAAGTGAAACAAAAGTAAAATTATTATATATTGTTTGAATAATTATCATATTGTATTATAAAATATTTACCTATTATAAACAATGATATATTGAATTAATTCAATATATATATATATATTGTTATTTCATTTTATTTTCCCTTCCCTATATCTCTTCTCTGATTGGCTCTTCTCGCTGTAAGAGGCAGACCAATTGACGCCATTGGCTCACGCCTGGCAGACTCTCCGTCTATTGGCCTAACCAGACGTCACTCGGTGAGCGCTCGAGCCTCGCTCTTCCTGTGTTACCGCCCTTGGGCTGAGTGAGAAATCAAGCAGTGAAGACATCGCATTCATTGGGAGGACTGGCGATATTTGGCGACTCCTCAGTTAGGTCCCGTTAGCCTCAGGTAAGGAACTTGTTTTTTGCCGGGGTTTGGGACTAGTTTGCCAACTCAGTGACACGTTGGCCGCACTGTTTTACACACTGTCACTTCCATATGTGCTGGTTTAGCTAAAACGGCTAGCAACTTGAGTCAACTGCAAGGGTTAGCATGTTAGCTGCTACATGTCATCGGGCTTTTTCGCATGGTGCGACTGCATCCGACAAATGTACGAAGTTGCTAAAGTATGGTCCCGTAAACCTCTTGGTCTGGCTTCAACCATGTCGTAGCTAGGGTGTGGTATCTTTGTCTGGGCGACGATAATCTTTATCGAGTTGCTTAACGTTACTGTCAGCGTGGTAATCATAAACATGTCAAGAGCGAGTTAGCTAACGCCGTTCCGTAGCCCGCTATGACCAAACAGATGGATGAAACCCCTCCAGTCAGGACAGCTGAAAACCACCAGAGTGACTTAATATATAGAGTATGAGTGCAACATGTCGTGTTACTTTATGGCAGTGCTAAATACCTTTTTCTTTTATTGTGCATGGCTGTTGCTAATTATGCAGGTCTGATTTAATCTCATCTGCCCATCCCTGTCAGTCTGACAGCACATTTCACAAACAGTCTGTCAGTCCCGTCAGTGTTTGTCTGTTTGCTCTGTCACAAGAGATTCATTGTTTTTAAGGACGTACTTCTAGTGGATGAGTCACACCAGTGTGGTTGCAGGTTTTAGGGAAAGGCAGTGGTTTGTGCAGCAGTGCTAGATTGTGAGATAGGTACAAGGTCATTGTGTCAGTAATTCAAGAGCTAATCTTAGAGTTTATGTGTGTGTGTGTGTGTGTGTGTGTGTGTGTGTGTGTGTGTGTGTGTGTGTGTGTTCACAAAGGGCTCAGTGGTTGAATGAAGGGTGTGGTCCAAGTCTTAAGACGTCTGCTTCTGCTCAGGGAAGTGTGTTTTTCAGGTGACCTGAAGCTGTAAAGCAGGTATTGCAACCAAGAGCAGTGCTGTGGTGATGGCTGATATGGCATTTTTGGTGATACGACAGACTGTACCAAGTACTTCAGTACCGTATTGCAGATAAACAGGCTCTTGATTTGTTTAACCTGCATACCTTTCACTGGAGGGTGAAACCTGGCTGTGAGTGCCAGGTTTCACCCTCAGGGAATGGTGACTTGTCATTACTTCTTTTTGTTTTTTTTTCACTAAGGGGTGAAAGTAGCAGCCTTTCTTGCATCTGTACTTTTCACAATAAAGCCCTTGCTGAGCTAAAGGCACTCCTTGAAAATGCTTCTCATTATACAATAATAGAGTATGCGGCTAAAACGGGAGTATACAAATCATGCATGTTTGTTTGAGAAACACCCCACTTCCTGTACCACTCTGGCCAGGTCTCTGAGGGAGGCACAGAAATATTTGAGTGAGTGAACAAAATAACTGTTTTTCAGACAGTTTTATTTTCACTTTCAGTCTAATTTAATACACTCACACAAAGTCAAGCATCCGCACCATAACTTACACACTTACACTTCTTCCCTCTCTTTAACGTGTTTATACTACAGTGAAAATATCGTACTGTCAGAATGTTCAGAGCTTCCGTTGCTCCATCTCCTTCCATCTGTTTTATATCATTTCTGACACCTACAAGCACCTTAGAAGTCTAAACTCTAAAAGGATGTAGGAGAATTGAGCAACAACTGGGTGGGGAGGCGTAATGGCAGAATACAAGCGAAGCAGAGTAGGTGGGAGGAGGAAGTGCAGACTCTTGTCCCATGGGTAGCCCAGCTGGGTCAGTCTAACTATAGTCTTTTTTGTGGGTGGTGCTCTATAATAATGTAATAACCATCAGGGCTTCCTGTTCATGTCTGAGCTGCAAGTTACGATTCATCCATATTCTGCCTCTGAGATCTGAAATAGCACCAGGCAACCTGGATACGAACTGGAGATAAACTTACTATGTTTTTTCAGCTGCTGAGTGTTATATAATATCAGAGATATCTAGGATGGTGTCTGATTTTGTATTGTATACATAATGGCTGGGATAGTTTTGCATTTTGTCTTACAGCATCATTTTCTTTGAGAGAGAAGATGAAGCCCCAGACATTTCATTTAAAAACACTTCCCCTTAAGGCGGCACAGTTAATCAAAATACTATCATAATCGCAATATGCAAATCGCAGAAGCTGCAGTTGTTTTGATAGACATAAAATGCGTGACAATCATGGTTATAATGAAGTACTGTAGTGCTGCGGAGATGTCCTGGCCTATAAATATTGTTCTCCAGATGTTAGAAAACGTGTTTGTTTGGTAAAGACCCCAACAGATGTCACATCTAGGGATGGAAGGGTACAAGATTTCATTACAGATCAGGAGAAAAACACGCCGGATAAGTTGATCATGGTGAATTTAGATTATTGGGGTAGTTGTGAATTTGGATTTTCATGAATATCAGCACAAGTGACTTGGAAAAATTTAGATATCGTGCAGTTCTATAATGATCTCCTGATTTGTTTTGAATTGCAACAAAATCTTAGGCCTGTCACAATGAGTGAAGGCTTGGCTTGCCTACTGTATCACCTACAAAAAAAGCCAAAGTCAGATGGAGATACAGTGGAGTCCCAACTGATAACTAACAAGGAGATCAGCTGCCCACCAATTATTTATCCTTTTTTTCGGGGGAACTTGTGATTTATGCTGGTCAAGGTTGTGTCCTTTCTGTGATGAAATAGTCATATTTGTTTGTCAACATATTGTAACGTAATCCATTATGTTCAGTGCCATTTAAAGAGTTTTGGGCCTATATTGACTGCCACTGGGATGATGTCGTGGATCGCCATGATTTGGCCAGGATAACAGTCATGTGATATTTTTTACATGCAAAAATGATCCTTCTCACTAATTGTAAATCATGTCACAGTTGCAAAGTCTGTCAAAATAATCTTGAATATGCCCAACAGTAGCCTGAGTGCAGGAAAGTGTAAGGTGAGTGTAACGTGCCGACAGGTTTGCAGTATTATTGGCTCCGAGCCATCTGTTGTTGTCCTGAAGGATTAGCAGAGAAGAGAAGGAGAAAGGAATCAATCAGATTGGACTAATGGATCCTCTCAGTGTCTCTGCTCTGGCCTGAGCCCACCCATCGCCATCATTATCCCTGCCTGCATGCCCCATTACTCTGCACTGTCTGCACACTCACAAGCACTGAAGACCTCACTGACTCTAAACAGTGGCTGTTGTTTAAGATGTGCTCAAATGTAAAATGTTTTTGAGAAAGTAGGGTGATTCATAATGGGGATGAATGGTGTTATTTTGAGCTTATCTTGTCATAAGAGCATTATACTGTGTGTGTGTGTGTGTGTGTGTGTGTCTGTGTGTGTGTGTGTGTGTGTGTGTGTGTGTGTGTGTGTGTGTGTGTGTGTGTGTGTGTGTGTGTGTGTGTGTGTGCGTGTTGTGTGTGCATGTTGTGTGTGTGTGTATGACTTAAGGCTTATCCTAGTCTGGGTAATTTCACTTTAACTAGGACAAAGAAAGTCATACATCAAACTTCATATGACTCCATATGCTCTGACTGGCTAGCAAGTTTTTGGCAGAATACATCAAAGTTGTGGAAGCCTGGCAGGCTGTACAGCCTGGTTACTTTCATAATCACAGTGAGCCATCAGATGTTTTTTATGTCCCTGAACATCTCGGCTGTTGATGAGATTTCTCTTTTCTACAAACATGCAGGTTAGAGCTTGAAATGACATCATGAGAAACTAATCCTGGTGCTGTTTCAGAATGACTTCCATATGATATAAATTCATGGGACGTTTTCAATCTCAGACATAATGTTTTTTACGTCAAAACGTATTTGGACCTATATTGCAGGACTGTCAACATGTCAGTTGACTTGATGTCGCATGATTATGATTATAATTTGATTATTTATATATTTTGGATGACACACACTAAGCTATCTTCCCATTAATAACAAGGCTAACAGAAAAAAAAAGCAATAACTTTAATGAGTCTGAATGTGTCAAGCCACCAACAAAGGGGGAGCTGTCCTACTGATTGATCATTTTATTGTTTTTTCAAGAGTAGAAGTGTGATGAAACTGTTTTGGTTCTCCAGTTTAAAGCTCTGATCACGCTTACAGATATTGATTTAGCCTCTATGTGATTTTCAGGATTTTCCTCTGTCCTTTCCTATTTAAATGACAGTTTTGTTTTATTTAAGTTATTTTATCACTGGACATTTTTCATCAATGCCAGATGTTGATGTCCATTTGTAAGCTTATTACATGTTGATTAATCGTCAGTTTTCTCAATGATTGGATTAGTTGTTGGGTCTATTAAAATGGCCAAATGGCAGCGATTAACTGATTTCACCATTAACAGCTGTTTGACATGTCACAGTTTTGTAATCTTAAGAACTCCGCTCCGCAGTGTTTGTGTTCTCTCTCTAAAGAGTTTGTTTTTCCGATGTGGCGATGGACTTTCAGTGTGATCTACAGTAAAAAGCGGGACAGGGGGCCCTATACCATTTACATATAAATGAATGTTCATCTCATTGGGAGTTTTCAATTATAAAAAACTGCATTTTGAACTGACTTTCTGTTGATTTTGATTCTGCAACTTCAATATAAAGCCAGCAAAGAATGCTGTGGTGACAAAATACAGTAAAACCCAGATAAAATGCTCACACATCCATCGTGATGTAGCATTAATTAATGCTAATGTTAATTAATTTGATAGATCACAACTAATCGATTTAGCTGGAATGGCTGATCTACTTTCCTCCAAGTTAGCTGTGATAATACGCTGCAGTGTCACTACACGACTTTACTGCGCTGCCTCTGGTTTCTAGTATCTGATTGAGTTACTGTGCAGTGGAATATTACGAGTGATATTACTGATGTAGATCATCATATTCATGGGCTTTTATTAAAGTCATTCATGCTGACATTTGAGTCAGGCTTCAGCGCAGGCACTCAGGCTTGTGAATGTCCCTGCTGTGACTCTCATCATCATTTCAGAAATAAATGAGTGTTGTTAAACTCTTCTAATAGAGGAGGTGAAGGAAAGAATTAGTCCAGCACTGAGCCTGGATTGTGGAGCAAAAGAGCCAAACAGTATAAGAGACACTAACCGTTTTTATACTGGGCAGCAAGCCGCCAATTTGGCCGTCGTTTTTGCAGCTCGGTTCGCAGATTTAGACAGAGGGCGGCAAATTGGGGGTCTGTTTTGGTCCGCCAGTGTGACTCCTCGGAGGGTACACTTGTTTCCGCCTCGACTGCTATCTAAATCCGAGGCGTCAACGTGCCGGCCCCTGCGTAAGATGGGCAGAGATGACCTGCACTGTTGTGCGACCCACAGCCGGGGAGTTTTAAAACCAAACTGGACAGCCACTGAGATCCAGGAGATGCAGCGTCTCCTCGGTCTCTGCAGCTGTTTGGTTGTGTTAGCTTGCTGTTGCAGCGGCAAGCTATTAACGGTCGCTACTTTCAAATTAAAATGCCCCCACTAAGAACCCAGTTCTAAACTCCAATAGGGCGCAATGCAAAGCTCTCATTTTGAAGACAAATTCTTTGTCACTGTTCGCAGCCCAACTTCGAGCTTCACGTCACGTCACATGTTTACGCCTACCCCAGAGGCGGCTTTTGGAAAAGGAGGAATATTACTCCTCCGTTTTAGAAAGACAGGGCGGCACATTGCCTCACCTTGGAGCAAATGTGCCACCTTTTCTATCTAAAAAGGGCTATTGTCAGACTCCTCAGGGAATTCCTCTGTACTGAAGAAGTCAGTCAGGCGGCACCGGGGAGAGGGCACTCAATGTTTAAAGAATCTTTGGCTGGAGAAATGAAACACTGCTGTTAACAAGTTTAGAGATGCTGCTGTAGTTCACTACTGACGTGACTCTGATTCGAATGATGTGATATTTGTTCCTACTTTGTATTTCTCAAACATGCAGCTTTTTGTCTTTCCTGCGAATTAGCTTTTGTTGAGAACAGTGTGAGCAAGCCAGTCAGGAAAGGAGAGTTTGAAGTGTGTGTGTGTGTGTGTGTGTGTGTGTGTGTGTGATTCGGACTGAGACCATCTGTGGAGTCCTGCAGGGAATCTGGAAATCATGAGGTCATTTTGTGTTCGGACTGTGGCGTGGGAGCGGGAACTGAAGCCTGAAGTGCTTCATTTAGTATGACAGGACACACACTCACTCTCTAACTCATTCACTTATCTGAGCTTTATTTAATCTTAACTCTGGTGTTGTTTTCTTACATATACATCTACTTGATAGTTTATTCCAGGGGTATTTCCTGCCACTGTTGCTGTTTGCTTTATTTTCAGGCCTTTAAAAATGCTTCTTTTGTTTCTTTTTAAAAGTTTGTCATGTATTAGGAAATTGCCGTTTGCAAAGAACTGTTGGTGATCCACAAGGGAGCGGTCAGATGATTTGTCTGAGCCTGAGAAAGTTCTTTCTTTGTTCCAGCTGTGTGTGTGTGTGTGTGTGTGTGAGTGTTGCATCATTGCAAGCCCCCATTATCCAGCCCAGCTGTGATCGACTATTGTTTCTCAGGGATGAGATAAACAATGTCTAATCTGAGTAAAGATGTAATTAGCTGACTGTTTTTAGTCAGCTACATAAAACATAATCTCATGCCCCGTCATCATGAGTGTTTATTTATGTTTCTGTGCCTTCAGGTAGCCTTTGTCCTGGTCTGGAGCAGTGTGCACGAGAAGAAACAGAGTGGCTGTGGTCTGCTGTCCAGTTTTGCTTAGCGAGCTATAGCCGGCACCATGGCGTTGTCGTACAAGAAGGACCTGGACAAGTACAAGGATCTCGACGAAGATGAAATCCTCAACAAGCTGTCGGCGGAGGAGCTCAAACAGCTGGAGACGGCCCTCGAGGAGATGGACCCTGAGGTCAGGACTCAGTGGGGGCTGGGCTCTGTAGTGGGAGGGAGTTCCTGTGGAAAAGGATTCACTGGACAATGTCACATGTAAAAATAAGAGAGTTTATGCATCTAATGCACTCGTGTAAGCTCATTAGATCTTTGCATTTAATTTTGTTAAAGGGTAACTTGACCTATTTGACACATTAAAGTGTGTTTACAAAACTTGGGGAGTACTACTGCTCATGTGTTAAAAAGTACTATAAAGCCTTTCGTGGCTACAGAGGAAGCTGCAAAGTTGCATTGTGGGTAATGTAAGACAGGTTTGAGAAGAAATAAGAAGAAGTGCGATATCTGTGGTTTTTCTGTATCAGTTTAACTGCAGCCCAAAAATACTTTTCTCATAACGTTAATTCATTGTGAAAGAAGCGTCTGGAAAAAATATTTGTTTGAGCATAAACCCCCATGAAATGAGTTGTGGAGCTGACCGTCATAATTTGAGCCATTCGGTCCAATAAGGTTTGAGCAAATATCCACTGTGACTCAAAGATGAACTTATTAGAATTTGGTGGCCAAAGGTCAGAGGTCAAGCTCACAGTGACCTCACAAAACTCAAGAATTCATGAAATAAGTACAATCAGATTTGACATATGAACGTCTAACCCATTTGATATCCAAAAGGTCAGAGTTTAAATGCACTGTGACATTGTAAAAGATGTTCTGAATATTATTCAACACCGCAGCTCTGGAACAGTAACTTGACTGCGATGTGCAGTAGTACTCCCTAAAACCTGTAAACACACTTTAAAGTGTAAAATTGGTGGAGTGAACCTTTAAACAATGGACAGAACTACAATCTTAGACAGTTTTCACAAAAAATACACCTTGTTTAACCTGCATACTGAAACCTGCTCATGCTCTCTGGTGAGGTTGTAGTAAGTCCAGTGATTTGTAGAAATTGGACGTGCAGATTAAGGGAAATGAATCCATGAAAAATAATATTGTACCATGTCGTCACATCAGCTGAACTTCATGGAATGCGCTGAATGGAACAAGTTCAGATCCAAGGGTGGATTTTTCCTTTGTACCCCTCGACCACACCTCCCAGTCCCCAGCCTCGGTGACTGGGGGAACAGGGGGAGTCTGAGCTGCAGTTACTCTGTCAGCAGGCTGCCAAGTGTTTGTGTGTTTATTTGTGAGTAGAGCTGAAGGGAATAATGAGCCCCCACCTCCCCTCCAGGCGCCTGGGTGTTTTATTTAAATTCCATCTAAACCGAGCGAGACAAACAACCCTACATGGTGACCCAAAGGAAACGTGCAGCAACAGTGGGAGAAATAGTCATTTCTGGATCCCATGTCATTTATTAGAAGAAGTAAAATTTAGTTTGACCACGAAAAAGAAGCATATTGCATTAATAGCTGTTGTTCGCTAGTGATGTGTGCTGCCAAGAGTTTCCTTCAGGTACCAAGTTAAACCAGGGCTTGTATCACCAAAACCAAGACCATACTGATACTTTGAATTAAAGCATTTTGTAGTTTTAAACGATGTGGGGGAGAATCATCAGTTGTACCTACAGTCTCTCCGTACCTACATAATGTCTGCCAGTGCTTCTCTAGACCTTCGCTGCATAACCTCATCGCATTCTGTATTGTAATTGAATCTCAGCCTCTCAACAAGGTTTGTGGTGTTGCCAGAGTACCTCACAGTCCTCCCACACATCACATACAGGGACGCTGCTGTTCTTAGAACTGAAAAAGCTCCACACATGACTGCATTTGCGGTCAGCCAACATCGGTGCCAACTCTCTGTGGCGGCGTACTATCTCAGGCGGAAGGAAAAGAAGTTCCTATCAACTGGGTATCATTTAGACTACATCCTGGGGATAAAACACACATCATTTACCCCACATTACAGAGTTAAGGTGTGGATCTTTTAATATGGGAATCAATCCTTGAACAGAAATGTTTGGGATCAGACAAATTCATATTTCTGTATAGCTATGTGGCTGGCAGGACACATTTTCCTCACATCCTCGTTCACTGCGTCCCACCTGTAACAAATGGTCCACAGGTGGTTGGTTTTTTTTTTCAGGTCTTTTAAGCCGTCAGGCTTTGATTGACATGTTTCCACTTAGATTAGTTCATAGTATGTTTACATCCTGTTTGAGCAATATTCTGGCATTTACTTGCAGCGCTGAAAAGTTTGAGAAAATGGCAACATTTGGAGTATACAGGCAGCTTTTTCACACTGTAGTACACAAGTACAGTACACTAATATTAACAGATGTAACAAGTCTCCTCATCTCGTCTCCTCAGAATGCTCTCCTCCCAGCGGGTTTACGTCAGAAGGACCAGACAACTAAGCAAGCAACAGGATCATTCAACAGGGATAGCCTCCTCAAATACCTGGAGAAGGAAGCCATGGAGCACAAGGACAGAGAGGATGTAGTGCCCTTCACTGGAGAGAAAAAAGGTGAGTGTATTCGTCTACAACTGTCCACGATAGAGCACCAAACAGAGTCATTACAACATGAACTATATGTAAAAGCTTTTCGACCTTTAGTTAAACTCAGTTCCTCAAGGTGAAACACAGATCAACACAGGCGATGTCACAAAGGACTTTCCATCCGAGAAAAACTAGTGAGGTAAAATATTGCCATTAAAATGCTGGAAAGGAAACTCCAATAAGAATGTTTAAAGTGTTGTTATCGCATGTTAGTAATGCATTTCTCAGGGGATGAAGAACCGAGGTGTGTCTGTGTACATTTGTGTGTGTATCAGCAGTTCACACACACAGCAGTGATTACCACTCCGCTGTCTTCACAGGTATTATTAATGCATGTCTGCTGTTATGCAACATACAGCAGTGAGTGGGCGGTGTGTTCGTACCAGGGGAGAGGAGGCAGGGAGTGTCAAAGCAGCAGGCAAAGTCAGGATTAACTGTCTTGAACCTATTTGTTTGTTATTTGCGTATAGATGTTTGGTAGGTTTGTGTTTCTTGTCAGTTCAGTTTGTAGACATGGGACCACTTAAATTAAAATGACCTTATTTTGAGTTAAACAAAGAAAAAGCGAAGCAAAACAAAAAGATCGCACTCTGTGAACGTGCTTTCAGACAGTGATGGATATCCGTCTTCGACAAGCGGCCACAACCTTTACATTTAGCCATTAGCCACTTTTGAGTCGGATTTTTTTTTTTTTTTGTTCGGCTCAGTGTGGGTCCTGGCAGACCGTATTGATGATGAGTGTATCAGGATGTGAAACAAAGAGTGAAACAAGTACTGTTGCGTAACAAAAGGCTGCAAGTCAGTCAGTGTGCTCCTGGCCTTTTTTGTCCATTGGATGTACTGTATCAGCATTTTTTAGAGCCTGAACTATACTGCATTTTTGAGATGTTGAATACCGACATACTGAGTAAAAAAAAAAAACCCGATCTTAATATATTGGCCTGTATTCTTATATACACAGAATACATACAAAATTGCTAAATGGGGTTTTGGGGTTGATCTTTAAATGTTGTTAGCAAACACATGACAGAGATGTGTATATAATGGAGACAGGATATATGCAGTTTAATAATAAACTCTTCATTTAACAATTTGACATTAATCCAAAATGATTTTAATGTCACATCATCAGGATTTTGATTTTTTTTGTTTGTTATTTCAGTGAAAATGAAAATTGTGGTTCCCACTAACTGTGAACATTTAAAATATCGGTCAAAATATTCAAACTATGAAGATGAAATGATGGTAGAAGTATAATAAAACATAGTTATGTAATGTAAATGTTGCTTATAACAATACGCACAGCAGTGAACAATGGCTGACTGACGACTGAGCTCAAGGTTGAAGATTTTCTTAGACAGAACTATGCAGATCTGTGCCTGCATTTGTGCACATGTTTGGATGGAAGTGAATTGTCAAATTGGCATAGACGTTTTTTTGTTTGACTCTTCTCATTGAATGAAATGTCAGTCAACAAATATTCTGATCGTCCACTTGTTGAAGGTGCGTCCAACTGAGTCCAGCTGTAGATCTTTTGTCCACACAAAGAAGGCCTCATGCTATAAAAATAAATGTGGTTGTATGTGATACTCACACAGTTATATAATCAGGCCTTCAGCAGCTGTGCCTGTAGTATTGGCATTGAAAGAGTGTGGGATGGATGATCATTACAACAGTCTGTGATATCACAGTTGTCAAACCAAAGAGGAACAAAATTGTCAGGGGATTCTTGTCACAACACAGCTGATGTTGGTGGCAAGGATGTGAAGTAAAAAAAAAAGATGCTTTATGCGACGGCAGGACAGCAAAAAATAAAAGTGAGCGGAATGGAAACACTGCTGCGTCCAGGGGAATTCCTTTTGTTGTGATCTCCAGAGAACTGAACGCTGCTCCCTCACTGCAGAGGAAATATGGAACTGACATCTTCCCTCTGACCCAGCCCTGGCCTGTTAGAAATTATACTCCCTCTCTGTGTGTGTGTGTGTGTGTGTGTGTGTGTGTGTGTGTGTGTGTGTGTGTGTGTGTGTGTGTGTGTGTGTGTGTGTGTGTGTGTGTGTGTGTGTGTGTGTGTGTGTGTGTGTGTGTGTGTGTGTGTGTGTGTGTGTGTGTGTGTGTGTGTGTGTGTGTGTGTGTGTGTGCCCTGTGACAACATGGAAAACTCTACTCACTATGGTGGTTCTGTGGAATGTAGCTGATTCTCCCCTTGTTATAGTCACCCCCTGCTGACTGATAATGTGGTCATGAGTGTGTGCGTCTCCTCTCAGAGGAAAACAACCTGTTGCCCTGGCAACCAGGCAGCCGTTTAACCACTTTAAATGCTCTCATATTGGGCCAGTCTGTCTTATTACTTTTCTATAATCCCGTATGTATTGTTCATTCTTTCAGTTCCTTCAGGGGTTGTCAACACTAAGAAGGTCTAGAAAGAAGATGGTGGAGATGTTTGTATTGTCAGAGGTGTACTGTATTGCTGGCATGTTCAGTGGGGTTCAGATGAGGTTTGAAATGGGCACAGAGTAGAGTTTAATTTATTGCTCTCATTGGAGCGTTCAAGGCCATGTTTCTACTGAAGTCTGAACATGTTTCTTAAGGTTACAGTGGAGGGTGTGGCTGTTGTTGAATGAAAACATATGAACAAGAAGCCAGTGTTCAGTTTTGAAAAACATATAGCATGTAACCTTTTTGTATTGAAATGCCCAAAGACGACAAGGCGTTTTTACCTCCACCAAGGAGGTTTTGTTTTCACCCGTGTGTGTTTGTCGGTTTGTCAGCAGGATTACACAACAACTGTTGAACAGATTGCATTAATTTTAATGAAGAAAATATAGATGGCTGGTATCTAAATACCACTTTTACACTGAAATGACCTTGTATGTGCAGGTTTTCTAAACATGGGTAAACCTGCTAATAGTCTGCAGTTAACTTTTTTGACATTGCCAGTGGATGAGTTTGCCTTTCTGTTTTTTCCCCTTGTGTTGTCTTTGTTGTCACATACACACCAGACAGACAGCAGCTAATCATGTACTTCATAAAACTCGAGAGGGTGGTAAACTTGTTTTGAAAAGGTCTTATAATATTCTGATTCTGATTCTGACATTTTGCTTCTTTCTGATCTCTTCCTGATTAGTGTCTTAATTTCAACACATCTTAGCATCACAACTGGGGAAAAAAAGGAGATTATAGTAGCGTGTTCACATCACAGCCGAGCCGAGCAGGAGGCAATAAATACCTGTGACTCCTGCTGAGTTAATTAGCCTGGGAGTAAATCCTGATAATACACATTCACATTGCACACCAAAGTCGGATGTTACCGGGTGTAAGTTGGTTTTTGGCCAGTGCGAAAGGGACAAGAGTGTGTACAAAGAGGGACTGTTGGGCATTGGCAGAGGTATGTGCTCTACTGAGTGGCATTCTAGTTGTATATTTTGTTGAGTTGTGTACTTAAATTAATCGCAAATGTTTCCAACTTTGTTTAAAGTTAAAACCCAGAGAAATCCAACATTCTCTTCTGGACAACGGTGCGTTAGGGTTATTTAAGGCTGCATCAGACAAATACGGATGATGAATGATTTGTCACGTTGGATTAAATATGCTTAAGGCGTTGCTTGCATGAAATATGCTCAGGCTTCTCCTGGAAAATCTTGAGTGTCAAGTTAAAACGCTTCACACTCAGCGTTTTCTGCATCTGATACTCGTGTGACAGGCAGGCACTGCACTATTGACGTGCCCATTTTCAGTCAGCGTTTGTACATTGTTGTACCCTAATGTGTTTTCCTCCTTTAGTCCATGAGTTATGCCCCTCTCGGATCATACAGACAGGATTTTGGCTCTGACTTCTTTTTCCTTCTGAGGGGCTAAGTGTCGCTCCAGAGGGACTGGCAGGCACAGGATGCTGCCTGATGACTGTATTTACTGTTTACTGGCTTTCAGGAAGTGCCAGAGCCCCCTACTAGGGACCAGTTTGATCAATTTGACTGGCTTCAGTGAGTTAGAAGGAGGGAAGGAGGCAGGGCCAGTTCTCGGGGTGTTTTTGTTGAAGCAGACAGGCAGCATCAGGGAGTGAATGGCACCCACTGGATCGTCGACCCGTCCAGTGCAAGTGTTTGTTGCCTCAGCAGTGCAGTTTAGATTAGACTACAGTCATTGTTCCATGACTTCCTTTGCTCTTTCCGTTTCTTCCTTCAGTTAGGTTACCATGGAAATACCATAGTTGTCAGACGGTCACGTCTGGACTGAGATCAGCTAGTCTGAGCCACTGTTGGCTGGGGAATGTTGTGTAAAATAGCAGGAGGCCCAGGCGTATTTAAACAGCATGTGTCTGTTGTTCACATGTCACCCCATTGTTACAAACATCAACATCATTTAAGATAACAATTTCATCTTATTTTGTATTCATTCACAATGGATAGACACTAAAGCTGCAACAATTTGTTAATCTCAACTTTTAGACTAAGATTTTTATATTTCCTGTAAATGTTTATCACTTCTTTGTTGGTCACCCTAGATTACAACTAATCGGTTTCGTATTGGCCCTGTGAAAAATCATATCAGTCGACCCCGTCAGAGATTAAAACTTTTTGTAGACATTATATTATGTCGAAAACGATGCTTGGGATAATTTGTAACTGTTTAATTCAGAGCAAAGTTTACTGTTTCACTACAACGGTGTCATTTTAAACAATACATTTTATTGGTAAACTGACAAAACAATGTATCAGCAGGATATTTTATAGTGTGTTTGATAACCACATTTGAGGGATCTGTACTAACAATCTGTGCATATCGCCCGATACATCGTTACTGACAGTTTTTTTTTTACTTCCTAGTATCAGAATCAGCATTGGTCTCAAAAATGTAGTTTTGGCAGCTCTAAGCGTGAAACTAATCAGCAGATAAATCGATGATTGAAATAATAAGATGTAGCCCTATGTAACACTGACTGACGAGAGTAAATGTAAAAAGTGAAAATACATTCTACAACTTGATATGTTCTGATTCTTTGTGCATTGCAGTCATTTAATGGATTTAAGTAAACACACAATAAGTCACACACTGTAGAGATCACTGAAAACGAGTAAAGGAGTAAAAGTAAAGGAGAGTGACGAGTGAGTCGTCTGATGTCTTAAAGATAATACATTTAAATGTGTTGTGACTGGAGCACTGATCAGTGTTGGTGTTAATTCCAAACCTACGTGTGAATATTAATGATACAGCTGCTTTGTCTTGGAATGGCTCCATTTGCTTTAAGGCACACACTGGCAGTCACACAGCACTTGGCAGTCATGCAGTCTTATGACTGTGGAACAAGGATAGAATAGGAATGGCCGTAATGTGAGAATAACGAGTCACATTAACCAACAGTTAGACATTTTTTATAGAAGGTGGGGTTTGTGTAACATCTCATAAAACCTTCACTCGACTTGCATGTGCCTGTTTCTTCTGGCTTTGCTGATGTTGAAGTATTGCCTCTCCATTTTATGAGGGCTGAATCATCCCCTTCTCTCCTTTCCTCATCGTCTTTTCCTTCTGTCTCCACAGGTAAAGTATTTGTTCCCAAGCAGAAACCAATAGAAACACGCCAGGACGAAGTCACAACCCTCGATCCAGAGTTGGAGGAAGCCCTGTCCAGCGCCACAGATACAGAACTGTGTGATCTAGCAGGTAAGAATGAAGAAATACCTTGGAGGAAGCAAAAAGCTTTAAAAAACCAAACTCTGTGTGAGGGTTTCTGTGTCTGCTGTACACACGATGACTGCGTGCTCAGAATATTCAGTTTCTTGCCCTTATTCCTAAAAAGATTATATTCTTACTAAGCTGCTCACTTTGCTCATGGAAAAAAAAATGCTCCACTAATATTCCTGCCTACATGCAGCCATGGAGATTTTTCTAACTTTATTGTAGAATCATGTGAACACAGCCTCTTTCATTTCTTCAACCACCTTTTTGAAAAGGTTGGTGTTGCAATATTTGTTCTCATCCCAAAACCTGCTGATATTCAAGTCTTTGAATGTTTTAAAGTAGGTGTGTTTCTTCTTCAAACCAGAAACGTGGGCTCTTCTGTAAGGCATGCATCTCTAGATGCGTATCTACATGCAGAGGGTTAAGATAGTTAGTCAGTGGAAGTCTCTGTTTGCATACTCTATGGGCTGCACAATGTGGAAGATCTGGGTAATCTGCACCCAGGAAGTTGAACTTTTCTTGGCTTTTATGCACCACTTAGCAGCTTTTAAAGGAATGAATGGGGATTCACTTCCGATGCTGTGTCCAGATTTCCGTACATTAGCTGTAAACGGGCCAGTCTAGTCAGTTGTATTCATATAGCCAAGAATCACCATCACATTGCCTCAGTGAGCTTTACAATCTGTACAGTGAATCACACCCTCTGTCCTTAGACCCTCGTCTGTCCATAGATTTGCGCAAGAATAACGCTCCACAGAAAAAAAAACTAAAAACCTTGTAGCAGGAGAAAAACAATGGAGGAAATCTCAGGAAGAGCCACAGAGGAGGGATCTCTCTCCTGGGACTGACAGACATTCAGTAAATGTTACTTACACAGAAGAGAACAGCAAGATCACAGAGTATATGGATTTCATTGACCGGATACCTGATACAAGTTGATTATATCAAATATAAGTGAATAATGTGAATCCAGGAGGATGAACTGTGCAGGCTGAGGAATCACCAGGCAGTGCACACAGTGACCTCTCTACCATGGTGACCTGGAAGAGGACAGGCCACTCAAGATAATTAGCAAGAAAACTTCTGAATGTATACAAATTTTGACTTGTAGGACAAAAGTCAATATATCAGAAGAGGCCATGTGTGGCAAACTGAGGTAAAAACCCCAATTGAGTCGCATATTCTGAATACTCTGTACACATGTCCAAGGACGGCGCCTAAACCCAAATAATATTTGCACATCCCACATGTCTTAATTGGAAAATGTTACATTTGGAAAAAGGAATGGAATATTCAAACAGGATATGCTGTTGAGGTGACCCATATCAAATCTGGCATATTGTCACACTCTGAATGATAGTAGAAATCAACTATGGATGTAAATATAGTTAGTAAAACACAAACACACCACTGATCCCCCCCGTCTTTCACGAGGCTCCGTCCTCTACCGTGTCTGATGATGAGGACAAATATCATCCGTTGTCTCCGTGACCTCTAGATTTAGTTACTCTTTATTCACTTACTGCATTTTTCTTTTAACCCTTGGAGAACACACATACACAATGATTCAGCTGCTCACTTTGTGCTTTGCTCTCTCTTGCAGCGATCCTCGGCGTTCACACGCTGGTCACCAGTACGCAGACGTATGATGGGACTGGAAGTAAAGAGGGTTACAACAGTAAGTACAATCACAGAGACAGATCTGTTAACTCCAATATCCCCAAAGGATCAACACCTTGATGTCCGCCTGTGTGTGTTTTCTAGACGTGATCAAAGGGGAGAAGATGAACCCAGTGTTTGATGAGCCTCCAAATCCCACCAACGTAGAAGACACTCTGCAGAGGATAAAAAGCAACGACAGCTCCTTAACAGAGGTCAACCTCAACAACATTAAGGTACACAGAAACACAAGTGTGTATAGAGTGCGACTAAAGGCTGGTGTATATCTCCGCACCAATGGCAGTGTGTCTGTTGGTTTTTCAGAACATTCCAATTCCCACGCTGAAGGACATCGCCAAAGCCATGGAGAACAACACACACGTCAAGAAGTTCAGCATGGCGGCAACACGGAGTAACGACCCAGTGGCTGTGGTGAGATGGAGAACCTCGTGTGCTTTCTAATGACTTTGTAACTTACATCATTATGTTTTTTAAATCTTTGCTTTACTTCCTCGTTCCTCCTCCCAGGCGTTCAGTGACATGCTGCGGGCCAACAAGACGTTGCGAAGTTTGAACTTGGAGTCCAACTTCATCACCGGGGCGGGGGTTCAGGCTGTGGTCGACGCGTTGAGAGACAACGACACGCTCACAGAGATCAAGATAGACAACCAGGTACCCGATGATTTGTGACACACACCACCATCTGAAATAATCACAGCTGTCTATCCGACTGAATTCATAAAGTGTTAACATAAATAAATGTACTGAAGTACTTTAGCTGATTACAGTTTAGAGGTTAAAGTACTCTGAATGATAGTACTTTCAATGCAAGTGTAGATGATGATGAGTAAAGTAAAGGAAAAGCATATTTTGACTTTGAGCCGGTTAATAGGGATGGTTCTGGAGCCCTGGATCAGAGGTTTCATAGTTCAGAAACAGTCCTGGTAAAATAAAGATTATGATGAAAAAGAGTGTTAATTTAGTTTTTTTTTGCTGTTTTCACTTGTTTTGTCTAATTTTTTGTTATTCCTGTCATCATCCAAGGTCACTATGGATGATTACAGGGAAGTTATGTTGGGGAAGTATTTGCACTTTTAAATAAAGTGGTTTCACGCTGCCTAACAGTAGCAGAACATGTTTGTGCTACAGTGTTGAACGTGCAGCTGAAGACAACGCCAACCAACACAAACCGCTGCCTGAATGAAAACGTAAAAGAGCAGTTGAGTGTTTCCAGTAGTGGAAAAGAAGTGAAACCTTCCATCTGTGGCCCAAGCCTCAGTCTCATAGAGTTTTCTCCTACAAAGATGTTGACCTCCGTGTGTGTTTGTGTGTGTTTCAGAGGCAGCAGCTGGGCACCACCATAGAGATGGAGATAGCCAAAATGTTGGAAGAGAACAGCAGCATAGTGAAGTTTGGCTACCACTTCACCCAGCAAGGACCTCGTTCCAGAGCTGCTGCAGCTATCACCAAGAACAACGACCTGGGTATGACACACACACACACACACACACACACACACACACACACACACACACACACACACACACACACACACACACACACACACCCACCATCCAATTTCCTTCCACCTGATATCTGCCTCTTTGGGAGAGTGAATCATGCCATTTTCCATTAAGACCTCCGTCCACAGTGACGACCTCTCCTCTCTTTTAGCTCCTCGTCCTGTCAGAGTTGCGGTAGCACAGGTGTGATGCATGGGTGTGACTATGAGTGTGTCAGGGTTTGAATGAAGAATTCACTGCATTAACAGAATGAGGATTGACACAGTGTGAGAGTGACGACATCTCACTTCTTGTTTTCTGTTCACGCTGACACATGCTGTTGAAATGGGTCAAAACTTTGACCGCACAGCTCATGATGACTCACGTAGTGTTTTCGTGTTAAACTAACACGCCTGTGCAGGTTGAAGGCTGTGTAGCATGTTTGCAGTTCATTCTTATAGTCTCTACTCTACCAGAATTTGTGCTTTTGGCTCTCTTTAATCCCGTGTTTCTTCTCTAGTCCGCAAGAGGCGAGTGGAAGGCGACCTGTAGGGACGGAGCCCGACACGTCTCCCAGCCAATCCTGTTGTTTCATCTCAACGTGTGGAATAATTTCAGCCAATGCCCTGGTCTCATCTCACTGTGTGGAAACTTTAGTCTTGTGCCAAACTATGGGGCAAGGCGCGCTCAACCAGAACATACATCTGAGAAGAAGGGAAATAACTGGAATAGCCCTCTCCCATACACATGTCAATACTTATGTTTATTTTTATTATGTTGTTGTTTATTGAAGGTGTAAATCTGATTAGTTTTTAGTCATTTCATTTCAGCTGCTCCTTTTTTCTTTTTTTGAGCCTTCATTTGATCTGTCCAGACTTTTTACTTGCTCTTTTTCCTTTTGTACTTTGCTATAATCCTGTGACGTAAACACGAACATTACCAAGTAACAGAAAACGACGATAACAGCTTTGTGAAAAACAGTAATTAACAGTGATAAACACCTGTACCCTAAACCGTGATAGTTTGCTGTTGAGGCTTAAGCTTCCAGCAGAATATGTCATTTGAAAAATGGGGATACTATACAGCCACATCTACTAGCCAGTAAAACGTGTCTGACTATAAGATAGCACAAGTAAACAAAAGGTAACATAAGTCACCGTTTAATAACCCGCTTGCTAACTCTTGTTTCTGATGTTGTAGATCAGGGGCCTCATTACAGAAAGAACCCTAACGGCTTACCTTGCAAATTGAAGGCTAACGGGCTAACATCAGTGTTAGCTTCTCTAACAGGGGAACATCAGTCTTAGCCTCTCCAACAGGCCCAAGTCAACATTAATTTCTCCAGCAGGCACAAAAGAAGATTTTGTTAGCTTGTCCAACACGATCATCCACATCAGCGCTACTTTTTCCAACTGGCTAAACGTCAGTCTTAGCTTCACTAGTAGGAGAAACATAATTGTCGGCCGTCTTTAACGGGCTATCATCAGAGCTAGCTTCTCCAACAGTTATGATAATGTTTTAGTGTTCTGATGTTCCCCATCTTCACTGTCAGTGCCGTACAGACCCAGAGATAGCAGTGCTGCCATTTTTGGCAGTTATTTTGAATTTCGGACTTGGTCTGTGCCATCCAAACTGATGACTCACTTCAGACGGTTCTGTCCTTAATCCTTAATGTTAATGTAGACTTAAGAAGTTTTTTGTAACGAGGCCCCTGATCACTGTTGTACATTCCATCTGCATGTTGGTTTGCAGGTGTTGTTTTGTTGGAGTTGCCTTGTAAAAGCCAGGCTGACTGTCTGCCTGGTGTGTCTAACGGTTAAATGTGTGCTGATCTCATGCCGTAGTCAGCTCAAGAACAGACTCTGGCTCACACCCTTATTTGAATTTATTGCTGTAAGTATCAATGCACAATGTTTTATATTACTTTACTGTTTAAATATCTTTTTTTTCATACGGTTCAAATTCAGATTTTGGTTATTCTGATTACTTATATCCAGTTTCAAGTAAAAGCGGGATTGTTGCTGTAAAAGGAACAGGATATTAACCCCGGTGTGGACTGAAGAGGCTGTGATCTGCTCTCATAAGGGATTTTCTCTGATTCTTAACCATGCCAAAGACTAACAAATGCAGAGCTTAAAGCATCAATATTGAACTTTGTGGTTTTTGATTCTGGTTTAAGCCTCCTCATAGTACAGATCTGGTTAAGGACAATAGTGATATAGACATTTTTTACATCATCACGTTAAACGTTAACGTTGCTTCATCATTGTAGGCCAGTTATAGCAAAAAGTCCTTCACTGAGTTGTGAGGAAGAGGCAAACGGTTTGTGTGAAACTTCTCGGGTTGCAAATACTTGTGAAATTTTTCCATGAACGACATCTCCCAGATAGAAAGTCATTTACAGATTGTTGATTTTACTTTCCTTCACTCCCTCACACCAACACTTTCACTAGGCTTTCAGCTGTAGCAGGTCATTCATTATGTAACAGGTGACGACATGCTGTGTGTGCCTCAAAGTGAACTTCCATGGGTACACTAACCTGCTCAACAAACATGTAAAAGGACTTATTCAGGAGTTACTTGAAACTTGTAAATACTGTTTATGTGTAATAGGAACAATATACTGGCATGAAGTCTTCGCTTGTGAGCATCATGTTTCTGTCGACCAAAAATGCTCCTTCATCATAACAGCCTCACATTCCTCGGACAAGAGCTGTACGGCTGAGTTCAGTACTTTGGGGTTTTTATATCTGTGTACTTCTGCGAGTATTCCTCCCTGAACCTTTTTGTTTTTACATTCCTGTGACGGTCAGCTAAAGTGGAAAAACTGCTTCTTTGCTCGGGCTTGTTATTGAGAATATTCTGTGACTCATAATACTGTATGTATATGAAATGTAAAATGCCATCTCAAATTCAAAGTGCACACAGAGCACACACTTTTACTTGTGTACCACATAAATCTGCACAAGTCGTTGCTGAGATGTTTTTTTGTACCTTAAATCAGAACCCAGGTGTATACTCGACATAAGGAATATGTAAAATCACAATAAACTGGTAAAATGCACTGCTGAATATAAAACATCCTCAACAATAAATGTTTTTACATACTCTTTGGATTTCGTTTTGTTTTTTGTAAAATGAATTATTTTTATGTATTTATGTGTATATAGACTATTGAACCAGTTTCCTCAGTTAACATTAGCAAACTTCACTCCAACAAATGTGACTGAAAGCTCCATAAAGATGGAATGAAGTGGACCTCCTGCTAGATTTTGTCATGCAGTTTAGTAATGAGATGTCAGCTGTTTTTCGGTGTATTCATAATTCCACCTGACATTCTGGTTGATGTTTACTCAGAAAATGGAGCTGTGCAGATGTGAGGTTTTTCATAGGGTCTGCCGTTGCGGTCTGTACGTATTTTAGCGTCTGGTTCACTAAAACCAGCAACTGAAGGTACTGAAGGAGAGATCATAAGGGAAGTTCTGTGAGGTCACAGAGCTCAGAGAGAAATATTGTGAAATTATAAGATATTTACTGTAGCTGACTCAACCTGATCTAACAGCACAATAGCGTATCTTAATATTAATTTATATAGGAGGCAAAAAGGACATGGAGTATAAAATAAATTTAAATATATGGAAGGTAGGCCTGCGCGACAAAATGGAGAAAAGCTTGTTTGCAGTCTGTAGTGATTTCACAGTTTATTGATAACGTACATAAAACTCAACTTTGACCAATGACGACAACATCTGATCACTATCCTCCCTTAAATAAGCAGAGAAGTTTATCTGGAGGACAGGGCCGTCACACGGGGGGAATAGAGGACTGGGTGTTCATGGGAAGAGGGCCAACGGGGATGCAGAATAAATGGATCTGGACAGAAGCCCACATAGAACCTAGTGCCACGCCCTGCCTGCAGACACTCTGGGAAATGAGCAGCAAACTTCAGCCTGGTGCATCTGCTAGATAACTACAGCAGAATCAACAGTTCAGATCTACTCTTCTTCTCTGCATAGCAAACATTCACAGCTAATGATGTTCCCCCAGAGGGTCCGACAGGGTGAGAGAGTTTAAAACGAGACCAGACTCGAGCCTGCAGACACGCTCATGCTTACATCAGGCTGATGTTCAGCAGGTGAGCTTTAGGCCGTTTGTTCAGTTCACTATCTTACTCCATTAGAAGCTTAAAGTGTATTTACAGAGGTCACTAGGTAGTTATAAAGAAATAAAATAGGCTGATGTGAATACATCAGTCTTGTGAGTATCTGTTAATACAGAACAAATTAGAAATGCGACCTGAAGATGATGGTGCAAGAGGAAAAGTCAGCAGGCTTCTTCCCCACATGAGCATGAACTCAGTCCATCAAGAGGAACCAAAAAGGTCAACCTGACACCAAGGCAGAGGTGAGGACCATGAAGTCTGGACCTGAGTGGTCGACTGGCAGCATGAGGTAAGAAACTGTGTGTTACTACTGAAGTGCAGATTTAAATCTGGCTCTGGTTACATCTAAAGTTGAAACAGTATTTTAATGACTGATAGACAGGCCTCTTTGGTTTGGGAGGCGCTCTCGTTGGTGTACGTATGCACCCTTTAATCAGATCCAGTTTTTCAGATTGTTTGCACATGCCTGAGAGATGATGTAACGATATGACTCCATCCCTCTCTGGGCTTCCTGTGCCAGAGCGCTGCGGTGAGCTGCTGTCAGAGAAAACTCTGCACTGCTGGCAGAGGGGGGTTGTGTGTGTGTGTGTGTGTGTGTGTGTGTGTGTGTGTGTGTGAATGACTCAAGTGTTTCCACTCTACGAGAACAGGGAGACGAGAACAGCAGGTTTTTGTCATCTCTGCTAATCACTAAAAGGTGTCATTTCATTTCAAAGGAGAATCCAAACGTTGAGTCATTATCTGACAGTAAACTATGTGCTTGTGTAAGTACAGTACGACTGTTCCCTCAGACCGCGACTAATAATAAACTCTGCGCCTCCGCATGCAGGAAAAATGGACTGTAACAGCTTCGAGTCCAGGACTTTATTAACGGGTGATGTCCAGAGTCATAAATAGGATGTTATGTTCAACTTTAAGAAACAAGGGGAGTCTCTAGTGAGCCATGAAGCCTTAAAGGAACAGTTCATCCAAAATCTAAATGTGTTCATTGTCTTTTCACACCTGTGGAGGGAAATTCAGTTGAAGCTTCACAACCTCACAACAAAACAGCGTTTCAGCATTCTCCTTAACAACTGAAGTAGATGGGGACTTGTTTTAAAATGTAAAAAAGCAACAAAAATGGCCCCATGCAGCTCGTCACGTCTCCAGAAGCCCTGAGATCCCAAACTGTTCTGGAAAGACGCTATGTGCTTAATCCAGCGCACAGGGGCGCCGCCAGGGGGGGAAAGGTTAGGACGATTCCAAGGGCCCGGCACTGACAGGGGGCCCTTTGAGACATGGGCAACCTATACAAGGGCCCAACTAGATTTTTTTTCATGGGGCCCAAAATCCCTGGCGGCGCCCCTGCCAGCGCATGATAGATACTGAGTGATTTTTCACTTTTGGGTGTCCTGCTCCTTTAAAGGAGATATTCTTGGAGCATCTCAAACCTACCTTACATGCTACAAACACTGAGAATAGCTGTTTATGTCATCAAGCAGGCTGGTAAAGCAAAAGCACCAGCACATGATAATAAAAATAAGCATGTTTCAGTAGCTGAATAAGAAATGGATGGTACTCTCCTCTCTGCACTTTGGCGTGGACGGTCCAATCAGCCGTGATATGAAGCAGCTGCTGGTCAGGAGGTCGGATTAGCTGTCGTCCAGTCCCTGCGGGGATGCAGACGAGGATTAAACATCTCTGGACCGACTCCAGCAGCACAGTCGACTTGCCTCCACATGACCGGGACGTGATGCAAAAAAACAGGCAGCAGATGTTGAACATTCACAGATATGAACTCATCCTCTACAAAAAACAAAGAAATAAAAAATGTTTGCGCTGACATATTCATCACCATGGTTACATGTCAGGGTGTTTCTCCCAAACAGCACCTCTCTGCTCTCTGCCAGCTGTTACACCGGAGCTTTGTTCTATAAACAGGTACGCTCACCTCAGTCTCACAGTGTGAGTCAGTGCTGCTCTGAGCAGCTCCCCGCAGTCTCTCTGTATTATGACCTCATGCCTGGTAAACAAAGGCTCACAGATTACGAGAGAGGAAAAAAAGAGAAGGGCCCTTGTACTGTACTCACAAACAGCCAAGCAAGGGGAGTGAGTAAATCATTCACTGAATCCGACACTGTGCCTCTGGTCATCTGTTTGTTTCAGAGGGAACGCAGGAGACAAACTGAGCTAACACCCTCATTAGAAACGCGCTGAAAGGCACTTTAAACTGGTTATCACAGTCTCAGCTGAACACTGTTGCATCTATATGACAGATAAGACCGTCAGTGAGAACATCAGCTGTTTCTGTACATTTAATTGTACTTATTATCTGTCCATATTTGATATTTTCTATTCTCTGTATTTTATATTCATTCCTTTTTCTAGCTTTGGTACGGCACCCTGAATCTCACTGAATCTCACTGAATCTCACTGAATCTCATTGTAAGTGTGCAATGTCGATGAAGGTGTTGTTATTCTCATTCTTATTCTCAGAATATTCTTATCCTTCATACATGTCACCGGGTCGGATTCAAACTTATTCACCATTGTCATCTTTTGTCTAATGTCACAATATCAGATTTTCATGATTTTCATCGCCAAAGAAATTCACAATCATAATATCAATACAGATTTGGGAGTTTTGGTGGAAAGAGTCTGAAACCATAACTTTAATTGTACAGAAAGAACAATGAACTACTTGTGAAAAGGCAAACAGATAAATAAACCATACAAAAGGTTGGACGTCTCTGCTGGATTATTCAGAAAATATTGTCATGTGTTTATTATCAATTTAATGTCAATATTGAACTTTCTGACATCACGATCATCGTGAACATCGCAGACATTGTGATTCGTGACACCCTACATTTGAGTAAAGGGTCTGCCAGAAGCAGCCAAAGATGAAAGTGTCTGTAGAAGAAAGAAAGAAAAGTCCTCAGCATTGCAATCATTTACATTTGGGACGCTGCATGTCCACATCAAACATAGCTTGAGCCAAAATGTTAACAGATAAAATGAATTTTCAGGTGCCACTATGTATTTTTTCTCCCAGTATAAATATAAACTCTGACTTCTTTCTCACCATAAATGACATGCTGTATGTTGAAGGCCGAGCCCTCATGTCACCGCCACTCTCCGGCACAAAGTGACGCCCTCGGTCTTCAGTAGCGTTGGGCTGAACTCACCGGCCTGCTCTCCTCCCTCTGCCGAAGCCTCTCAGGGTTACAGCAGACATGTTATCAGGAGAAGAGTAATGACAGTGACCTCCAAACACAGTCTCACACCTGACTGACTCATGGAACCGCCCGGACAGAAAACAAACCTTGGGAAGAAGTCAGAACAGTCTGTAGCAGCCTGTTGGAGCTAATCCTTCTCAGGTGGAACCTGTTGTCTAAACAGTACCAAAAGCTGACAGATCAGCAATGATGCTGAATTGTTACTTCTCTGAAATTTGAGTTCAGGGAAGAAGCCCTGAACAGGCCTAATGTATTAAATTTGCATCATGTCCAGAACAGCTTTAAATGGAACGACAGCCACCTCTATTTTTTCAGAGCAGCCAAAGCAGCACTGCAGCATTAATTTCCCTTCCTTCAGTGTTAAAAATAGTAAGTTGTCTCAGCCTCATAATGTCAAACACATTCTGCCAAGTGAGACTGCCAGTGCGATCCCCGCTCGGAGTGGAAAAATAATTAGTAGCAGCGCTGCAAAACAATGGCGAGCTTTGAAATGCTGTCTGTAGTAGCACGCTGTGATCACTGGAGATGTGCTGGTTAATTAGTCTCTCATAATGGATCTGGTTAGTAAATATTTATGGATAAACAGCTATTCAAAACAGACGCTGTGCACTGGATAACAAGATCAAACCAACCCAACCGGTTGTCCTCAGTAGAGAGGCTCACATTCTTCCAAACATCATCATAATGATCATTTACGAAACTGAAAAATACATTTACAAGATCTGTGGAGCATCAAGTCACCAAGGAAAGAATGTGTGTCAAGGAGTTGATGAAGGAGGATTGACTGGTGAGTGAAAGGCGCCACCTGGTGTTTGAAACTATCAGGGATTCGGCACACGTGCAATAAAAAGGAAACCGGTAGAGGTCAGAAACAGCTGACTGAAAACTCCTGTGTGCCTCCTGTTGATCATGGTTTAAAGATAGTTCACCTCCATGAAGGACCACAAGAGTCAGTTATGTGATTGATTAATGACTAATTGCACAATACAATTCGGCATCAAGAAATGTATTTTCAAATGTATTATTTAATGCTTATTTTTATTTAGTGATGGAATAGTTTTTTATTATTTCCATGCCTCTTGGCTTCCTCCAGATGTTGTGATGCATTTCTAACAAGCACAGGAACTTTAAATATAATGATTCACCGAGCTTATCTTATCTTTACAACAACCATAAAACCTGAAGTCCAACAGGCTTCGCCACATGGGGTTCTACTGCCTGCTTGATTGATTAATTGTGTTGGATACATTCAAATACAGAACACACGTGTGCATACAGTGGTATAATTCAAAAGTTCAGAGATTCAAATGTTCATTTAAAAGTCATTTTATAACAGCAGGGTTCTAGAACAAAATGTGTTGGAGTCCCTTTATGTTACATAGGAAAAAACAAAGAACAGTGTTCATGTTGCTGAGCATGGACTGAGCAGATCACATGAATGAAGCTGCTCTGTAGTCTGGTGGTCACGCACCACAGCAGCATGTGGTTGAGGTGTTTTCTGGATGGTTAATTATTTATTTCATTGAGATATTGCAATTAAGTCAGATGACACATTTCCTTTGGGTTCCTGAAGTTTTAAAACAGACAAAAACCTGTTAAAAAAACATAAAATTGAAGTGCTCTAAACAGTTCACACAGCAAAACCTAAACTGATTTGAAAAAGACATTACTGACACACTTTAGTGGGTGCACCAGCTCCATTGCACATCCAGCGTGTAAATGATGTCGCTTAAAATCAATTTGGGATCTTGGGGGTTCTGAAGCCGGACGAACTGTGTGGAGCCATTTTAAATGAATTTATTTAGTTTTTTGCGTGTCCCCAGCTACTTCACTTGTTTAGGTGAATGCTGCAAAACAATTTTGCTGTGAAGCTCTAGAAATGTTCTGGCGACTACATAACTTCACCCGACTTTCCATCTGGAGGATTTAATGACTGAACTGTCAGTTCTGGGTGAACTTACCCTTTAAGGGAACTAAACTGTTTGCAGTATCTTCTCTCCCACGACCTGTGGGTGCAGTTGGACCAGGGAGATTGTCGTCATGGTAACGTTGTGATAGATGATTCACGGTGTTATTGCTCGTCCTCCCACTAAGTTTCCTGTGTTTGTTTTTTCCTCGTAGAGAAAGGGCGGAGATGGGAGTGGATTACACTGACTCTTCACGTAGGTCAGTCTGCTAATGCAGTCTCCTGTTGTAGCTCTGACTCCTGAGAAGATCCCAGGAAGAAGTGCAGCTATAGAACTTTTGGAGAAGACTTTAGATTTTCAATGTCTTCGCAGTTTTAACTTAACATGGCAGACTTCGACCCACGTGCGTCAGACAAGTAAAGACCAATGATGTGAAGACATTACAACGAGCTGATTTGCAGTTCAATCTAAAAGTCTCACATGGAGAGCACCATGATTAATTAATGAGTCGAGCTCCCTCCTCCTGATCTCTCTTTGTACTCATAGGTTTAATGACCTGATTTCCATTAGAAAATGTGAGACAGTGAGATTACTGCAGCGTCGTCTATAACCGAGAGACCAACTGAATAAATGAATCATTCAGAGATCATGAATCCACTTGTTGCATCCCAGTATTTGTCCCTCAGAGTTAGATTTCATGGAGGTGCATCCCAAAGTAGCACCTGCAGCCTTTGTGTCCTAATTAAATTACATATCACTATCTCTCACCAGCACTTCATTAAAATGACATATTAGGTAAATGATACATGTACCATCATTGCTTTCCACTGCCAGCACTGTTTCTGTAAGTAATCACACGGATTTAATGTCCTGACAGAGCAAATCAAAAAAGAGAAAACAGCTTCAGGGAATTCATTCTGCGTTCCTCTGAATAATCATAAACCGAACACAGACATGAACAGATGACAGGGACAGACGCCAACAGCTGAATACATAATAAGGAAGGTACTCTCAGAGTTCACATATCGGTCATCGTGTACCTTCAACTCGGATCCATCTTGTTGTTCATTTATGGTCTTTTATTTGCAATTTTACAATGATTCACTGACCTGCTGCATACCTGCTGTTCATAGCTGATCATAATACTCAGATTTCCATCACACCATTTAGAAAAAAAGATCAGATACAACGAGTTGTTATTGCACGTCGTCCTGTCAAGGAAATCATGAATGCTTGGTTACGACAGTGTCCTACAAAGGAAACACTTTCCAATTTAATAATTGTTGTAATCAAACACATAAAATCTAAATTAGTTTGCTATAAAACAGTGCAGCCAGTGGAAAAACATACAGCAGCTTTGTATTCTCAAACATGCCAGGATCTACTTTTAACATTCAAAATCTGATCATATGGGTCAAAACATGATTCTGAAGTGAAAAATGTACATTCGAAAAATAAATCCTCAGAGCAATTCAATCAAAAGTGTAAGATTAAAATATATTCTTTTCAATATCTAAGTCTTTTTTTTTTTACCATAACTGCATCACCTTGATTGTATTCTCCCTTCACATTCTAAAGATAAAGGTCAATGTTTTGTTTGCATGACTGGTCTCAAGATGATTAAAATGTATATAAGGAAAAAAACTCTGTTTGGTATATAAACAGTCAGATCCTCATTTACTTTATGACACTGATATCCCAACGTAGGAAAATCCCTCATATCTTTTATAGCTGGTACCATGCGGTGATCATCATAAACATGTTATTTTTAAGCTTGGTTGGTCATGAGACTGTTGACCAGGTTCCTCTCACGCAGACGCCGACTAAAGTCATCCTGCATTTAGCAGCACCGGCTCCAGATGTCACATGCAGCAGTTAGTGGTCACAGAGACCTGCTAAATGTTTCCACCCAACGTGGAAAGATCTCACTTCATTATGTGTCACACAAGAAAAGTGAGTTAACTGGTAGCTCAGTCTTAAATCTAAGGACCTTTAATTGTAGCCTGATAATGAGGGAGCGTTGTTTTATGAGGTCAATGCAGTGATCAGAAAGTCAAAAAAAATCAAACTCCTGGGCCGGTTTTTAATTAGTTAGTAATAAATCACCCGTGATAACTTCATTAGGCAAAATTTTATTTAGGAAATACACCATATAAAACCAATATATCACTTCTTCGATCCATCCGACATAAACTGGGTCTTGTGTACGTCTTCCCTCAACCTCAAGTCTAAAGGCCTTTTATGAATATTGCTTGTTTTCTCTTTTGTGATTATTTGTTTGTTGTTTTCAGTTTTCTTTTCCTGGGTAATCTTAAAATCATATCACCTGAGAGTGTGTTCTTACACTGTTAACCACAGTGTTTGTGCATACTTATGAATGAATCAATGTGTGAGTGTGATGTTGTCTGATTCATAACACTTAGCGGGTGTTTATGGGATGAATTATTGACAAATAATGTCTCTGTCGTTTACTGTGCTGTGAATTTAATTCATACATACAGCTGTTTCTATTTCCTGTAATCACTGCCTGGAGAATGCAACTTTTCAAGCCAATGGAAAGTTTTCTATTTCACATTCTTTCTTATTTTGCATTGTATATTTAACTTTTTTCATATGCGGACTTAAAGAAAGTTAGAAACCAAGAAAGCCCTTTGAATGAGGGGCCTTTGACAAGGGTTAGTGTTATAATGCAGGTGTTCCTTTGGTCCCATTTCAATTTATACTGTGATTTGGTGGTGCATACAATATGTATAAACACATTTGGGAATTAATTTACTAAATATGGCAATTAAATATGTGTCACTACATACAAAGATGACAAATAATTATGATTTAGATTCATTTTGATCATTTTAATTTTAAATATGTTGATATTTATACAGTCTACACCATTGCCAGTGAACGCATTCAATTTCAAAATATATATTCACACACAAACACACACGCTAACCACGGCTAAAGTAGCTAGCTAGGTTAGCTGTACGGAGCGGTTTAAAGCTAGCTCTCGTCGCTAACATAAGTACAAGTTAGAACCGAGCGTTGCCAGTGACTGCCATCATTATCATTACATATTGTCATATATTTTCATTCATGTCCGATTAATTATTAATCTTAATTGGTGGTATTGTGCTAACGTTATTCTAAATTATTTTGAAAGTGTTACCGGAAGCTGTATTATTGTTGTTCCTCCTGGACGTTGGGACGCTCTTTACGTCTTTACGTCAACGTAACGGATCTATGACAAAGCGAGCCGTGAGGTAGTGGTCCCCGAAACATGTCTCTTCTCCCCCGGGCCGACACGCTGAAGATGACCGGGGATGGGAACCTGCCTGCCGCCTGAGCCAGCGATCCGCGTCACTGCAGCGACCCGCCCGGAGCGTTGAGACACACAGCGGCGACAGGGCGCTTTATTTATTCAAGAGAAGATGGCGGAGTTTTCGCCCGTCCTGCCGATGCGGGATGGAGGAGGACGATTCGGCCAGCCCATCTTCCCCCGGTCCAGGTCCGGTTCCGAGTCAGAGAGCGAGCTGTCCCAGAGCCTGGCCCGGACCAAGATCCGGTCGTACGGAAGCACAGCCAGCGTCACGGCCTCACTGGGGGAGAAATACATAGAGCATCGGGTTACAGACAGCGACACCCTGCAGGGGATCGCTCTCAAATACGGTGTGACGGTAAGTTCAGGTGTCCACAGCCGCTGCAGGGGTACTGTGAGCTCCGGTCTGACGGGACCTGAAGCCGGTTTCTGTTCATTTCATCAGTCCTCGGTGAGACTGAGAGGAGCCAACATCACACAAGTCAGTTCATGGGGCAGGAGAGCAGAAATATCCCATGAAAGCTTGTGAACGTGCGGTGTAGATGCAGCCAGAGCTCTTTACATGTCTTTGCATCTTGTTACCTAATAAAAGGGGTTTTTGATCCAACACATACTACTACTGCCACTTCTGTATTCACTTTCATCTTGTGGGAACTGGTGATGTAACTTTCAGTTTTCCCACATGTGCCAACAGCAGTGATGTTGACAGTTGTGAGAGCGCACTGAAACCCTGTAGATCATAAAGAGGTGGGGAGTGAAGGCACAGTGCCATTTAGCT
Source organism: Diplodus puntazzo (assembly GCA_963678695.2). NCBI lineage: Eukaryota > Metazoa > Chordata > Actinopteri > Spariformes > Sparidae > Diplodus > Diplodus puntazzo. Next base: position 37,615,108 of record OZ023155.1, on the reverse strand, counting down.
TCGAGGGTTCAGTCATGCTCCTGCAAGCAACAACAAGTCAGGGCAGTCTGGACCGCTGACTGAATGAGAGAGGTTTGTCAGGCCTGCAAAGTGGCAACTGCCTTCGGACCAAGTTCCCAAGACCCTAAGTGCCCCCCAAAGCCCGGGCTTCACTGTACATCTGCATGTTTAGGGATTTTTTCTGGATAATATTTGGATCAATTGTTCTGGTCTACACCAAAATGTTCGACAGCGGGTCACAATGACCTCATCAACTGGTGTCCAGCAACAAAAATCACAGGCACCCCGAGCAGACTAATCGAGCCAGCCCTCCAGATATTTACAGAGACTGATTTATTTTAGACAATATTCTACATTTTACTTGGATTCTAGTATTTCTTATCACCCTGAACACAGCCACTAATATAGCTTTTACTCTGAATTTGAATATTTTCAAGATGAATGAGGTACATACGTAAACAAGCTGTTCTCAGAGGAGAACAGGATGAAAGTGTGTTGTCCTTGGAGGTCAGTTTGTTTATTCCGTCATGGAAACAAAGAGAGTTTATTTAGTTTGTTCGAGCATGAAAAAAAAATCAGTCGATGAACTCACATGAACTTTCGCTTCTGATTCCCAAAAGTACAAAGTGCACCATTTAAAGGCTCAAATTGTAAGAACTGGCTGCTCAAGTAACTTCTAGCTGTAGCTGCCATTAGCTTGTTAGCTCAGTTAGCCTTGCAGCTAGCGGTCGGCACTGGGAGCTCAGAGCACTGGGGAAGAGTTAGTCTAGACCTCCAGCACAGGAGCTGTGGACTTAGTTTTAGTAAATGTTTAATTGTTTTGGCCATAATTCTTACATATTGCAGCTTTACTGTCATGTTTATAACAAGCTAAATCTCCAGTTAAAGACAGAATTGCATTATTTTCTCCATTAATTTCATTTGTATGCTCAGATAGCTGCATAAAACCCTGATCTCAAACCATAAGGTCAAAGTTTCTGTGCAGAGTTTTAGTCCATGCCTGTATTTATATCAGTGACACCATATATCTTTGTTAGACTCGGGTCGAAACCTAAAGAAGCATTTCACTGCAGGCGAGACGGGCCCTTCATTAAAGAGAAAGCAGAGAAATCATTGCTAAAAATCAGAAAACCTGCAACACAGCACCGGACCGATAAACGTGGTAGATATGACAGCACAAGAATCTGTTGGATGACTTGTTCAGCATCACTGGTGACTTTTTGCCAGTAACAGAGTGGGAATCTTTGGGTGGCAAATGGGGAAATGTTTACTGCTGCACATGTGCATATTCTACCAACACTGCAGTGATACAAAGCTGGTTGAAAGTCTGCAAAGTTCCTGTTTAAGCGTAGAGAGTCAGATGAAGGAAGGTTTAGTCACTGAGCCTGTTTTAACCCGTGTTCTCTGTCATCCTGACGCACCAGATGGAGCAAGTCAAGAGAGCCAACAAGCTGTTCAGCAATGACTGCATTTTCCTGAGGAACAGCCTCAACATCCCCGTGGTGTCGGAGAAGCGCTACATATTTAATGGACTGTCTCTGGAGTCTCCTGACGGGGACGGCGAAGCAGCGTGCCAGGAGGCGGACTCACCCAGCGTTGTGACGCAGGACATCGAGGGGCCCACGCCTCCTCCCTCCCCGCCCCCCGCGGACTCCAAACCCCCCCAGCCAGAGGAGCTGTCAGCCAAAGACTTCTTACACAGACTGGACTTGCAAATAAAACAGTCAAAGCAGGCAGCGCGTCGGCTGAAAGAAGAGGAAGTGAGGTGAGGTGTTGAACTACCCGCAGACCACACATCTGCTTGTGTCTGTGTGTGTGCAGGTGTTTGGGCTTCTTCCTGTCGCACTGATACATCCACAGACTCAAGTTCTAATCACAACATATCAACTCTAATCATTTTTTTATTTGAATACATTGAATTGATGACTGGCTGTTTTATATTGACAGTTAGATTGCATCTAATTCCCATGAAATTATCTTTCATTTAGAAAGTTAATAAAGGTAATTGACCACTTGCCAGTGATTATCTCCAGTCAGATGGTGTTAATCTTTGGTATGATGGCCAACTGGTGCCCCACTAAAGTGATGGATACTGGTCAGCAGCAAGCGGTGCTATCAGGCTCTCAGTTTGGCCACTAAGGGATCATAAATGCTGAGTCTTTTATTTTTTTGTCTGTCAAACTGTGGCATGGACGGCGTTTAGTAGACACGACAAGTGAGTTTTCTCTGAGAAAGTCCAGTATCTGTAGTTGTGCATCCTGAAAAAAGTGTTTTGTCACTTCCTTGTTCCATTTTTCTACCTCGCTTTGAAACGCGTACAGGAAAAAGTGCCCTGACTCTGAGCCGTGAGCTCGGTAGGTGAGTGTCAGAAGCCTCGATCAGCAGGAACAGAAACCAAATACGGAGAATGAAAGCGTTCTGACAGAGGCAGGATCGAAGATAAGAATCAGGCTTTTACTAATCTGCTGTACTAGTCAGATGCCATGTTATGCAACAGTCAGGTATTTAGAATGGAGGTTTGTGTCCTCCTGACACTGCAAGCTGAGACAGAGAGCGCTCTCGCGTCTGCTCAGCAGTGAGGTAGTAATGGACGCCCGGCTGGCATGCACCCATTCACAGAGTAATAGGCTGTGTTGGTGCTATCACTCCACTGAGTCACACTGCAGCAGTTTCTTCTACAGACGCAGAGTATCAGCTGTTTCTCCAATTCAGGCTCTGTGAACTCTCTGTTTTGCTCATACGGTTGTGTTTCAGAGGATACACGCCTTCTTGTTGCAGCCGTTAGTTTCCTTTCCGTGAGTAACACAACACAACCGGTTTGACAGCTGAGCTTGCATCAACTGTCCTTTCTATCTGCTTTCTGTTGTCACTGGTGGTCTGAAGACATGAGGTTCGACTTATGTCCACTTTCACCTGATAGAATTAAAAGAGTGCATTCACTATTATCAAGTACAATTTTGAGGTACTTCTGCTTTTCTGTACTTAAATAATTCAATTTTCTGCTACTGACAACTCTGGTTACTAGTTACATTACAGATTTAGTACTTTTGTTTGAGTAATAATACAAAATATACTAAACAAATAAATGATGATGGAACATGATCGTATAATTGACTTACAAGCTGCTCAGCTACATAAAGAAGTCAAACCAGCGAGGCCAGCTTCAGCACTAAAGTTAGGAACACATTGAACACATGCTACTCTGAAACTTGTCATTCTGTAAAATGAGTATTCGGAATAGAGCGATTATCCAATAATTGGTACTCGTAGGTTTTTTATCAGATAGCTGATAAAATAATTTAAAAATGTGCTGCTTCAGCTCCAGTCTGTGGTCACCTGTCTGTGATCTCATCGAATCTCCTGCCACAACACGATCTGATTGGTGAAAAGGCCACAAGCGATAGCCTGTCAACAATTTAGAAAAAAACTAGTCCCTCGTAACTAAAGTTATCAAATACATGTCGTGGAAAGGAAGTATAAAGTAGCAAAAGATGAAAATACTCAAGTTCCTCAGAGTTGTAGTTAAGTACAGGACTCGAGTGAATTATACAACTTTCTTCACTGGTTATTCTGAATGTTGACAGTCTGACACAAGGTTTCCTTCAGTTCCAGATATCGGTGATCTCCTTGCTTACGAATAATTGGTATCGATACGGACCCTGAAAAAAACACATCAGTCCTAAAGAAAACTTTCACTTTTGGAATGTTGAATACAAATTTTTGCTAAATCTTTTGCACTTTCACATTAGAACAAATTTAATCATGTGACTTTTGTTCGTATCAGCATTTCTACACTGTGGTTTTGCTACTTTTCTGAAGCACAAGCGTTGAGTACTTCTGCCTGCCAAGTTCACACCTTATTATATCTTTATATCTTAATATTATCTTATTATAATTCAACCACATCGGCGTTCACTGTTTTCCCACATTCATTACAAATTTGTGTACAAAAAGCACAAAAAGGTCATTTTGCACTCTGCTGTTAATTTAATTTGTAGTTGTTGTTTCGATATAATGATCTAATTTTCAACCACTTTTTTTTATTTCTACATGAAAAACTCTAAGGAATCTTTATGGCAACTGTGTTTATTAACTCCCTCATACTGGTCCATGTTTGAAATCCAACTACATACTGTAAATACTCTCTGTCAGCGCAGTGCGAGCATTTCATTATCATACAACCACTGAATGCACATCATTTAATTTTATCATCACGTGCTAGTAACTGCAGACCGCGTCTCGTTTTACAAAGATCGTTCAGGACAAAGTTTTTCCTCTTTACATGTTTACCTGCCAGCTGAGGCGACGCCGAGCCTCGTGTGTGACTGCAGCCACAGCGGCGGCCGGCCTGTGGAGCTGTTCTGTGTTCAGACAAACAAACGCTCACTTCTTTGTGTCCACACAGTCCCAGAGCAAACACGGACCGCACGCCTGTCTCAAGTGACACAAACCACAAACCACTCAAGCTGAGCTGCAGGGAATAGTCGACTGATGGACAACTAAAACTTCATATCACTCAGTTTGATGTCAGTAACTATGACATCACTGTGTGGATTTAAATTAGGAAGAATGTTTTTTTTAGCCTGCGTGTTGCCTGGTCATTCCAACTCAATACTGTCCAGTCCTGCAGTTAATGAGTCTTATAAGTCAACAATCAAGTTTTAAGACATCTACAAAATCCATTCATCTATTATTTGTTCACTGACTTTTCCCTCCACACATCATCACCACTGTAGACAAACTCTACTGTAGTTATCTTAGTGATTTTTCATCCCTAATTTGTTTAAGTATTAGAGGAATGACGTTGGATTTCTCCGCTAGATTCTCCACTTAGTTTGGAGTTTGTCGTTCCCATAAATGGCCTTATAAAGACCAAGCAGCACTCGGCTCTTGTTAGCAAGTTCTTTTCAGTTTGATCCTGTCACGCCTCAGGATGTTTTCTGGCTCAGAAGTGGAAAATCAATAGTTCTGTGGCAACACTCTTCCGCCTCCTGCCTTTACTTTCCTCTCTCCTCTTCACTTTTTCCCTGCTCGGTCATCGGTTGCACTCTTCCTCTCCATCCTCGATTGATTTTGATCTTTTGGTATTTCTTTCGCTAATTAATTGTGACTCTTGGGAGCCGGACTGTTCTCTGAACCTTGTCAGTAGTTTGAACATGTTTGTAGAGCAGAACTAAAGAAAGAGACATTTCCTCTAAATGAGAATGCCTGCGCTTCTGAAGTACTGTAGGTCTTCTAAAGAGACTTTATTATCAAGCTGAAGACAGCAGTGTGTTGTGTACCTAGAGGCCAGATGAGCCCTCAGCTGTGACGGAGAACAACACGTCTCTTTGGTCGGCCTCATCCATTATTCACACGCCTCGACTCTGCGGCGACCAGTTAAAGCAGACAGAGAAAGAGAGGAAAGGACCGAAAGAAAGTGTGTGTTTGTGGAAAATGTTTCCAAAAAGTTAACGCTGTTCCATCTTCTTCTCATTTGCAGGAGCGACGAGGACTTCACGGCCCCCGCAACGTCATATCAGGAGATTTAAAGGAAAAGTCTGTTTACCTGAAGCCCTGCCTCAGACACACACATGCTCACACACACTGCGCACACACACTGCGCACACACACACACACACACACCCTCCTCTTTACCTTTTTGCTTTTACCAAACCTCGTTGAACAAAAGTGTCATGTTTGCCTTTTATTTATTGATGCGCAATTATGATGATGTATATGATTGTTGTTGTCCTGTACAGTTTTACTAGGAGACTTAAAGGGACAGTTCACCCCAAAAACAAAACGTATCATTTTTCTCTTATCGTTCTGGACATATCATACGTAAAGTTTAGAGCCTGCCCGACATGTCAGTTGGCCTCTCACAGATGTAGCTGCATATTCTGTCGTCCATTCTTTGTCAGTTTTCTTAAGAGATAAAATGCCAAAAAAAGATGCTTTTGAAATTATTAAATTTCAGTGTTGTAGACATTGTAGATAATTTAGTTTGTTGTTAAACTGCCTCTATAACACATCTTTGTCACAACCACATTTCAGTGATAATTCCAATTCTATATCAGAAATAGTTACTCTAATATTGGCATCGGTCCCAAAAATGCCGGTCGAGCTCTAGCAGAGATGTCCTCCTTCTCTCTGATATAACGGAACAGGACGGCACTTTGCTTGTTGGGCTCGAAGCACTAAAAATACATTTTTAAAAACTCAGCAGCAAAGCCTCTTTCCAGAAATCATGACCCAGTTACTGGAGATAGTCAACAGATCCTGTTGTGAGCAGTTTGATGTTGGAACATTACATTAATGGCCGTCTCCTCGGCTGAGCTGTAACCATGAATGTATTAAATGTATTGTTACAAGCTCAGCTCAGCCTTGCTTACGATGCTGTTCAGTGGCCACTTGCGGTATTTCAGCGAGACGTCTGTAAAACCGTTTAAAGGACATGTCGACCTGCAAACAAGGACTATTATGACCCTTCCATAATGATTTTTTGTTCCACGGAGGTTTTATAATTGAAAAATGTTCTTTGGGTCGAGAAAATTTATAAAAAAAAAACAAACATATTTAGAGGGCCGTATTAAACAGGAAGTAAACCTGGAAGCTAGTTAACTTTTTTAGCGTATGCACCAGTCAAGCAATTCTAATTGGACTGAATTGGCGCCATCTTTGTGTTCACTAGGTGGTTCTTTATAACGTTAGCTTAGCAACCTAATCTCTCGTCCATGAGTAGATGCACGCCTCCTTCTGCTGTTGAGTTTGTCGACTGTTTTGTTTTTTTGGGCCTTTTGAGTGACATCAAGCTCTATAATATTCCAGAGAAGGCAGTCATCTCTACAGCCGATATTTACAGAACTGTGAGACTCCCACTAAAACAATCCAGATTGAAAAAAATAATGTATGTTTTATTTTAGGGTGAACTGTCCCTTTAACAGCGCAGGGCAGCATCTGATATAAATAATATCTGAGCACACATCCACTCGTCATACGCCTCTGAAGCTGTTGTACAGAACCCACCTGCTGCATACGTCCACACACACACACATGCACACACACACGGCGCTAAGCAATTCCAGAAGGATTAGCTTGTACAACTTGCTAACAGCCTCTGATGTTCTAAATCCCCTCCTAGAATAGTATCCATGGAAAGTATATCCAGGCCTTCCTCATCAGTGTTTACCCCATACGAGCACTCCACAATCAGAAGCAGTGGACGGACTCAAGCCTTCGAACTTTTGCCTCATAGAAGCTTTTTTGTTTTTCTTTGGGAACAGAAAGGGACTGCTCTATTTTCGAGGTGTGAATGCATTATTTATGTGTGTGGAGAACTGTCTATTACAGCTGTTTTACTGTGCTTTAAAGTTCTATTGGTTTTATTTGGGAATATGAGAATAAATGTGTATTTAAACCAGATGTGAAGTTCTCAAAGTGCTTTCGTGTGGATGCAGGTTCTTGTGAGATCGTGCACGTCGGTCATTCGTCAGCGCTGCCGCATTATCACATTTGAGTACACAGATAAAGAAAAGGCAATGCTTTAATTGCTTTTAAACTTTAGGAAAAAATCACAAATATTTACATTTAAAAATACTTATCTTCTGTCTCTACAGAGATGGAAATGTTGCACTCACAGAGACATGCAGAGAGTTGATGGTACAGACACGGCCCCCTAGTGGGCCCCAGAGGAACAACAGCAGAACTGAACAGAGGAGTACAGAGGGCACTGACATGATACACAACAAATATATTTTTGGTAGAATAAAAAGCAAGAATACATTAAGATCTTACACATACACTGGAGAAGAAAAAAAAAGAAATATAATAGGCTAAGACAAGTTAACACGGAATGAGTACAGTTTGATATAAGTGTATGTTGTTGCAAAAAGATGCGCTGGAGACGGTCGTTGATGACGAAGCTACAGCATCGTACTCTCATAACATTCATTTCCCACGGGAGGCAGGTTGGAGTAAATGCCAGCGTTTAGTTGGACGTGTGAGTCGGTTACTTTGAATTCTCTCTCAGTAATATTCTAGTGATTATTTCTCTGCGATCATGGCGTGCAAATGTAATCAGTTAGGTAGCCGTAAAGAGTAATTTTGTTGATTTGTTGATAGTGTTATTAAATCCCACTTTGATACATTTTTGGGAACGTCCAGGAGGGTGAACAAGTTCCCCTAAGCAGGTAGTTTTGAATACACGGTATATGTTTTACCATGCCATGGGAAATAACTGAAAGTAGACGGGCTTTTGTTGTTGTCAGATTGAGTCCTGTGATTTAGGAGGAGGGCCGACGGCGTTACAGGCTGCTGTAGATCCTCTTGATGGTGTCGCCTTCATCCTTGGCGATGATGCCCTTCTCGATGTAAGAGTCGACCTGCTGGTCCATGAAGTCCTTCAGTTTGGAAAGATCATAATCTGGGAAGACAAACACAGCAATGACGGGTTTTATGGTGAGTTCCAAAGAGGACGATCATGAGGCTGTGGTGTCTGGCAGGATAGATCAGACATTAAACTCCAGGAGCTGTCTCTTCTTAAGACGCAAACACCCAAACAGCCAGGCCATAATCTGGCACGGTGGTTCATTATCAAGGAGGATTAAGGTCACAGTTAGCATGTCTGGGGTAAAGGAGATACCACATACAAGCATGAATTAAGAAGGTCGAAAGATCACAGGGTGGAAAATAAAGTTTTGCTCCCATGAAATGATTTCTAGTATTTCATCGAATAAAATTAGTTTCACCCACAAAACTTGGGCCTCATTGCAGAAACTAGGATTAGGATTTCACGGACGCTGCCCTAAATTCAAAATAGCTGCTAAAAATGGCAGCACAACTGTTGTTAAGGCTCTATTGCCCACTAAGTACATTGATGTTAGCCTGTTGTATCAGCTAACACTGATGTCTACCTTTTGGAGAAGTTCACTATTAACTATTAGAGACGATACCAATCGATTGAAGCCTTTTGGAGATGCTAACATTGAAGTTAGCCTGTTGGAAAAGTTAACAATGATAGCTGGAGAAGCTAAGATCAGTTTTAGCCTGGTGCAGAAGCTGACATTGATGTAGAAAAAGCTATAACTGATGCTAGCCTGTTGTATAAGCTTACAAAGATGTTAGCCTTTTGGAGAAGCTAACAAAGATGTGAGCCTTTTGGAGAAGCTAACAAAAATGTTAGCCTTTTGGAGAAGCTAACAAAGATGTTAGACTATCGGATATGCTAACATTAATATCAGCCTGTCAGAGAAGCTAACATCAATGTTAGTCTGTAACATAAGGACTTTGCGGACCTATAGAGCTCCGTACACCTTTAAAAAAACGGTCACCTTTTCTTCGAGGCACCCTGCGTATTCACCTTGCTCTAGACAAGTCAACATAATTCAGCACACCAGAAGGCCGCAGCAGGATGGGGCTATATTTAGAGATGAACTCAACCAAACTCTGTTATCCATCATGGTAACAAATGAGTTTCAGAGAGCGAGCAAACAGCTGCTGCCCCGCTCCTCCTGCTCCTCCTGCCTCTGAATAACAGAGGAACAGAAGGATGGAGGAGAGCCCAGAAGTCAGAGAGCAACTTCTGCGCTTACCTAACAATATTTAAAGAGATGGCACTTTATTGCACTGCTTCGAGATACAGTTGCTTTGCTGATGACAAACAGGACGTGCGGGAGGGATTAACAAAATGTGATTAGAGACGGCACCGCTTCTCTCAATCTTGGCCGTGAGGCGCCAAGAGCCGAAACCAGGATGTCGCCTCTGTGTCCATCTGCTCCTCTGGCTAATCTGTGTAGTGTGTGGGCGAACACACACACACACACACACACACACACACACACACACACACACACACACACTGAGCTTGCTGAGAATGTCCTAATGGGTGCTTCTGGTAGAGTAAACACAATAAATGGCCCGTCGCCCACTCTGTTACTATGACACTGCTCGTTGGTTGAAAAGGCTTTTGTTCTCCTGCAGCTGTACTTTCTCCGAACCGAAAGGAAAATTATGAGAATAATGACGAGCTGACATTTTTAATGTGGCACAATGAGTGCTAGAAAACTAGGTCCTGATGGCGGATCATTTTAGCTACCAGGAGTCTCGCTGCAGGAAAAGCTGGGTGGTTTTGGAGGCACACTCTGACTCTCTGCATGTGTTCATCTCTTCTGACACCATTATCTGTCTGTCTCCTCTGCCCGGATCACTGACAGGCAGGCGGGGAGGCCCCTGTTGTCCCAGACAACCACTGCACACACCAGAATGCTAATGAGGCGTCCTATATAGAGCAAGGTTGGAGATGAGCACCAAACAAAACTTCCCTGCTGTTTCGGCCCCTCTGTTGTGGACTCTGCTGCGCTATAAGCCCAGCGTCTCCTTCTTTCTCCTGTGTTTAAGATGGGCTCCACAATCTAGGTCAAACTGTTTTTATCTGCAATGTCTCTGTCTTTGAGTTGTTTTTCTCCAGCTCCAGGAGAGGTGGACGAAAATAGCCGACTCAGATTTACAAGTAAAATATGCGCGTGTGCAAGTATAAAAGTATCAGCATCAAAATGTACTGAAAGGTACCAGCAGTGCTCAACATGCGGTTCATTGACTTGTACTGGCTTTTACTGCGAGGTCTCTGAGATTTAACTGATCTGAGAAGATCTGCTCCTAGTGTCTCCACCTCGCCCTTTAATTGTTTTCTTTCTCCTTACTTAAGAAAACATAAACTGGCTCCATACAGCTCATCTGGCATGATCCAAGTCTCTGGCGGCCCTGTGCTTACAATACTGAGTACAATTATTACAATAACTGTCATGGAGTAGAAATATAAAAGAGTAGAACGTACCTTAAATTTGTCAAGTACAGTCAATGATTGACTTTCTGCTGCTTTATACTTCCACTCCACGACATTGTTGGCAGCAAATATTTAACTTATTCTCACACTTTACTGCCACTTAAAAACTTTAGTAACTAGTTACTTTGCAGAGCTGCTGCATCAGAGGTAACGTAGCATATTTTAAAATGTATTTATTGGATCAACCATCAGAATCAGATAAGTGATCGATGCATAGCACACAAATACTTTTACTGGTGCGTTTGATACTTAAGTACATTTAAACTCAGATACCTAAAGACTTTTACTATTCGTACTTTTACTTGAAGTAACATTTTTAACAGGATATCTTCACTTTTACTCGAGTATGACTTTTGGGTATTTTTCTACTACACTGAGTGCAGTACTGGAGTAAAAATACTTATTCTTTTCCACGTCTGCTCACCAGTGACTCAGCTATTGATTGGCTCAGATTAGATCCGGCTGAACAGCAGTAAATATAAATCTCACAAAACTAGAACGTTTGTCTTTTTGTGTCTGAGACGTCCCGCTGAGACGATCGCCGGTGGACTGATGGCCTGAATAGTGAGAACTCATTAACATTTTTGTCCTCTGCTGCTTAACTGAGCACCGCTGGGCATTGATTCTACACAGTGGAGAGTCCAGCAGCAGGCTTCTCCTGGTGTGTGTGTGTGTGTGTGTGTGTGTGTGTGAAGCCACATCAGTTTTCGCAGCTCTGCAGGCTGGTGCAGGTTCTGGGTCACTAGCTGCTTCTTCCTTTACAAGTACAGACAGCTACAGTGTGACAAATACCAGCAAATATCAATACACGCTCACCGATATGATAAATCTTGAGACTTTCATCACGCAGACATGAAGGTCTTTTGTTGTGACAGAAGTGCTAATTATGCACCAGGACACACACACAATAACTGTTATTGAACAGGTAGGAGGGAGCAAATGAATAGACCTTTGTCTCCGAACAAGCAAGCTGTATCTCGATTAATTAGGACAGACTCATCAAGAATGATCCATATTCATGAGCTCTGGAGTGAAGCATCCGTCCCGCGTATCCCACACTCATTTCAATTGCAAATCAGGGCTGACAAAAGAGGCTTCAAATTTTGTGTTCATCAGTGTGGCGCCTCCGACCTGTCTGCGAGCCACCACGGTGAAGTGAGGAGACGAGGCTCTTAAAACTCAAAGATGGCAGAAACACAAGATTAAAGGTCCGCGTTCTCTCATCTATCCTCTGCTGAGGGAGTGTTTCTCACCATCTTTGCCTTCTTCTTTGCTGTGTTTCTTCAGCCACTCGATGTTCTTCCTGATGGCCTCCAGATACGTCTCTGACTTGCCGGGCCGATCTGGGAACAGACGCAGAGAAAGAAGAAAAGGGGACGTGAAAATCTTCCTCTTTTTAGACAGCAGAGAATAATTGAATTTCCCTTTAACTTCTTCTGAGGTACGATAGCGCTCAGAGGAGCCTAGTTTCCGTCCGAAGAGTAAGTTGGCTCTATCTAAGACTTATCAATTATTTACACCACTTAATTTTCCTAAAGCAAGACTTGTGCTTTATCTTTCAAACTTGAGCAGCACTGGGAGCACGCTGGCAGCCAGGGTTGTACTTTTATACCAGACTTGAAGCACAATACTCTCTCACTGTGGAGGAATGTTTGCTGCAGTATGTGATATCTACAGTTTGAGATATAAATTGATGTCACTAATCAAGATCAGACTATTGCTTAATCGCAGATTACATTTGGATTATAATGCACGGCCCTGATATTTCCATAAATCTTAGGTTATGCAAGCTAAACGGACGTTACTCGGGATTAATTAATGTCCTGTTGAAATGAATTCCCCGCTTGTAATCCTGCTCTACATTTCATTGTATTCTTTTTTCCTGCGCGTGTGTTTGTGTGGATTAGACTGATGAGCTGGTGCAGTGCAGCGCACGGTGACAAAGACTAACAGCATCCTTCCTGTGAGTGTTATTGGACTGGCCTAGTTCAGGGACGAGCAGGGACTTAACTATGATTGGCTGCACGGTGTTTATTTCCTGTCAGCCCAAACAAGAGGACTGAAAAAAGGTCACGGCTGTTACATTCAAACCGATGTTCACTGAGGCAGAGCAAAGAATTCAACGGATGTGGTTGGGATTTGCTATATTTGAGGATTCTGAATTTATTTGAGACATTTGACACAAAACAAAATGATAAAAAATAATAGAAAAAAGTATAACATACAAAACATACAAAAACAAAAAAAAATGGGTCATGAAACTTACAAGGCACACTGTTAATCATATTTGGGGGGCAAAATGGTAAAATAATTTAAGATTATTTAATGAACTGTCACTATCACTAAACAGAAAGCTATGGTGTTCCCTCAGGCTGTCAGGAGTGGGTGGTAGACTGACTGCTCTCAGCTGACGGCTGCTCCTCTTTGGTCGAGTCTTTCAGGTTCTCATACTCCTTCTGCATCTTGGCGGCCTCCGCCTTCGTGTTGTCATCCTCATCCAAGGTTTTCCCTGAAGCAAAGAAACAGAGCAGGGAGCATTAGAAAACTGTTGTTCAGCCACTGGTACTGTAGGGGAAAACAAACTGTGAAACGTTGGGATGCTGGGTAAAATGTAATATATGTCATGTAAAACTGAACCTCACTGAGAGCCCCAGCTTCCCAACATTCTTGTTTCCAATCAGGGCTGTGCTCTTATTCGAGACTAATTCATATCAATTAACATGTTATATATTATGCTGTCATATATTATATATCTGCTGTTTGATGGAGGGTTGTGTTCTAGACTACTTCCTGGCTGGGGGCAGTGTCGTCCTGGGAGACTCAGAGGTGCTGTTTCCCATCAGTCTGCCCAAGAAACATTCTGGCACACAACCCCAGTAAAACACTGAATCTACATTTTTACATTTATATGGATCCAGTTTGTCTGGATTAAACAAACATGATCACGTGGTTGTAGCTGAGCTTTAAAGGTGCTGTTGTGTGGCGGAAAGAAAAACCTTCTGCCAGAAATCAAATGAGCATCTTTACCACAAACATAACTAAGAAGAACACATTTGGCCTTTACTTGGACAGTTACGTCCTTGTTGCTCCGTATCGCTAATATGCTAATCGCGTTTTATCGATGTTTGAAATGTTTGGAGGAAACTCTGAGGCTGTTTACCGTTGGGTCCAATGAAGTCAGGAGGCCCGAGAGACTTGCCCAGCTTGTTCTTGGTCTGCATGGCTATCATAGCATCCAGGTTCTCTGCAGGGGAAACAGGCCAAACATTTACTTTAGATCTGATCAGCAGTGTGTCGTCAGCTCCACGTACAGACGATGAATGAAAAGCTCTTAACCTTTAAAAAGGCCCATGCCGTTCCTGTGTGACTCAGAGGGTGATTAGCATTAGAAAAGGGTTCCATCTAATTAATGGAAAGGAGGCTCGACAGTATGACGAGGGCAATAAACTGAATCTTGATTTTTCCATGATGCAGCAAAAGAAATACAGGAATAATTGATCCACCGGTGAAAGAAGGGTCGAAAGACACAACCAAATGTATTTTGTTTGTGTTGACCTCAGGTTGTGTTACACAATTAATACCACGGGCTACACTTTCACAACGAGATTAGAGAATTTTAAAGGCCCCATACAGCTGGGGATTGACACAAACAGATCATATGGTTCAAACAGACCCAAGTTAAGTGACAACTGATCCTCTGTGGATTACCAAAGCGGTAAACATTATGTTGAAAGCATGGAGGAGGCAGATGTTCTGGAGACACACACACCCCAGAGATCAGAGGAAATTACACAGAAATTTCATCCTCTATATCAAGTTGTGCACACACATTATCCACCCATTTAACCATTTAGAAGCTCTATTTAAACACTTTATACATGGATTACAATTCACTGTAATCTAGTCATAGCAGCTATAAAACAAGTGATTATATTGAAGTGTGTTTGTCAGTAGTTTCTAAAATGACGAAATATTTCCTATTATTAAAACTGTTTTACTACATTATAACATATAATCTGTTCATATAGCCATCATACAGTGACTTAAAGTAAACATGTCACCAAAGTTAATATGCTGGTTTATGACATATAGTTTAAAATTGAATATTTTGATCATTTACTTTATGCAGGGCAATATATCGAAAATTATATTGTTATCAGTTATATTGTGATTTGACTCAAGTGTCGTCTTTTCCTGGTTTTAAAGGCTGGGTTACAGTAAAATGACATCACTGTCTGACCTTACCAGACTGTTCCACCTGTTCTAATACTTTTTATGACTAAGTCATTATATCCACATAACTGATGATTCTCCATCAAAAAATTCACTGTGTTGTCAAAGTACCAACACACATCCCAACAATGTTGTCACAATATTGATAGCAATTTGGTTACAAATATTGTGAAATGTGATGTAGCCTGAAAATATTGCAATACTTCATCGTTGAGCAATGTATAAAAGAGACATCGATAAAACTATTGACAGGACACCTCGGACGGCAAACAAGGTTAGCTACGACTCTTTCCAATCTGATTGTTTCATTCATGGAGGTTTGATATTTGTGAACTATCGCTCGATAACCCGTCTGCAGTTCAGCGAGCCGCATTAGCAGAAAGAAAACCCATGAGCTAGAAAACGCTTTGAGTGTATGCACCAGGCGAGACACACTAATTTCATTTAAAAGGTGTCATCTTTGCCTTTGCATCTCAGAAATCAATATAGCTTCTCGAACAGGCGAACATCAGGTGAGAAACTCTACTGCAGATATCGAGTGGGCTGCACATCCAGGAAGAAACATTCAGAGGCTAGAAAACTCTTCTGGAGTTATGAAAGCAGTCCTCGCTGGATATTAGAAATCTGGATATTAGGACATGAGGACAACAAGGAGATAAGTGAAGCAGAAGAGGCGTCAAAACCGAGCACCAGGGAGTCTCGCAGTTTCCCCTTTCATCTGCATTCACTCCAGCCTGCTTTCATTTCCTCTCTTATTATCTAAGCATCTCACTCTCCCTTTTTACTTTGTGTATTCAGACTGCATCCTCCCACCTGTTGCTGAGAGGAGGCCTATTATTTCATCCATCTGCCCACACACACACGCACACACACACACACACACACACACACACACACACACACACACACACACACACACACACACACACACACACACACAAACACACACACTTTATCTGTCTTGGGGCTGTATCACCCTCAGGCAGATTAGACTTGATTGACAGCTGTGTGTATTCAGTTTTATACCTGGGCGACTCGTCGGAGCATCGCGGCCAGCTGGGGGAGGAAGGGTGGAGGTGGAGGTGGAGGGGCCATTAACATGTTGCTAGGCGACGGTGAATACTGTCCACTTATCTCCTAACAACCTATACGACATAAGAGGCCTTGGAGACTGATGTCTTGTGTAAGCGTATGTGCCTGTTTTGTTCTGGTGTGTAACGTCAGCAGCAGCCATTCGCTCCGCTTTAAGAGACAACAATGACCAGAGCCACTGCTGCCAGCGGTCATCTGAAGGAGTATTGATTTATCCCGTTACAGCCTGCATGGGTAACTTGATCACTGCTCTTTTAGCAGGACATACGCATCGTAGACCTAATCTGTTTAGTTACACAATTATATTTCTGATTGAGGTTACGGCTGAAACAAATAGTTGAGTGGTCAATAATTGGAAATTAACTGGTTTAAATGTATTATTTAAGTCATACAATGGAAAAAAAAACAAACGTTCTAAAGGAGACCTATCATGTGTTTTCCGTTTTTACCCCCTTTTCTTGGTCACAGTCCGCACCAACAGAAGCTCCTCTCTCCTACAGAAAACACTGCTCCTGAATGCCTCTTCAGTAGCCCCGCCATTAATTCTGTGACTTTGTGACATCAGACTACGTCACTACATCACACATATATTAATGTTTTCTGCATAATTTATGCCCAGCAGCTAGTTTGGCATGTAATAATTGATTTAGCAGAGCTGCTCTGTTGTTTTAAGCGGTGCTGGCTCAGGCGTTTGTGGGTTAACAAATCAGAGGAGACCAGGTATTCTTAAAGAGACAGGAGCTAAAACAGAGTGTTTCAGACAGCGGTGGATTTCAGAGCTGTAGCACTGGACAGTATGAGAAAACTGATGTGTGTTTTAGCATTAAAGCATTAAAGCATGTAGACCTATTCTCATAATAACCCTAAAAAAAATTATTAACCTGAAAAAGAGCATAATAAACAAAATTAGGACATAATCTTTGGCTCTAGAAATGTGTGATGGTCTGGTTTTTTTCACAACTGTATTGTTAAATGACCGTAAAATTCAGGAAAACATTGATTAATCGACACATTAATCAATGATAACAATAATCTTGCTGCCCTAGATACAAATGCATGTATGAAAGAGGAGATCTTTTCTATGTTTTTCTGTCTGAGGCCGAAGACGTTGGGTCTGGGGCCTCCTGAGGCTCTCTCACACACAGAGATGACAGCTGTCCCTTACAGGTGACTGACCTTTCTACTGACTGCTGCTGATGGCCAGCCATAAAAACTGGGCTGGTTAAACAGGGTTCCCCTGACACTAATCTGTCTGTACAGGCTTCACACTCCACCGCACACGCTGATAGGCAACATTAGCTCCACTGAACACACAGAACGAGAGGCAAAAGCACATAAACCACACAGAGAGAGAAATGCATGTGTGCTAGTCGGCAAATTAAGCGATTGAAACGTTGATCTTTCACTGCTGTTTCACTGCTTTCTCTTCAACGTGGCTCAAATCAATATCAAACTATTATTAATATATAGTGCTGATATAAATATAGAAACTGGGCTTCAAAGCAATGAACTGTGTTCCACTGTAATTCAATACATCAGAGAAACAACAACACTCAAAAACTTCTTGAACTGTGACAAGACTAACTAACGAAGCTATGTAATCTCGCCATCATCAGAGCTCAGAGGATGCCAGTAATGTTTACATAAACTTCTCTTCCATGAGTAGATGCACAATTCCTTCAGCGTGGTGATACGGTCGGTGGGTGCAGTTCGGTAGACAGAAAATAGTTCCTACGTGAAACTGCTCATGACAAAGTCTGTGGATTATCTTGAGTAACAAGGTCATGATTTCTAGTGTGCCTTCTTGGTAAGAAGGCAGGCATCTCCACACGGACAATATCTAAAAAAACTCTGTGACTCATACCAAAAAAAATCTAGTTAGTTAAAGAGTACTACAGGTAAGAAGTGATCTGTCCCTTTAACTAGCTAACTAAGCAAGATTTTAGAGCGTTTTCCAAACCTTTCAACAGCACTAAACAGTCTTGAAATGTGTGAGGGATGAGGAACGAGTCCCATGAATTCCATCTTTAAAGACTGTGGCACCTATGACAGATTCTATGTTTCACCTTCTGTCAGTGAACGTAACCGTGACTACAGATAAACGATGCTTGTGTTGTGTCATGTCTTACCCAGATAGGACACTCCCTCCTCTGGTGTGATGGTGCCGTACTTCACCATCATCTTAACAAAGTCAATCAGCGTCTTCATGATGGTGATCAGTGTCTCTCTCTCCTGAGTGTCTTGGTCTGCAACAGCAAACCAGAGTAGGAATTGAAAACCACGATCAAACATCGATGTTACTATAACGCTAATTGGCTTCCACGCTGTGAATGTTACCACATGGTGATAGCCTGTTGGGGTCATAATGATGGGATTATAAATAATTACTCATCATGTGTGTGAAAGCACTTCAGAGGAAATTCTATCTCTTGGTTGAAGGCTGCTGTGATGCAACGATTGAAAATGTCACAGAGCCCCCGCGGTGCGTTTGAGTTCTCACCTGAGTCGAGGCTCCTGAGCAGGCGGTAGAAGTTGGGGAAGTACTGCAGGTCCTGGAGGCCGTCTTCAGGGCTCACCTCATTGCCGTCCTCAGCATCTTTGTCCCAGGTGTTGGCATCTGCGTCACCTTCCACTTCTTCTGCGTCCCTGTCCACCTCGTCTTCAATCTCATCGTCATCTTCCTCCTCGTCGCCGTCATTATAGCGGCGTCTGGGTTGCTCCCACGTGTCCTGGAAATACCAGATTGTTATTGTCATTGTTGTAATTCTTATGATTGTTGTCATACTATCATTTTGTTGCAGGTTTTACCGTGTTTGCGTCTGAGCCCTGGTCGTCCTGCTCTCCCCTGGTTTCTTGGTCGTTGCTCTCGATGTCCTCAATCTCGTTGTTCTTGGCGTTTTTGGTGATGAGATCCTGGAGAGCCTCGGCCACCTGGTACTCCAGGGTGTCTGCCTGGCTGTCTGTGATCTACAGAGAGACAAAGAAAAAGAGAACAGCCGTGTCCTTAACAAATGTGCTAGAACAGAACGACGCACACTGACAACAAACCTCCATCCACCTCCTGTGAGAAATCCATCTCAGGGAGCAATTTGGCCACTGCCAGACTACTTATTGAGTGTCAAGAATGTGATTCACAATCGGAACCAGGGACCAGAAGACAATTTACACCTCTCTTCCTCTCCCGGTGAGGAGGCAGGGCTGTAGAGAGACTTCCTATTGAGAAAATGTCATGCGACATGCTGTGTCGGACGCCATACGAGTACAAGCTCAGAACCTACCAGCCCAAGTTTGAGCAGTTTGGAGACGATCCGGTCGAACACCCCTCTGTCGTCCTCCTCATAGATCTTGTTAGCGATCTTCTGGACGATGTCTTCTGCCGTCAGCGGAGTGCCGTCGACCTGACGGAAGCTCTCTGTGTCATCTGAGACGAGACAAAACAGATAATGTCAATTTTTATTTACTTTGGGACTGTGCGTCTTAGCTGGGTGCAGGTGTCTCTGCTTTAATTCCCCATCTGTCCCACTTTTATTCCAACTTTCTCCAGTTCTACCAGTATAAAAGTAGTATATTTCAAGCCTGTTTTCTTTGCTCTCTATCCATCTTTTCCGCTTCTTCTCTACCATAAAATGTTAAACCTGGGCCAAGACGAGAAGTCTCTCTCATTAGAGGGAAGAAGTTTGTAACAAATAAGCGCCCCGCTCCTCTCTGTATCCGCAGGACCGAGCACGAAGTGTACAACTGTTACAGCTTGACTATTACATAATAGTCCCTGCTGCTTTCCAAGGTCTACACACAATCAAAATGAGCAGTGCCAGAATACTTCTGCCTGTATTGGCGGGCTGAATCATCGCCGATGCACTTCACCTCCAAACATTTATTTCTGTCCCACTCCAGGAACTAAGAAATGATATCGCAACTCGCCGAATTTAGATGTGGCGTAACCCGAAGAGCTGCTTGACATTGCCGGGCCGACCCTGGGGGCTGATGAAGCGTAGCACTCAGCGCTTTGAGTCTGAGTCACCTCGTCTCGGAGTCTCTGCTTTGTGCTGATGATCGGATATCAAATTAAATGCATACATGGAGAAATGCGTGCTGATCTGATGAAATCTGTGGATACGAGAAATCTGTAGGGTTCAGCAAATTGATTGGAGTTGCAGTGAACACGGATTGAAATCTAATTGATGTTTCTGGTGAGAGGAAATGGGGAAAAACGTATAATTCAATGTTTCCTTTCTCAAATCAGTCAGGAATCTTTTTTCTTTCTTCAATATCATATGAGATGCAGATAAGATATGATTGGTTGGTGTCTATGAGAAAAATCCGAGACTTATACAGTATATGAAAGTCTCCTGTGAAGAGCAGCACAGATTTCAGCTTTCACAACTGCAGTCTCTGAGGAGAGGCGAGAGGATAATCTTTCTCTCTCGCCAGCACGTGTCCTGTCTTTGACTCTTTCTATCTGTCTCTGCTTATCCCCATCACATGCACGTGTTTCCTCTGTCCACTCTTTCTTAAAATGTGGCCAGTGACAGACGGAAGCACGCAGCATGAGGCCTGCCTTTGGGGATTCAGATAAGTAGAAAGACTCAGACCCAACAGGGGGCTGATCAGCTAAATCACCGCACCTTTACGAACAAAGGTGTGTGCGTACCCGGGTACTTGCCGTAGTCCATCCCGTTCTTGGTGGAGTCGTAGTCCTCAGCCAGACGTCGGCTCTTGGTGGAGTCCGACTCATCTGGGACGTACTGCTCCTCCTTCTTCAGCTGCACCTCCTCAGCGGCCTCCTTTGATTTCTGGCCATCAGCCAGTGACTTCAGCACGGTTAAGTCATCAAGGTCCTGCTGTGACTCGCCGTCCTTGGGGGAAGCAGCACGCTGGCTCTCTGAAAGGAAGCACAGACAATATGAGCAACCTGGAGCAATGCATGCAGTGAGGACGTCACTGTGGTTCTCTGCACTGATGAAGCCTGTTTTACTGGAAGTGCTGCAACATGAATCCACTCAGCAGGCGGATATAAAGTCTTTAATTGATTGGCAACGAGGTTTCCTCTTACCAGCCGACTGAACTGCAGCCTTCACGCTGTCCGCCTCAGCAATCTGGGGAAATGACGAACAATAAACTCATAATTTCCAGTCAGGATGTAAGCTCTGATTAATAATGTTTGCCAGGCTAATAAGCAGATTGTTTGACAAGTGGCAATAAAGCACATTTGGCCGGATATTGGAGGAGGACATCAGCTGTGTGGGCCTCACCTGCTCTTGTAGTGGCCTTTCTTCTGTCAGCTGTCTGTTGTACACCGTCTTATCTGCAACACAAGAAATACAGCAGAGTTTATTATTTAAAAACAGAGCCAGATTGTGTTCGTCATAGGTGCAAACTGCACGCAGACAAACAGGCTGTGACAAGATGGAACAAATCTGTAACATTTATCAACTTTGATTTATTGAATTCTTGTTTTTTTTGTCATCTCGTCACATGTTCTGCTCTCAGACTTATGTGATCACTCCTGCTCTCCCAACTCAGCACCGCAGCAGAGGCAGAGCTTAATCGGATTATCAAACAAAAGATTAAACTGCGGCGAAAATAGACCACAAGCGGCCATAACATGCGACCAGCCAGCCGGTCCGAGCCGAGCCGAGCCGGTCCGAGCTGAGCCGAGCCGGGCTGGACAGGAACTCCAAACACACTGCTTTTATATATTTTGTGTCAGTCAACAAGTTTAAATCGGAGTGACTGAAACAAAAAATGAAACACTATAAAACCCGACAAACCGTGTGTGGACAGTACAAAGTGTACAACTTGTATACAACCTGTTTTTAATGTCTTACGGATGAATAATAATGAGTTCATCTGGTAGTATTCTCTGTTTTTGAAGGCACCATGTGAGCAGAAAACAGAGTTTTATGAACCTTTTGCGCTTTAAAATCTTCTTTAAAAATCATAGAAACAGTATTCCTGCACAAACACTTCAACACTACTACGGTAAATGTGAGTTGCGCGGCAGAAGCGACGTCCCACTCACCATCCGCCGAGGCTGTCGGTGTGGGGAAGGCAGAGCTCCGGCTCACTGCGTTCAGGACAAGAAGGTGGAAAAGGACGAAAAGGCCGACGGATTTTGTCGCCATGCTGAAATGTCGGATCGTCCCGGAGGAAGATATATCCCGGCTCTTTGTGGTCTGCTTCCCTCCCCCAGAAGAAGAAGTGCTGAATGCGTGGACAGCTCCGCTCCGCTGCGCTGCGCTCCGGCCGCCCGCTGGTGCTGATTCTGCCGCGGAGGCTGCGCCCTGGGTAGCCGCTCTGTCAGACGCACCGGGGCGGGGAGGGGCCGGACAAATCTCCGCTGTGCACTGGAGCTGTTGACGAGCCGCGGTGCTGAAACCAGGTCACCTCTCTATAATTACAAGCAGATAAGCTGGGAGCTCTTCAAGCCCCGTGTGAGCTACAGCGTCACCTGCCAAGGCAGTAATAGAGCCCACTACAACAAGACCTGCCCCCTCGTGTCCTCAGCCAGGAGGAGGAGGAGGAGGAGGAGGAGGACACTGCAAAAAGTGTCCATCTCAACAAGACTGACAGAAGGTCTCAGATAAATTCAGATTGTTCTTGAAATAAGTTGAATTTATTTGGGTGCTACATTGAATTCCCCCCCGAACAATTGCAGAAATAAATCCTCAGAAACAAATGAAGGACGCCATTTTTGACTCATTCCATGAAAACGACCATTTTTATGTCCCTGGCCTCCACAGAACAACAGCACATGAAAAGCACGTCAGGATTCATTTTCATATTTCATGGCAAAGAAAGATGTTATGTGAACAATCACTGCCTCTCTTGGGTCATCGGTTTATCCATTTGTTTTTAATCAGTCATGTGTAGAAGGAAAGTGAGTTCATAACCATGTTCTCTACCATTTCATGTGAAGAAATACACACAACTATCAGAAATGACATAGAAAAAACATGAACTCCCAAATAAATATGATAAAATGATGACATCACTTTACTTCATTTGACCTATTTCCTGAAGATCTATGAATAATGGGCGAGGTAAAGTCCACTGTCTGTTTCAGTTATTAGAAATGTTCACATTTATCTGAGAATGTCACATGAAGCTTCCCGTTGACGTCACATAGAACACAGATGGATTGAATGGGAGGATTTAGTGAGGTTGGTTCACATGATGTGTTCTGACGCCCTGCAGCAGCCATTTGTTTTCATGAATACTGCGAAGCTTTGATTCATGTGTGTCCACAGAGTCAGTGAGATATGGAATAATGTGGTCTGCTTTTAAATATCAGAAAAAGAAGCACATCTTCAGACATGTTGTTCTTCGCTCAGTGAACATTTACAGACTGACCCTTTTAATTTATAACATTATTAAAGGTGCGTTATGTAGCTTTGAGGAAGTCATTCTAATCGGAGGAGAAAGGTCTTCACAGACAGATTTCTTCATACCTAAACAAAGTAAATAAATGTTTACATGTGGCGGACCCTGCCACCCTTCTAGCTTCACACTTTGCTCTGGGGGATCTTATTTTCCTCTGAGAACAGCTTGTTATGGAAAAGATGAATATCTCTGAGTTTATGCCTCTTTAATTATTAAAATTCTGAGTTTGGACTTATTCTCTGAAAACACAGCGCCCCTTTAAGAGCGCCGAGACTGAACTAAATGCTGAGTTTGACACTTTTCACAGCGTTTGAGCAGAAAATCCTCCCAGTCCGTGCGTCACACACAACCTGCGTCACGGTTGTAGATCTTCCGCTGGCCGGTCGATAGCAACCGTTAATAAAACGGCGAACAATTAGACACATAAACAAGGAGGGAGATATACGAGGCCAGCTTTATGAGCAGCTCGCCTTCACAAGCGAGGCGTTGGACTAATTAGATGGAGGCCTGCGTGTCTACCTGATGATTCAGGTGTGATGAGGTCCAGTTTCCTGTGTTCTGTTCCAGAAGGGAGGCTGCGAGCACCATGGAGCGGTTTAATTTCCCTGTTCTTTCATTAGACTTGCGCAGAAGGAGAGAGCGAAGAATCACTGGTATTTTAAAAGATCGTCTCCTATAATTTAGGTACTGCAGATATTATAATAGTCATAGAAATGGCTTTCAACATCGTTTACTTGTAAGGTCATTTTAAAAATAGTGTCGAATTTGATATAAAATCAAATAAAGATGATGACAAAGTTTGTGATCCGCAGTGTATTAAAGGATAAGTTCACCCAAAATTCAATCTGACTCATGATGATAGAAAGCTGGATGCATACATACAGCTCGTCTGGCGGAGGGAGCCCAGAGATCCCGAACTGATTTGAAAAGACAACCGCCTCACATAGTTTCTAGATGTTTAGCCTGCTGTTTTCAGTTCCTTGCTTTGATAGCTTGGATATAATATCTGTGACATACAAGTACTTAAAATGAGTTGGGGATAAGGGTGCATACATATGGATTTGCAATTAAAATCAAATTAAATATGTTGCGTAGTTTTGGGGAACGAATATATTGAGAAAAGACAAAATAAACTGTATTGTCCCTTATTTCTATGAATGTGTCATTTGTTGATCCCGTTTGAATTGTGCCTTTAAAGACACATACCAAAAGATCATTTTCCCATTGAAGAGAGTTGCCGGTGGTCGTGAATAAAGTAAAACACCATGTAGTTTTGTGTTAAACTGCTCAGTGAACTACATCCCTCGCTCATTTAGCACCGTGGACCTGTTAGCTAAGCACTGGTGAACACAGGTGAACGTCACAGTAAACAGGTTTCAGTTATGGTGACCTTTCTAAGAGGTGACGTCACTGATAGGACTGTTGTCTCTCTCGTCCCATAATGACGTATTTTCAGTCTTATATTTAATTAGATTTATGCCAAACTGCGTCTCTCTTCACTTGTTTAATTATTCACTAATCTCCAGACACTAACATACAAAGGTTCTCTGACAATAGATCCGTGAGGGAAACCGGAAGTGGCGTGACTTCAGCTCTCCAAGGCGGAACTAATTACCTACCTCCAATTTTCCGCACGTAATTAATTAAATAAACACTCTGACGGCGAAGTGCAAAGATTTGCTCAGGCTAAACTAAATATTATACATACAAAGGGATAAAAACTAGAACAAAGAAGACAAGGAGACGGACGAAATGAGCGAGATTCAGCCCACCAGGTGTGTTTTGGTTCGTGTTTATTCTATACAGTAAAAAAGTGCAACGATTAAACACATTTACTATCCAAGTTCAGTGTGTAAGTGAGTGTTTGTTCAAGTTCACAGAATATTTCATAAGTAAATTAATAACTTACAGTCAAGCTGCCTGTGATGTTATGACATGTTGAATGAACAGGAGCATGAACTGTAAACAGGTGACGTTCATACATGTGTTTCATTCACTGTATTGTTTATAGGGACGTTAATCATTGATCGATTCATCGCTGTTAAGAATTGAACTGATGGAAAATGTATGAAGTGACAATCAGAGACAGGCACAAATACATTACAAAGTTTTTGTTACAAATGACTAAATACTTCCTTATCAAATGTATTAAAATCAAATCAAAATACCGGTCTGAGAAATTGTGTTTAATTTACACACAATTGTAATTTTAAAAATGCAAAAAGACCTTCGACACCAGCTGATGTTGTTACATTTTATCATCTGAGTCGCCTCAGTCTGGGTTGGATTTTCTCGGGCCGGTGTAATTTCATTAATTATCCAAGTAACTTGTTGTTTACTTTATTTACTTTATTATGACCTCCAAACACATTTCTAATGGAAAAAAAACTTTCAACATACACTGTAAAATATTACCAGAATTTAACAATATTTTACTGTAATATTTCACAATAATTTACTATATTATCACTTTACAGGCTTTAACTGTAATAATCACAATACTGTAATTTAGAATTTTCTGTGAAATCAAGTAAATTACAGTGAAAAAAACTGATACCAGGATTTAACAACATTGTATTGTAATCTTTCACAGTAGAATACTGTAGTTAAACCATCCTCTTTGATAACACAACAAATTACTCTAAAATTTGAATCGCGTTTGAACCGCACTGCATTGTGGGGCCAAGAAGAAACGACAGGTGGATACCGGCGGATAGGATACCGTTCTCTTTATACATCCATGGTGGATAATGTTACGACCCGACACATGAGGCATAGTGTGTAAGTTATTTGACCGAGAATACGCGGTGTTCTCACCGCTAAATAGCGAAGGTCAAAGTTAAAGTAAGCTAACGTTAGCCTCCAGCTGCAGCAACTAAGTCATTACAAAGCCGTTTTTCTCCACGAAGCTTTGCCTCACAGAGAGGTAACTTATATCGTTGGAAAGCTCAAATCATGTGCTTTCATTTGGTGGTCATATCGATGGGAGGGATATGCATTGGCTACTAATCTCTTCCAGCTTAAAGTATATGATCTGTCACTAATTGCTCTCCATTCATTTGCAGAGGCAGTTTAAACAACAAGGACAGTGACCTGTGGAGCAGACTGTTGAGGTAAAAAATAGCACATAAAACTGTGTAAATAATCTGAGAAAATCAAGTGGTTCTCTTTTTGATATTGTATTTTGATCCACCACTGAATGTCTCATCAAACTAGCAAATGACATTTGGATCAAATTAAGTTTATAGTCAGTAATTTAATCGCATTCATTCACATGTTGACACATAACAGTTGCTCTGATTAACCTCTAAATCATTGGAACCAGTGAAACGTCTCTTATGCACCATGTTGAATACGCTACAATGCTTTGTTATTTCTTATTTCACAGCCGCATTTCGAGTTTTTTTTAAGGCTGAAGCTATACAAAAACTGTCAATAAAAAGACTGAATCAACCGATATGGCTCATTAATGATGGAGATCAGTGATAGATGATTAAAAAAAAAACATGATCAGGGCATCGCTAGTTAAAACCAAATCTTGGAGACTTAAAAATTGCACAAGCAAGGTAGGGCTCAATGTTCTCTGGCGTCAGGTGTGCAAGAGACAGTCAGTTAGACCACTAACAATGGTCGAGTGGGGTACAGTTTTAAAACGCATTCAATGTTGCTGAACATTTAAATGAATGAGATATAAGCATTGCTCTCTTGTGCAGCATTCCACTTTTTTAAAATAGTGCAAGATGGGCATCTCTGTTCATTTCAGGCGACATAATGAAGCCTAGCGCTTGGATGCTGTCCACTGAAGGACAGGTGGTGATGGGACCTCATGAGCATCCTCTGTATTTGGTCAATCTGAATCAAATTCAGCAGCCCAGCACTCCTCAACTTTCTCCTTTTGATAGCATGGCAAAGAGAGCACACAACCTGTGAGCTGTGGACATGTTTGGTAAACATCAACTTTAGTGCATTATTGTCTCAGGAATTTCCATTACTATTTTCATTACAATGTTTGCATGTATATCTCAATTTCTACACGACTGATTTGCTTGCTTGTATGAATCTTGCTTGGCTTTCAATACTAATTTCTTTGGTGTAGGTTGGATTTAGTTAAAGAAGAAGGGGCTCCACTGCATGTGCCTTGGATAAATATTAAATCTATAAAACTGAAAGTTGTCTTTGCTTTATTTTTTACAGTTGCTTCTTGGGCATTAACCCTGAGATGGGCTCAAATTCAAAGAAGAAGCGTGGAAGCATCAATCGACACGTGAGCACGCTCCAAAGGAAACTTGTTGACTTTGAGTGGTCAATGTAAATATGAAATTGTTACGTAGTTGACGTAAGTATGTTCATATTGTATATGTTCATAAGTTGTAAATTGTTTATACTGCATTGTTTATACTGTATATGTTTAAAAGTTGTAAATTGACTTGTGGGTTGGGTATGGTAACCAATTTCCTGCTATCGATTAATCACAATTTGATATTGATTCGATTTAATATTGATTGATTGATTCATAGATTCAGTTAGTGATACCAAAGTATGATTTTGAGCTGTAACCTGATTACATAACTACCCCAGCCATGTAACACATCAATACTGGTATCAATATTGACATTAGACAGGGAATGAATATATCAGCACTTAATAGCTGAATCTGCTCTTTAGAAATGAAAATTCATGTTCATGTTTATGTTCAGAGACAGCTCTAGTAAATTGTTGAATTTGATATTATAAATTGATTTTATAATTATAAAAAAATTAAAATGAGTATTGTCTTTGTTTTCTTTGTTCTTGTTTTGACTTTTAATTTAGCAAATCCAAAGCATGTTTGTGTGGTAAAATCACAGGTAGCAAGTCAAATTTGCAATATGTTACAGTATTATTTAAATTGTAAATTTACAGTAAATTACTGGCTACTGGTTGCATTACTTTTACAGTAAACATTTTAAAAAATACAGGCAATTACTGTAATTTACATACAGCAAGATACTGCAATTCCACAGCTAAATACTGCTATATCACAGTAATTCCATGGGCATGGCAACTGTGAAGTTACAGTATACAGCTGTAGATACATTGTATTTTACTGTGAAATGTTTACAGTACATTATTGTGAAACATGCACAGTACATTACTGTGAAATATTCACAATAAATTACTGTAAAATTACTGTGAAAGTAATTCAACTAGTAGCCAGTAATTTACTGTAAATTTACAGTGAAAAATTTTACAGTGTATTTAATATATTATTAATGATTCTCACAGGTTGGTCTGGAATAAAACCCATTTTTTATAAGGACTCATGTTTGTTACTGGAGGGTGCTACAGACGTTATCTAAGCACCTTCTTAAGCCAAAATCTTCACTGTAGCCCGTCTGAAGCTCGACTGCAGGTCGGGGGTGTAAATAAAGTCTTTTTAATGGTCTCGGCAGTTCCATATAACGCTTGGATTATGCTGGAAGAGGATTTCATTTGGTTTCCTGTTTTTTTTTCCGTCTACACTACTTATGTGGCTGAGGACTGATGAGTTTGTGCAGTATAATCCAAACGTCCAGAAGCCCTGAGATCCAAAACTGATTTGAAAAGAACACAATTATAAGCTTTCTGAAGCTGAAATCATGACTGTAGCTGCTGAGATGAAAGTGTTGGTGCATACCCTGACTTAAGCGGGGGCAGATGATCGAGTGCATGGGGACAGTGTAAATAATGCCTTTATAAATACATTTTGGATTGTGGGCCTACCTGAGACTTGGATTACACCAGACAAGCTGCATGGAGCCATTAACATTTGTTTTTAACATTTAAAACAAGTCTCCATCTACTTCTGTTTTTTAGGTGCAACGCTGTTCTGCTGCGACGCTCCAGAAATGTTTTGTGGACGCCTAAACTTCACCCGACTTTCTACTCAACATGGGGGTGAGTAGATAATTACTGAAGTGTCAGTTTGTGTTCCTTTAACAACACATTTGGTATCCTTCCATAGCAGGGACAACTTAATTGCTGCGTTAGGGTTTATGATGTGGATGACGTGGCGTTTTGCTGTTAATCTGCTGGTTTATGAAAGTCTTATGTGTGGGATTAAAGTGCCCCCCGGCGGACAGTGATGTGACGGTTCTTATCTCAGAGGAGTCACTTCACGTCTCATCACACATTATTTGTCATTATAACAAACAGAAAACTGTGTCAGTACCTTTCCCTTTGGTAGCCGAGTAAATGTAGCTGTGTCTTAATGTTATTTACTGTGAGTTGTTCCCCCACACAGTAAGTGGGAGCGATGTTCTTCTAGCTCCCACCCTGTTAGGATTTAGTGTTGTTGCTGCTGGCTGTGAGCCATTAGTGGTTCTGTGTGAGTGTCTCCTGTCTTTTACAGCTCAGCTTCCCTTCAGGCAACATGCAAAAGATTACAATATAATGAGATAATACCATGTGATACAAAAATTATTTTTCACAGTAGACATATTGGATGATTATAATTGGAGTGTTACCTTTAGGGCTGCAACGTACAATTATTTTCATGAAACCAGTCATCTCATGAGTCTATAATACACCATGATCATTATTATTTCCCAGGGCCCAACGTGACGTCGTCAGATTGCTTCTTTTGTCAAACCAACAGTCCAAAACTCAAAGACTCTTCATCTACTGTCAGAGAGGACAAAGAAAAGCAGCACATCCTCAAAACAAGAAGCTGGAACATATATTTAACACTTT
This sequence comes from Diplodus puntazzo, assembly GCA_963678695.2. Classification (NCBI taxonomy): domain Eukaryota; kingdom Metazoa; phylum Chordata; class Actinopteri; order Spariformes; family Sparidae; genus Diplodus; species Diplodus puntazzo. Next base: position 37,584,867 of record OZ023155.1, on the reverse strand, counting down.
TTCTGAAACAATGAGAGGAACGATTGATTTATTGACAAAATAGTTCGATTTTCTGTTGTTGGCCTAATTGTTGATACCAGGACCCTGACACCAAAACAGCTAAATGGACTTTAGCCATTGTTAACCTTATTATATATGAAAGGATCCGTCTCACACACAGGCTTCAATTACTCCTGCTGATTAGGTCAGACTGATGCTGTGTGAGGTGCAACTAAGCTTCCAGAGTGTAGTGAGTGTGAAGTCAATTAAGCTCAGTCTGTAGACGCACACACAGTCCTGAGAGGAGGTCTCGTCACGCAACATCAGTGGACGCGTCTCTGAGGGGGGCTCTGGACCAGACCACGTGTTGAGACTGTTTTCTTTTTACTGTTTCTAACCAGTAACACATATTTCAGTTTTATTGCTACACAACATTGCTTGACAACCACAGTCTGTTTAGTTTCAGTAACCTTTGAATTGTTTGCTTTACACCTGAATTTCTCCTGCGCTCTGACTGGATATCTGTTGATCATCACAGAGCTCTGGTTGCTCTGAGCAACTGGAAACATTCCCACCTCTCTTCACATTCAATATTGTTTCCACACACGCACATCCCCTGCTTTCTGACAGAGCAGGATTAAGTGGTGGTGCCATTTATTGTCTTCATCAACCTGGAAAGGGTATTTGTGATATTTTAGCTCTTGTAAAACTAACATGCGTATCCTCTAGTAAACTTTAGTTCAAACTGAGTGTTTATTTTATGCTGTGACTTTATGTTTGTTTAGGTTGAATTTTCTATTTCTGTCTTGTCACAATGTTGCTCTGATCCCTGGGTTTGTCTTAGGCACAACAACCTCTTGGTTACGGTGAGGAAAACATCAGGGTTTGGCTTAAAACACCTGCTTTGGTTGCCATGATCACAGATGGAAATGGTGCAACCTCCCATGAAAAATAGGCGGTTTTGGTCACCACAAAAATGTCAGGAAATGTCCACACATATAGAACTGTAGAAATGTTAACTGCCAAAATGATATCCTGCCTGGTGACGGGCCTGAAATGCTTGTGGTGCCTCAAGTTCCTCCACTTTTAAGGAATATAACTCGAGATGTACATCTTTTTTAATGACCTTTGGTGGCTTTTTGTGGTTTTACTATTTGTAACTGCTTATTTTTGATTGACTTTTTTTACAATCTTTATTTTGTTATACATTTTTGCACATATTTTGCATATAATGTTGCATTTTTTTTCCACTGCTTTAATGCTGTTTGTGTTCCTTCTTGCTGCTTATTTCTGCAGCACTTTGCTCAACTCTGTTTGGTTTTAAATGTGCTGTATAAATGAGATTGATTTGATGCGATCTGATTATTCCTCCTGAATATATTTGTACATTTTGCAGTACTGGCTGCACTTTCCTCCGGGCTCCTTTCTTTTAATGTGCTCCCTCTCAGCTCAAGCTTTCCTTTTTGTCTCATTCTCTCTCTCTCCTGCCTTACGGAGGGTTTCAGTGAGCGAACACCGAGAAACAGAGCCCACAATATACCCAACATTTATCCAGCAGTAAGCGCTATATATTCACTTCAGGAGTACGCAATGACGGTTAATTGTAGGCAAGTCTGACAGCCTAACAGCAGCTGTCAGACTCATTATGTGTTCACAGAGGACACAGCACATTAAAAGACACAGTAACAGCAGTGGATGGCATATATATAGGGGTGGACAAAATAACGGAAACAATGCAGTCCAATTCTACAACATCAAATCTTCAAAACCACCACAAGATTTAAAATTGTGTTATTGTTTTATATGAATGTTGTGTCAGACGCAGAATAAACTCTTCAGTTAAGGATATGTATGATTATCAATTGAAAACTCCCCTTCTGATGCTTCATGATGACATAAAAACTCACTCAATGTGCAATTTTGCCAACACAGCGAAGATTCTTTAAGATTGTAGAGTGATTTCTGCCCCATCACTGTGCTCCCTTCAGCACAGGATGGGATGTTTGCCACCTCCTGCAGGATGACTGTACTTCCTGTCCTGTGCCTGCCTCAGCAGTCTAAGAACAGGATCGCTGCCAAGAGCCGGCCTATCAGATACTCAGTCTGCTAAGAACACCAAAGGACACCTCTGAGGAATATCATGTAATCATCCAGATCAGTGATGATCACCCAGAGGGGAAGGAGAGATACCGAGGATGTGCAGCTGTCCTCATTTCCTCACGATGACATTGATTTATTTGTTTATATTTACCATCATTCCCTCATATTTGATTTTTCTTGCTGATCTTTTCTGCGCCTGTCTCAGTTCAGGATGTCATCATCTGCAAAATGTACATCACTACTGACATCTTGTGTGTAAGAGCTGTAATTACACAGACTCTTCTGTTGGATAAGATGCCAACATGTAAACAAAAAACCCACTATTCACTCCCTGGAGAAACATGATTATCCATCAGCTTCCACCCCTGATGAGAAACAATATTCACAAGAACTTCCTGACCCCTGAAAACTCTTGTAAACAACTGGTTTGGCTCTGAGTGTACGCGAGACTGTAAGAGCGCCTCAGTCCCAGCACACTGGGCTGTAATGTATTTTGTCATGGGTCAGGGGTCAGTTTGCAGTGGCTCCATGTGGCTTTTACTAAGATTACATGGAAGTGAACAGGCCTTATGGTTAACACTGTTGTGGTTGTAGGAGTTAGAGTGATTCTTACATTCTCCTGATGTCCTGTCTGCTCCGGCAACTTGTGATTATGTCAGTGAACTGAACGTGCCTGAGATGATACCATTGTGGTTAAGTTCAGGTTTGTGTTTGTAAACTTTTTTCTTTATTGCAGGTTAGTTCTACAGTTTCACAACTGCACCAAAACATAGTATTATTGTAATGAACATGTAATAAACAAGAGTGGCCCACTGCAGAGAAGCCAAATGGGAAGGCTCATTTAGACTTTATAGGCTCCAATGTGTTTTAATCCTAGCCATGGAAGCTAAAAACCTCATATACGGGATGTAACTACTGAATATGAACAAATATTTGATCTTTTGTCTTTGTTTACATGGTGATTTTGTAAAATGTTTCCACACACAGCAGCAAAAGCCAGTAACTTCTGTCGTGTAAGTCGATAGGTGGGATGCTGCACAAGGCCTGCGTTAAGATGTTTGGATTTGTGGTTCTAAAGAGAACAGAAGAAATTATGACACTCTCTTTCTTCAAACACACACACGTGTTTTCAGGACTTATCGGTGCGTATGACAAAAATGTGAAAAAAGGGAACATGCCTTTCCTAAGGTCCTAGAGGCTGGGGAATCAAAGTGTTTTTTCCCCATGCTTCCAGGAATATGCCCATCTGTTGATATTTTGGCTAGGGCTAACTTTTGGTCAAACCTGATTTTAATGCTACTTGTGAGGACACTGTCAGGTTTATGTGACTTATAGGTGCAATAACATCACACACTGATATTTCATGTTTCGGTGAATTGTGAAACCCATGGATACACACAAAATTTTCATGTAAACATGACTTATAAAGACCAGGAAAGGTCTGCATTTTCACCTTGACTCCTGTTGCATATGTTTGAAATACCTACAGTCGTCCTCAAAATTATTCATACCCTTGCTAATTGTTGTGATTTTTTATTTTTGTGATGGAATGACTGCATTTTTTCAAGTTTGTTTATGAGTTATATGTGACCAACAAGTGAAAGAATGACAACAATACTCCATTCAAGAAATTCTTCATTTGAGGTGATCTTTATTCATGGATTCTCAAAAAATGGCATGTTCAAAATTATTCATACCCTAATCCAATGTCTTTCTTTAATAGTCGATAGCATAGCCTTTGTTTTTCATGACTGCTTCCAGACGATTTTTGTATGTGTCCACAAGCTTCCTGCACGTCTCCTGTGGGGTGTTTGCCCACTCTTCCTTTGCGAAAGCCTCAAGCTGGGTCAGGTTGGTCGGTTTCCTCGCCGTCACCCTGGTCTTCAAGTGATGCCATAAGTTCTCGATGGGATTCAGGTCAGGACTCTGACTTGGCCATTCTAGGACATTGACATCATTGTCCTTGAACCATTTCTTCACTACCTTGGCGGTGTGTTTAGGATCATTGTCTTGCTGGTACGTCCAGTTGTGACCAAGCTGGAGTTTCTGAGCAGATTCCTTCACATTTTCGTCAAGGATCCTGATATAATCCTCCTTTTTCATGAGTCCTTGGACCTTGACGAGGTTCCCTGTGCCACTGGAAGAGAAGCATCCCCACAGCATTATGCTTCCACCACCGTACTTGACTGTGGGCACAGTGTTCTTCGGTCTGTATGCTTCTCCTTTCTTCCTCCAGACATATTGAGCATCCATATGGCCAAATAACTCAAACTTGGTCTCATCAGACCACAGAATGGTTGACCAAAAGCTGGAATCTTGCTTCAAATGACCTTTAGCAAAGGCCAGACGAGCCTCCACATGTTTCTTAGTGAGCAGTGGCGTCTTCCGAGGCCTGCGTCCATGGAGACCTCCTCTGTGCAACACTCGCTCAATGGTGGACCGTGACACCTTCATCCCTGCCTGGTCAAGTGTTTCAATCAGGGCCTTGGTTGTGGTCTGGGGGTTGTTGTTGACCTCTCGGCAGATTTTCCTGGCAAGTTTGGGGGACACCTTATGCTTCCTGCCACGGCCGCTGAGGTTTTTAACAGTATTGAACCTCTTGTGCTTGTTGATGATGCTCTGGACGGTTGCCACAGGGACATCATACTGCTTTGAAATGGCCTTGTAACCCTTTCCTTCACTGTGGGCACGCACAAGACGTTGACGTAGGTCCTCACTGAGCTCCTTCTTCTTGACCATGATGACCAGAAAATGGGGATGACTATAACACTTTTGCTCTTTTTATACTCCTCTGAAAAGATGCTATTTTTTCAGTGTTTAACATTTGTTCAACAATGTTAACGTTATTTAACATTGTAAAACATCTTAAAATAACCACAGGACAAAGATTAACACATTTGGTTACATTTTTGTTGAGACATTGTTAGGGGTATGAATAATTTTGAACATGGCATTTTTTGGGAATCCATGAATAAAGATCACCTGAAATGAAGAATTTCTTGACTTGAGTGTTGTTGTCATTCTTTCACTCGTTGGTCACATATAATTTATAAACAAACTTGGAAAAATGCAGTCATTTCATCACAAAAATAAAAAATCACAACAATTAGCAAGGGTATGAATAATTTTGAGGACGACTGTATATAATAGACACAGGTGTACAATAGTCATGGTTGTCAGTCAGGTAACCTCTGACAGAAATGTCAGATATTCACATGTTAATACAACGCAGTAAAACTGAGCTTTGTAGAGATGTAAAAGGAGACATAGCTAAAAAATTTGGTCAGCCTACTTTTTAAGTCTTATTATTGTATTGCATTTATGAATTTTGTAGTACATGTTCATGTGAATAAAAACATGGAACACTTTCTGCCATTCTTTCTTTTTTAATTGCTGGCAAAATATGTAAATTGAGACAGAACAAACCACAGAAAATACAGAAATATTGCCTCCAGGGAATTGGCACTGCAACTCATCACGCAAGTGCTATGACTGCTGCTCCTCAGTAATGAACTAAAAGTTGTAGGTTTCTCTGAACCAGTCATCTCCCCACTGTGTGCTGTAGCTATCCCCACTGGCATGTCCTTTAACGCTTTTTTGGGAGCAAGAGATTCTGTGATTCTCAGTTCGTTACTACAAAGACTTTTGTCTGAGGAATTTCCACTTGAGTCTGGAACATAGTCAATATATTAATAATCTGTACAATATGAAGATTCATCAGTAGAGATCTGAAGGAAAAGGAGAAAAAAGCATGATTACATTCCTAAATAGCCAGGTTATCATTCCCTGTACAGTACCATCACATTGTGCATAACACGACTTGAAAGTGGTGAGTCATTAAAAACATAAAATTGAATTGGATTCCTTAATACATTCACTAAAGTGTCATATTCATTACCTGGTAAGCTTGCAGAGTTTCCATCAAGAAATCCACCACCATCGAAAAAGGGATGTTCAACCTTTAAAAACCATTGTTAATACTGTAAATACAATTCACTGAATAGACATTTTCACCCCATTTATAGTAAAGTGGAAATGATTAAATGATTTAAACAACACTTTGAAAATACTTTGCCTCACATACCTACCTATGACACACTATTAGGACAATAATCCCTAAACCACAACACGTCTCAGTGTGCGATTTGATGTTGATGGTGTATGATATAAAGGAGAACCATGCATAGCATGAAGTTTTGCGTTACTATGACTCACGTATCGCATAAAAGTATAACAAATATTTTGAGAGAAAAAATCTGTCGCAACTTTGTCTTTCAAACATGGTGCATGAACTGGAAACAACAAGTGAATGAGAGAAATTCTGCTCGGCCCATGGAGGTAAAATGAATGCCTTGGATGGATGGATGGATGGATGGATGACCAAATGTTTGGTTTTTGCTTTGATTTGCATACTCACAGAATTATTCATTCTGGTGAACAGACTCAAATTCATCTGACTCTCTCTCAAATATCTTTTTCTTGGCCTCATCGTGATGTTCCTCACACCGAGCATGATGCCGCTTTAGATTTTGCAGATGACGGCTTGCTCTGGACTGTCCATTTTTGAATGAAGGAGAAGAAGGCAGCTGTCTTACTTGCTTTGCAGTAGCTGTCTGGTGGAAGGAGGCACCTCCAGTGGTCTGGCTGACCTTAAATGAAATGACAGAGATTGATTATTTGTTTGAGATTACACAGAACTGTAACTGGAAATTATGATGCAATTAATTATACTGCAAGAGAAAATAATAGTGCGTCTAACTTCTTATGTTGTTGTCAAAGAAAGCTCTAAACCCCACTTGATCTACTTCCCCAGAAATATAATTCAGTCAGGACCACTTTTGTCAAAATAATCTTTATTTACTTGCACAGTTTTATTTGGCGGTATGATACTGTTCTGGGACCCCCTGCTCTTCCACGCGCTTGCGTGGAAAGCCTGAGGCAGGAAGAGCACCTTCCTGCCCTTCACGAGCCATCATGAACGGCATAAGCAGGGAGCGCAGCAGCAAAGAAAACCCAGACAGAGCAGAGCACCAACGTGAATACAGGAGGAGCTGGGGTGGAGGTGGGTTGCGAAAGTGCCAGCAGCAGAGGAAGCAGGAAGGAGGGTCGGGCGAGAGCAGTTTAAATACCCCGCTCTGAATGCAATTTCCCAATAGGGAGCAGGCACGCAGAGTCAGCTGAGCCATCAGCTGATCTGCCCCGCGATGACAGCTATGCAGTTAGAGCTTGACGTCGTGGCCTGCCAGAACTAACGCTACGCTCAATTTCAGTCAGGACCACTTTTGTCAAAATAATCTTTATTTACTTGCACAGTTTTATTTGGCGGTATGATACTGTTCTGGGACCCCCTGCTCTTCCACGCGCTTGCGTGGAAAGCCTGAGGCAGGAAGAGCACCTTCCTGCCCTTCACGAGCCATCATGAACGGCATAAGCAGGGAGCGCAGCAGCAAAGAAAACCCCCAAAACGACCATACCGGCAAATCCTGGAACCTCTGCTACAAGAGATGCCAGGAAGCTATCTAGGATGGAAATAATTTATATACAATTTAATAGGGAATAAGCCACACGCTGCCTCTTAATAATAATAACGATGATAATACAATATAGTAATAACAATATAATAATATATAGACGTAACCAATCATGCCTATGAATGAATATTTATTATATCAAGAATTACAGTGAGAGGCTCATGGCTTTTTGAGCATCTAGGATGGCTTTATTGCCAGGACGCACATAACGATTGAAAGCAGAAGAAGACCATCTGCCCATAGCTTTCAGGGTGGCCACAGGAGCGACCATTGCTGCTGTCGTAGCTGCTCCTATGCGGAACGAATGAGGCGTGTAGTGTTCCGGAGGGAGACCGCAGAGTTGGCAAAGGAGGCGGAGGCGAGAGGCGAACCAGGCTCGTGACAGGGGCTCCCCTCTCTCCGTGACGAACAGCGGCTCCTGTGGGCTGGCTTGGGCACGGCTTTTCAGATAGCGGACCATGGAAGACAATGGACAAAAATCAGAGTTAGTTTGAGAAATGATGACTGATGTTCCCCTTCTATCTCTGTCAGTTTTAGAATGTTTTAAGAGGATACAAAAGTAGTGACTGTGAACTGATACATCGCCTATGGTGAGGTATTGTGAAGGATCAAAAGATCGTGAGTGTGTAGTGAATTCTCCGCACCTTAAGAACCCATAAAAAGCCATGAGGAAAACAGTTTCTAACAGTGAGTCTGCATATGGACCAAAGCACCCGTTCCTTAAGTGAGTGATTAACTTGTGCAGAAGTGGAGGAGTGAAAGGGAGACGGATGTCATTGCCTTGAGGTTTCTCTCTTTTAAAGCCGTTTAGCAGAAGCTTAATGGATGGATTTTCTAGTAAGCTGTTGGAGGACGGGTCCAGGCAACGCAGGTGAAACTGGACACCTGCGAGGAGGCCTTTGATGGAGGACGGCTGCATTCTGCGGGACTCAAAGCAGTGAACCAGAAAAGCACATACAATGGGAATACTTATAGGAAGAATTGCAACAGAGAAGGAGAAACAAAATGCTGTGAAATAGGACCATGCAGAGTCATACAATTTTAATGTAGACTTCGCTAAACCAGAACGCATATAGCCAGCAGCTGACAGCATGTATTTTTGCAAGGTGCTGTCTAATCTAGCACCGTATGGTGGAAAGGGGGGCAAGGCAGGCTGGAGGGCGCAGCTTCTGGACACAGTCTGTGGAATTTCTGAAATTCAAATCGAGACAGAGCATCAGCAATATTATTATCCAATCCTGGAATGTGCGCTGCGCGGATGATGAAGTTCCCCAGCACGGATGCCCAAGTAAGGCGTCTTATAAACCTGTTAATAAATGGAATAGAGGAACGCCCTTTGTTGATAATGTGGACAGCTGCTTCATTGTCACAAAAGAAAATAATTTTCCTCCTGGACCAGGATTTCCCCCAGAGAAGACAAGCTATAACAATTGGGTATATTTCCATAAGCGCAGAGGAAGAAGCACTAGCTGGCAGAGATGACAATTCTTTTGGCCATACATCAGCGAACCACTGATTATCAAAGAACCCCCCAAAACCCACGGAAGGAGCTGCGTCTGTGAATAATCTAATGGCCAAAGATGATTCAGTATTGTCGTTATAGAAAAATGAAATGCCATTCCATTTCTCGAGCAGCAAAGACCAAAACCGGAGCTCTGATCTGCACCCTTCATCCAGAGTTACTGTGTCATGAAGCTTTTCAACTGACTTTGAGAGGTCGAGAAGCCTGGATATGAATGAGCGGCCCTGAGGAATCACGCGCATGGCGAAATTGAGATGACCTAGGAGGGAGAGCAGATCTCTTTTTGAAATGGACTTTGAAACCTGTTCCTTCATAATTTCTCTGATGCGGTTTAATTTCTCGAGAGGCAGGGAAGCTTGCATGAGGACACTGTCTAATTTGATACCTAGAAATTCGATGGCTTGAAGTGGACCTGAAGTTTTCTCCTCAGATAAGGGGACTCCCAGGTTTTTGAAAGTATATTTAAGAGTGGTGATTGCGTGGTCTGGCTTGGCATGAGGATAATCTACGAGCAAAATATCGTCTAACAGGTGAAGCACGAAAGGCAGCTTGCAATTGTTTAAGAGAATCCAGCAGAGAGCTTCAGACAATGTGTCAAAGATTTTTGGACTGCTGCGACACCCAAAAGTGAGCCTAACTGCAAAATACAATTTCTCTCTCCATTTCACGCCGAACAGATGCCATTGGGAAGGGTGCAAAGGCATGACTTTAAACGCATCTGTGATGTCGGCCTTTGATAACCATGCTCTTCTACCTGCTTGTTTGATGAGCTTAATGGCATCGTCGATTGAGGCATAATACAGAGAGAACGGCGGGAGTGGAATGAGACTGTTAATACTTTGGACTTCATCATGATGAGGAGCTGATAAATCTATAATGAGACGCTTTTTACCAGAATATTTCCGGGTAGCAACACCTATGGGGTTGATGCGAGATACAGGGAAAGGGGATTTATCCAGAGGACCGATCATAAAACCCTTCCTGACTTCTTTTTCCAGCAGAGTGTCGACAACTTCAGGCTCTTTTAAAGCAGACTGCAGATTGCTACATGAAAAAGACACTTTAGGCAACCACAATAAACCAGCCATGAATCCTTGAACCAGTCCGGTTAGCAAATAATTGACAAAGCAGCGGTTCGGATGCTTCTTTAGAGCCTTGCCCAGCTCAGCCACGTTGACTGGGGTTGAAGGTTTTATTTTTTCTTTTCCTTCCTCACAAGGCGGGTTCGTCGGGGGCACACAGACTTTGGATGACTGTCCCCACAATAGCTGCAAGCATGAATATATTTACAATTTACAAACCTGCACACATTCTCGTTGAAATTATGGCACATGGGAGTCCAAAAAGGTGTCACCTTAGTCTCATCGGATTGCGGGACTGCCGGCGGATGGACTATAGCCACGGATTTGGGACACATATTGGGAGAGTGCGAGAAAGAGCCACAAATGGAGCAGGAGAGAGCTTGGCGACCAGTGCAATGCCTGCTGATTAGAGCCAGGTCGACTACAGACCAGTCCAGTCTTTGGTTAAACCTCTGAATGAACATGGCGGCCTTGGCAGAGAAAGATTTATGATATTCATAGAACAAAGTTCCACCGTATGTTAAGGCAAGATCTGCAATGATGGCCAGATAGGTGTCCAATTCTGCTCGACGGGATGGATAGACCTCACAGATTACATCTCTGAACACACCAAAAGCAACAGTAAATTCTGCTAGAGTCAAGGTTTTTGAAAGTCTAGGGTCACTATCCTTTAGCATCACGGACACATCACCGTAATCTACCACACGCTTGTCACTAAAATCTGAGCACAGCAGGATTTTCACTAAATTGACATCATTACCTGCAAGGATCTGGTTTCTCAGATTGAAGGAGATGGCAGCAGCAGGAGGGTAGAATGGCACACCGGTGGAGATTGGGACTGCACTACCTAGAATCCTGCGCGGGATAGAGATGCCGTCGAGGGGCGCCGGAGTGACGTCACTGGCCTGCGTCGAGGAAGAGGCAGCAGCAGCAGCAGGTTCCCGGGATGTAAACACGGCGGCCTGGAACGCAGAGCTGGTGGATGGAACGGCGGCGGCTTCTAAGGTCTGGATTCTTGAATTCATGGTGGAAAGGGAAGACTGAATAGAAGACAGCGCTGCCAAGATGGCGTCGTTTGCCGGAGCTGAGGAGGCGACTGCTGTGGCCGGGGCTCTGGCTCTTTTGGCCGGCGGGGCAGCGGCTGGAGTCGGAGCGACTGCTGAGTTCTGGGACCAGTGTTTGCGCTTTGTCTGCGCTTTCCGAGGAGCGGAGGCAGAAGGAGCGGAGACAGGAGGAGCGGCGGCCGAAGGAACGGAGACAGAAGGAGCGGAGACAGGAGGAGCGGAGACAGGACGCTGAACTACAGGTGAAAACCCAGCGCAGTTCAGGAACAGCGCAAACAGTTCCCGGTGAGACGCTCCGACCGGAGCAGAAACATCATTACAGAACAGGAACTCCAACAGTTTAGGAATTGGCCGGTACCTTTTCCTGCTAGGCGAGAGCTTCGACGGAGAGAAGAAGGAGCCCTCTCCTCGTCGATGGCTTCCTCTGATTCAGAGACTTGGTGAGGCTCCACCATGATGCCGTCGGATTGCCACGGGTCTTCATCATCGTGGACGAGGGGCGACGACATCGGGAGCAACAAGGTAAATACGAAAACGAGCAAAATGTTCTTCATGCGGGAGCTTGCGAAAGTGCCAGCAGCAGAGGAAGCAGGAAGGAGGGTCGGGCGAGAGCAGTTTAAATACCCCGCTCTGAATGCAATTTCCCAATAGGGAGCAGGCACGCAGAGTCAGCGGAGCCATCAGCTGATCTGCGCCGGCGATGACAGCTATGCAGTTAGAGCTTGACGTCGTGGCCTGCCAGAACTAACGCTACGCTCAATTATTGATATTGATGATATTGTGAACATTTTACATAAACTGATTGCTTGAATATAGTGAAAGGGCATTTCATGTATGCACTGGAGCCAACTGAGACATGCACTTAATTCCAAATAGAATAAATTCATGTGTAATTACGAAGGAAGAAGTGGATCTCTCACTCACTTCTTGGTCTGCAGAAGGTTGAGTCAGGATCTGAACACTTGGTGTCTGCAACAAAACACAACAATGCAGTGTCAGACATATTCTGTACTATAAATCCTGACTCATTAATGAACAAATGATCATACTTGTTTCAGTGAACATAATTCACAGGAGAATCTAGGCTCATTGTGCCAAACTCTATAGAAACTGCTAACACTGTTCAGCATCTGCTACCCAACAATATGAGGACATGTAACACACACTCTACAGTCGATGGGTCAGACAATATGAGGACATCACCTGAAACACACTCAAGTCTTTCACAGCCTAAAACAATATGAGGACATGACGACTGAACACATGTAGAGTCCATGTTCCTGACTTCTAACATCTTCTGTTGTTCTCAAAGAAAGCTCTGAACCCCACACTGATGTGAAATGATCTACTTCCCCAGAAATCCAATCATGTAAACTGATCAGCAGATGTTAAATGGACAAAAACATTCGCAAAAAGAACTAAAAATAAAGAATTTAGTGAGAATTAAGATCTATTTGATGCTTTAAGGGGAAGTTAGAGCTAACAAATGGTATAGCCAATTTCTTTCGGCTAAGCTATTCACAAACAAGTAATGCTAACATTGATATTGTGAACATTTCACACAAGCTGATTATTTTAAATTAAAATTAAAACTATTGTGTGGATAAACAATGCCACCCTGCTGTCCCGAATGCTTTGTAGGTATCTCGTCTGAATGGGTGATCCAGCGAATGATGGCATATTTCAACTCAGAAACTCCAAAATACATATATTTACAGATTTATATTTCATACAGACTGAAGACATGACATGTATTTACAGATTTATTATTTCAAGGAATCAACTCAGAAACTCCAAAATACATATATTTACAGATTTATATTTCATACAGACTTTAGACATGACATTTATTTGCAGACAAGACTTAGTATTGAACAGGGGATTCCTGATTTATTCCAATAAAATAAAAGGAGTAAAATTTCATTTGCAGTGTTAATTATAGTGCTGTAAAAGTAGTGGAATGTCTAATGAAGATGATACTGACTGAATGTGAAGACTGTGGTGCTTAAAGGGATAGTTCGGGTTTTTTGAAGTGGGGTCGTATAAAGTACATATCTGTTGCTGGTCTGTTCCCTACCGTAATCACCGGTCTGATCCCTACCGTAATCACCGATCAGCGTAGCCTCAGTTTGGAGAAGTGGAGAGCCGCTCCAGCCAGACGCTCAGCTTTGTACTGCAGTGAACGGGGTCCAGAGAAAAAGTGAAATAAACCACCTAAAAAAAGGCTCACCTAAAAAAAAATCTATAACAGTTCAAGTGTACGTTGTAAAGGGAAAATTCACACCGCTTTACATCGCCGTCAGACCGTGCTTTTTTTTGGCACTACATTTTCTCAAACGCAGAACCCAACGTCGTCAAGCAACGTCATCACTGGCCAATCAGTCAACGTTGTCAAGCAGCGTCATCACTGGCCAATCAGTCAATGTCGTCACTGGCCAATCACGTAGCGCCTTCAGATGACGGCCTCCCATGAATAATCACCAAAATAAAAGCTTAAAGACACGTACATTAACATCATAGACTGTATGGTTTGCACATAACATAATTCTATGCATTTTGTGCATTTACATGTTTATGGTAACGGTATAATTGATTAGTTAATTGTCTCACCACAACTTTACTCAGAAGTCAGTTAGAAGCCTTTAATAATCACTAAGTTTTAATGTTAACATTTCATGGATTTAGCTTCAATATCATCATTATGAATAAAAATGTGAATATTATGTTTGTGTGGTGGTGATAGGGGCGCACACACACACACACACACACACACACACACACACAAAAACAATAGGACTGAAGAATAAGATTAAATAAACTGAATACTCAAATTAAATAGAGAATTGATAAAACTGTCACAACAAATGTCATACTATCAAATTATTACATGGTAAATGTTAATTGATGTTAGTTTCATTGATTTACAATTAATATTGATCGTAAATATTAATATTATGGTTATTAAACACAAATACAATGTTTGTGTGTGAGTGTATATTTGTATGTGGGGGGCTGCTCACACGCGAGAACTGAAAAATAAGGCCAACACTGTAAATCATTGGTGGTGATACAGTGCTCGGACTGTATTGCCCAGATATTATACAGGATCTTGTTTGCAGGAAGCTGGCATGCTCTCTCCGTCTTTACTGTATATGGCCGAGCCTGCTCACCAGAGGATGCTTTCATTAAGCACAGGACAGACTACCCACACATTGTATGCTCAAAAGCATAATAAAGGAACTAAGCTAAAAGACATCAGTCCAGCTAGTCGTTTCCTCACCCACCAGGGATCTTCAGGGATGAGGGGGGCATCATGAGAAACACAGTGGCCACAGACAAGTGTGATGCAACAGAACGGGGAGTTCCTGGGTCTGGAGATGTGTTCATTTTTATGTGTAACTATTAAATTACAGTGTTGGCCTTATTTTTCAGTTCTAGCATGAATGATATGTGTGAGCAACCCCCCACATACACATATATACTCACTATTTGTGTTTAATAACCATAATATTAATATTTACAATCAATATTAATTGTAAATCAATGAAACAGTAACATAAATTAACATTTACCATGTACTAATTTGATAGTAAGTACGACATTTGTTGTGACCGTTTGATCAATTCTCTATTCAATTTGAGAATTCAGTTCATTTAATCTTAGTTATTCTTCAGTGCTATTGTTTGTTTGTGTGTGTGTCTCCTGCCACCACCACACAAACATAATATTCATTTTTATGCATAACATTGATATTTGAGCTAAATCCATGAAATGTTAACATTATAACTTAGTGATTATGATAGGCTTCTGAGTAAAGTTGTGGCGAGACAATTAACTAATTATACCGTTACCATAAACATGCACATGCACAAAATGCATAGAATTATGTTATGTGTAAACCATACAGTCTATGGTGTAAATGTACGTGTTTGTTAAGCTTTTATTTTGGTAATTAACTAACTTCCGCTTCAGACTTCCGGTATGGATTGGATAAATGGTGGCGCCATTGTCGGCCATCTTGACTGCAGTTGGGTACTCTTGGAGGTAAAAGTTAGCAAAGACTGTCTTGATGCTAGGTGGAGCTAAGACCTGACAATGTGTTCACTACTCAGTTAAAATAGTAGTTTATAGTGCTCATACGCATGCTTATATTAACCTCATCTGATGTACATTAGTATTTTCAGAAGCCATACTTTACTACCTCTCATTGGACCTGTGGCAAGGAGGAGGTGAAAAGAAAAGGAAAAATAACTAGGCACAAGGCACACAGGTTCGTAGTGACTTAGAGGGCAAGAGACGTGGTTCAAAATATAAAAAGACACTTTATTTTCATACGTTTAAAAATCACTAATAAAATTCATTCACACAAAAAGTAGGGCACCGCCACCACCGGCCGACAGCAACTGAAAAGAGAGGAAATAATTAGTGGGGTTGCACACACACACAAAAAGAAAGAAAACCTAACAAAACCATAAGTAATGGACAGATCACAGGCTTAAACTATGTATCAAATAACTGCCCAATGTAACCAAAGAAAAAAATAAAGAAAACAAAATTACCTAATTTACAAAATAACTCAATTAACGAAATGCACAAAATAGAATTACATAAAAAATACCCAGAATAAACTCAAACACACACTCCAAAAATAATGGAACAGGATCTACACATTCATTCGTTCAACATAAGGGGCACCAGTCCCCACTAAAAAGATAATCGTGCCCGGCGTGCGACCGACCAATGGTCCTGTACAAGCTGACGTGGCGGCGACACCTCAGATGGCCGCAGGACAACGCCCTAACTGCATGCAGCAGCAGCAAGAAATATATGCACGTAATCAACACAAGGCACAAAGCAGCAGCGGCCCACGGAGGTGGCTACAGTGATACCTAATTGAGGAAAACCATCATTAGCATTGGCTAAGTATTTTAAAATGATGAGGTTACACGTTAACATATAGGCTACATACCTTTTTAGTAGCACAGACACACACTCACGAGGAGGGGGGGGGGGACTCCAGGCAGCCGCCAGCATTTACCTGTGACCACACTAGCATTAGCCACCGAGTAGCATCAACCACAATGGAGAGAGAGAGATGACACTTACCACCACCAAACAATCACAGCGGCGCACACAGGGACAGGGAGCACGGAGCAGCATACAATCGCCCTACAAACACAACACAAATGCCTTTGATCATAATGATCAAAATAAAAACGAGCAGCGAGGTGAAGCAGCGTGCGGCCATACCTGTCGGCCACACAACCTCCGACCCGGCAATGACGCAGGTGACAATGAGAGCGCAGAGGACGGACCGGCGGGCAGACTACCGCTTTTGTACCGGCCCACCCCAATGCGCAGCGGAAATGAGCGGAAACATTAGCAACCAAATGTAAACAAAAAGGGCAAGGGGAAAACAAGACAAAATGCTTATCCTGCTATAGACCCTTCAAAATAAAGCAACTCACCGCCCAGGTATGGGAGTCACACACCTGTTGACAGGCTGGTTGGAGGAGGATATTTTGTTAGTTACAAGTCATGTGGTATTATCATGGCTGTGTAGATACAGACCAGACACCACAGATGAGATAAGCACTATAAAATCTATTTTTGATTACTTTTGAAAATCACATCTCCAGCTTTATTTGTGCTGTTGGTTGTCAAAGTAAACCCCACACCAAATTTGGGTTTAAGATAGGTCAATGATTTTACTCGTCAAGTAGACAAAGAAATTCTGTTTTTCTTGATTGCTGTGGTTTTTTTTTAGTGTGTGTGAATGATTAAATACTGCTGCCTGACTGGCTTCTGAATAAAAAGCCCTCTACGATTAAGAATAGCAAACTTTGACACCCTGATTGAATTTTTAATGTGAGAAAAGAGCATTGCACAGATTCGTGACCTCCTCTAACAGCAGCAGTAGGCACCATGACTCGGGTGGTGGAGGATCAGACACCAGCCACAAGAAACAGCCACGGCCACAAAGATAATGCTTTACCCGGGTGTGAACATGCTGAGGGCCGAGGGGAAACCTTAGTCCAACATGAAAATAAGACTCCCCTCTTACTGTCCCCCAAGCACCACCAGCAGCGAAGCATTGTTAAATGGTTTTATTCAAAACACACTTATTGTATACAATCAACCATGCTGGCAGTCTGGGACAAGAGAGGACAGCCCCCAGGGACTGGGAGGAGCTGGCCCTTAAACTCCTGGCTTCAAAGCAGCAACCAGTCAGCTCTCTGGACAGCCTGCAGTCACAAACACACCTGCAACCAATCACACACTGTCAGGTAAAAGAGGATTCTTCAAGGAAAGATGCGCATACAGAAATGTTTTAATGACCTCAGGGGTCGTAACACTACATCACAGACAGACAGAAACCAAAGCAGTCCATGTTGTTGAGGATGTTAAGGAGACTCTCAGCCTGAGGACAGAAGTCAGCCGTTACTTCTGGTTCTGTTAGTCTTTTCAGTATTCTTTGAGCTCTGAGCAGACACCTCACCTCTCCTCTGTCACTGATGCTCTGTGGATGGATGGATCACCCGCTGCAGAGCCTTGCTGTTCTGGGCCGAGCACCAACCAGACAACATGTCAGTCCACAAAACTTGATGACAGGAAATCAGGATTCAGTTCAGGAAACCGTCGTCCAACTCGTCCTCAGCAGCCGGTTCCTCTGCCCACACTTGCAGCTCCTGGCTGCTCTCGTTCTGGAGAAACGAACCGTGACCATCAGTACTCTGCAGATATATCAGCCATGTTTGATCCCACTCGTAAACTACAGGTGAAAGATACTCACACTTTCCCTTCAGGCTCCTGTGGCGGTTCTTCTCCATTGCTTGGCTCGTCTTGTTTGTCTCAGTGATTCGTCCTTTCAACCGTCCGTCACCTGCAAGATGAGAAAGAAGAGCAGTGGTAGTTTCACGCCTCTTTGAGCAGGTTTAGTGGGGATTTTGTGGTAGTTTTTAGTGAATTTGTGGAGGTTTGAGTATATTTGTGGAAGTTCTTGTGTATTTGTGGGGGTTTTTAGTGAATTTGTGGAAGTTTTTGTGTATTTGTGGAGGTTTTTAGTTAAATTGTGGAGGTTTATAGAGATTTTGCGTGTCATTGTGGAGGTTTTGTGTATATTTATGGAAGTTTTTTGTGAAGTATTTATGGTTATCTTGTGTGTGTCATTATGAACATTTTTAGTCTTTTTTGGGAGTTTTTGTGTGTATTTGTGGAAGTTTTGTGTTTATTTGTGGAAGTATTTGTGGAGGTTTTGTGTGTCATTATGAAGATCTTGAGTCTCTTTGTGGAGATTTTGTGTGTATTTATGGTTATTTTGTGTGTCGTTGTGAAGATTTTTACTCTTCTTTAGGAGGTTTTGAGTGTGTCTGTAAAAAGTATTTAACATGTGTATACACTGAGAGCCACAACATTAGAACCAGTGACAGGTGAAATAAATAACATGGATCATTGTGTTCCAATGCCATGTTCTGATGTGAAACCGTGAGTCCTAGCATTCATGTGGACATCTCTTTGACAAACAGCAGCCACCGAAACACAGCTGCAGACCGAGTACACCCCCTCATGGCAGCAGCACACCTTGATGGCAGTGCCCCCCCCCCCCCCAGCAGGACAATGCGCCTGCAACGCAGCAAAAACTGCTCAGGAACGACCCAAGAAACATGGGAAAGAGCTCAAGGTGTCGACCTGACCTTCAGATTCCCCAGATCTCAATCCAACTGAGCTTCCACTGGATGCAGTCTGAGCCAAGAACCATCCATGGGGGCCCAACATAGATGGGAGTTGGTTCTGGCACATCCCATAGATGCTCAACTGGATTGGGATCTGGAGAATGAGGAGGCCAGTTTGACACCTTGGGTTCTTTGCCATGAGGGGGTGTAGTTGGTCTGAGTGGTGTTTGGGTGGGTGGTGTTTGTCAAAGAGGCTCCACAGAAATGACAGAACTCAAAGTTTCCCAGCAGAACATTTGATCGTAACAAGATGATTAATGCTCACTTCACTTGTCAGTTGTTTTAATGTTTCGGCTGAACAGTGTAGATATACATGTTAAATACTTTAGATATTTTACATAAATTGAGTTTTAAACTATATTATTCATAATTTCACTGCACTTTGTCAAACAGCTTTAGTTAATAGTTATTTTGCAAATTCATATTATCAATATTAAATATTTGCTGATCAAACAATTTGTGGAGATTTTGTGTATATTTATGGAGAGTTTTGGTGATTTTCTTTTTTTTGGGGGGGGGCGATTTTAAGTCTATTTATGGAAGTTTTGAGTGTATCTGTAAAAAGCATTTAACATGTGCATACACTGAGAGTCACAACATTAGAACCAGTGACAGGTGAAATAAATAACATGGATCATTGTGTTCCAATGCCATGTTCGGCTATGAAGCCACGAGTCCAGGCATTCATGTGGACGTCTCTTTGACAAACAGCAGTCACCCAAACACAGCTGCAGACCGAGTACACCCCCTCATGGCAGCAGCACACCTTGATGGCAGTGCCCCCCCAGCAGGACAATGCGCCTGCAACGCAGCAAAAACTGCTCAGGAACGACCCGAGAAACATGGGAAAGAGCTCAAGGTGTCGACCTGGCCTTCAGATTCCCCAGATCTCAATCCAACTGAGCTTCCACTGGATGCAGTCTGAGCCAAGAACCATCCATGGGGGCCCAACATAGATGGGAGTTGGTTCTGGCACATCCCATAGATGCTCAACTGGATTGGGATCTGGAGAATGAGGAGGCCAGTTTGACACCTTGGGTTCTTTGCCATGAGGGGGTGTAGTTGGTCTGAGTGGTGTTTGGGTGGGTGGTGTTTGTCAAAGAGGCTCCACAGAAATGACAGAACTCAAAGTTTCCCAGCAGAACATTTGATCGTAACAAGATGATTAATGCTCACTTCACTTGTCAGTTGTTTTAATGTTTCGGCTGAACAGTGTAGATATACATGTTAAATACTTTAGATATTTTACATAAATTGAGTTTTAAACTATATTATTCATAATTTCACTGCACTTTGTCAAACAGCTTTAGTTAATAGCTATTTTGCAAATTCATATTATCAATATTAAATATTTGCTGATCAAACAATTTGTGGAGATTTTGTGTAAATTAATGGAGGTTTTTGGTGATTTTCTTTTTTTTTGGGGGGGGGGCGCGATTTTAAGTCTATTTATGGAAGTTTTGAGTGTATCTGTAAAAAGCATTTAACATGTGCATACACTGAGAGTCACAACATTAGAACCAGTGACAGGTGAAATAAATAACATGGATCATTGTGTTCCAATGCCATGTTCGGCTATGAAGCCACGAGTCCAGGCATTCATGTGGACGTCTCTTTGACAAACAGCAGTCACCCAAACACAGCTGCAGACCGAGTACACCCCCTCATGGCAGCAGCACACCTTGATGGCAGTGCCCCCCCAGCAGGACAATGCGCCTGCAACGCAGCAAAAACTGCTCAGGAACGACCCGAGAAACATGGGAAAGAGCTCAAGGTGTCGACCTGGCCTTCAGATTCCCCAGATCTCAATCCAACTGAGCTTCCACTGGATGCAGTCTGAGCCAAGAACCATCCATGGGGGCCCAACATAGATGGGAGTTGGTTCTGGCACATCCCATAGATGCTCAACTGGATTGGGATCTGGAGAATGAGGAGGCCAGTTTGACACCTTGGGTTCTTTGCCATGAGGGGGTGTAGTTGGTCTGAGTGGTGTTTGGGTGGGTGGTGTTTGTCAAAGAGGCTCCACAGAAATGACAGAACTCAAAGTTTCCCAGCAGAACATTTGATCGTAACAAGATGATTAATGCTCACTTCACTTGTCAGTTGTTTTAATGTTTCGGCTGAACAGTGTAGATATACATGTTAAATACTTTAGATATTTTACATAAATTGAGTTTTAAACTATATTATTCATAATTTCACTGCACTTTGTCAAACAGCTTTAGTTAATAGCTATTTTGCAAATTCATATTATCAATATTAAATATTTGCTGATCAAACAATTTGTGGAGATTTTGTGAAAATTAATGGAGGTTTTTGGTGATTTTCTTTTTTTTTGGGGGGGGGGGCGCGATTTTAAGTCTATTTATGGAGGTTTTGAGTGTATCTGTAAAAAGCATTTAACATGTGCATACACTGAGAGTCACAACATTAGAACCAGTGACAGGTGAAATAAATAACATGGATCATTGTGTTCCAATGCCATGTTCGGCTATGAAGCCACGAGTCCAGGCATTCATGTGGACGTCTCTTTGACAAACAGCAGTCACCCAAACACAGCTGCAGACCGAGTACACCCCCTCATGGCAGCAGCACACCTTGATGGCAGTGCCCCCCCAGCAGGACAATGCGCCTGCAACGCAGCAAAAACTGCTCAGGAACGACCCGAGAAATGTGGGAAAGAGCTCAAGGTGTCAACCTGGCCTTCAGATTCCCCAGATCTCAATCCAACTGAGCTTCCACTGGATGCAGTCTGAGCCAAGAACCATCCATGGGGGCCCAACATAGATGGGAGTTGGTTCTGGCACATCCCATAGATGCTCAACTGGATTGGGATCTGGAGAATGAGGAGGCCAGTTTGACACCTTGGGTTCTTTGCCATGAGGGGGTGTAGTTGGTCTGAGTGGTGTTTGGGTGGGTGGTGTTTGTCAAAGAGGCTCCACAGAAATGACAGAACTCAAAGTTTCCCAGCAGAACATTTGATCGTAACAAGATGATTAATGCTCACTTCACTTGTCAGTTGTTTTAATGTTTCGGCTGAACAGTGTAGATATACATGTTAAATACTTTAGATATTTTACATAAATTGAGTTTTAAACTATATTATTCATAATTTCACTGCACTTTGTCAAACAGCTTTAGTTAATAGCTATTTTGCAAATTCATATTATCAATATTAAATATTTGCTGATCAAACAATTTGTGGAGATTTTGTGAAAATTAATGGAGGTTTTTGGTGATTTTCTTTTTTTTTGGGGGGGGGGGCGATTTTAAGTCTATTTATGGAGGTTTTGAGTGTATCTGTAAAAAGCATTTAACATGTGCATACACTGAGAGTCACAACATTAGAACCAGTGACAGGTGAAATAAATAACATGGATCATTGTGTTCCAATGCCATGTTCGGCTATGAAGCCACGAGTCCAGGCATTCATGTGGACGTCTCTTTGACAAACAGCAGTCACCCAAACACAGCTGCAGACCGAGTACACCCCCTCATGGCAGCAGCACACCTTGATGGCAGTGCCCCCCCAGCAGGACAATGCGCCTGCAACGCAGCAAAAACTGCTCAGGAACGACCCGAGAAACGTGGGAAAGAGCTCAAGGTGTCGACCTGGCCTTCAGATTCCCCAGATCTCAATCCAACTGAGCTTCCACTGGATGCAGTCTGAGCCAAGAACCATCCATGGGGGCCCAACATAGATGGGAGTTGGTTCTGGCACATCCCATAGATGCTCAACTGGATTGGGATCTGGAGAATGAGGAGGCCAGTTTGACACCTTGGGTTCTTTGCCATGAGGGGGTGTAGTTGGTCTGAGTGGTGTTTGGGTGGGTGGTGTTTGTCAAAGAGGCTCCACAGAAATGACAGAACTCAAAGTTTCCCAGCAGAACATTTGATCGTAACAAGATGATTAATGCTCACTTCACTTGTCAGTTGTTTTAATGTTTCGGCTGAACAGTGTAGATATACATGTTAAATACTTTAGATATTTTACATAAATTGAGTTTTAAACTATATTATTCATAATTTCACTGCACTTTGTCAAACAGCTTTAGTTAATAGCTATTTTGCAAATTCATATTATCAATATTAAATATTTGCTGATCAAACAATTTGTGGAGATTTTGTGAAAATTAATGGAGGTTTTTGGTGATTTTCTTTTTTTTTGGGGGGGGGGCGCGATTTTAAGTCTATTTATGGAGGTTTTGAGTGTATCTGTAAAAAGCATTTAACATGTGCATACACTGAGAGTCACAACATTAGAACCAGTGACAGGTGAAATAAATAACATGGATCATTGTGTTCCAATGCCATGTTCGGCTATGAAGCCACGAGTCCAGGCATTCATGTGGACGTCTCTTTGACAAACAGCAGTCACCCAAACACAGCTGCAGACCGAGTACACCCCCTCATGGCAGCAGCACACCTTGATGGCAGTGCCCCCCCAGCAGGACAATGCGCCTGCAACGCAGCAAAAACTGCTCAGGAACGACCCGAGAAACGTGGGAAAGAGCTCAAGGTGTCGACCTGGCCTTCAGATTCCCCAGATCTCAATCCAACTGAGCTTCCACTGGATGCAGTCTGAGCCAAGAACCATCCATGGGGGCCCAACATAGATGGGAGTTGGTTCTGGCACATCCCATAGATGCTCAACTGGATTGGGATCTGGAGAATGAGGAGGCCAGTTTGACACCTTGGGTTCTTTGCCATGAGGGGGTGTAGTTGGTCTGAGTGGTGTTTGGGTGGGTGGTGTTTGTCAAAGAGGCTCCACAGAAATGACAGAACTCAAAGTTTCCCAGCAGAACATTTGATCGTAACAAGATGATTAATGCTCACTTCACTTGTCAGTTGTTTTAATGTTTCGGCTGAACAGTGTAGATATACATGTTAAATACTTTAGATATTTTACATAAATTGAGTTTTAAACTATATTATTCATAATTTCACTGCACTTTGTCAAACAGCTTTAGTTAATAGCTATTTTGCAAATTCATATTATCAATATTAAATATTTGCTGATCAAACAATTTGTGGAGATTTTGTGAAAATTAATGGAGGTTTTTGGTGATTTTCTTTTTTTTTGGGGGGGGGAGATTTTAAGTCTATTTATGGAGGTTTTGAGTGTATCTGTAAAAAGCATTTAACATGTGCATACACTGAGAGTCACAACATTAGAACCAGTGACAGGTGAAATAAATAACATGGATCATTGTGTTCCAATGCCATGTTCGGCTATGAAGCCACGAGTCCAGGCATTCATGTGGACGTCTCTTTGACAAACAGCAGTCACCCAAACACAGCTGCAGACCGAGTACACCCCCTCATGGCAGCAGCACACCTTGATGGCAGTGCCCCCCCAGCAGGACAATGCGCCTGCAACGCAGCAAAAACTGCTCAGGAACGACCCGAGAAACGTGGGAAAGAGCTCAAGGTGTCGACCTGGCCTTCAGATTCCCCAGATCTCAATCCAACTGAGCTTCCACTGGATGCAGTCTGAGCCAAGAACCATCCATGGGGGCCCAACATAGATGGGAGTTGGTTCTGGCACATCCCATAGATGCTCAACTGGATTGGGATCTGGAGAATGAGGAGGCCAGTTTGACACCTTGGCTCCTTTGCCATGAGGGGGTGTAGTTGGTCTGAGTGGTGTTTGGGTGGGTGGTGTTTGTCAAAGAGGCTCCACAGAAATGACAGAACTCAAAGTTTCCCAGCAGAACATTTGATCGTAACAAGATGATTAATGCTCACTTCACTTGTCAGTTGTTTTAATGTTTCGGCTGAACAGTGTAGATATACATGTTAAATACTTTAGATATTTTGCATAAATTGAGTTTTAAACTATATTATTCATAATTTCACTGCACTTTGTCAAACAGCTTTAGTTAATAGTTATTTTGCAGATTCATATTATCAATATTAAGTATTTGCTGATCAAAAATGATCTATCATCCTTGATCAGCATTATACAGCATTAAAAGCAGAAAGTTGAGACCTTAGAGAGGAAATGTGAGACAAGCCAGTGTCCTGCAGATGGAGGACAATTATCAATTGTGTGATGTCGGCATACTCATAAAGCAGTTCTGTAGAAAGACAGCTGATTTTTTAGTCTCATTCTCAGGTCGGCAAATAATGCACTTTGTGGGCTATTAACAGGACTCAGAGAGTCCAGTTGTTAACAGTGAGAAGACTTGTATTTTCAAATACATTTTGTTTCAAGATATATTCTTTATATATATATATTTTTGTGTTTATCCAGGAGCTGTAAAAACACTCCTTGAATCCTGTGGGTTTTGAGGTGAGGTCAAAGTCTGCTTAAGCTATTTGTTCCTATCAGTACGCAAGACAACGACTCCAAAGGCTTCATAAATAAATAATACATTTATTAATACATTTATTCAGGATAGCCCCTTGAGATGAATCATCTCATTTTCGAGGGAGTCCTTCCACAAAAGATACAACAATAACATAAATGAGAAAGTGAATGAGAATAAAATAATAAAATAAATAATAATAATAATAATAATAATAATAATAATAGATAAATAAATAATATACACGAGAAAGTGAATGAGAATAAATTAATAAAATAAATAATAATAAATGATAAAATTAAAATTAGTATTATTAATAATAATCATAATAATAAATAGATAGATAAATAAAGCTTCACAAAACTTTTCAAGCACTCTCTGAACGCACATTTACGCGCTCGAGCAGAGATGTACACATGAACTGTGTACCTCAACAACTGCTTCCAAATGAAAAACGTCAACACAGCTCAATCGGATCCTTGTTAGCGGCCTGCTGGGCATTGAGGCCAAGGGCCCTGTAACAGCTTTGTAATGATCTCTGCATGGTGCTGTCAAGCAGGATGCTGTTGCATACAGTTGCAAAGAAAATGAATTCCTGCAATTGTTTTCGTTTTGTTTTATCACAGAGGTTCAACATTATCTTCAAGCAAAGGCATCGCGTCCATGCGCACTGAACTCGCGAGTGAAATCGTCATGGACAGAGGAGGGCTGAGATGGGCCACTTGAGTTGGCGGAAGGCTAGCTTCTACCCTGGCCCTGAGCATGTCCCTAGCCAGGCACGAGGCCCGAACTAAACACGCACACTTTTTGTGCACGCTTCTACCAACCATAGGTTTGTATCATCGAACAGGGACCTGCTATAGGTATGTAAACTCGTACAGGGACCTTTAAGATGGCGGGATCGCACAAGGGCTCAGAGGGTACGCTATTACCAATACCAGTGGCTGATCAAAGGCCTGACAACTGCCATTCATGGAAAACAAACCTTACAGCTCTGATGGACAGCACTCGGGCATTTGCCATTGAAGATAGCTGAAGTCCGGTCAGGTAAACCTGTAACTTACAATGATAACACTAGGTTTGCCTGGCAGACCACTAACAAGTGAGAGAGCCACAGCATTAGAACTAGTGACAGGTGAAATAAATAACATGGATCATTGTGTTCCAATGCCATGTTCTGTTGTGAAATCGTGAGTCCCAGCATTCATGTGGACGTCTCTTTGACAAACACCAGTCACCCAAACACAGCTGCAGACCGAGTACAACCCCTCATGGCAGCAGCACTCCTTGATGGCAGTGCCCCCCCAGCAGGACAACGCGCCTGCAACACTCCAAAAACTGCTCAGGAACGACCCGAGGAACGTGGGAAAGAGCTCAAAGTGTCGACCTGGCCTTCAGATTCCCCAGATCTCAATCCAACTGAGTGTCCACTGGATGCAGTCTGAGCCAAGAACCATCCATGGGGGCCCAACATGGATGGGAGTTGTTTCTGGCGCATCCCATAGATGCTCAACTGGATTGGGATCTGGAGAATGAGGAGGCCAGTTTGACACCTTGGCTCCTTTGCCATGAGGGGGTGCAGTTGGTCTGAACGGTGTTTGGGTGGGTGGTGTTTGTCAAAGAGGCTCCACAGAAATGACAGAACTCAAAGTTTCCCAGCAGAACATTTGATTGTAACAAGATGATCAATGCTTACTTCACTTGTCAGTTGTTTTAATACTGAATTTGAATTTATATATTCAGGATAGCCCCTTGAGATGAATCATCTCATTTTCGAGGGGGTCCTTCCACAAAAGATACAACAACAATATAAATGAGAAAGTGAATGAGATTAAAATAATAAAATAAATTAAATAAATAATAATAATAATAAATAGATAAATAAATAATATAAATGAGAAAGTGAATGAGAATAAAATAAATTAAATAATAATAATAAATAGATAAATAATATAAATGAGAAAGTGAATGAGAATAAAATAAATTAAATAAATAAATAATAATAATAAATAGATAAATAAATAATATAAATGAGAAAGTGAATGAGAATAAAATAAATTAAATAAATAATAATAAATAGATAAATAATATAAATGAGAAAGTGAATGAGAATAAAATAAATTAAATTAATAATAATAATAATCATAATAATAATAATAATAATAATAATAAATAGACAAATAAATGAAAAGGAATAAGAACAAACACAAAGTCAGCACTTAGTAAAACCCATTTAAATTACTACCTTTACTTCCTTCTTTTATTTCCCATTGAAGTTACTTGTACATCACTTGTTTGCAAATTTGTTTACCTTTTTAATTTGATTTTTAGTGACACTGTCGTGGCTTCTGCCAACCCAAACTGTCGGTATTCAACGACCTGAGAATGAGACTCTACTATCCTGTAGAATCATTTACTGATCCTAGAGTACTAATAAACACTTTCTCACACTTTCTGCCTTTAATGTTGGCACCTCCATTGCACTGACCTTGTTTGACCAGGTGTCTCTCCTCTCCGGGTTTGATCACCACACAGGTCAGAGTTGCTCCGCCTGAAGCTGAAGACAAGTCCCAATGTTCATCTGGAGAGAGGAGGAAGTACTTTAATATAACATAACTACATACATAAGTGTGTGTGTGTGTGTGTGTGTGTGTGTATATTCTGTTTGTAATATGAAAAAAGAAGATGTAATCAGAGTTCAGACACATCTGACGAAAAGGGGATTTCTTACAGGATTTCATAATAAAGAATGATATAGCAGTCTGTAACCATGTGCATGACATCACTTCAGGACTCTCGCATCACTCTGCACTGTAAAATCTACTATAATCTGATTTAATATGTGTTTTTTCATTTAGTGCTTTATGCATGACTGCTATGATTTTAAAGTCTATCTTTTGACACATTAAAATAACACATTAAACCAGAACTGGGACAAACACACTGCATGCATTCGGTGTAAACTATGATAAGGCTGCATATTGTGTGTATAAACTACTTTAGCTGCTCAAAAAGACCTTCTAGATGCTGACATACTAACATACTGAGGCATAAGTACACACAACACATGGAGCCTTAGTTAGCTAACTGTGCTGTACTCTGATATTCGGCTGTAACGGTGCTAGCATTACTATTGACATTAAGTTAACATTACACAGCACCATAATGGCGTCATGCTAACACTCTCTAACAGACACACAGGTCAGCTAACATGCAAACCTGTCTGTAAAAACACCACGATGAAGGGACTCAGACTTCTTTATAAGCTCATTATAGTGTCAATACCCGGTTCTGACAGTTGGTGGTACGAGCTGAGGCAGAACCTGTAAATTCTCAGGACTAAAAAGCTTTCTGGATTTATTCCAGGTCCAGTTTGCTTTATTTTATTCGTAAGAGATCAGTTTTTAAAACAAGTTTTCCTTAAAATTTAAATATCTTTAAACAAATAAAACCTCACCTGAGGCAAGTTTACTGATGTACAGTCACATCATTCAGACACAAGGTCATGCTTTACATAAATATGCATCACAAATAATAACATCTGTATTCTTAATTCAGTTTGTGAATCCAGCTAATTATTTGTCTTCTGCAACTTAAAAAAACAATATTTTACAGTGTAAATCCCTTTTTAATTTGAAGTACACTTTCCTTTTGGATTTGTTGTACCTTTGTACTGTTGTACACTTTCGTTTTGGGTTTGCTGCACTGTTTTACACTTTCCTTTTGGATTTCTTGCACTGTTGTACACTTTCCTTTTGGATTTCTTGCACTGTTGTACACTTTCCTTTTGGGTTTGCTGTACTGTTTTACACTTTCCTTTTGGATGTCTTGCACTGTTGTACACTTTCCTTGTGGGTTTGCTGTACAGTTTTACACTTTCCTTTTGGATTTCTTGCACTGTTATACACTTTCCTTCTGAGTTTGCTGCAGTGTTGTACAGTTTGGCTTCTGGGTTTGCTGTACCGTTTTACACTTTCATTGTGGATTTCTTGCACTGTTGTACACTTTCCTTTTGGGTTTAATTGTAATTCATTTAATTGTATATTACTTGTTTGCAAATTTGTTTGCATTTTAATTATTTTTTTTAAGTCAAACAGAAAAAGAGGGAGAGAGACTCGTGTCCCAACAGTGACACTGCAGTGGCTTCTGCCAACCCAAACTGTCGGTATTCAACAACCTGCGAATGAGACTCGACTAGACTAGAATAATTTACTGATCCTAGAGTATTAATGAACAGCAACTGACAAATCTCACACTTTCTGCCTTTAATGTTTGCACCTCCATTGCACTGACCTTATTGGACCAGGTGTCTCTCCTCTCCGGGTCTGATCACCATACAGGTCAGAGCTGTTCCACCTGAAGCTGAAGACGAGTCCCACTGTTCACCTGGAGAGAGGAGGAAGTACTTTAGTATAAAATAATGACTACATGCATATGTGTGTGTGTGTGTGTGTGTGTATATATATATATATATATATATAAATATATATAAATATAAATATATGCATAAATGCACTGACTCCCTGTGTTTCAAAAGACAGACTTTAAAATGATATTGCTCTGGTATGTATATATATATATATGTGTGTGTGTGTGTATATTCATATATATGTGTGTGTGTATATATATATATATATACATATACACATACATACATACATATATATATATACACATACATATACACATATATACACATATATATACACACACATATATACATACACACACATATATACACACACACATACACTTATATATATATACATATATACATACCAGAGCAATATCATTTTAAAGTCTGTCTTTCGAAACACAGAGAGTCAGTGCAGTGATTTAAATAACACATTCAACCAGAACTGAGACAAACACACTGCATGCATTTGGTGCAAGCTACAATGAGTCTGCATATTGTGTGTAT
This sequence comes from Diplodus puntazzo, assembly GCA_963678695.2. Lineage (NCBI taxonomy): Eukaryota > Metazoa > Chordata > Actinopteri > Spariformes > Sparidae > Diplodus > Diplodus puntazzo. The sequence continues at coordinate 37,554,624 of OZ023155.1, read as the reverse complement.
AAACTAAGTTAGTTTAGCTATTCAAAATGACCATCAAGATGTTGACATACTAACATACCGAGACAATATTACACACAACACATGGAGCCTGTTAGCTAACTG